>CM040187.1:39007184-39047184 GCA_022606455.1 Callitettix versicolor
TAACAACAATAAATTACTTTAATCATCCCGTTTCACTGGCGGACTCTGTATTCTCAAGAGTTAACTTAAAAAATGTGTATAGTGTTCAATAGTTCGCCCATAGTATTCAATAGTTCGCCCATAGTATTCAATAGTTCGCCCATAGTATTCAATAGTACGCCCATAGTATTCAATAGTTTGCCCATAGTATTCAATAGTTTGCCCATAGTATTCAATAGTTCGCCCATAGAATTCAATTTGAGTGTGTTAACTGTTACAATTATAGTATTTTAGGAACTAGGAGCCAAAATAAAGTAAACTGAATACATTCATGATTCTCCAAAGAAAGGGAGTGTATATTGTAGAATAATGTGTATGACACAGTTATTGGCCCCTTTTATTCACCAGAGAGAACATTTATCTAGATACATTAAAATATGTTTGTTTTGCATGACGCTGAGTATAAAATCAGTAGCCCATTATCTGTATGTAGACGCTGCACACCTCATTTTAAAACAAATGTTACATACAATATTAATTACATAACGTTGAGTTATGTTTGTTCCATGTATTTTTCAAAGTCTGCTTATTTTTTTTTTTTATTTCTGCAGAAATGTATGTCTTTGTTATAATAGTATTGTTTTAATTATTTATATGTCATTATATATGAATAGATTAACATTGTTTAGTGAGATAACCGGAAGAATCATTTGTGCTATTTCACTGGCATTTCCTAGATATACTAAAATGTACTTGGCCAGTGGTGTAGCACTTATTTCATGTTTTCATCTAGACATTTTATTACGGTATTAAAAACAGAATTTTCTTTTACATTTCAAGGGCAAACTCTTTTCGATAATCCAATCCCTGTATTACATAATTCTATGAAGTATGAACACTTAACAGTAAAAACTTACAGGATATGCTCTTTCTGTTGCATACTTTAACATAAGATCTTCATTTTTCCTGTAACAAAGACAAAACAATATATATATATATATATATATATGTGTGTATGTGTGTGCACGCATGCACACATACACACACTGCAGCATATCATATTTATACATTAGGCATCACCCATTTCCTGAATTTTTATTAATATAACAGTGTCATACTTGTATATTATTTAAATTGCAAATACAACCCTCACTGTGCAACGGTACTTCCAAAATCCATACAGATTGCGCTCATAACCCTTCCCATAGCTAATATATAAGAAGCGGAGGAGAGATAGTCTACTGATTATCGATCAACATTCAAAATACCAGCTAATTTAAAATTAATTAATATTAATTTATGAATGTTTCCGTGTTACAGATAACTATGAACTATTTCTCTGTTGATGTAGGACAACTGAACATAAAACCTGGCTATGTATATTACTTGTATAAACACATCTGATGCAGGAAAATATACCGTACTAAAATATTTGCAAATTTTATCAAAACTTACAACTATTATACATAAGAATCTCGGTGTGATGGATTCGGGTATCACAGATCTTGTGCGATGAATAGTGGTTAATTTAAATAATTACACAACTTATATGTAATGTATAAAATTTTTAAAATTACTTTATTTAATTTCAACTAAAAATTTATTCTTTGTTATATTAACAGAAAACCCTTTCAAAAATTTCTACATATTTAAACCTTGATCATCATATCACCATGACAATTGAAGATGAGTTTTTTGTTATAACTGTACAGGCTTCTAATCACTACAGTATTAATGTTAGCACAATTTATTATTATAATCAACTACTAAATATATTTTTCTTTCAAAAAATTGTTTACAAATCAAGATATGTTTTTTAATTATTTATGCATAACTAGACTTTTTCGGAAATTTTTTTAAGTCTGTAATACACTTTGAAACACAACAAACCGTTTATTTTATGTTAGTTCCATCCTGACCTTTGCATGTAAGCCTATAAGTTAAGCATTTGTTATCAATAACTAGTTGTTTACTCCGCAGGGGGGTGCAGACTAGCTGACACTTATTGTGAGGATTTAAACGTGCCTCACGGTACCCGAGTCTAACAAACACTTACACTTACAAATTTAATACTTTACACTCACAGTTACATTTAGGGAGGCAATGATAGCATCAAAGTGCTTTTTGCCGTAAAATAACAAAAAAAAAACTAGTCGTTTGTTTAGCTACTGCTCGCTCTTCTAATACGCTTTGAAACGAATGACCTTCACTAGCTATGCAAAAACTTCTAAAACACACTTGATATGAAACAAATTTCTGAAATTTTTATATTAAATTAAAGCATCAGAAATTTCCCGCTACACACACACACACACACACACACACACACACACACACACACACACACACACACACACACACACACACACACACACACACACACACACACACACACACACACACACACACACACACACACACACACACACACACACACACACACACACACACACACACACACACACACACACACACACACACACACACACACACACACACACACACACACACACACACACACACACACACACACACACACACACACACACACACACACACACACACACACACACACACACACACACACACACACACACACACACACACACACACACACACACACACACACACACACACACACACACACACACACTGGTATTCGAGGGTTTACTCAACATTTTTGTAGTACGATGGTCGATTGTCTCAATTGTAAAAACATCTCAGAATCGCCCATGACTACCAAAAATTAAAATTACAAATACATTACTGGATTTTTATTTGTGTCACAGATAAGTTTTAACTGCTATTTATCTGTTCAAAGTAATGATATCTGTAAATCATTGATTAACAGAATCAAAAACTTAGTCATTATATATACAGTACATTAAATTTTTGTAATATAATATATAAAAATATAGCACAGAGTGTAAAAATCAGATTTTTAAGAAATAATGTAAAATAAAAAGAATCATGTATTTTTCTAGGTCAGAACTAATTTTGTTATATACTTACTACAAAATTTAAAAAATGATTGCATAGTAAATGTACTTTATTAATTTAATTTTTAAGTTTTACTTTGAGCAATATAGCATTGTTCAATTCTTAATCTATGCCTACATGCCTGATTATTTATTTTTTACATCGGTGGTTTGGTGACACTGTTCAGTGAACATGTGTTAAGATTTGGGGTGTTCATGTTCATTTTGTAATTGGGTACTGGTTTTTAAAATTTTTTTTATTTTAAGGCGAAAAGCACATTGAGGCTATTATCGTCTCCTTAAATGTAAATGTGAGTGTAAACTGTTAGTCGTAAGTGTAAGTGTGTATTAGACTCGAGTATCACGAGGGACGTCTAAATCCTCTCAATAGGTGCAGCTAGTCAGCACCCCCTGCTGGTTTGTGTTCTGGTAAAGTTTGTGTTCCTATAGATATTTCTTATAGTTGTGATTTCACACTACCAGTTCAAACTGTTATTGCTACCGAAAATTATAAAACACACACACACTCACCATTTTAATCTGATTTGTTGACATGAAAATTGATTTTGGTAATAGCTTAGACACATTTGTCAACCAGCAAAATTAGTTCAGCCATTTCAGATCTTTAAAAATTCATAACGTTTTTGTCATAATTTTGTATTTATTTGTTGATACTTTAGCAAAAGTAAACAGCTGGCTCAATGTATTTATAATACAATACATGTAAGCAGCACTTTCAGACACGATTTGGTATGTCTCAAATAGTGTAAACTTAGTGATCAATGCTATCGAGGAAGAATAAACCAGACTGCTTTCGTGACTCAATTTCCACTAAAGCATAAAACGACAATAAAATGTGAATAATATACGAAAGCATGTATGAGTACTACTTATGTATTCAAAATTATAAATTGTACTTCATTTACAAAACAGTTTTACATTTTCACCGTGCACGTCTGGTTTGGATGGTTAAACCTTAATATGGATAATATAGATAGAACAGTTCATTTTATTCAAAAGTGTAAACAATTTAAAAGTTAAAAGCAAAAATTTATATTCTGAAAGCTGATTCAGTCCATGGCCTATTCAGATGTTACGTTGGCCTGTGGCAGTATTTTCATATGGACTACAAGAGCCGATCACATTAGTAAGTGACGGTATTTAGTCAGACTAACAGAACTTGTATTACATCGGCCCATTGCTGTACTTGGACAACTTTTGTGAATCAATGTAATTGGCCGATGCAATATTCAGATGGACCAAAAAATAGTCGATTACATCATCCCCTGGTAGTATTTAGTTAGACAAACAGAACCCGTATTACATCGACCTATGGCAGTATTTGGACAGTTTTTGCAAGTCGATGTAAGTGGTGGCATTCAGATGGACCAAAAAAAACCAGCTGATTACTTTTTCCCCTGATGATATTTAGTTAGACCAACAGAACCTGTACTACATCGGTCTCTGTGTAATACAACAAAAGCTGTGTGTGTGTGTGTGTGTGTGTGTGTGTGTGCGCGCACATGTGTGTCTAAAAATAACTATATCTAAAAATAAATAATAACAAAGGGATATGTCAAATTAAATATTCAAAGTAGGCCATTTTAATTTTACTAGGCATGGAAAATTGGGTGGAGATTTTGGCAGGATGAGATAGAGAGGAGGGGGAGGGAGAGAATGAGAGTTTAACTAACTGGCATAGCAACAAACATAATTAAAAAGAAAAAGAGATTATTTTAATAAAATCAGTTTTACAAAAAAAAATCATTTATAAATTCACCATAAAATTAATTTCACAAAATAAAAGTCTGTAACAAACAAACATCCATCCACAGTAATGCTCTAACATGTTCAGAGTTAAAAGTTTGTGTGAAAATAAAGTCAAAGTGAAATGTCAATAACTAATGCGACGAAATATATGAGTAATCAGCTGCTATTGAATAATCTTGGGGTGAGATAAAACCATACTTTCATTATTAAGAGTGAACTTTGAAAATTTTAATACTTTGAAAATTCTAGTAAATCATAAACAAATATTTATTAAAGTTGGACGAATTAATAAAGTACCCAAAATTTCAAATTGCTTAAGCATACAATTTTAATTTTTCTAAAAAAAATCAATGGATAATAAAAATAACATTTTGACTGCATTTCATTTTATAATAGATTTAATTTTTAAAAATCAAGTCTTGAACAAGGTCTGCATGATCCATCCTACCCCGAGAACAGACTAAAGGACATAGAATATTAGTTCATAGTTCTTAGACTTTAGTTCATAGATCTGTGATTGTGATAAACTACTTTCTGAATGTGACATGCTCATGAACCTTTTTAGCTATAGAACTGTATATAAAATGATGACTGTAATTTATATGTATTGTTTTAAGACAAACATAGTTGATTAATATTATTCAACTGTTTGACTTTGTTCAGTATAATAGCCCTTGTTAGCACTGATAGTGAAGGCAGGAGAGCTAATCAACTGTAAACATAATTAAACAAATTATTTTTTATTATTTTTGAATTAAAGATTATTATTGATAAATTGAGAAAAATGTTTTTTTATATCTGAATTGGATTTCTAAGTCTGAATAATAATTGATTTAAAAATAATGTTTTGTGTTTGACAAATGGGACGAAAATTTAGAACCAGGTTTAAAGAACATGTAAGATCATTAAAATATGGCAAAAATGATTCAAATTATGTGTCACATTTAATAAAATAGTGATACTTACCTCGAGAAATAGAAAACTCCATGAAAGTACTACATATGGCAGAAAAAGGAAGACGTATGAACATTTTAGAGAACTTGGAAATTTTTAAATCTAAATTAAAGTGAGAAAACATAATAAATGAACAGATATCGTCGCAAGCAGATATTACGTTTAGAAATATAAAAGTTTTGAAAAATTAACAGGAGGAAAAAGTTTGAAAGGAGCCAATCAGAAGCGAGTGAAAACGTATGATTTTGACGAGTCAATCAGAAGCGAGCACGTTAGGTTTAATGTACATATGTTGAACACAGGCACGTAAATAGAGGAGGGGTACAAGGTGGAGCTAGAAAGTTATAAATAGGACGAGCCATAATATTGGTGACCAGTACAGAAATAGTTTTTGAAGATAGAGGTTCTCCGAAACGCGTCAACGAAAGAAGAATTGACGAAGCCAGATTATTACACTGAACATAATAACAATAATCCTAGCAGAAAAGAAGAAGAATATAAAAGAATTTTTGGGTTTTTGCATATGTGTTTCTGAAAATTTAATTTTCTGTATATATTTATGTTTAAAGTTGTATGTCTGTAAATAAATATCTTAATTAGTAATAATAAAGCCATTTTGTTTTCAATTTTTGTTTAAGAATCAATAAAAATAACTGATTTTTAAGAACTGAGTAGTATTAACTTATCCCTTCACTTAGTATTTAAAAAGACTATTAAATTAATAACTGATTAAATAATTTAATACATCTACTTACTCTGCCATCGCTTCATGAGCTTTAACATATATCTCCTTGGCTTCTGTTAAGAAATCATCAACTTCAAATTCATCTTCAAACTTTCTTAACTTCCGAATTGCCAGCATAGATTTACTTTTCTTTTCAAGAAACTGAAGTGCCTGTTTTGCTCCCTTAAATAACACATTAAAGACAGGAATGTTATCTACCAACTATATAAATAATAATACCAAAATTTATGGTTTAAGAAATATCCTTACTCTTCTTACTTAGCTCAGTAAGTGAAGCTTTTTAACTCTGACTTGAAAATAGTAGAAACAATTTTTCTAAGTTTTTTTCAATAGCCTAAATCATCATCATCATCATTTCTTTATAAAATACATACACAGAATCTATATTGTCTCTTTACCTGCTTTTTTGTATAAGAGTGGATCTTGCGCCTTTTTAATAGTTATCACCCCCTTCCCCAAAAAAGAAAAAACTATATCATCTAACAGAGAATCAAATTCTAAGAGAAAAAAAGATTATATACATTTCCTTCAAAAATGCATATTTATTACAAAATGAAAATTTTGTACATAAGGTTTAAACCTGTTTTTACTGTTTGGTGGTCTGTTATTTTTTATTTGTTTGTTTTTTTAATAAAAATTGTTCTGTTTTATATTTCTGCGATTTTTATTAACTTTATGACAACCTCATCTGATGGAAATGATTAATTAAATAGCCTGAAAATGAAACTATAAGAATTTGGAAACGACAGCCTTTACAGGGTAACTGACCACTAGACAATAAAAATAGGTTTCAGCATAATATACAAAAACATGTGGTCCAATGGCTGTACAATAATGAAAATTTCAACTTCCATCACGCTGAAATTGATATTCCTAGATGTTAAAAAAAACTTGAAAAGTATAGACTTAAACCGAAAAATTTAAGAGTACAAAATTGAAGTTTTTACAAAATGGTGTTTAAACGTTAAAAAAAACTATACATTAAAATTTAAAATTATTCAAAAATTACAACATACTACATGGACAAACATACTCAACAAACTACATGGAGAAAAATTGTTTTCATAACAAAATTTAATGAATAAAATTAAAAACCTTTTAAGGAGAATTGATTTTTATGGGCACATCTTCCGAATGGACAAAAATAGACTAACCAAAAAAATATTTGACTACTTTCGCAATAAAAGAGTCAAACCACTTTGGTTTGGAGAAACAGAGAAAGACATAACAGAACTACAAATCACTGACACTATGCTCATGGACAGAACAGCCAAAACAATAACCAAGGACAAGAAGCAACGGTTCTAAGACAAAGTCAAATCCAAGCGAACAATCCAAATCTCTGACGAAGAAAGAAAAGCAAGATCACAACGAATGAAGCAATACTGGGCTACGAGGAAGGCACAGAACATTAAAAAGTGATTGATTTAGTGTACCCCAAAGTTGGGTGAAACAAATAAGAGAAGAGAAAACCCTTTTATTATAAAAACTACCAAAAAAGTAGCACATTTAAACTGTAACTTGTTCTATACAGTTACTCCATTACTATAACTCTATAGAACTTACACAGCATAGTAAGCATTAACGAAAAAGTTTAAAAAATTCATTTAGATATAGTTATTACTATGGTGATCTTTTTTTTATTTTCTTTGCATTTTCAGTAAAGTAAATTTTGAGAATTTTTTTCAAAAGAAATCTATTTTGATAAATTACTCAGAAAACATCCATTTTTATAAAAAATAAAAAAATAACACAATAATGAAGCTTATAATAAAACAAAGAGTTTGTATCTTTTCAGTTTTTCCTATTTTGTATAGTTCAAAATAAATTAACATTTACAGTTTAAAAGCTAACATAAAAAAGTCTTATTCCAGATAACTGAATTTGTCAACATTTCTCAAATATTTTAATTTAAAATTTTGTATTTATCAAATTGTTTCAATGGTTTCTTTAGTTTCAAATTAGTATGGGTCCATTATATTATAATTAACTCATTCAACAAAACATGTGTGCCATTTTTCAATGAGCTTAAAAGGACACATTCCTTTTAAATAATAAAGATTTGATTTCTGAAAGGAAGTAGACAGGATGAATGGGGAATCGTTTGGCAGTTCAAAGACAAGGATCTAGGAAGGCAGACATTTTTAATACAGAAACAAAACCTAGTGTTTAATAAAAATTATAGTGATTGTTATAAATAGTAAATGATAGAAAAAAACCTCTAAGTAGCTACCAAATTATTGTAAAACGTCTCCAAATAAATTTGAATAATAATTTTACACAAGTTCTTTAGTATCAATTTCTAAAAAAAAAAATCACCATTACAAATTTGTACCAGAGTCTATTTACACAATTCACCCATCTTTCATTAGTTATTAAAGTAAAAAATTCATGTTATTGTTCTTAGAATAAGCTTTAGTTTATATAATAAACTATTTTAAAAATAATCTGACAAAAGTTTAAGGACAACTGAACATAAAATTTTGAGATAAAAAGAGGAGATTACTCAATTTTTAATAATACCAATTTGCCCCGCAGGGGCTGCAGACTAGCTGCACCTATTGGGAGGATTTAGACGTCCCTCGCAGTACCCGAGTCTAACACACTCTTACGACTTTAACACTTTACACTCACACTTACATTTAGGAAGGCGATAATAGCCTCAATGTGCTTTTCGTCTTAAAATTTAAAAAAATACCAATTTGTATATAATCAGTATTAATCATTTAATTAATAAAATAATTTAGTTATTTTTCATAAACTTGCACATGTGCACGCACACACACACACACTTCAACTTACATTAAAAAAATTTAAAAATAATGGTTGCATTAATATTAGAGTGCATTATTTTATTGTTATATTACAAATAAACTTACTGCCTTAGATACTGGAGAAACTCTACCGTCACCTTCAGGTGGTACATAAGGTTCAAAAATACCTCCTGTACAACTGAAGAAAAGTGGTCGTTCCATCCAAGGGCGGGCTGGAAAAATTCCCTTTTCTTTCATTTTAGAACGCATTTCATCCTCTGACATTTCTTCTGGTCTTTTGCGTAATTCTTCAAAGTCTGGTAATTCAACTTTAATGACCTACATTTGCATAAAACTTCTTACAATAAGGAATACAAATGTTGATTGTAGCTAGTCTTCAATTAAGATAAGAACAGGCCACAAGCGTAGAGAAAGTCAGATTTTGCTAACACACCACGATCAGGTCAGGTTTTCTGTAGTAATTGAAGTGTGTAGCTACAAGAAAATTTGCAATGTGGACTAGCTGCTAAGGTTATCAATGGCCCAGTTCTATTTCATTGTTAACTGGAATATAGCAATTACCACTAATGTTAATAATTTTTAATAACCTCTGATTAACTTTAACAATTTAAGTTAAATTAGATCTTTGAACACTCTACATATGTTTGTGTCAACAGCAATTTCAAGGTCCACAGTCTTCACCTTCAGGCACCCCTACTACTTTACCAGGAGAATGAACCTCTGCGTAATTTATACTATGAAAAACTATGACAATCATTATTTTCACTAATTGTCAAATAAGCAATATGATTAATATTTCTGCACATAAAGAACATTAAACATCTTGCTTAATTATGTTAAATAAGAATTATGAAATAAGGCAGATAGTAATGCACACGACTAAACTGAAATGTTGAAAATTGTCAAATAAACATAAGTGAAACTACTTAACAATATAGCTTAAATATGTATGTCAAAAAATAAAACGAAAGAAAAATTAATAAACACTTACCTTTTGAGCTCTTAGTTTTCTATACTTCTGATTCCAGTGTTTACCGGCATTGCGAACCTGACTCACAATACCAATATTTGTTTTGATACATTTTGAAGCTCCTAATCCAAGTGACCCAAACTAAAATATAAAATTTAATTTAAAGCAAACTAACATATAAATTAACTAACAGAACACAACAATGAATGCACAGACTACATTTTATAATTAGCAGAATTTCTCATCATTTTTTTGACATAATTTTTTCCAAAACATATGATCACCAATACCAATTCACCACTATTATGATGCACATTGATTAATAATTTTGTACAAAAATGGATTCCTTAAAATTTAACACCCCTGATAAAATGAAGCAGTTTTATATCAATGTTAAATAAAAGTAATTAAATTACAGTACACAAACAAATAAAAAAGTAAATAATAAAAAATATTCCACATTTAGGGGATTGCTCTCATAAGAAACAAACATAAAATAACATTTTTGAATGAATTTGGTTCAAATGTATCGTTCTCAAGCAACCACATAAATCAACACGTATCTCCAAAAAATCTAATTTAAGGCTATCACAAAAGTAAAATTTAAAAAGTCCTAATTTTTATAAAGTTACAAAAAAACTTTTTTTTGTAACTGTCACTTATTATTACCTTTCCAAATTTGTATACTGACTTAGGACATTATTCTAAATATGATTAAGTTTGAGCACCAAAACACGCAATAAAAACAGTTTAATTAAAATTACAATAATGCTTATGTTAAAGTAAATTAAATCAGTTCATAGCATAAAAATGATTCTGTTAGCAGCTTTATTATTATTACCAAACAGAACTTAATTTCTGGATGTATCTCATACTTTATAAGAATGTAAAAGAATTTTTGTGGCAAAGTTGGAAACTGACTGAAAAAAAATAGGGACATGTGGGGCTTTCTCTTTATCTATGATGTTTTCTCTCTTTATTGTAGGTTTAGTTATTTTCATCCCCATTAAGATCTTTTTTTCCATTTAATTATGCTTCTTATCATGTTTCCAACTCTTACTGGAAACGGTTGTACTTGTTCCACATTTAGTATCTTGTCCTGTTTTTGAGTTTGAGAAACAGTTTGTAATGCTGAAGAGTGTTGCAGTTCATGAATTAATTTTTATTTCTGTCTTCATTAGTCTCTCTGTAAGCACCATCTGATCACAGTTATCTCCATTTTTCTAATATGTCCTTGCTATTATCACTCTGGAAAAAATACAATAATACACATACATGTACTTATCTTTAATTATATCATCGGTAAAAATATAGTTTAAGGAATTTTGTCAATTTTTGCACTGAAACACTGCAAAATATGCTCAATATTAATAATCCAAAATATAAAAGTGCAAAAGCAATGGGAAGTTATGAAAAAATGAAAATAAAAGTGCCAATCATAACCTCAAAATGACTACCATGCGAAAGTGTGAAACAAGTTTGTAACTGTGATAACAATAAATTTCATGTGGGTAATTAATAATGAAATGAATATAATTTTTCTTTTTTAAAAAAAAGAACTCCATAACCTAACTCGACTCGACTGCTGTGTGTTTAACCTAACTCGACTCAGTTGTTACATGTTTAAACAGGTGATTAGCACGTCGGTCGCAATGAAACTGTAACGTTTCTCTATTAATTTCACAATTATTGCCGCATTTAGAACATGAATATGATTGTTTAAAGATGCCGGGATTAATAACATATTCAACAACACTACTGTAATTCCAACTTAAATTGACAAAAAGAACCTTGCATATTGCAAGGTTCACAATTAACGGCAGCCATTTTTTCAAACAGTGTTTTGGGAAGAAGAACTTCCACGATAATAACTAATTTAATATAAAGTCCTCATTAATTTAGTAAAGCAACCTTACAAAGTAAATATACATGCACATATATGTAAAGTGACCTTGTGTATTACCATAATACATGTCATCTTCCATGCCTTACTATCTCTTACAGAAATCATAAAACACAACAAAAGCAACAAATTGGTAAAATGATGATTTCCACAAAAGTCACTAAATTGCATTAATACCATGTCATCATTTAATTTATCTAATCAATTAAATTACAAATTTGAAATATATAGGCCTAGAGGTAAAGATGATATATTTTTATAGATGATCTACTTTTAAATATTATTTTTATAGCATTACTTGAAAAATATTAACATGTTTCAAAAACATACTTTATATTATATTTTTTAACTTATATTCCATCAACAAGAATAAGATATAAAAAAAATGTTTAGGCAAGGTACCGAAGCGCAACCATCGAGATTGACTTGTGAACACCCAAGCTGCTTAAGCAGTCTCAGGTGTGCTTGGGCATCGCCTCTCGGGTCCTCACAACTATAGGGAGGACGTCCACGCTTTCTGCCCCCAAACATCGTTTGGAGCTGAGGCAGTAATTCGCTGTATTTACGTATTTTTTCATCTCAAGCCAGACTTAAGTTGGCCCCATCCTCGTGGTGGACGGTGACGTCGACCACGAAGACACCTTCCCTGTTTTTAATAACAAGGTCGGGTTGGAGCCTCCGGTAGGATAACAGATGGGTTGGTAGCAGACGGTAGTCTGGTAGGGATAACAGCGGTTCTTTTGTGATTACCATCTCTGGGTCCCTTACAGCATTCGATCTAACGAGATCACGGATCTCGTTGTAACAACTGATCCGGGCAGGTTTACTGTGTGTACACTCGCCCAGAATGTGGCCCAAGGTCATAAAAAGTTTGTGTTATGTACATATATGCCCCATAGGTAGCTAAATCAAACTTTCCGTCAGTATAGTGCTTATAAATAGTTAGGTATAAACCTCCTACAACAGTCACTTCCAATACATGGACACCTCTAGTGAGCAAATATATTTTTTGGGAATGGAATATAATGCTATGTATTTACTAATAATTTACCCTAATTTAAACAGACACTCGGTTGGTAGGACATGAACAGAGAAATTTGCCAAATGTTGGTTTTTAATATCTGTACTGGGCAGACACACTGATCTATGCAGTAATCTCAGTTGACATATTTATTAAAGCTAAAAGATGTGTCTGTTGACCATATAAAGTACTGATCTTTAAGACTACCCTGTACATGACATGACACAAGTTTTTTTATTTAAAAGCCACAGTATAAAGTTGTAAAACCTTAACAAAAGCATGTAGTTGGTTATCATGTAAACTAAGGGCAGATTGACATTAATACTGGTTTTCTTTACTTCTACCAATAAGGATGAGTTATAACTGCAAAAGTATCTCTTTGTCTCTATTTTTATAACAAAGCTATCACTATGTGAAAGAAATGCCAGAGAAAATAAGCACTACAAGATTCCCAATTAAATTCCCATATTTGACAAATTTCACACAATGAATCGACTTGTTCAAAAACGATCTGCATTTTGCATGTAAGCATAAACACTATTATTGTTATTACCTAAACTGAACTTGCACTTCTGTAAAGTCAACAGTTAGTGTACTGTGATCTCATGTGGTTTGTTTTTTATATGCAAAAGTAGTAGCTTTTAATTTTTTTTGTACAGTAGTAGTTTTAAGCGCAACCAAAGTATTTCTAAGAGAGTAGTAGTGTGAAAGTGCAGTGCATGTATAAATTATAATTAAATAAAAGTGCAATTTGTTTACTATAATTATTTTTTTAAAATGAATTACCATCCAACTGCTTTATACAGAACAAACTTTTTGTAGGATCTACTTAATATCTAATAACACAAAAACTTTTACAAAAGTTTTCAAAATATCACTACCTTGTCAGTTTCTGGGAAAGCCAACCATTTTATTCAACAAGTAGCAACTTCCTTATAGAAAATAATTAAAAATTTGGATATGATTATGAAAACCACCCCTAAAAATATAAAATATTCTTACCTTTTATAATGTATGATGAATCTGCTTTAAACTTATCTTGTAAAGATATTGGACAATTACAGTACTAACAACTAGCAAACTGTGAACTAATCCAGTTTTTTATTATTGTCAGAAATTGACTATGGTCACTTCAGTCCCCTATCCTTACATCAGAGGTTAAGTTATTGTATTTTGATATTTTTACAATGTTGTTTTGTACCATTCATTTCAATGACATAAAACAACTATTTAATAATAAAATGAATGTTTTTTCAGTCTTCTTACAGAGTTAAGAATAACAAAAATACAACATTGTTGTATTTTCCTAAGTTTCAGAACAAAAATTCTTTTATATTCTTTTGAAATACACTAATATATCACACATTAGAAAAATAAATCTTATAAATCATAACAATCATCATTACAATATAAATTTACCAAAACTCGTTAAAATTAACCTCAAAAATTAAAGCCTTCAGTAACACAAAAACTACACAAGCAAACAAAATATTAAAAAAAAAAAAAATACATAAACATATAGCAAAATATTTAAGCTAATATTTTTTTCAAATTTATATAAATAATAACAATTTACTTTTAAACCCATTCCAACAGTCCTACTACAATGAAACGCCATGTTTTAGTTCAAATCAAATAGGCCTAAAATTAAAATTGAAATTACAAATAAATTTCTGAATTTTTATTTAATGTCACAGATACTTTCAACTGCTATTTATCTGTTCAAAATAATGATATCTGTAAATCATTGATTAATAGAGTCAAAAACTTACAGTCGTTGTATACACAGTACATTAAATTTTTATATAATAATATATAAAAATATATCTTCGCAGTGTAAAAACCAGATTTTTAAGAAATAATGTAAAATAAAAAATACATGTATTTTTCGAGGTCAGAACTCATTTTGTTATGCACTTACTACAAAATTTAAAAATGATTGCATAATAAATGTACTTTATTAATTTAATTTTTAATATTTTTAAATTTTACTTCTACAAGCGATATAGCATCGTTCAATTCTTAATCTATGCCTTCGTGCCTGATTATAATGTTATTATAATGTAAAAAGAAATCACCTTTTTACATCGGTGATTTGGTGACACTGTTTGGTGAACATGTGTTAAGATTAAGAGTGTTTCATGTTCATTTTGTAATCGGGTACTGACAAAGTTGTGTTCCTATAGATATTTTTTATAGTTGTGATTTCACACTAACAGTTCAAACTGTTAATGCTACCAAAGACTACAAACAACACACACACACACACACACACAACGCTTGAGCGCGCGCGCACAAACCGGTGTTACATACAGTTTGACATCTTAATGTTACTTTACAGCAACAGATACACTAAGTAGCTGTTCTGTGATTTGAGTAACATCTCTAGTTCCTAATGTAATTGAATAATTGGTAATTTTCCTAATTTCTCCATTTCGGCTATAGTACAGAAGAGCAAGGGCCGGTATTTGAGAAGTAAAGTAACTTTAGGAAGAGCAATAATTAATAATTTTGTCTATGTTGTGTTATGAATTGTGGGAAAATTAACTTGCAAAGATACTTTTTTACGGATTGGGCGCTTTATAATTTTTGTAAAAGAAATTCTGTAGATTTTTTTCTCATTTTCGTAACCTCAATTTAGGTTATTATTATTGTGAAATGTTATTATTTTAAAAAAATTGACAGTAACCTTGTTGATAATGGTTCTAGTTATATTTCGCTCTCTCAGTGCTTCTAGATCACAGTCAGTTTTCAAATTACTTCGTTTAAACGGAAGGGATAAGGTTTTGAAAAGAAATGTGGCTTCTAATATAACCTCACAGGAGTTTGATGAGCAAGAATCATATGTTGGTGTAAAAAGAAAACCTTCTAAGCCTTCATTCGTAAAACAATTATTTTTAGGAGTATTTGATCAAGATGTACTAATTTACCCAGAAATTTTCTCCATAGAACATGTTGATGCAGTTAACAATGCTTTAGAACCGATTAAGCAGTATTTTAAAGAAAATGGTAAGCTCAAAAAGTTATAAATGTAGTCACAAATTGTGTCAGGATTAAACATTTTTGATGTCTCTGGTAAATGTGATGTTTAAGCAGTTTTGTCAATTATCATAATTTTTTTTCGCCAAAATACTTTATTACATGCCCATTGGTAATACATAATATTTTTGCAGTTTAAACAGTTTTATTAAAATTAGGATTTTTATATTTTTTAAATTAAATACTTAATTACTGAATTTAGATGTTACAATTTTGAGCTATTTTTAATGGAACTATATTGCTAATAACGAAGTCGAGTTTGGTAAACACCCAAAAAACTGTTTCAAATTAGGTTCTTAAGTTTTTTAAAAGTGTATTCTTTTCTTTTATTAATAATACAAATTTAATTATTCATTTTCATGATGAAAAACACTTTTGCATGCTAGTCATTTTGAGGTTAAGTTCAGGAATACCAATTACACTACTTACTTTTGTGTGCTAGTAATTTTTAAGTTAAATTGTATTGTGCAGTGCTAGTTCATCTTGTTGTTGGGAAGGACAAATGCTCCAGGAATTTTATATTGATAATATCTTAATGACAAACATTTTAATCAGTTTTTTTTTTTTTTTTTTTTTTTTTGAGGGGGATGACACAAAGCATGTTCTTAATGTCAGTATGAGCCAAAGAACTTGTCAAGCAATATATGGTACAAAATTAGGATTTTATTGGGCAAGAAATGTCATTAAAAATGTTGTTTATTATATAAATTCAAAACCTCTTTACTGTCATAATACTTCCACACAACCTAGTATGTCATTCTCACTCTCCTGCAGTAAGCAGCATACTTTATATAATCAGATATATTGCAGATGTTTCTATAACACAGTTCTGGTTCATCTTAAAAAAAAGATTATTATCAAAAATATATTTACTAATAACAATTTAATATTTTTCAGTTAATTCAAAAGATATTGATGCAAAAGCTAAATTACCTGAAGAAGTACTGAAAGAGTTGAAAAAATTTAATCTTTTTGGACTTAGAATACCAAAGGAATATGGTGGGCGAGGCTTTAATGCTACAGAATATGCTTGCTTTAGTGAAGTTACTGCATTGGATAGTTCAGTATCTCTTCTGCTTGCTGCACATCAGTCATTAGGTGCACAGGTTTGTTTTTGTTAATATTTAATTTATATTAGACAAGGGATTGAAAAACTATATAATGAATATCTAGAGAATCTGTGTTTATACATGCACACACACACACACATGATATTGCTCAACACTGTCTATAAAAGTCCTTTATCAATATCAGAATATCCCATATATGATAAAGATGACAGATACATGACAATACATTAAGGTAAGAAATGTATTGATGAAGATTTAAGTTTTTTTTTTGGCCGCGAAAAACCGATGGGGTTATCATCGCCGATTGAAGATTAAAGGTGATTTAACTTAGCACATAATGTTACGTTAATAATCCTGGAGGCTAAACCACACAATACTTACAGTGGAAAAAAGACCCTTATTCCATGTATGAGGTGTGTTCAGAAAGTAACGAGAATTTTTTAATTTCGCAGGATTGGAGTGTCCGATTGTCAAATATTATTTTTATTATGTTGGTATACATGCGCTTGAAGTATGATACAACTTTCAGCTGTTTTTATTATTGACTTTGTCTATGACAGCCACTAAGGTTAGATGTGTTTTTATGAGCTCAGCGACTTTCATTTGTTAAAAGAAATGGATCAAAGAATTTGTATCAAATTTTGCGTAAAAAATGGAATAAAGTGTAACAAAGTGTGTGAAATGTTAACAAAGGCCTATGGTGAGTCTGTTATGAGTAAAGCAAGAGTTTATGAGTGGTATAAGCGTTTCCAAGAAGGCCGTGAAGATGTTGAAGATGACAAACGTCCTGGATGCCCCAGCACATCAACAACCGATGAAAACATGAAAAAGTGAAAGAAATGGTTATGAACAATCACCGAATCAGAATTAGAGAGGTAGCTGATGATGTTAGCATATTGATTGGATCATGTCATGACATTGTTTCCAGTGTTTTGTGTATGAAACGCGTGGCAGCAAAATTTGTTCCAAAATTGTTGAATTTTGAACAAAAACAGCGGCGAATGGAAGTTGCTCAGGAGTCACTAAATGAAGTCAATGATGATGCAGAATTACTGAAATGTATTATAACAGGTGACAAAACATGGGTTTACGGATATGACATCGAAATTAAGGCTCAATCGTCCCAGTGGAGGCATTTTCGCCAAGACCGAAAAAGGCTCGACAAGTGCGGTCAAACGTGAAGGTTGTGCTTACTGTGTTCTTCGATATTAATGGCATAGTGTATCATGAATTCCTGCCACCAGGTGAATAAGGAGTACTACTTACAAGTTCAACGCCATTTGCGTGAAGCAATCTGAAAAAAACGTGTGTGTGTGTGTGTGTGTGTGTGTGTGTGTGTGTGTGTGTGTGCGTGCATGCGCGTGTGTGTGTGCGTCTGCACATTCTAAACCATAAATAGGTAAACTATAATCCTTTTAAATGTATTTATAGTATGTTTAAATTATAGTACGTATATATGTACATACATTATTTCTTTTTTCGCACACAGGATGCAACATACATAGTTAGCAGATATCATAGTAAGTATTCACAACACATCAGATTACAAAGTTGTACTCATCGTAGTACTGTATATTATTTTATATGTTTTTAGTCACATTTTGGTTAATCATATGCAAGATTAACATTAATAAATTACAACATTTTTGTTTTATTATTTTATTCTTCAACAATCAAGTGAGGTTTTTTCTTTTTGTTTAGAGTATATTACTTGCTGGTTCTGAGGAACAAAAGAAGAAATACCTTCCAAAATTAGCTTCTGGAGAGTGGTTAGCTACATTTTGTATTTCTGAAAATGCGAGTGGCTCTGATGTTGCGTCCATAGAAAGTACTGCTGATTATAATGAAAGTGAACAATCTTGGGTTCTAAATGGGAAGAAGCTATGGGTTACAAATGGTGCTAACGCAAATATTTTAATTGTGTTAGCATTAACAACAGTAAGTGCGGTTTTTGTATTGCTTATTTTTACCTTTTATATTGTTGATCTGAAAATAAAATAAAATTAACAAGCTATAAAATAAGTCTGACAAGAAGACTTCAATTACATAAACAGTGCAGCAGTTAAGGTGGATCGAGGATGTCTCTAGTCTCACAGTTGCCTTAAGGGAGCTTCGGTTTTGGCTGCTGGATTGCTGGTAGTAATAAATGAAGCAGTGTTCTCCTTCTACCTTGTCCATTTCCATCCCTCTGATGGATTATATTTCTTCTCTTTCTGCACCTTTCTCTTCTGAACCTATATCTCAATTTATCTGTTGTCAGGAATTATGGTTTTTCAAAGGGTTTTTTCTTATTGCAAGTACAATTTTTTTAAACATGTTGAATTAACTTCCTAAATTGAATTTTGGAACATCATATGACATGCCTTACACATATCTTGTATATCCATTTTCAATCTTATATTTATTCGTAATTAGACCAAAACCAGTTTTAGAGCTAGTAACTTCATTTTCAAGTTTTACAAAACACAAAACAATTATTAAACAATTTAAAAACATTTTACTTTTCATAGGAGAAGAAAGTATTTTTTTTGTAGGATAAAGAATATTTTATTCTGTATTTGTGCATAGTGTTATTTGTTTACTACCCTTCCAGCTGCTTGTTGTGGTAGTTCAGGTGACACTGTTTTTTTTATTATATTGCAACTGTAATTAAAATTACAGGATATTTTTTAATAATTTTGTAAACAGACACTTACTGTGCTGAAGGTCAAGTTGTTTCCTTAGCAAGCTGACCTTGTTACACCCACTGTCTCAGTCTTTGTACAATTGCTGTATACTGCTTATTTGTAAAATATCTACATTGATGATAACATTTAAATGAAAATTTGAAACTATGATATAGATAATTCCATAATAAAATTTAACAGGCAGAACACCCGGGTTTGCCTATTTGTACATATATTAATATTGCTAACTAAAGGTCAAATAAATAAAGAAATTCTATTTTACTAGGACATTTCAGAAATTATACATGCATTGGCAACACTGATTGTTGGATAATACAATCTTAATTGAGTCAGTTGTGGTTGAACAGCTGAAGAGCGAGCATGTTTTTGTATGATGTAGTCCTAGGGGTTTTCGTTGTATGATGGGTAAAAGTGGCATCTCCAGGTGTCTCGGGTACTGTGACAGTGATCAAAAATCTTTCATTAAAACTTGAAATTGAAACTTTAGATGGCATTTAAATTTGAAATTGAAACTTTACATGGCATTTAAATTTAAAATTCACTGGATTTTATGCAAGGTGTGTAATGAACAGACATTAGACTATAGTGCTTATCACTTCTGCAAAGGCTATGAAAATATAAGAGATAACCCATGACCAGCAAGGCTAAGAATATTAAATGATGAGTGAAGTGTGAAGCTTGTGTTAAATTTTCTTAATGAAGATCATCGAGCAACATGTGATAAAATACCCTGCTCTTTTGGAATTTCAACAGCCCCTGTTTTCCACGTAAAAAAATGTTTTACACGAAATATAAATTTTGGCTCCTTGGATCCTTTATTCTTTGACTAGTGAACAAAAGGAAAAATACTTGGATTATGCAACAAAATTGAAAAGGTTTTCTGTTTAAGGTAATGCTTTCCTCTTTTAAATAATTGCTATTGATGAAATATGGGTTAGATACTTCTAACTACAGATAAAATCTGAGTCAAACGAGTTGAGAAGTCCATCTTTCCTCCGACCCAAAAATTTACAGCAAACAAACTCAAAAATCAAGCAGGTCATGATTTTTTTCTTATGATCACCAAGAAATCATCTTGGTAGACCAAGTTCCATATAGAACAAGTATGACTATTGTCGTACCTTTTTGCACAAAGAAACACCTGACTTGGTGACTTGTAAGCCACTGATTTTGCATGACTATACATGTCCTCATATCCGGGACATTATGGTTGATTTATTGCACCAATACCTAATAGTGGAAAGCCTTAGCTCATGCACCGTACAGCCAAGACTACAACTTCTTCCCAAAGTTAAAGGAGCATGGCGTGGACTGCGCTTCTCTTCTGTAAACAAGCTTTCTAATACCATTACGAGTGAACAGAACAGAATAGTTGAACAGAAGTGATGAGCTGACTGACACAATAGGTGAAGAAGCAGAGAAACTTATTGAAGGGCTGTGAAGTTATATTGCACAAAATAATTTTTTTATTTTATATAATAAAATAGTATGTAAAAAATATAAAATAGTATAATAAAATAGTAGAGAAACGGAGAAAGACACAACAGAACTGCAGATCACTGACACTATGCTCATGGACAGAACAGCCAAAACAATAACCAAGGACAAGAAGCAACGGTTCCAAGGCAAAGTCAAATCCAAGCGAACGATCCAAATCTCTGACGAAGAAAGAAAAGCAAGATCACAACGTATGAAGCAATACTGGGCTACGAGGAAGGCACAGAACATTGAGAAGTGATTGATTTGGTGTACCCCAAAGTTGGGTGAAACAAATAAAGAGAAGAAAATAATATGTGTATTATTTGAAATGTGTGTGTGTGTGTGTGTGTGTGTGTGTGTGTGTGTGTGTGTGTGTGTGTGTGTGTGTGTGTGTGTGTGTGTGTGTGTGTGTGTGTGTGTGTGTGTGTGTGTGTGTGTGTGTGTGTGTGTGTGTGTGTGTGTGTGTGTGTGTGTGTGTGTGTGTGTGTGTGTGTGTGTGTGTGTGTGTGTGTGTGTGTGTGTGTGTGTGTGTGTGTGTGTGTGTGTGTGTGTGTGTGTGTGTGTGTGTGTGTGTGTGTGTGTGTGTGTGTGTGTGTGTGTGTGTGTGTGTGTGTGTGTGTGTGTGTGTGTGTGTGTGTGTGTGTGTGTGTGTGTGTGTGTGTGTGTGTGTGTGTGTGTGTGTGTGTGTGTGTGTGTGTGTGTGTGTGTGTGTGTGTGTGTGTGTGTGTGTGTATATATGTGTGTGTGTGTGTGTGTATATATATATATATATATATATATATATATATATATATATATACAGGGTCTACACTAAAAGTAGTAGAACTGAGTTTCTGTAGTGCGAGCTGAGCTGTGTAGAAGGGTTAGGCTGGCTGGGCTAGATGGGCTAGGGGACACTTAGCAACAGAGAAACACCAGCTGCAGTCGTCTATGGGTTTTGGTTAAGTATAGACATTGTTTATTGTGAAGCCTGTTTTTTGTTGTTGTCGATGCACAAAATGAGTCAAAATCTCAAGCAGCGATATTCAATAAATTTGTGTGTCAAACTCGAGAAATCAGCAACTGAGACCCTAGAAATGGCTGTCAGCTTACAGGGTTACTGCAATGAGCTGCAATGTTCATGCAAGATCAAGGGCTGCAATGAGCCTTTTGAATGGCACAAACTGTTTAAAGAAGGTAGGGAGCTCGTTGAAGACGACCATTGCACCGGACAGCTGTCGACGGTACGAGCCGACGACAATGTGACCAGAGTCAGAGAACTGCTGGGTGCAGGTGCTAACCCGCCTGCAAGACCGAGTGAATTGCGTCCAACCAGCCATCTCCGATATCTGGACACCGCATTGTGACAATGCGCTGTGCCATGATGCGCTCGTTGTGAGGCAACTGTTGGCCCGATTCGGCATTACTATGTTGCTGCACCCCCCGATGTGGCTCCACCTGACTTTTTTGTATTCTCACAGATGAAAAGACATCTGAAGGGACATTGTTTGACTCTATTCAGGACGTTCAAGCAGCATCAACTAGGGTTCGCAACAGCATCCCCGAAGTTGACTTCCCGAAGGCGTACGGTGAATAGCAGCAGTGTTATTCTAAGTGTGTAGCTGCCCGGGGGTGCTGTTTCGAAGAATATTAAGGAATTGTAAAAATATCTTCAGTAATTTTTTGTTTAACTCATTCCTCCTACTTTTGGTACAGACCCTGTATATACATTATTATATATATATATATATATATATGTGTGTGTGCTTCTGTACATTCTGAACCATAATTAGATAAACTGTAATCCTTTTAAATGTATTTATAGTGTGTTTAAATTTCAGTATATATATAAAACTTATAGTATGGTTTCGAGGATGTCGCTTTTTAAAAAAACATTTTTTATTAATTACAATAAGAATTTAATATACACTTAAACTTTATAATAATTATTTAAGTTCGTCTCATATTCATTTAGATGCGAACTGAGTGAAACCTCGACTAACACTGAGCTTATGCTCCTCCCTCTCCACATACAATGAAAATGCTTACCATGCTAAAAACTACACTGTCATCACAAAATATAGCAGTTTACAATTATTGCCTATATAACTCTTATATATATATATATATATATATATATATATATATATATATATATAAGATATATATATATATATAAGATATATATATATATATATATATATATATATATATATATATATATATATGTATATGTATATTTAGCCTACTGCATGCTATTGTGTTTTGTATCACAAAGTAATGTAGATGTCTTAATGTACAGGACACATGAATTTTTTCATTTATATTTTTTGGCAGTTCAGTTTTTGAAGTACTCCAGTAAACATGACTTGTTCTATTTTCTAGAGTAAAACTCAGTTTGGAGATTTAAAAAATGTATCTACTTTCATCGTAGAAAAAGATTTTCCAGGAGTGATAGTAAGCAACCCTACAAGAATGAATGGGGTAAAAGGAGTTGAAATTAATGAGGTATTTATTTATTTGTGATACACCAAGTTACAGAATTTGTAATATCATCATCATTTATATACAATTTTTAAATTAAAAACAAACAACTGATTAAATATTCATTAGCAGTTTTAAAAAGGATTAATTCTAACCTGGTCGTAAAGTTTTTTGTGATTTTTACATTGGATAATATAAGAATCCTTTAGCAACTATTAAATAATTAATTTCACACCTATAGTTATATGATAATTCATAGTTTTAACTTCCTTTAGGCCCACACCATCACCCCAGATAATCAAACCGCATCTTAATAAACTTTTGAAAAAAAAACAGTATAAGTTATTTTCAAATATGAAGCCGGTTGAGAAAATAACCCTTATTTTCATATAGCACAAGAAGTAATGGGTGTAATTCCAGTCATTTTTACATTGCTGTGCTACATGATTCAATATGCATCCACCTGTGCTAGTTACTACGTGTGCATTGTACTCGTACATGTTTGCTTACCATAAACTTACAAAATGAGTGTCACCCTAGAAAATCCCACCAAATGTGAGGTGTGTGGTGTTGTAAGATTTTTTCAAGTTATGATTAAGGAATTATAACATTATAATGATTAAGGATATGGGAAGCTTAGTGTAGTGAATTTACATGTAACATCCATGCTGTAGCAGGTGTTCCTTATGTAGTCTTCAGCCTAGCAGTTCTTTAAGTGTGCAATGCCTAATGTTCAGTGTCACTGAATATTTTTTTAATTTAATTTTGTTATTGTCTCAATTATTTCTTGTAAATTTATTTTGTTATGGATATTTCATTGGACTAGATATTTTTGTTGGATTTTTTATAAGCTAACCATTGTAAAATTATGTATAGTGTTTTTAAAGATCAGAATATTTTCTTCATTCCGTAGTACGCTGAGTGTTACTAAGTAAAATTGTGTTTTTTTTAGTTTAAGTCAAAATTTTTTTTTAATTATTTTTTTAATGTAGTAGGAAACGTATGTATAGAAAGTAATTTCAAGTGTAAAACTATTGAAAAATATATTAGTTTATTAAAAAAAAATGTAAAAATTATAATAAAAAATTAACAAAAATAACATTTTTCCTAAAAGTTCTTACAACATATAGAAGCTTAAATATAAATATAACAATTATAGATCTATATTAAAACAGCCTTGAAACATTTCAAATTGTGGAACAAATCAAATGTCCGTATACAAGGGAAGCACACCTTTATACAGTTTTTGCAAAAATATACATTGTTTCTTTGCAAAGATCTTTCTTCAAACAAACACCTTGATGAACAGTCTCAATATCAGGTAGTAATTTTTTTTTTAATTTTAATTTTATATTCACTAGCTGTAATGAAAAATCAATAATTTTTTTTGATACTCGGGCTAAGCGAACCTGTCTTAAAATCACAGACCTTAACAGTAATTTTTGTTATAGGTTACACTAAAAGATGTTACAGTACCAGCAGGTAACCTTCTTGGAGAAGAAGGGTCAGGATTTAATTTGGCCATTGAAATGCTCTCCAGTAATCGTTTTACAGCAGGAGCCACTACTGTAGGTAAGTGTTTTATAATAATAAAACTTGTGTGAATCAGAACACTGCCATTACTGTAAATGGTTAGCCTGTCTGTAAAGTACAGACACCACAAACCTACTCATGTTTATATAGACTATACAACAGATTTGTACAGGTGCCAATCATTCATTATTGCTTTTACCTTTTATACATACTCATGAAGTTACAAGGTAACAAATAAAACATCACGGAAGATTTTCCATATGAGAAGTATATGAAAGATATTTCAGAATAATATATATTTTTTATAGCGCTTTGAATTTTACCAAACATTTATAAGGATATGTCATTTTTCTGCTGCCATATTTAATTTAGAAAAAAATCAAGTACACATTAGTCATCAAAGATTTGTCACCCATTTTACAAAATCAAACACAACATAACATTTCTGACCAATTTTTTTATCCCACCATTTTGGAAATAGAAATTTGTACTGTTACATTTTTCCAAAGCTTGTGCTTGGGTAATATTAATAAAAGTTCCCATTTTATGTTTTGCCTATTTGTGTAGAAAGGCTACATTACAGGTTGCATTCTGTAGCACAATGAAGTAGTTTTTCTCTCTAAATAACCATATCACAATAATCAGTTATGTTTTTCCTTATTTTTCAAGCAGTACCTTGGAATTGGCCTAACTCCATATATATATACAGCCGCTTTAGTGGCCTAGTTGATAGTGTACTGGGCTTTCACCCCGAGGATCCGGGTTCGATTCCTGGCCAGGGCTTGGCATTTTCATACGCTATAAATCATCCCCATCATCTGCATTAGCCCGTATGCACAATAGTTGGACGTTAAAAAAAAAATACACACACACACACACACATATATATATATATATAAAAGCTGCTTCGGTGGTCTAGTTGAGCGTACTGGGCTTTCAACCTGAGGACCCTGGTTCGATTCCCGGCCAGGGTTTAGCGTTTTAGTACACTATAAATCATCCCATCGTCTGCATTAGCCCAAGTGTGCACAATAGTCGGACGTTAAACAAAAAAAAAAATATATATATATGTACATGTCTACATATGTGCACAATTGTAAAAACCATTTTGTAAATAACTAATCCCGTAAAATGGCATCCAAAAAATTAGGTTACGTTTTTTTTTCTGTTAAAAAGTAATTTAACCGCTGTTAGAGAATTAACAGCTGTTCAACAATCTGATTTAATACTGCAGTGCAGTGAGATTTTTAAGAGGGACAGGATTTACTTATTCCAATTTTCGTGCAGTGTAATACTAGTGATTTTATTACCTTAACTGATTCAAAATCATCACTGTTTACTAAATTAAGTACTTTATAAACAAAATACTATAATTATTTTGAAAATTTAGGCTTTACGTATATGAAAGTCAAATATATTAACGTTTTTAAATAAAAATACAGTTTTAATCCATGAGAGAGAGAGAGGGGAGAGGAGAGGAGGGAGAGAGAGTGAGAGAGAGAGGGAGGGAGAGAGAGAGAGAGAGAGAGAGAGAGAGAGAGAGAGAGAGAGCTTACGCACTACAGATTTCAAGCTTTACAGGTTATTATTTACAAATGATATACCACATGTATCACTTGTAAGTGACCTGAGTAATAAAGCTTGGTAGTGGATTAAACCTCTAAAATATATAAATATATATAAGTGACTCCTTTAGCATCTCCAAAAAACGCTTACTGTGTCACTAATTTTGAGTTTTCACTGTCATCAAGGTCACTTAATAGCATGATTGCATTGCACTTAATGGATGTTATGGTCTGTTATTTCATGAAATTGAATTTATAACAAATTTAAATGAATTTTCTGGTCAGTTTGATTTTGTTAAATTTTGGTTTTTGTTGAAATAATTTATTTTTTTTCTTCCTTGGTTCATTGTTAGGCCAATTCATTACTATTTTCTCTCTTTCTTGCACCACACCAAATCTGTTGTTCAGTGATGTCAGTGTGTGCAGGCTGTGCCCATCTATGTAATGAAATTCAAAATGGCCTACCTTTGCGTATTTAGGTCATCATAACCTTTTACTATTTTTTATTTTGATACTCGTTGCATATATATATATATATATATATTTACCTAGATCCACCTATTGTAGTCCATCTATCAAAATACCATCAATTGTAGTCCATTTTTAAGCACTATATATTTCTGAAGCCTGATGATAAATGATAATAACGGTTTGGGTCCAAGTACAAAATATACCTTTCAGTCTTGAATTTCTTTTTCACGAAAAAATATTCAAACAGTTTTTTGTAATTGCATCTGTCACCTCCCAATCAAATGTGGTCCACAACCATTGTCTGACACCAGGTATCAAAACACCCTTGAATGTGGTCCCAATCGCGTATCATTTTACATTTGATTGTGGGCCAGAGCGACAAGTAGTTATATACCCCAATTGTGGTCCGCCTGCAATGTTGCCAGATTTATTTTGTATATTGATGAAGGCCTGCTTAGCTTCCAATGCAACATTCGACTCTTTGCGTATGGGTTAGTAAAAATATTATTATTTATTATTCTGAAACATACGATCTCTTGTTGTTTCTTCACCATTTTTAGTAGTTTATTGGCAACACTAACCCTAATAAAATTGTCCGAATGTATTTTTGTCTATCAGCAACAGAATTACTTCTCAAAATGAATAATTTCAAACGCGCTGGAAATGGCCATATTGTTAACAATTGATTTTGGCCAGTGAGCATCGAAATAGAAATGATGAAGATGCTTGGCTCAAGCTAATCGAGGCCGGAAAACGATGTCAACCCTAGTGGCATGTGATGTCGCTCCAGGAACAATAACCCAAAAACTAATTATATGCCAAAAACAAACATATACGTAATGTAATGATATTTACAAGAAGTCTTTTGGAAATTGATTTAAAATAACCTAGGCTATTGATATTACTCGGTTACAGGCTAGTTGTTGAAGAAAATAGATAAATTAATAACATTTGATAATATTTGAAGGTAAATTGAAATAGATAAAATAACTATTTGGATAAAATAACTATAGGCCCTAATATAAATCAAAATTGAAAGTAATAAATGAAGCCGAACTTGTTACCAAAAATAGGTTAATAACCTGCATGTATTGATTAGTATTTAATTATTTATTTAATTAAATTTATTATTTAAATTATTTAAATAAATTAAATTATTTATTTAATTATTTATTTAGTATTTAATTAGTAAACCTAATTTGCAATATTTGCAGGCATTTGCTAGGTATTGCAGTAACCTATAACTAGAAATATTTATAATAAATGAAAATAAACGATTAATTAAAACACAAAAACATATTCAACATATAACAATATACTTGTATTTTTTGTGACATGGTATTCAGTTCATTGGTAGTTCTGTGAACTGTAGGCCTCAATCAGTATGCGTCAAAACACAAACATTAGTTGTGTTGTTATGTAAACACCATCGACCTTTATTGTTTTTCAAGACATTAAAAAATTACCTAAAGTTATTAAAATTGTCAGATTTAGAATACCTTCATGAAAATCTTTCGCTTGATACCCCATTTAATAGGTTTCAAATAAAAAAATATATCCTGGCCCATATACTGGACCGCTAAGCAACCATCGTGCATTTTGAGCCTTCAATTTTTTTATGCGCATTGACTCATATTTTACTCAAGTAATGAATTTCAAAGCCTAACAACTTTTTTAAAAAAAAATAATAACAAAAATTACGAAAATGCAAAATGTTGTCACGATGTCCCTGACACGTTAAGGAGTCTAAAATATTACTGACCGTCATCATGCGGCTCATGGCACTGAAGTTTTTAAATTTGGAATGTACTAATCAAGATCTTTGGTTTGAGACCTAATTGATTGATTTCAATTTTAAAATTTTCAACCTATATTTTGGTCCGCTAAAATGAAATCTTACATTTATGAACCTTGAATTTTTTTAAAATGTGTAGTAATTGATATTTTACTGAAGTAAAAAAATTCAAAGCTTTGTAAAAGATTTAAAAATATAAAAACAAAAACTGTCCTAATGGGTCTCCTGCACTCTAGAGGCACCAAATCTCTAATTTATTTGAATTTCAATGCTAACTAATTATTGAAAAGATGAAAAAGTTAAAAAAATACAAAAATATTAGTCATGGGGCATTTAGCGCTTCAAGGAGCTAACATTTGTTAAATTTGGATTGTACTAATCAAGACCTTTCGTTTTATACCCCACTTGATAAGTTTCAAAGAAAAGAAAAATATTTTCCGCCCATAATTTGGATTATCAAGCAGCCGTTGTGCAATTTTGGGACTTACAATTTTTATGTATGTAGTGGCTCATATTTTACTCAAGTACTTAATTTCAAAGCTCAACGACTATTTGTTAGGAAGATAAAAATAATTTACGAAAATCGCAAAAATGACCCCATGGGACCCTGGTGTACCAAGGAGTCCAAAACTAATCAGCAAATGCTCTTCATGTCATATACGTTTTTACCAAATTTAAGTAAAAATCGGACAAAGTGTTCAAGAGTAATCACGTAACAAACAAACAAACCAAAAGCAAGATCATCGAGTTAAAATATAGACCTCATTTCCTTCCGTCAACAAATATATTCAGAAATTAAACTAAAATGGATCTATCCTATAAAGAAGTATTGAACAGCTGTGTTCTATTACATTGAAAATCTAGCGTAAGAAGTAGTTTATCTATGAACTGATATATTTTTAGTAAATTGATTTAAACGGGAAAAGTAATGTATCTATGTGATAGTTATAAAAGCTCTTGAAACGTCCTTACAGCATATAACAAACATATAAGAATTAAATCATTTAAAAATTATGATGTTAATTATTACATTCAATCTACAAGCCTAAACTATAAAACCAGTGCTGGAAAGTAAAGTTAATAATCACAAGTGTGTTAATAGATTGTATTTCTTAATTGAAAAGAGTGTCTTCATTTTTTTAATAGAAATGTGACAGATGGAAAAAAAATAACTTTGGTAAATTAAATATAGATGCAAATGTTTGAATTATCCCTGTTGGCTTAATAACAATTTGTCTATAGTCGTATATTTTTTCCTATTATTTATTTATTTACTGGTACAAATTTCCCATAGAAGGTAATAAATTACCTGTATATGGCACGGCACAGTTTAATATAAAACAATCATACATAGTTTATCTTAAAACTGAAACCAAAACACTAAATCCAAACCAAATTCCAAGACGTACATTACCTTAGAAACCACAACCAATATTCATCATTCATTTTAAATCACTTATTTCAATATATCTATATAATTCTTTCCAATTAATGACTATGGTATCGATGCATTTGGAAGCAGCCATTTTTTTCAATTTATTTTTAGTGTGTCCTTACTTACATTGAAATAGCTTTTAGGTCAGTTGTTAGTCTATTAAAATACATAATAGCTGTGTTTATATTCTTTTTTTTTCAGCTTCTTTATATACAGTAGGTATTTGTATAGGCTTATGCTTTGTAATACTGTTACTATTTATAAATTCCTTGCTTAAATTATAATAATTTCTTACCAACGTTGTCAAAATATAACTCTGATTTACGTTAAGTATATGTTTTTGAAATTCAGCATCATTACTTATTATTTTTAACATCCTTTTTTGTAAATTATATAATGGCAAGGAGAATTATAATATGCCCCCAGCCTATTATACCGTATGTGGCAATACTGTTGAAAAGCCCATAATATATTTTAATATAGTTTTACTTGACATAATCTTTTTTAATTTAACAAACACATATGCCAAATACTTAGTTCTATTACGTAAATTAATTTTATGATCCGTCCATTTCTTATATCTATTAAAGAAAACACCTAAATATTTAGTACTATGAACATTTAAAAAAATTATTATTTAAAAATATTCTTAGTGCTAGTGGTAATGTTGGTACACTATTTGCAAAAGTTACATATACAGTTGTTTGAATTATATATGCTTGAATTATCTCTTTTGACCAATAGCCTTGAATTATCACTGTTAGTCAGTATTAATAATAAATTTAATAATAAGCTTAACCATATATCCTGATTTAGCTCTTGGTTACCTTCCGACCGTATATGCTGTTTTAGCTGTTGGTAAATAAAATCGAATCTGACACAAATTAATTTCTCAGTCGTACATGCTTATTTAGCTATTGATCACTGATATAATCAATAGCTATTGATTACTGAATATATTACTTAATATAGATTTTTACTCAAATTAATTTTCCGATTGTACATGCTGATTCAGCTGTTGGTCAGTAATAATAGAAAGTTTATTACTATTATTAACCTCTGGCTTAAAATTTTTTTAAATCCTATGACCGTACATGCGAGTTTTGCTGTTGGCCATATGAACCCATCTCAATAGTAAACCTAAATTTAAAAACATAACTAACCAGTAACCCGAGATTAAGAAGAAATATTTCAAATGAAAAATAATTCAAGAAATACAAAGGTACATGAAAATGCTTACTGTGCTAAAAGCTAAACTGTCAGCATTAAATATAGCTAAGTCTAACACTAAATCTAGCAAAGTTTACAATAATTGTCTATATAACTCCTCAATCCCTAAACAAAACTTCCGGGGGTGGTTGAGTGCTGGGTTGACGTTGGTCCTTTCCCGAAAATCTTTTAAACACAATATAAATAATCACCAGGAGAAGACTTCCGAATATGATGATGGTCCAAATGCTGATTTTTGTTGTAATAACTGAATGTTGATGAATTTTTGATATAGCGTCTAAATTAAATGATACAATTGTTTATCTTGATAAAGAATTGAATCATTGTTGGGACTGATTAAGTAGATCCCTCGAAGTGTAGTTGCTGTAGTTTCCTTTTGAGGTAAAATTGCCAAATATTGGTTCATTTCAGAATCCATATTAAATTTTCAGGAATCTCCAATACAGAATATTTGTAGCTGTCCGTCTTGCCGGATTGTATTATAGATGTTTCACAATCAAGATTATGATTAGTTATTTGTTCCAATGAGCATAGAGATTTTGAATGAATTTTGTTCTTACAATTACTGTTTAAACCTAAGAGTTTAACCTTACCTAACTTAGATTTAGACATTAACATATATTTTACTCTAGGAATTACAGTTATATCCTGATTCATATTTGGTTGGTACAAATAACAACTTATAAATATTATAGTCTATTTCATTTACAATAAGCAATTTCAGCAAATATACTATTTCTTTAGCTCTAATTTTACAATTTACGTCTATTACACTTTCAAATGCCCACATATTTTCTATTTTTGGCTCTAATGGTAATTTGTTATTATAGAACTGATGAATTTTTTTATATTTCACTGAACAATTATTTTGTGGAAATTATAATTGGTTGAAGTATACCTAGTTTTCTTAATATTAACTTTATTTTCTACATAAATTATCTCTAGCTTATCTTTAATTACTCCCTGAAGGAAGAGGAGGGACCTGGAACAGGATTTATAGAAGGATCATTAGATTTTGGAATTTTACTGATTTTCCTTGGTCTTTTAATTTTTGATAGATGGATTTTTGTTTGGTGTTAGGTGTCTCCCTTTAATTTTTGCCGTTTTTAATTCCGCGTTTACTGAAGTAACTTCTTCTTTATTATATTTGTTTTTAGTTTTATTTTGTTTCTGTACAGTTTTGACATAAACATCAGATGGAATTTCGGGTACTAATTCTCTATTGACATTCCTTTTAGTTAAAATATTTTCCTTTGTATTTTGGTTTGTTTCTCTAATAATCTCATACAATCTTTGTGTCCTTTCTTTGTGAGTGGCAACGTAATCATTCATAACTTGTCTCTCAACGTCAATATCTAAAAGTGAATTGGAATTTATGTGTCCATTTAAAATTTCAAACGGAGTTAATTTCGTTACAGAATGTATACTGTTGTTAAATAATTTTTGTATTTTTACTTTTTTGGGGTTATAGTTTACAAGAGATATTATTATTTGGTTTTTTCCAAAATTAACAGGTTCATCCAAAATTGGCATTTCAATCACTGTGTTACCTTCATAATTTGAATGTAACGTCTGGTCTTTATCTTCAGCGTTATCTTCTGCTGCTGCCAAGTCGACTAAGATATCTTCCGTTTCATCTATGTTGGCTAACATCGATTGAGCATCGTCTACTTCTGGAAGTCCTTCCTCTAATTCCGGAAAATATAAGTTTACTGATTCTGCTACCGTTTGCTGAATGTCTTGATCGGTCGTTGATCCTGAGTTCACTGGACTGGTATCGCTAACGTTTAGTTGTATTCTAGAAAGTGCGTCCAGCGCTTTTGATTTAACTTGCCCTTTTATACACTATTTGGTAATCGTATTCTTCTAATTTAAGTCTCCACCGAAGAAGTTTAGAATTTGGTTCTTTGACTGAAAAAGCCATTGTAAAGGTTTATGGTCCGAATAAATTTTGAATTTTCTTCCGTAGATATAGGGCCGAAAATATTAGTTGCCCATACTATAGCAAGTAATTCCTTTTCTATCGCCGAATAATTGACTTCGCTATCACTTAACGTTCGACTCGCATAGGCTATAGGTAAATCAGCTCCGTTTTTATTTTGGCTAAGCACTGCTCCGATCGCAAAATTACTAGCATCCGTAGTTAAATTAAATTCTTTTTCAAAATCTGGATATTGTAACAAAGGTTCATTAGATAATATATTCTTGCAAGTTTCAAAACAGTTCATATAATTTGGATCGTCTATTTTAATTGTTGCACCTTTTTTTCAAACAGTTTGTAAAAGGTTTAGTAATTCCAGCAAAATTTTTAATAAATTTTCTATAGTATCCCAATAGACCTAAAAATCCCTTTTTGATTGGTGGTTTTTGGAATTGGGTAGTTTTTAATTGCTTTCACTTTGTCTGGATTTGGTTTGACACCTTCTGCTGTTACTAAGTGACCTAAATACGCTACTTCTTTTCTAAGAAATTCGGTTTTATCTAATTGAATTTTAAAATTTGCTTTTCTTAGTCTGTCAAAAACTTCCCTAAGTCTTTGTATGTGTTCTTGGAGACTGGTCGAATAAATTATGACGTCATCTAAATATACTAGGCATGTTTCATTTTGAATTCCCCTTAAAACATTGTTCATAATTCTCTGAAATGTGGGAGGACTGTTTTTTAGACCAAAAGGCATTCTTAAGAATTCGTAATGTCCGGTTTCTGTTGAAAATGCTGTTTTTTCTACACTGTCTGGGTCCATTTCCACTTGGTGAAATCCTGAAGCTAAGTCCAATGTCGAGAAATATTGAGATCGTCCTAATTTGTCTAAAATATCTGTTATATTTGGTAAAGGAAATCTGTCATCAATTGTTTTTGAGTTTAGGCCTCTGAAGTCTATTACTAGTCGAAATTTTTGTTTACCGGAGGCGTCCTGCTTTTTGGGTACAATCCATACCGGAGAGTTCCACGGGGATTGAGAAGGTTGAATAATTCCCTGATTCAGCATATCATCAATTTGTTTGTTAACTTCGTTTTTATAAATTTCTGGATATTTGTAGTTTTTAGAATATACGGGAATTTCGTCTGTGGTTCGAATTATATGTTTTATTTGATTAGTGAAGGTCAAGTTATTTCCGTCAACATGAAAAATGTCTGTGTACTCTTGTACTAATTTAGTAATGGCAATTTTTTCTTCCGAATTCATGTGTTCTACTCTAATTTTTGACAAATCAAAAATATTTTTTCGACTTTTGTAATCAGTCATATTAAAATTAATTCTATTGTCCAATGTTTTTGGTTCATAAATATTGTAATCACTTAGGGGTTCTAATTTAAATCTTTCATTTATAGTCAATTTAATATTTCTTGTTGTGTTGTTAGTAATGGGACAAAGAGCTTCGCTGTTACGTACTGTTACTAAACATTGAGGAATTTCTAACCCATTTATTTGTTTGTATGCTAACACTCCTTCACCGTTATTTATATTATTTACTGAAATTTTCATAATTTGACTGGTTCTAGCTTGTACTATGTAACTTGAAATTTGTTGTTTAACAGAGTCTGTTCTTTTTTGTGATACGTCTTCTTCCGTGTTAAAATAATGAATAGGAATCTTCTTACCACACAAGATTAGCTTATTATTTATAAAATCTAAATGTATTCCCAAATCCTTAATGTTATCCAAACCTAGCAATAGATCAAATTGTTTATGGAAGTCAAAAAGGTAAAATTTCATTGCCTTTTTAAATAACAAAGGTAGTTTACAACTAAAGTTTTCTCTTGAAACGCCATGTGCAGTGGTTACTTCAAAGGGTTCTTTAATTATACTTGTTTTAAAACATTCTAGGCCTAATGATTTTCTTATAAAAGATCGTGTACTACCTGTGTCGATTAATATTTTAAAGTTAGTTTTCGGATCGTATATAAAAGGTAAGTGATTGTTATCACTCCTCAGATTCATTATCGAAAATCGGTTCCTGAGTTGGTCATCTCTAAAAATTATTCTCTTCGGATTGTGAGATTAAGTGGTTATCTTCACAGTCTTCGCCAGTTTGGTTGTAGTCAAAACATTGTTCTTCCGAGTTCTCGCCTGTTACATCCTGGTCTGATAAGGAAATATTAGGTATTTGCCTCGTCCAGTTCGTACATCGCGCGTGGTCATCGCTTTCTTGGTCAACCTGCTTGCCGGTCATCTGGTATAACTTATTTTGTCTAATCGCGGTGCCCGCTTTGTCTAGTCGAAATGCTCATTGGCGTGGGTCGATAACTTTGATCTTCTTTTGGAGTATAATTAGTTACTGAAATGTTTTTGTGTCTGATTGTAAGGTTGTCTGTGTCCATAGTTAGAATTGGGTTGTGGTGGTTGATGCAGTTGTTTGTAAGGGTTTTGTTGAGACTGATGGTTAGGTATTGGTTTACGGATTGGCATATATTGGTTTTTTGGTGGAATGTTGGAACGGTTTGTCTGGAATAATCCGTTTTTTTTAAACTGGAAATCGTTTGTAAGCATGTTAAGTGCCTCACCCAAAGTTGTGGGATTTTTCGTTTCTCATAAGAGAACCTAATGGTTCCTGTAGCCCTCTTAATAAAACTCGTAAAGCTAATTTTGGACGTATCAAGATAGTACCAAATGGTTGCCAACTTCTTTATTTACAAAATATGCTATTTGCAGGTTTAACAATTTTTGTATTCTGTCATAGAATTTAAATGGTGATTCATTGACTTCTTGTTTTAGTTCAGCCATTTCGAGATTTAATGTAAAGCAATCTCTTTTGTCTGAATAACAAGATAAAAGCGTTTTCCTTACATCTAACCAAGCATAGCTATTAGAACTTACAACTAATTCTAAAGCAGATCCTTTTAACTTAGCTAAAATCGTTGACATAAAATATTTATTTTGAAAGTCTTCGGGATTACTAGCTACATAAAATTTAGCAACTATTTTGTCACAAATGGATATGAATCTACTTAACATTGTTGGTTCTCCAGAATATTCCGGAATCATATCTAGATATTCCTTCTTTAAAGCAGGAGTTGCCATTGTAAATTTTTAATTTAATTATTATTTAAAGTTAAAATGTTATAAATAACTAAGGATAATGTATAGAGATTCACAAAGGTTATTCTTCTTTGTATTACTTACAAAATCCAAAACTCTATGCTCATTGCGTGATGCACTGAACTTTTACACAATTTTTTGACTTCACTTTGGTTCGGATGTAGATGTTCACTCTACGGTTGCAAATATTCACTTTGCCGGTTGGTCTTTTGTTCGACACTTCGGTTAACAGTTGAAACTGAAAAAATTATATGCACTAATTTTCCTGAAGTGTCCTACCGACTGCGCCAGTTATGGTATGGTTTCGAGGATGTCGCTTTTTAAAAAAACAACTTTTTATTAATTACAATAAGACTTTAATATTCACTTAAAACTTATTATAATTATTTAAGTTCGTCTCATATGCATTGAGATGCGAACTGAGTGAAACCTCGATTCACACTGAGCTTCTGCTCTTTCTTCTCTAGGTACATGAAAATGCTTACTGTGCTAAAAGCTAAACTGTCAGCATTAAATATAGCTAAGTCTAACACTAAATCTAGCAAAGTTTACAATAATTGTCTATATAACTTATATATATATATATATATATATATATATATATATATATATATATATATATATATGCTTCTGTACATTCTGAACCATAATTAAATAAACTGTAATCCTTTTAAATGTATTTATAGTGTGTTTAAATTTCAGTATATATATAAAACTTATAGTATGGTTTCGAGGATGTCGCTTTTAAAAAAACATTTTTATTAATTACAATAAGAATTTAATATACACTTAAACTTTATAATAATTATTTAAGTTCGTCTCATATTCATTTAGATGCTGAACTGAGTGAAACCTCGACTAACACTGAGCTTCTGCTCCTCCTCTCCACATACAATGAAAATGCTTACTATGCTAAAAACTACACTGTCATCACAAAATATAGCAGTTTACAATTATTGCCTATATAACTCTTATATATATATATATATATATATATATATATATATATATATATATATATATATATATATATATAAGAACATAAAGGTAAGATTATTAATGCCTTGACATAGTGTTATAAGTTTTAGCCTACTGCATGCTATTGTGTTTTGTATCACAAAGTAATGTAGATGTCTTAATGTACAGGACACATTATGAATTTTTTCATTTATATTTTTTGGCAGTTCAGTTTTTGAAGTACTCCAGTAAACATGACTTGTTCTATTTTCTAGAGTAAAACTCAGTTTGGAGATTTAAAAAATGTATCTACTTTCATCGTAGAAAAAGATTTTCCAGGAGTGATAGTAAGCAACCCTACAAGAATGAATGGGGTAAAAGGAGTTGAAATTAATGAGGTATTTATTTATTTGTGATACACCAAGTTACAGAATTTGTAATATCATCATCATTTATATACAATTTTTAAATTAAAAACAAACAACTGATTAAATATTCATTAGCAGTTTTAAAAAGGATTAATTCTAACCTGGTCGTAAAGTTTTTTGTGATTTTTACATTGGATAATATAAGAATCCTTTAGCAACTATTAAATAATTAATTTCACACCTATAGTTATATGATAATTCATAGTTTTAACTTCCTTTAAGCCCACACCATCACCCCAGATAATCAAACCACATCTTAATAAACTTTTGAAAAAAAAACAGTAAGTTATTTTCAAATATGAAGCCGGTTGAGAAAATAACCCATAATTTCATATAGCACAAGAAGTAATGGGTGTAATTCCAGTCATTTTTACATTGCTGTGCTACATGATTCAATATGCATCCACCTGTGCTAGTTACTATGTGTGCATTATACTCATACATGTTTGCTTACCATAAACTTACAAAATGAGTGTCACCCTAGAAAATCCCACCAAATGTGAGGTGCGTGGTGTTGTAAGATTTTTTCAAGTTATGATTAAGGAATTATAACATTATAATGATTAAGGATATGGGAAGCTTAGTGTAGTGAATTTACATGTAACATCCATGCTGTAGCAGGTGTTCCTTATGTAGTCTTCAGCCTAGCAGTTCTTTAAGTGTGCAATGCATAATGTTCAGTGTCATTGAATATTTTTTTAATTTAATTTTGTTATTGTCTCAATTATTTCTTGTAAATTTATTTTGTTATGGATATTTCATTGGACTAGATATTTTTGTTGGATTTTTTATAAGCTAACCATTGTAAAATTATGTATAGTGTTTTTAAAGATCAGAATATTTTCTTCATTCCGTAGTACGCTGAGTGTTACTAAGTAAAATTGTGTTTTTTTTAGTTTAAGTCAAAATTTTTTTTTTAATGTAGTAGGAAACGTATGTATAGAAAGTAATTTCAAGTGTAAAACTATTGAAAAATATATTAGTTTATTAAAAAAATGTAAAATTATAATAAAAATTAACAAAAATAACATTTTTCCTAAAAGTTCTTACAACATATAGAAGCTTAAATATAAATATAACAATTATAGATCTATATTAAAACAGCCTTGAAAAATTTCAAATTGTGGAACAAATCAAATGTCCGTATACAAGGGAAGCACACCTTTATACAGTTTTTGCAAAAATATACATTGTTTCTTTGCAAAGATCTTTCTTCAAACAAACACCTTGATGAACAGTCTCGATATCAGGTAGTAATTTTTTTTTTAATTTTAATTTTATATTCACTAGCTGTAATGAAAAATCAATAATTTTTTTTGATACTCGGGCTAAGCGAACCTGTCTTAAAATCACAGACCTTAACAGTAATTTTTGTTATAGGTTACACTAAAAGATGTTACAGTACCAGCAGGTAACCTTCTTGGAGAAGAAGGGTCAGGATTTAATTTGGCCATTGAAATGCTCTCCAGTAATCGTTTTACAGCAGGAGCCACTACTGTAGGTAAGTGTTTTATAATAATAAAACTTGTGTGAATCAGAACACTGCCATTACTGTAAATGGTTAGCCTGTCTGTAAAGTACAGACACCACAAACCTACTCATGTTTATATAGACTATACAACAGATTTGTACAGGTGCCAATCATTCATTATTGCTTTTACCTTTTATACATACTCATGAAGTTACAAGGTAACAAATAAAACATCACGGAAG
>CM040187.1:39049684-39284684 GCA_022606455.1 Callitettix versicolor
GTTAGAAAGAGTTATGTATTAAAATATTTGGTCCTATTTTTTATACCTAGTTATGGTGCAATAAAAATTGTATTAATAAGCAAACATACCTTTTTCTTTGTCCTGCGTTCTTGGCAGGATCATGTGTCACTGCTTGAAGACACTCAACTACAAAGTTCATACATACAAGGTTCTGTTTACTTATTTAAATTTTGATTGTTCACTCGTGTCCAAATTAGTGATTTAGTTAAACTTTATTAGGTTTAATTGTGTAATGCACCTATATTGTTCTTGCTGGCAGAGATACAAATACAGGACATTGTGGCTTCTGTTGTCTCACAATAGTATAGTAAACAGACAGGAAAAATTTCCAGTTAGCACTTCACTGTCCACTGGTGGGAATACCTGTTTGTCCCATATGGGTAAAGTTTACCACACTAATTATACGACAAGTATAATTTTTTCCACTATGGTCTCATTGAAATATATATGTATATATGAAATCCTGAGGTTTTTTGGATAGTAGACACAGCTTAGTTTAGCATATGGACTACACTAACAAAATCAGTTTATTGTGGAGGCTCTTTAACTCAAGTAAGGTTGTCGAAAGATGACTTGGCAAAATGGGTGTTTGTAGTGTGTTCTAAAATAAAAAAAAATTATTTTGTATAGCTTCAACAGAACCGACTGTACATGTTGCTTTTATCCAGATGCTCTGACCTTAACAGAGACACTCCGATTGGTTAGAATGTGTTGTAAAAAACCTTAAAATTTTAAACAGTTTAAGTAGAGGGTGAAGTATCTTTACTGAACACTAACAAACTTCTGTTTTGCATGTGCAAATGTTTGGCTTACAACTAAAGAGTCGCTTATTGGTATGTTGAATAAAAAGGAGTAAATACATAAATTAAGTCTCTTTTACTGTTTTAATATACAAAGTACCCATTAAAAAAGTATAATGATAATGAACAAATTTTCTTGATTTTTGGGATAAATCCTCTTCATATCCCCTGAGTTAAAAGTTTGCTGTCTCTGTATCTGTGTGTGTTTCTGGAGACCACATAAATTCATCAACTTGAATTGATGAAATATGGCACATAAATATAGCTTGCCCATATTTTGCGACTGTCTACAAAAATTATTTTAAAGCCCTTTTTTGTCAGTAAATTTTAAAAATTGGATTTTAAAAAAATTTGCTCCAACAGTTTTGCCGAAATGTTTTCTTTAAGTACTAAATAAAACATATGCTACCCTTTAAAAGTCTGGTTGAAGAGTTAACTAAAAAACTGAAAACAGTCTAATTTCTCAAAACTGTTTCATCAGATATTGCTCAATTCTTGGTCATAGACGAAGGCTCATATCTCAACGCAGTGTACTGAACTTTCAATTAAAAAAATATGAAGTAAATAAAAAAGTTAAAGTAAATCCAAATACAAGTGTTTGTTTTTTCTGACTTCCTTGTAATGTAAATTTATTTTATTTTACACGAGTTATGAACCTTAATGTACTTGATCAAATTCTGATAAGTCAATTTTTTATACAGTAAACTGATTTGCCATTTTTTTATGTATTAAATTTTTGGTTGAAATAACATGAGAAAGTTTGTGTAATGTTTTTGCGCAATTTATTTGCCTTAATAACAAGAAATATACGATATGTTGGCATTTTGTAGGCAGAGAAAGAGTCCCTCCAAATACATTTTTTACAAAATTTTGTAAAATAACTTGTTATAAATTAAAAACAAATATTTATTTTAAAAATTACTTCATGTACAACTTAGTAGTATACAATTGTACTTAATTGTATGTTTACTAATACTGTATTGTGCAGGCTTTTGCTATGGAATTCGGACAGAAGTCTATTGATATATGTTTAAACCTGCTCGGTGCTCGTGCTTGTATGGAAGATTTTCCATATGAGAAATATGCAAGAGATTTCAGAACAATGTCTATCGCTGATGGTGTTTTGGATTTTACCAAACTGTATATTAGTTCAGTGGGTAAGTTAAAAACTTAAATTTGTGCTTAGTGGAAATGTTCTGTTGGAGATCCAAACTAGTCAGTGGTTTTGGACATAAATCAGTATGAACTTACAAGGTGTGGTAATTAAAAAATCATACTAGTGCTGCTACCGGCAAATAGCAAGCTTGCCGCAACAGGTTTGACCATTTCTTTGCCTGTGAATGCTTCCTCCATCCGAAGTTCCATGGGCACAGTTGTACATAGCTCACTTTCACTGTAGCAATTGCCCGTTCAAGTCCTTGTGCTAGTGTCTCATGGAAAAATGCAAAGTGTTCAGGTGGAGCAAGAGGTTAACTTAAAGTTTCTTGTGAAACTTGGCACATCAGCAGAAACTAACGTCATGTTAAAGATAGTGTACGGAAGTGAATGTTTATCGTGCACACAAATTTTTGAGTGGTTTAAAAGGTTTAAGGAGGGACGTGAAACAACTGGAGATGCTCTGCATCCTGGATGCCCTCAAACAGTCAACATACAGAAAATTGATAAAATGATTTGCAAAAAATGTTGTCTCAGTAACCAGCTTGCTGAATTCTCAGGAATTAACAAAGAAAGTGTCAATCAGACTTTCTATGAATCATTGAACATGCAGAAATGGTGCCAAAACTTTTCACTCCTAAGAAGGAATTGAGAATGAACATTTGTACTGATCTTTTAAAAACCATTGATAATGATCCAGAATTGTTAGAGTGATTACTTGTGATGAATCATGGTTTTTTACCTATGATCCTAAAACAAAGCACCAATCATGTTCCACTGCACTACAGTAAAAAAAAAAAAAAAAAAAAATGAAAATGATCAGATCAAAATTCAAGACCATGATTGTTTTTTGACAAACATGGAATTGTCTATGTTCGGTGAATCAACATTATTACGTTAAGGTGAGCAATTCTGGATGCTTCACCAACCCAGTGCTTGCCCATTTCGCCTTGTCTGTGAAGACGTTCTTTGCGAATACGTCATCACTGTGTCGAACCATCCATCGTACTCGCCCCCTGTGACTTTATTTCCTAAGATCAAATTGGTGCTGAAGGGGACAAGATTTCACAATGTGGAAGCAGTGAAAGCAAAAACAAAGTGACAGAAGCAGACTTCCAGCATTGCTTTGAACAATGGAACATTCTTATGGAGCATTGTAGGGATTGGCAAGGAGGATAAACTTTGTAATATAATTGGTGATCAATATTATGTTTTGTAGCACCAGTCCAGTTATTTAATGCCACACCTCAACTGTATAATTGTGAAAATGGATTTAATGTAGCAAATTTTTTAAAAATAATGGGCTGTTGTTTTCAATTTTACTCTTGAACTGAAGAGTAATAAAGAATAATAACTCCTTGTTTGCTAAGAGAAATAAATTTATTTAATTTAAAATTTACTATATTGGCTTGAATTTTAAATCTTCATATGAGACTACATTTTGAGCAGAATTAATTGATTTTTGAGAATTTTGATTTCTTTGTCAATAAATACTGAATCACGCTTTAGGGGAAATAATATAATGTGACAAAGTTTTGTAATGTTTTTGCAACATTTATTTGAAATGGGTTTAAATAACAGATACTGATGTTCACAAAATGGTTGGTTTTGCTCTACACAATAGTATTTACACTGCACACCAGTACTACTACTGTGCTCCACTGTAAGTGAAGGACTGTATAATAAACATTTTCATGTAAGTAGTACTTGTAATGTCTAAATGTGATATAGTTTATTTTCGTATTTTGGTATTTTTGGAAACTCAAAGTTCCAAATAATTAAGCCTTAACTACAAACATAATTTGACTATATAAGACACAGCTGTTGTTAATTTTACTGTTAATTTAATAAGAAAGAGTTAGTGTTTTTAGTCAATGTATTTTTTTTACTACTGAAAATCCAGTTTGGAATAGATCTTTTGAGATACAGCAAACCTTCAAATATCCAAACTAATTGGGGGGGGGAGACTGGTTCAGTACCGAAAAGTTTGGTTATTTGAATGTATTTATTTAAATACCGTAAATAAAGCATGAAGTTAAAAAAACATTAATAAGATATCATATGCATTAATAAGAGTCATATATTAAATGTATGATTTTTTTTTTTAACATCCGACTATTGTGCACACTTGGGCTAATGCAGACGATGGGATGATTTATAGCGTATGAAAATGCCAAGCCCAGGCTGGGAATCGAACCCGGGTCCTCGGGGTGAAAGCCCAGTACGCTATCAACTAGGGCACCGAGGCGGCTTATTAATTTATGTTTAAATAGTAATAACTATTAAATGTATGACTCATCAAGCAAATGTCTAATGTTGACACTCCGAAGTTTTTAAACTCTTATTTAATCGGCAGTGATTACAAACCCTATTTTTCAACCATACACTCTCAATGACGAGGCCATAAATGCTGTAAGCGCTCAGCCAATGCAAGCTGAATTGTTAAAAAAAAATTGCTATGAGTTATAGTAGTGTTCAGATAACGTGTCATTTTATTAATCGCACACTTATCATGCTGTATTTTCTTTCATTAGACTAGACGTGTTTTTTTAATCTTTTTACGACCAGTAATCACTGAATTGTCGAATGTAACAAAAAACGTTGCTAAATTGCAATTAATAATGGTACAAAAACACCTATTATTGCTTGACAATTTTGTTTAGCAACTGTAATAACCTATTACTGTATTCCTAGAAATCTGATGTCCTGCTTATCTGTCTTAAACTTCATAACAAATGCATAGTTATGAGGAGTTGACAGATTGTGCTGACAAAGCTGACCAGGTAGACGTACAGTATATCATAAATAACTTCAGTATCATTATAAACAATGACGTGAACTGTGATAAATAAGTTAGACAAAACAAGTGCTGTACCTTATATAGGCCAATTTGTCACTGTAATACAGTACATGTTATTAAAAAAAAATTCTGATGGTGTTTATTTGAAATAGATCACGCTTCGATGGTGTTTCGATAATCTAGAGTTCAGTTATTCGAGGTTATAACTGAGGGTTTACTGTAATTCATGAGTACTCTATATTTTCTCAACCAGTAAAATGAACAGTTTCCTTTTTTTAACCTATTAGGATAAGAAGATTAATAAACCTTAGAAGATTTAATTTCTTCTTTCGTTTGAAATAATATCTTGTATGTGTTCCAGGCCTTCATCATTCTTGTAAAAGTTTAAGTGAAGAAATTAAAAAGATTAGAAATCCTTTTAACTATTCAGGATATGTAATAAAAAAAATGTTTAGTGATAGAAGGGATGTTAATGATGAACCTAAACTCACTCTTGAGTTGTACCTTCAGCTGCATCCTTCTCTTTCTGTAAGTAATGCAAGAGTAAATGCATTTATTACTGTATTGACTCTACATGTATGTGTAGGTAACATTGTGTGCCTTCTTTAAATATTTATAATTTGTTTTGAGCATTTAAATTTCAAGATAATTATTAAAAGATTGAAACTATTAATGTAATCATCTTTTTACTACTAACAGTGTTGTAATTTAGTAGAGTACATATCTTTGCCTTTCCTAACGCATTTCAGAATATTTCCATTTTCAAAACTTATTAATATACTTTTTCTTTCCTAGCTTCAAATACTTTGTTTTGGAATACTTCCATTTTCAAAATGTATTAATTTACTCATAATGTATTAGTACATTAATAAGTTTTGAAAATAGAAGTATGCCAAAATGCGTCAACAAATATAAAGTATTTGAAGCTACATAAGGCAGAGATATGTATTCTAAAAAGTTTACATAATTATTTTCTGTATAACTTTTGATACATTAAGGTCTTAGTAACTGATAGTTTTTTTCGTGTAAGGTATGGAAATAAATATTCTAGGTATGGAAAAATAGGAGCAGAGTTTCCTCAAGATAGTGTACTAGGTCCAGTGTTGTACTTGCTATATAGACATGATATACCTGAAATTGAAAATCTATAACTTCATGATGTTATACACAGAAGTTGCATTTTTACAGATTTCTTTTAATACAAGCTCTGCATATTTTAGTAGACAAAACAAGTAGCTATGTATGTCTTCTGACATACAGAAATATACAACAAACCTGATACCACAGTAATTAATGATTGCTGGAAAGCATATAACTGTTTACATTATGAAGAATAGTAATTTAATTGCAAATTGTTTGGTTAATTTCATACTCTGCTTAATAATTCGATTGATCACCTGAAGCAGTTTCTGCCAAGCTGTCAGTAAGCGACAGCAGTTCATCAAAATAGGTAAGACACCTGTCCGTGCATCTCAAGGTCGTAAGTTTGAGACTGCAGTTACTGCTATAAGCTTCCATTGCCTTATTAGTCTAATGATGCGCAAAGTGTCCGTGTAAAACATAGTTTTGCTATAAAGCTTTTCTTGTTTTTCCGTGACATGTTAATTTGTCGTTATTAAATAAAAATGAAAAAATTTGCTTAAAAATGGAAACAGTAGCTGGTAATAAGGAAATAGGAAACAGTTGCTGATTAAGATGGTGAAATCAGATTTTCAAAAAGTTTAAATTTTATGACAGTCCGGATTTATTTTCACATTTTTAATTGTAAATTATTTATTTATGTAATGCTGTTTAATTGTCCATTACATCAGCAACACAGCACATAGTTTTATACTTTAAAATATGTCCAGTGATTTGTTTGTGACATTGCAATAACTTCAACTTTAAATCTGATCTACCATCCTGTTAAAGTTACAATTATTCATTATTGGACTAGTCTGTACAACAAAATAATTACACAGTTGTTATTATTTTTGACCCTGACCACTCTTCTCAATATTTTTTAAAAATCATTCTGATTTATATAGATTTCAGTGCCTTAAGATGTTGAAATTAAATTTTCTAAAAATGTGAAGAAAAAAATCTTAATTTTTTTAAAGATTTGAGTAGTTGTCAGTCTTAAAATAGGTAAAAACTTAGTTAAGCTTTTACCAGAAATCAGTCTTTATAGGAAATGACCAAATAGCAATGCTAGAACCTTGGCTATGCCAGTAGCTCATTTTCCAAATAAAATTTATTAAGTGAAAATCAGATTACAGTAGTAACAGAATTTTATAAATATGTACTGAGGTATTAAACAGGTATTATGAAAGTAGTCTACCAGTTGTAGTTATAGATCTGTCACTTTTACTATCTAATCTGATCAGTCAAAATAGAAAAATAATTAATTAAAATAATTGGTTCTGATGTTACTTCATTGTTCTAGGCTGCTGCAAAACAACTCGAATACTGTGTGTTGCGGTTACAGTTTGCAGTGAATTGTATATTTAGAAATCATGGAAATAATGCGTTGACTCATCAGTTAGACCTATTTCGGCTTGCATCAGTAGTGGTAGATGTTTATGCTATGACTGCTGTATTAGGACGAGCTTCCAGGGCCTACTGCACTGGCTTAGCACATGCAGAAAGTGAAGTAAGTTTAAACACAGACAAATGAATACAATACAGAAGGCTAGTAGAATGAACAATGCAGGTAGCATTGGTGTATCTAAAATGCAATTTGTTTACAGCAAGTTGGAGTGGGTCCCTTCTCTCCACTACAGTGTTCCTCTGCATCTATCAGAGATGTCGGTAATGACATCTTACCAATTAATGATGAATGATTATAAAATAAAAATAACTTGTATCTTTCATGATAAAACTGTTTTGTTATAAGCACTTTTTGAGTTTAATTGAAATTAATTTAACTACAAAAAATACTAATATTACTTTTTGTAAATTAAAGTGATGTTTGACTTTTTGAATGCATTAAAATTCCAAACAAAATTTGTAGAGAATATTGTTCTAAGAAATTTGATATAATTTAATTTCTGATTTAGTTATAAAAGCAGAAAACAAAATTCCACCAGTAAAATGAATAAAGGACATTGATAGAAAAAGGAATGATAAACCTCTTTGCCAACATATTTAATAAATCTTAAGAAATAATAAATTGGACAAAGAATATATGTAAGTAAAGGTCACAGTACTTCAAGGAATTTTGGACGATACACTTAGAACAGTTAGGCCTACAACCCCGACCTCACCAAACAATGTGTAGGGTCCATTGAACAGTGAATGTGAAGACATTATCAATTTAAACTATTACATTAGTATAATATACTCGTGATAATCCAGCACGTTTATGTAATCCATCGGTATTATTTTGTGTGTTCTGTAAACTCATTAAGCTTTTACTATGTGTTGTTTACATTTGGAGTAATTCTGAAGCTGCATTACTGCCGTAACAATATTTCTTCATTGATATTGGTACAGAGCTTGACCCAGTTAAAAGTAGACATGTCACATTACTTTTGTGAGTTGCTGTAAATCTTGGGATGCCGCCACTTTATCAGCACTGCTCGGAAATAATTGACATATTTCATTTACTAACTGATGACAACAGGCCTGAAAAACTTGTACATCTAACTCGACACAACACAGTTACGTGCATTTAATGTCATTAAATGGGCTCAAGAAAATAACGTTGCAGCACATGACATTTTGGTCATAAAAAAATTGTAAGAAAAAGCAATGAAAAGTTCATTTACAGCTGCAAAACAGAAAAGTTTTCAAAATTATTTTTAATAACAATGTTATTAAAACAGAATAACAAAGTTATTTTTTGAACTGATAATATGTACTGCATATTATAATGTACAAAGAGAAGTTTTAATGTTTTTTTTTCAATAATAATTCCATTTTGAACTCATTTATTAAATAAAATAAGTATATTGTATTTACTTTTTTACTATTATTTTCCTTCCTTTCCACAACAATTCATTGTTTTCGTTAATCTGGCAATAGCGATGTCCAATATATACTTTACTACTTCGTACCTTTGTTGTAAATCGATGAAATATCTAGTCACATAAAGTGCCTTGTAATTTTACAGAAATTATGCAACATAAAAACTATTGATTGTACAAAATGTAGGGATAAAGAAACTGGAAATATATATTTTAACAACTATCAAACTAATTGTTAAACGTAAATTTATTTTTATTAGTAATATTTTTTTAACAAATTATTTTATTTTACTCAAAAAGTTATTAATTTTGTTATATTTATTTTAGAATTAAATTATTGAATGTAAAATGTATTTTTGGGGAAATTGAAGAAAATTATTATAATAAAAATGTGATTAAATAAACATCTAAATTTGGAAAAGAAAATAGCTAATTTGTACTTTTTAACAACTATTCAAACTTATTCTTACCAATACTATTAAAAACATTTTTTTACTTAAAAACACTTAATATTATATTAAATTTTGAATTAAACTATAGTGCTGATCTATCTTTACAACTATTACTGTAAAGTTATTATAGTAGAAAATATTTAAATTAGAAAAGAAGGTAGTGCGGTAGGTAATGCAGAAACCTACCGCAATATGTAAATAATTCTACGTTTTCAATTAATTCTACATCAATTTGGCCACGATTGTCAAAAGTTAACAATTAGCAGTTGTATCTGTTATTTTTAGCAGAAACAGATAGCGACTGCTAAATATAAATAGCGCTTTCGCTCACAACTACTAGATAGTCTGATGGAGTGGCGCACCTCTAGCAATCGATGTGTAAACCTCCGAACTGATTAACACTGTTTACTACGGTCATTAGCCTTCTGTATTGTATGAATTTTATTGTGGTTTATGATTACATACGACCAATAAACACGTTATTGTTTTCTCAGTATCACACTATATGTAGTGTACTAATTTTACTAGCCGCCTTGGTGGCCTAGTTGATAGCGTAATGGGCTTTCACCTTGAGGACCCGGGTTCGATTCCCGGCCTGGGCTTGGCATTTTCATATGCTATAAATCATCCCATCGTCTGCATTAGCCCAAGTGTGCACAGTAGTCGGACGTTAAATAAAAAAAAATTACTCTTCTTACTAATTACAAAAATAAATAAATTAGATTTTATTTTTTTTGGTTCAACATAATTTTATTGACTCTAAAAGATGATATAAAATATTTTTTCTCAGTAGGTACTTTGTACTCAATCAACTTTGTGATTGTTTCTAAAGCTGAAAAAATGGTATCAAAATGTATTTATGATTAGGAAACATTTTGGTGCCTGTTCATCTGCTGTTATTAATTTCTACGCACATATATTTCTCATGGTAATAATGTTCCTATATAAATTTGAACTTAATCAGAAGAAATGAAATGGGATACACGAAAAAGGTCAAACTGTGCATACCTTCTGTTCTAAACATTCAATTGTTATAAAACGTACACCATATTTGCAGTAATAGCAATATAAATTTGAGCATAATCGTTAAAAAATTGGGGTAATAGGTTTAAAACACTGTCTAAAAAATTGGGGTAATAGGTTTAAAACACTGTCTATCATTTATATTTTAGTTGCAGTTTGTATTAGTAATGGTCTCATAATTTTTAGCTAAACTACTAAGTGTCATATTTCTTGTGCCTGTAACCACATTTAAATAAATAAATGTGATATATGGAAGCGCATATATTTTTCATAAGGAATTCAAATTTTGAACAATTTTTGGTTTATCAGCTAAAATAAAAAGTCATTTTTACTCTTAAATACTTTTGGTAAAGGTTTATCGAAGCAGTTTGCTTACTTAATTTCAATATTTTTATCTTTTTATGTAGCCTGATTTTTGAAAGAATATCACTGGCTGAACAGTGCAGCGATCTTATCTGTAAAAGTGTTTGAAATGTTTCTCAAAATAATAAAAATGTTCAGATATAGAGAAACACTACTGAGAATGGGGTCACACTCTGCCAGATATTTTTAAAAAAATCAGAATACAAATATATACCACATAATGAATATATATATGAAACTTTATCACTTTTTATAGTAATTTGTGATGTAAACAAACCAATTTGAGATTATTCATATATCTTCAACTTAATTTTTCAGATAATGTTGGCACAAAAATATTGTTTTGACGCATTCAAGAGAGTGAAGGAAAATGTAAATAGTATCCAAGAAGGCGCTGATAAGAGTGGTGATGTCTTTTATTTCAAAATAGCTGAAGATATATATTCGAATCGTGGTTATTTTCTTGAACACCCTACTAAAAGAAATATCTAAAACATTTATTGATATTTAATATCGTGTAGATTCATTCATTTTGAAGGATTGGACAGATTTATGTGAAATAAAAATTAATTACTGAAAAGGTATTTTTAAGTAAATAAACTGTTTGCATAGTGTAGTTAAAATGTAATATAATAAAAGTACCTATAACAGCCACTCAAGGAAAATTTGTAATTTAATATCGAACTTTGTATCATTATTAAAAATACAGAGCTGGTTTCTTAGAAATGTTAGTCAATATTGTAACAGAGAACATGTTACACCAATACAATTAAATATAAGATTAAATTTTTATTATTAACATAAGATTTGTATAAAACTTCCTGTTTTAAACCCCCTCTTATTATTTAATTTATGTTTAAGGACTCTATCTCATCATCAGATATCAAGTCATGAAAAAAAATATCAAAACACCAAACAAGATCACATTTTTTGGTGTATACCATAGGCTGCCAAACATCAACTGTCTGCCCATATTAATGGAATATGGTCACTGTGGGGTTATTGAATTCTTATTACACCGTTATGTAGAATTCACTGTCGGTCAATAAGTAACTGGTGTTTGTCGTTTTTTATTTTAAAAATTATTTGTAAATTTCAAATTATTGTAACTACAACTATACAATACAGGCGGACAGATATAGCCTGAACAGTGTGTATTGGGTGCACAGTGGTCTGTGCAATAGTTGCAATGGTGAGGAAGTAACTGATCCAGTTCCAGCCAACAGCAGTTCATACTCCTTATCAACCCTACTAGCTTATTATAAACATTTCCCCTCCATATCTGCTGCCTACTATCCCCCTCTACATGCTACTTCCCAACAACCACCCCATATGCGGGTTACAGTTCAGACAATATTTCCCCACCTGTAAATATAATTTAAATGATTATATAATTCAATGAATGAATATTATTTGCTTCATAATATTCCATCAAAATACAGACATTTCAAAAGAAAAAAAATACATGTACTATTACAGTGTTTCCCTTAACAGATACTTCTAAATAATGGATCTTCTTCATAACAGACACTTTGTTATTCCCTGGCCACGATGAAGCTGTTTTAACTTAAAATAGCAGATTTTTTAAAAAATGGACATGGATATTAAATTAATGGTCCTTAACCCTTAAGTACTATCAAACGTCCGTAGGGCCGCTGCTGAAGTTTGTTGGCCTCCCCCCCTTCCATCCTCAATGACCATATGTCAGCCACTCTTTGTAGCTTTTAGTCTTAGCCTTGATAGTGACTTGTGAAAGAAGGGTTAAGCTTTGTTTGTTTGTTCGTGAGTTATAAGCAATTTGCAGTCTGGCAGACGGCCCATAGTGCCCAAGTGATTTTTAAAATTGCATGGAGCGGTCTCAGTGACATACCGTAGTACTAAAATGACATTTGTTTTCTTTGTACAGTTTCTGTGACAGGCGTTATTTTTGTAATATAGTACTTTGCTAAAGAACTTTTTGTATATATTATTTCTTTGTTTAGATAGTTTTTGTATATATTAAATTTGTATATAGTAGTTTTTATTGTATATTTTAAGTAGTGTCACAGACTTTATTTTCATTTAACGTAAATTTCAATTATATATATTTAAATAAGTGCCCCTTTTTATATGTACATGGTTACCGGTTAAATTTGGTAACATGCTAGGTATTGAAGAAATGTTGGAAGAATACCTTGATGAAGATTTGGAAGATTTTGACAGTGACAAAGATCCTAGTTTTTAATCCGAAAAAAGTGATCACAATTCAGAAAGTGAACAAGTGGGTGAAAATGAGATGGTTGACATCTAGTTAGAAGTGGTGCAGTTGCCCCAGATGAGATTGTTTCAGAAGACACAAACGATGATGTCAATGGTCATGTGGGAATGAAAAATGCAGCTCTCACACGTAAAAATCCTACATTTTCTTTTCCTCAAAATGTGTGACAAAATTGTTCATTGGACCAATCAACAAAATTTTACACATTCAGATTAAATATAAGAAGAAAAATTTACCTTACGTGAAAGAAACAGATACATTGGAACTTAAGGCATTGATTGGTCTACTTGTGTTCTCTTCAGTTTTTAATTCTGGGAATGAGTCTGTACACAGTCTTTTTGCAAAGATGTTACTTTTCCTTTTTTAAAGTGGCCAAGATGTTACTTTTCCTTTTAAATTCACTTAAGTTTGATGATCCAAGCACAAGGAAAGAAAGAGAGAAAGTTGATCATGCTGCAGCAATTGTAGACATTTTTTTAACAGTATTGAAAACTGCCAAAAAAATTACAGCATTAGTGAATACGCATGTGTTGATGAGATGATAGTAGCATTTCAAGGTCGATGCAAGTTCAAAATGTATATGCCTAAAAAACCTGCCAAATATGGTCTAAGCTCTGAAGCGGGGTGCAGACTAGCTACACCTATTTTGATGGTTTAGACGTCCCTCGCAGTAACACACTTACACTTACAACACTGCACTTACATTTAGGGAAGCGATAATAGCCTCAATGTGCTTTACGCCTTAAAATACAAAAAAAAAACCACACACAAGAAAAGATGACAGACACAAGAACCAATTACCTAATAAATGCTTATATTTATACAGGAAAGGATTCTTACGGTAAAACACTAAATGACAGAGAGAGGCAGCCAGGGAAACCAACTCAGTTGTAAACTGTAAAGGGTAGCAATAGGAATGTTACAGCCGATAACTAGTTTTCATCAGTTGAACTAACAAAGGATTTGAAGATAAAGAATCTTACTTCTAAAAGAATAAATAATCTTACTTCTAAAGAATAAAGAGATTTAATTCTTTAAACTCAACAATGAACAACTTTTGCAAAACAGTTAAATGATCTTAAATGTCGTAACTTGAAATGAAAACTACCCCACATACAGATATGGAAAACAGTTGCACTATTTTTTTAAGAAATAAGAGCTCAAATTGTTCCTAACAGTTTTTACATGTTACTGTTTTAATTCTTTCTCAATAAGCACTTACGTCAGCTGTTACACAAACATGTTACTCTTCTGTTTTCGTTTTTACAATAGCTTTAACGGAGATAATTCTCATTTCTAGAATTGTACAGCACTTGATTATATCAACTGGTAACTAACACATATGTTACCAAGTGCTTATTTTTTTCATTTCCTTGCTGCAGGAACAAAAACTGTTACTCGTATAATTGTACTGGGTAAACATTAAGTTTATTAAATCTCTTGGACTGGAATGAATATCAAAACAGTAGTGAGAATATATCAGATTATTATTGAATAACTTAAACCAAATCTTCAAACATACTTGATATATAAACTTCATATGCGATTCTTTGTTTTTCAACCTGCACAGACGAATACCATTCTTCAAATTCTTCTAAGTAAGTAGGTTTTTTGGAAATGTGTTTTTCTTTTTCGTAAATATTGTTACATAATACTTCTTCATTAACTGTTTTACTTCTTTCACCATGGGCACTGTTGCAATTTTTATACGAACGTTTTATTCTTTTGTTATTTTTTAAACTTTTATTTTCATTAGGTTTATTCTCGCTATCAGAAATGTAACTCACTTCCACAGAGTGTTGATTATCAACTGCTGTCTTACACACATCAGCATCTTGTTCTTTACTGTATTTCTTTTTTTTACTTTTCAATATTTTTTTGTCACTAATTATTGGTTTTGTATTATCTGCTATAATTTCTGTATGATCTTTTTTACTAACACGATCGGAATCAAAATAACTTAATATAGCTTGGAAAGAATTACTAAATTCAGCAGGTATATGTGTTTGATCAAAAGCACAACTAATACATGTGTTAATATCGTCAATGTCTTCATTTTCCAATGATAAATAATTACTTAAATCACCTAACTTCAAAAGTTCAATGTGTGTTTTGTCAGCAAGGCATTTTGTTACTTTTAACTTTATAACTTCAGGATTTTCCACTTGAATATTTTCAATTAAATTTGAACCTTCGTCTACAGTGAGCCAACCTAACAAGTCATACTGTTTAATAATACTGCATAACTTTAATAACTTTATTTGCTTTTCATTTATTTCTTGAATTGTAGATTTCACTATATGTGTTCTATTATCTTCTAAACTTTTTTCGCATAAACTTTTCACAATTTCTTGCTCTTTTAATGATTCCATATTACTTACTTCTCTTATGTTGTTAAAGCATTTTGATAAACTAACATTATTATAACTGAATTTATTATTATCAAAATTTAAGCTTTTATTTTTTTGCAGCCTAATCAGTCTTCCTTTCGATACAACTAAGGGTATATTAAGTGGCAGTTTATTTCTGCACACTGGAAAAAAGTCATTTGAAACATTATATTCTCCATTTATCACATATAACGTCTCATCAGTTACTTCAGTAATACAATCAGGATCAAATTCTAATTTCCTACATTTGCAGCTAACATGTTTATCAAAGTGATTTTCTCGAGAAGGCACTGAGCCTATTTCACAATCCTCATCACTTTGGTTTGTAAGAGTAACAGGAGCTGCAGTTTCTTTCTTGTCACTTGTAAATACTTGATTATATGAATTAGAATTTGTTTGATAGTTTCCATTTAAGTTCATAATATCAGAAATTAGTTCGTTTTTTGAACTCACATACATTTTAGCCGATTTATCAAGACATAATGTCTCAAAGGAGTTAACAGAAGAAGTAATTATATCTTTATTAATTTGATGCTTAGGTAGGATACTGATTTTGAATGTGCTCCCGTCAAGAACACCCAGCATCGTTTGAAATTTGGACAATTCTTCGCCATCAGTTATAATGCTAACTACCATTCCTGAAACAAAATAAATAAACCAAGTTAAGTTTTATTTTTGTTTAATATTTTAATATTGATTAGAACTAATATTCCTCTAGAAAATATTTCTTCTTTCACAGTCAGGATTTGTCTTGTGAATTACTTTTGAGGTTCTTGAGAACCACTGCTCTCAACAGACACAGCCAATGTAAGTATTGTACTTTTGCAGTTTATATTTTAAGCCCTAGCATCTTATTAAATTGTTTTTAATAAACCACTTCTTTGTATTAATGAAACTTGACTACATGCTACTTTGGTAGACTGTAATAGTACTTTTGAGTATTGTGCTTCCCCTACGTGTTTCAAAAGATTCCTTTGTTTTCATATACTCCTGTATAGATTATTCATACGCCATCTGTAGATTCTGCAAATTCTGCCCTCAAGCAAAAAATACAGCACAACTGAATTTATACATTGTCAGGAGTTTAGTCAAATTATTACTTTTTACCCAGGAAATGAAATCGGATATTTCTAAACTAGACAAACAAGTTTATTGTGCATTCTTTAAATTAGATAAAACGCACAATTAAGTTTTCAAACTGTTTCCTATCACCAAGACTTTAAACAGTTATATTTGCACATGTTCCAATTCCAATAGCCCACTTCAAGCAATCAAGATATATATTCTTAAGTTCCTTTTTTTAATATATTTTGTATTTTATCCATCCAGACTTGGACTGAGTCACTGAGGGATACTCAGCAAAACATGCAACACGAGAACGCTTTTAGCATGAGAAATTTTTTAGCAAGGCACATATTTTTATTTGTCAATGAAAATAACGAACTGAGTGTATTTAAAAATACACTTTATTCTTGGCAAACCTCAACTTGATCAAGTCATCGAGAAGAAATGAATTACCTGTTTCCCAAAGGTAATTCTTTGCTAACTCATGCACACAGGGAATTCTGCCCCGCAGGAGGTGCAGACTAGCTGCACCTATTGACAGGATTTAGACGTCCCTTTCGGTACCCGAATCTAACACTACACTTACGATTTTAACACTTTATACTCACACTTACATTTAGGGAGGCGATAATAGCCTCAATGTGCTTTTCGCCTTAAAATAACAAACAAGAAAGGGAATTCTGATGAAACACAGAGATCTATCGCATTATGAAATGTGTAATTAAACCAAACAATGAAACATACTCTCATGGTTACGATGGTTTAAAAGATTATGAAATAAGTGGATGTTTAGATGCTGTCTCTCATATGTGTTTAATTTTATTAATTAGTTTTAGTATCCCTAAGATTTATAACACTTGTTTTTCTATAGTTTTATACATTTATATTTAGTTCTTAAGTATTATGTTTGTTGTTTTCATTTATTTGTTAGATAGTTTAAATGTGTGCAGTAGTTTATAAGTAACACAGCAAATACTCTGAGAAAAATATGTAAACAATAACAATAAAACTGATTTTTGCTTGAAAACCCCAACACACACACACACACACAGAGAGATTATATATACATTACCATATGAACCATATCGACCCGCTCGTCCCATTCTATGAAGATAGGTCACACTATCTAAAGGTAACTCCATATTTATTATAAGATCCACATTTTCAGCATCAATGCCTCTAGCTGTCAGATCTGTAGTTACTAAGATACGAACAACACGACTTTTTAGATCATTCATTGCTGAAAATCTTTCTTCTTGTGTTAACCTGCTATTAATAAATGTTGCTGGCCACTTTTCTTTCTGAAGCAAATTGCAAATACTTTGGGTCCTAAAAAAAAAAAATAAAACATGACACTAACATATTAAGACATTTTAACATCATGGCCTAAATACCATAAATCATGGTCTCTCCTAGATATGGAAATATAAAGCTAAGTTGTCTAGGATCCCAGATCCAGCCTCCAGCAAATAATTTTTAATCAATCAAGTAAGGAAACATGGTGATCCTATTTCCTACTATGCTCTTATTTTAACCATCACAGATAATGAAAACATAAAATTTAAATAAACATACATAACTGGAAATTGTTTGTATTTAATCTGTGTTCTATTTAATTTTTTTTTCTTTATAAGAGTTTCTACTAGCATTTTCTATATAACACTAAATTTCAAAATAACGGCTATTAATAAAAATTTGATTTTCGTGTTGTGTTTTCCACAATTAAAATATTTTAACAAAATTCATACCTTATATCTCGTAAATTATAACAATTACAAATAAAATAATACTTGGAACACATAGCTAAAGACAGATGGACATAGGTATATGAAAATAAATACTAGCTGTTTTTATTCAGGGAGCATGAAAAGCATCTGTAGTATATTCATCAAAATCTAATATTAATTTTTTTAATGATCATTATGCATTCTATATAGAATGGAACTTGGTTATAATGAGTTCGCTTATAGCAAGAACTCATTAGTAATGAGCAAAATACTGGGGTCTATTTGATTTTGTATATGTGTAAGGATAAATTAGCTAGGTAACAGTGTACCTTACACTTGGTTATAACGAGCTCTTTCATTTTCTGAAAATATACAAAAATACATACGTTAATTTATAAAATCCAAATACAGTACCTATATAATGTCTTTACACCAGGGAAATTCCATTTTCATTTATGAAACAAACAATTTATATGTAGAGTATAACAGGCAGTTAGTGTTTTATTTTAGGCTTGTCTTCAGTCCTGAAGTGTGCCTTCACACACAACATCATTGTGTGTGTTAAACAAGGTTTGTAACAACACAAGAAAAGTTTCATTGCTACAAAGGCTACAATTGCAGTTATTCGTACAAGTCTGAGAAGTTGTTTATAAAATTTCAGGAACAATTTGGCTTAAAAAGGATCCATCAAACCTTCTCTAATAGTTCTGTTATCCATGTAACTCTATAATCACTCCAAAAAGTAAATTAAGTAGTTATAACTTTACATTCTTAAACTGCATCAGTGTGGCAAAGTACATAAGCAAGATTTGTATGATCATGGGTATGCTGATGATACTGCAAACATAGACACATGTCTTGATGTTATACAGACAGCATTGATCATGATAGAAGCTGATCAGAAAGGGAAGGATTATCACTCAATCCACCTAAAACTGTTTTGGTGCCATTTACCAAATGCAGGACTGTGCAATGTATCAGAGAACCAGTCCTCTTTGGCAAACAGATCTGGACAGCCCAGAATTCAAGTACCTAGGAGTAAGGATGGATGACAGTCTTACCTGAAACAGTCATTTAAACAGTAACGTAGCTGAGCGCACAAGTCATACTAATGAAAATAAGGCGAACATTAGACTGTATCTGGGAACTGAATCCTCAGATGACAAACTGAATTAGACCAGTGTTAGTGTATAGATGTGTTGTGTGGTGGGCGAAGGTGCAACAGAAGACTGCTGCTAAGAACCTGCAAAGTACAATGTGTGGCATGCTTGAGCACTTTAGGTACCATAAAAGGGGCTCCCACTGCTGCTATGGAGGTACTACTAGACCTGTCCCCTCTGAGAGAGGCAAGTATGGTGACCTACAGAATACAGGGTACGGGGAGTTGGCAATATCATTAGACCAAAAAAATTCTGGTTTTGGTGACCTGTTTTCAGAGGTGAGCATTCTTGAAATGTTACCAGACTGTATGAACAAGATCACTGACTTTGAGATACCATATGTGTGAAATGTGGTAACAGAGACGAATGGTTCCAGGGTGAACCCAATTATATGAGAAATGCACTGACCTGTTACACTGATGGATCAAAAACACAAAGGTGTATATGGAGTCAGAACCAAAGAGAGCATTAGCACAAGTCTTGGAATACTGACAACAGATTTTCCGGCTGAAGTCTTTGCCTTTCAGTGTTAGAAGAATTATAAACAGGGTATACAAAGGTAAAACTTTGTGAAACCCATCTGACAGTAGGGTTTCACTACTGGCTCTAGTGAACCACAACTATAATTCTAAGATAGTGAGGGACTGTCACCTAGCCAGTAAAACCTGATGAAAACCAACAAAATCCAGTTTTTGTTGGTTCCAGAATATCAGGGCTTAATGGGGCATTAAGAGGCAGATCAGTGTGCCAGAATAGGAGCTGACAGCCCTGTCACTGGCTTAGAACTTGCATGTGGATATCTTATATACTCTAGTGTACAGGCATGTCTCCCGAACAGACGGTCTTGCATAGTCAAAGAGGATGCTTGGAGATCCAGTTAGATCCCTTACTGGTGATTCCCTTAGGCTGAACAGGATGGATCTATGGAGAGTGATGGGATTTCTGACAGGTCATTGGACATTCTGCAGTCATCTACACAAAATGGGTTTTCACATGGCAATTTTTTATGTAGGAAATGTGGTACAGCTTAGGAAATAGCTCAGTCATACTTTTTGACTGTTTAGCTTTTGAAAGAAAACTACTTTAATCTCTAGGCACTCTGTAGAGTGGGGGACAGATCATCCAAAGCATCTCACAGTTCTCTAAAGACTTGTGGTTGCACAGGGAAAGTTGACTCAGTGGATGAGGGTGGGTAATAAGCTATACAGCTGAGTGGCAAGACCAGGATCATGGAAGTCCTGATTCTCTAGTAGAAAAAAATCCTCTGCATAACGAGTACACAATATCCTCTGAGAATGAGAGCATAAGTGATAATATTTTCATTTTAGTATTTCATGCTACAAAACTGTTTTTAAAAAGCAGTTTACTCTTTATAACCAAATTTATTTTTAATGCACATGGAAAATTAAAAGGAAACAACTGTCAAAATTTATGAGTGATAAAATTTAACGTATCCAAAAACGGGAACAATGCCTATCAAATTTAGATATTTGTAAAAAAGATGGGACTTCCTTTACCAACATTTTTAACAGTATGGAAGGACTGTAAGAAATTTTGAGCACATTTGAAAAACATCATGTGCAGATTTAATTTGTTATACACAAACAAGCAAAGCAATAAAAAAATTATATTACATTTAAATAATATAATATTTAAATGTATATTATATTTATAATATACATATATTATAAATATATGTATATATTTATAATATATACATTATAAATATATTATAATGTAGGAAGAAGTAAATTTTATTTAGTGGCTTATTATCCAAACACTTTATCCAAAGATTGTAAAGTTCTGTAAATGTGGAGAAGCTTTTTTGGTAGATTTTTTTGTAATATGTTAGTCCACTGCTAACATATTACATCATGTAAAGTAAAAATGATGGTCATGTGAAATTAAGCAGATTCAATCAGGCCACATTTTAAAACTTCAATATTATTTGTTTCACACAAAAGAACATTTTAGCTTACTTGGCTTAATTATTTTTAACTTCCCAAACTGAAAATTCTTTATGAAGCTTCCAAACCTTGAGTACAATATTCAGAATGTTGCAAAAGTTAATGCAAGCTTATACATACAAAATTATTGTGTTCTATAAAATGATTGCATAAGCTCATGCAAATTACATAATTGTACAAAATGTAACCAAATTCTTCAAATAATTAAATATGTTTAAGTGATTTTTCTCAAAATTTGATTTTTCATATGAGCGTATGCCAATAGAATTTACTTACATAAATGTACAACTATAGCCTAACAGTTATGTATTTCACAAACATTGTAATTACCTTGAACTGTAATTAGAGAAAACAAGGCACTGGTTGAACTGAATTTTTGAAATCAAATGAATTAGATGCCTTTCTTTATTTTTCATTATGGTGAGTTTATCAGTTTGCCTCGGTAAGATGCAAATGAACTGTTTTACTCCAATTAGCACAGTTTCTGGATCTTTAGTTGGAGTTACGTGCAAACCTGATTGCATGTATAATCCAATGAAATCCACCAATTCCGGGGTGTAGGTGGCGCTACAAGCTATCACTTGTCTACTATTTGGGCATGCTTTATATATCTCACTGAAAATAAAAACATGTATTAAATAAATTAACGTTTAAAATATAAAGTAGGCCCTACTAACTGTGTACTTGGAGCTTCGCTTCAGTTCTTTCATGATGAGCAATAAATGATTTATGCTCAGAGCTCAAGAAACTTCAATCTTTCCAAATTTTAAATTATAAAATAAAAGAAATTTAAATTGAAATGCAAAACTAAGTAACAGAAAGCAATCAATTTGACAGAAGTTTACAATGTTACAGTAACAGTGCATACATTTTTCAAATATTTCTGTTACAACCACTTAAAACTCCCATTTTTATGCAAAATTTTAGATCTGAACCTCTTTGCAAATTATCAACTCTTTTGCTATTAATGTTCTAGAATTACTCTGATAGATAAATGAATCAGTTAGTAGTATTTCTTATATTTATAAATAAGAAAACATAGTAAGTTTAGATTTCATAATAACTCTATACATTTATCCCTCTGTAGACACTCCCTTTACACTCCTATGTTGAGTGTAGTTCGACATTACAAAACTGCTGTTCCACTCCATTGGTCACCTATTTTCAACATTTCCTTCATTGTTGCAAGTAGCGATATCTATCAATTTACTTGTAACTATTTTCTTATACTTCTTGGTAATTCTGTTTTTACACGATAAGAAAGATTGTCCTCCTCCATTCGTTGTGTGTTCACTATGTAGTGTGTTGTGTAGAAAACTGTTTGTTTGTGTTTGTGTACAATGGCATGGTATATTCATTAAAATACTTTTTGTTTATTTAGTGTAACCATTTTAAAAAAGTTTGTAAACATAAAATGACAGGTTGTTCTAAAGATTTTTTTTAACAACCTATATCGGTTGTTCAACAATGAAAAAACAGGGAAAATAAAGTTAAGTGTACAAATAATGTATAATCTTAAAAATTACAACTTTTGAAAACAAAGTATATTTTAAACCAGTAATATATACAAATATACCTTACAGCTCAAAACCATTAGAACCTGGTGTGAACAAGACATAAATCTGATTGGAGTGCAAAGGGTTAGTAATTTTATGTTTTCTGATGTTATATCATTTCTTGTAACTCTTTTAGTAAGTGTGTCTTTGATCTATGATAGTTATCTTTCATATCCAAACAGAAAAGTTAAAAAATCATTAAGAAAAAAATGTGCTTAAAAAAAATCAGAAAATACAAAAATTTAAAAGTTAAGCTTCATTATCCATCACGGTTAAAAATAATAAACTATATTTTAAACAAGATAAGAAGTCATATATATATATGTGTGTGTGTGTGATTTTAATATCTTACGAAAAAGTCAGTTAAGTATATAAAAATTAAAGAAACTTATAATTCAACAGAAATATAATCATATAATCTACAGTAACAGAAATAGCCATGGAATCTCAAAAGTTAATGTTCAACATTCTCCCTATTTTGATAACTTGTTTTCAACTTTTGAACAAAACTATTATATATACAACTTATATTAAAACTACTGAAACTAAAATTTAAAAAATTGACTTATTCACTGTTTGGAACAGAGAAAAGCGACCGATTCTAAGGGTAATGGAATAAATTACATTGTCAGGGTTCTGTCTACGCACATATATACGTGCTGAGAGAGCCAGTAGCAACAAAGAATGCTATTTTCAATGAACTTGCCTTACAATGAGTAATGTAACGCTCTACACCAGCTTTGTTATGTACTATTTAATTTACAAGTTTTATAAGGTTGTAGAGGGCTACAAAAATGAATATTAGGCCCAGTAATTTGATATTATTTGAAATATGTAAAATATAGAATAAATTAATATTACAAGAAATGAAGATAATTTCATTAAAAATTATGTGAACTCTTTGATTAACATGTCCTACTGTCACTCTGTTAACAATTAAATGTCCTAACTGACTGTCAGATGTCCAAGATATTCTCAAGCCATCAACTTTATTCATCTCTGCATTTCACTGCCAGGATAAAGTTTTAAAACAAAACAAACAGAAACTGGTAGTTAAAAGAGTGATGGTTAGTCGAAGTTTCACTGTGTTTTATAATACAATAATATAGTACAATATATATATATATATATATATATATATATATATATATATATATATATATTGTATGTGTATGCGTGTGCAGCGCGCCTTGCTCAGGTAAAGGGAGAATCAGACAAGACACCCAACAACTATAATGATACTCCTCCTAACAAGATAACTATTGCACATCATTTTTTGAAATTAAAACATTTATATTCACCACTTATCATATCAACAGAACAATGTTTTTATACTTGACTAGTTCAAAATGACAGCAAAAAAATGTCACACACTGAGCTATACAGTATAAGTTTGTTAAAAAAACCTAATGCAAGTAAATGATTATTTCGAAAAAATTAAACTGTTTTTTTTTAAAAGAAAACATGTTTACTTTGTAACTACATAATTGTGATATTTTATTGTTTTTTTTTTAGAAGATATGATTGATTTTTTTTACTTTGTTCTCTAAACTTCATATATAATTAAAATTGCTTTTACAATTTTTATTTGTTCATATTGTAATTTATTCTAAAAATAAACTAAAATTTGTATTCATACATCAAAAAAAAATTAGTGGACTTTTTACTGTTTATGTTATTTTTAATATATTTGCAGAATATTTGTGGTGCCTTATACCCAATTTTACAGATAAACAGGAGTCTAATATACTTTTATAAAAAAAAATGTTTATAAAACTTACTGAATGTCATTATAAAAGATAGTTTCCATCAGTTTATCAGCTTCATCAAATACTATCAAACGCACTAATTCAGTATTTAGATGCTTATTTTTAATCAAGTGTAAGATTCTTCCAGGAGATCCTACTGCTATGTGACATCTTTTACTTTTCTCAATATCTTTAGCAACTGGAGTGCCTCCGACAAAGTATTCAACTTTTAAACCTAAAAATAAAAAACATTAAAATGGGTTATTAAAAATTAATATGAATATATATATATATATATATATATATATATATATATATACACACACACACACATATTCCTTGTTTAGAAATTTAAATATATCTTTGTTACATTCAGAATAGAACAAATTTTTGGGACAGAGAAAAAATGTGTGAGTGAGAGGTCATATCCCCACTCTGCCACCATAACTCCTCCCTTTTCCTTCACTATCGCTGAGTAGTAACAGTTTGTAGACTCAGATTGGCAGAACTGAGTCACTGGACTGTTGGAGGGAACTGGAGGGGAATTCTCCAACATGCATGAGAAATTCTCGCTCAGGCTGTTTACAGAGTGGCTGGACTAACAGCAGCGTGACAGCATTGTATCCGAGTTCACAAGTGTTGTAACTGAGCCTAAAATACATGTACACTTAATACATAATATTGGGGACATTACAAAAACAGCGCTATAACCGAGGGCGTTATAACCAAGGTCGACTGTATTAGATTTTATTTATTTAAATTTTATAACTCATATTACCTTACAGGCCAGTAATAAGAAGGTTCAAAGACATTATTAAAGCAGAACACTAACCTTTAACATACTTTCCTATTGTTCTGATTACTTCTGTGATCTGTGAGGCTATTTCCCTCGTCGGTGCTAAGATTATTGTTTGCACTAAATTATTAGAAGCTACAATGTTTTCCAATGCAACAATAGCGAACACACATGTTTTACCAGTTCCTGTTTTTGCCTGTACAATAAGATCTGAAAAAGAAGTTGCAGGTTGTTTGATTAGTAACTAATTTAGCTATTCAATTTTTTTTGTCAAAAATAAATGAGGCATTAAATATATCAAAGCACTTTTTTTAAATTCTAAGGCTTCGTACCTCCCTAAAAATTATAGGAAGACGGAAAAGTTAACTCCAATGTTCAAATGTAGTTTGAACAGTTTATAATATTAAAGGACAATGTAAAAGATCAAAAATATTTGCATTTGACAAGATTATAATTTAACATTTTTGCTTTGTTCACACATTATAATAATAGATATAAAGGATTTTCAGAATAATAACTAATTACAAAATGCCCATGCTCTGTAGTTAATTTCCTAAGATTGGGTAAGCAGCTTATGAAATAGTACTTAAACTAAATAACCACCTTATCAGAATTTGTTTTCTAATACACTCTGATTCATCAATGTTAAAATTATTAAATTTTTCAAGTTGGACATACATTTTGTATTCAGTTCTGGTACAAATTTATAAGCCAAAGCTAAAAACGTATGCATTTTCCCTCAAAAATGTAATATTGATTGAAAAGCTGTACTCTAGTTGTGTACATCATGTTCTGAGAACTAACAGAGTTGTGAATATTTTTCTATGCTTATGTATTGCGTTAACATAACAAAATTTCTATAAATGGATAAAGTTAGGTTAACGTATATCAAGATGATCTAATAAGATCAAAAAAGTCATTTTAAATTCAACCTAAATACATACATGACTTAGTTATTTAAATAAACAATTTTCAGTTTAGAGTAAATAACTAAACCCTTGTTTCCCACCAATTACAGTAAAAGCCCACCTTCAGGACTCTGACAGTGCCGGACTACCGGAAATGCCGGATTACTGAGCGCCGTCAAAAAAGCAGTGACTGGAGAGTGAGGCAGAAGTTAAAGAACATTTTACTCAGAGAATAAAAAAAAATCACTTTATTGCTTACATTATATAATACAATTCTAAGATTTTATTTTAACTTTGGAATAATTTAATTTTACTGCGTTTGCTTAAAATAAGACCTAACGTCTGATTTTTTTTTCTTTTAAAATTCTTTTCTTGAAATACACAAGTTTAAAAGTTCTGCAGAACGGTGCACAGTACGTACTGTACTACACTCTAAAATTGGAAAGAAAATACACAAATATCACTTCTGCACAGTACAGTAGCCTACAGACGCTGTCTGATAGATGACTAAATAGTAAACACCAAGCGTCACGAAATGGCAGACAGGTGGCACGTCATCACTAATAATGGTGCCTGAACTCTATCGATCGCATCCGATTTCCTCATACTCCGCCGATTGCATCACAAGTGTACAGTACAGTACATATATTAATCCTAATTAAAAAAAAAAAAAAAAAAATAGCCTATGAATGATGCCGGATTATTGAAAGTTCTGGACTATAGGATTTCGGATTAAAGGGCTTTTACTGTACTAAAATTTAAGCCTTTAAATAATGACTTTTTTAACTTAGCCCAATCTAACTGGAACAAAATGACTGCTTTGATCACTCTATTTTTATAACCTATCCTCCATATTTCCATTATTTATCTTGTTAAAAATTCACTCTAGAAAAAGATTTTTCCACATTGTTGGCAGAAGCCCAAGTAGTAATGGTATACCAGCAGCAAGTACACCTATCTTAAACAAAGCTTTTTTTATTTAAGACAAGCTGCTTTATCTTTCCAGAAGACAAGCAATTAATTTGACTTATAAATGAGTTTGTAGACAAAAATATTTTATTACTAATAAATGAAGAGTTTTGGATTACAAATGTTTGTGTTTTAACATGTAAAATGTTAATAACCTCAATTTACTCCAAACTAGGAAGGTAAATTTGGAATTAATAAACTTAATCTGAATTTTAATTAAAACAATATATGTGGAGGACTTAACATTTTTTCAGTAAAGACTGTTTTAAATGAACACATTACGAAGAAGCTATTATACTTTGGAAAAGTCAATTGAAAAACAAGAAAATAACTAATTTTTAAATATCTGTAAAAAGCTTGCTAAATATCTGTAAAAAGCTGTAAATACCTTGCACTGACAAAAAGCTCTGTAAAAGTCAAATTGAAGCATAACACAGTTTAAAGAAGAAATTTATTAGTTTGTAAAAAATCCTTTAAAATTTTACAAGTATAGTTTTTCACAAAAAAAGTAAAATCAAATAAAACTCTGAAACAACTTTTTATTGTTGTATTGCTTAATGTAAAAAGATTCTAACAAAACATTCCCCATCATTTTTAACCGTGTTCAATACAATATTTTATTTCTTACATCCATAATAAAACCCCGCAGGGGGTGCAGACTAGCTGCACCTATTGAGAGGGTTTAGAAGTTCCTCGCGATACCCGAGTCTAACACACACACTCATACTTACAACACTACACTTACGACTTTAACACTTTACATTCACACTTACATTTAGGAAGACGATAATAGCCTTAATGTGCTTTTCACCTTAAACTACAAAAAATAAATAATCCATAATAAAAATGATTCAATCAATCAACATTCATGTTTAAAATTCATACAGTTAGAAAATATAATACATTCAGCAAATAAATGTGTAGCAAAACCATTAATTAATCATTAAACTAATCAAATATTAGTTTTTGCCTTTAAAGTGATTGTACATTTTATGACCCAAAACCCAGGTAGCGAGTGAAACTGGATCGACAGTCAGCACTGTGAGATCACAGACCATGTGACTTAATGGTCCGTGCAAAGGCAAAATGACTCGACCCTCTTGGTACCTATCTATCATTCTTCATATAACAACTTACCACAACCACAGCGTCCCAGAGGAATACTTTTTAGCTGAATTGGTGAAGGTTTAAAAAATCCTGCTTTTAAAAGTCCTTTTAAAATATGTGGTGGTAGCATCAATGCCTCATAATCTATATTTTCTTTTAAGATAACATCATCTGTACGATCTCTGCTATCACTATCTTTGGTAATACAAGCCATATTAATCCTGAAAAATAAAAATATTAGTTACAAATTATTTTAAATTTGGTTTACATTTGGCATTGATCAAAGAAGGAAGATATAACTGCCAAAATTTTGTGTATGACACTGTCAATTACTAAATCAACAAGTTTACTTTGCATGGAGAATGCTAAATTTACTACAATACATTAATATGATGAACTCAACCATCAAAGTACTGTTCATGCACATTATCACTTTATAATAAATCAATTATTATCTTGAAAGTTTTTGTTATAAAAACATTGTAAAAAAAATGGCTACCATTATTTGTGAACTTTGCAATTCGACTCTTTTTGTCTGTTTAGGTTGGAATTACAGTAGTGTTGTCAATTTTCTTATAAATCATAGTATCTTTAAAAAAACATGGTATTTATGCAGTGTAGGTTGTTTTTTCAAATAGGCGATAATAGCCTTAATGTGCTTTTCGCCTTAAAAAAAATTTTCTTTTTAAAAAGTGATTTTTGAATATTTTTTTGTTTTATTTTATACCTTATTATCTAATTAACACATATTCACCCGCGGAAAATAATTTTTTTAAAGACTACTAAATATTTACAGCCATTTTTTACGGAACTATATTGTGGCGTCATTGCTCTTTACATTACATTGCAGTCATGCTCGTTATTAACTACATGTACTTACTGCTCATACACATTACACATTCTGACATCGAATAGTACATGTTAAGGTTAATTCCTTTTTTCGTTGGTTCGTTCTTATGATGAAAACACTGTTAACCCTTTTAGTGCCAACATCCGGCTAATCGGACGTTTTAGGTTTGTGCAAGAATTGCCAATGTCCAGTTAACCAGACATTTTTATAATGTGCAATAAGTACCAATGGCTGGTTTACTGAACGTTCAGAAAATAATTGTTTAAAATACTACAAATATTTTTCTATAAATATTTTATTAAAAATATATGAGTTTTATTTCCAATAGTTTATATTTATTTGTTACTGTAAACTTTATGAGATGCTAAACACTGAAACACAAGTTAGACAATTAAACAATTACTGTTCAACTACAGTTCTGTGAAAGGTGGTGAGGATGGTTTTTGAAAAAAAACCTACATTTCTTAGCATATAGATCTATATTTTTTTAGCATATTTAAATGAAACGTTCAGTTTTTGTACAAAATCAAATTGTCTTTCTAGTGATATAAAATTTATTAGTGATATAAATAAAAAACTGCACTATTTTTTTTATTTATTCTGAAAAAACTTGAAAAATTTCAAAAAACGATTTTAAGGTATGCATTTTTATTTCTTTATTATTTTTAATTTTCTTATACAGTTTTCTAAACAGCACTATGTTTTAGTACAAACATTTCCCAACAGAATAAAAAAAGAATTGTAAAAATCGGCCAGTAAACTAAAAAATTATAGTTGTTTTTGTTAACTCTACTTCTTTTTTTCTTGATTCACCACCTAACAACCATGTCAATTACATTATTTAAAACTTTTTAAAAATTAGTTTTTTTATCGTTTTAGTGATTAAAATCACACTACCTAGAGGATAACCACTAGTTCAATGAAATAGCTTTTTCACCCAATGTCGTGTCAGTTAGGTTATTAAGTATTATTTCTTTTAAATAAAAGTGTTTTTATCATGCAACATGTTAGGTAGATTCATCACCCAACAACCATGTCAGTTAGGTATTGAGTATTCTTTTTTAAGAAAAATAAAGGTGTTTTTATCATCCATCAACCGTGTTTGTTAAGTTTACCACGCAACAATCGTATCAATAAGATTATTGAAAAAGTAAAAGGTTTTTTATCATTATAATAAATCAAAAACAAGTTAGTTACTTTTGAACAGAAGCAAACTGAGGTTATGTGGGTCACTTTTCTTTTCGATTTTTATTGTACTTCTCGTGTTTTCCGCACTTTTATATTTTGGATTATTGATTTTGTGTGTGTAATAAAGCGTTTTAGTAAAGAAATTACCAAAAAATCAAGAACAAATAAGTTAGAAAAAAATCGAGAAAAAATCGTAGAAACAAATATGTGTTTTACGGAATACATATACCCAACAAATGAGTTAACATCCAACAGCAGAGTTGGGTTACAGTAAACACCAAACAGCCAAGTTGAATAGGTTATGAAGTACTTTACAAAAAATTATATTCTTTTCATTATCAGTAACACGCATTTAATTTATCGTATTCGTGATTTAATACACGATTCCTATTTTCTCGCAGCAGTCATTTTGAGGTTATGATTGCCTCTTATTTTCACTTTTTTGTAACTCACTTTTGTTTACACACTTTTATATTTTGGGATATTAATATTGAACATATTATAAAGCGTTGTAGTGAAAAAATTACCAAAATTGACAAAAGTACGGAAAACTCAGTTTTACCAGTTATATTTACAAAAATATTTAATATTTTACCTTATTAATGTTAATGTTTATTAATTAGTTCATAAAACTCATAGACGTAAGTACATCAATTTACATCTCAATATCTCGTATATGAAAGAATCAGATTTCTCATTACAATATTTTTTAAGATATTATTTAAACTGGCCTCAGAATTACATACAAAATTTAAACATAAACAACACAATAAAAACATTTACAAGCACAGGTTACAAGTGCATATAAAATAACCAAATAGATAAGTGTTTCTAGAGATAATAAATAACATGAATTTTGCCTGTGCGTTTACTACTCTTGAATAATATGTGTATTGTACACTGAGCAGTTTTTGTTTTTCGCCTTCCAATTTATAAAAAAATTGTTTAATGTTTATGTTCACTGTTCAGGGTATTTATGCAGTTTGAATACTTCTAGTAAAATTATGTTTTTTACAATTCAACATGTATCATGTTTTAGGGCTGGTTTTAAGGTTGGATTTTGCGAGACGTTTGATTCGAGGAATATGTTTATATTAATTATATTAACACACACACACACACACACACACACACACACACACACACACATATATATATATATATATATATATATATATATATATATATATGTATTCGTAAGAGTTATTTGTGCAAGAGTATTATATTTATAAATATGTGATAGAATAAAATGGAATTTCTTTTCAAAAACATTTGTGGTTTGACATTTGTTTTGTATGTTACCACAAATTTATTCATATAACTTTGAAACTGTATTTATATTATTTAATAGTGTCTAAACTGGCGTACTGGTTTTTTGAAAAGTACAGTAAAATGAAAAATAATTTTAAAAAGTCTATGATAATAATTATGACATTATGTGTTTTAGTGTGGCAAATTTTTGTAATATTATCTCCAGTGAAACCCACGTTTTTACTGTAATCTGTGTCCAAATTCCAAATCCAAAGAAATTTATCAAAGTGTTTACGAGTGATATGACATAAAGATATTTTAATAATGTACTTTTAGCTTTATATTTTTACTATTAAATTAAGTATTCAGAACTTTATTTACACCAAGCCTAATTCATCATGTGGTTTTTATATTTATTAAGTTGGTTTGCCATGATGTTTCAAATATCATTTGTGACAGTTTCTTTAGGTAAGTGAGGTTATGTCTATATAAATTAACTGAAAATATTATTTGTAATTGAAAAAAAATGAAGGTATTTGTGTGTATTTTGGGCTGGTTGAATTTTTCCAGTTTTGATTTTAAACTAATTTACACCCAACTAACATAAACTAGGTTTAACACCCAATATATGAGTCAAGTTAGGTCATGAAGTTCTTTCTTAAAAAAAACAAAATTATGTTCTCATTATTAATAAAACATAATTAATTTATCGTTTTTGCAATAAAAAACACTTTCTTTTTTCCCACTGTCATTTTCAGGTTATGCTTGTCACTTTTATTTTCAATTTTTTGTAACTTACCGCTGTTTCTGCACTTTGATATTTTAGATTATTAATATTGGATATATAAAAAAGCGGTTTATTGCAAAAATTTCTAAAATTGACTGTATACTAGTTATATACTCCACAACTGGGCTAATCACCCAACAGCCAAGTCAAGCTAGCTATGAAGTTCTTTTTTTTAAAGAAAAAACAATTATATTCTTTTTATTATTAATAACGCATTTAGTTTATCATTTTCTCAATTAAAAACATGTTTCCTACTTTTATGCTGTAGTTATTTTAAGGTTATGTTTATCACTTTTTGTATCTTGTCCTTGTTTCTGCACCTTTTATATTTTGGAGTATTAATATTAGACATATAATAATGCATTGTAGTCCAAAAATTACCAAAAGTCTGGAAATTCAGTTTTACTTTTACAAAGATTATTATATATATATATATATATATATATATATATATATATATATATATATATATATATATATATATAGTAGCTGTTTATTGTTTTAAAAGCAATTATAATCTAAGTAATACAATTTATAGTCATTTTCAGAATCAGAATAGGTTCTTTTCAATTTAATATATTTCTATATACAATATTATACAATTTATGGTTTTCGGCCAAGACATAGATTTTTGCTACTTGACACTCTAGAACATATAACTGACCATGGGATAAGCATGGAGTTTCCAAATGTATTCCTACTACTCTTAACATCGGACCCTGCTAATTATTAATTGCATTATAAATGCCAACTTCAATGGAAACTGCAACCTTTTAAATTGGAAAGGCCGGTTGTTTGGAGTTATTGGGATAAAATTATAAGGATTTTTTGACAAATTTCCTACTAAAATCATTGCAAATGTAAGATTATAAACAATAATTTTGTAATAAACAATAACAGGATTAAGACTTTTAAAACAGGAATACATCTGTGTCCATCTCAGATACCTAAACCATTTTCATTCCAAATTTCATCTCAATCAGTCCAGTAGTTAATGTGTGATGGAATAACAAACAAACACACAAAAACTTTCAGATTTATAATATTATATTAAGAAGTATAAAATGTTATTAACTGTCACTGTTGTACAGTTAACATATATCACAAAACTAAATACTAAACAATTAAGTTGGACTGGGTAATTAGTATAATGCATTTAATTAGTATAATGCATTTAAAATAATTTAAATATTTATTATTAACCTATATATAATAAACGTATACCAATATATAATAAACGTTTAAAATGTCGCTTTTATACTGTTAACACATGTCATAAAAACTAAAAATAAATAAGTTGAACTGGTAAAGTAGTATAATGGCATTTTTAAAAAACAGGAATAGGTCTGTGTTTTTCTCAGGTACCTAAACCACATTCATACCAAATTTCATCCCAATTAGTCCAGTATTTAAAGCATGATTGAATAACAAAGGAACAAACAAACACAAACTTTTAGAATTATAATATGATTAAAATTAAGATATATAATTATAATAGAATTGTTTTTAAAATATAACATTGGTTTTTGTAAGTGCTAAAGTATAGATTATGGATTATTTTGTATAGATGAGTGATTTTATGTTTTATTTAAAATAAAATTACTATTTCAAGTAAATTAAACAACTTTGGTTGATTTTATAAAAAATTATATAATTTGTAATGATTTTAAATTTCTTTTGAGCCGTTAAGTTTTTGAAAGTAAAACTTTTTTCATCACTTAATATTATGCTTTATTGAAATTTGTATTTTCATAAGAAAAATAATTTGTATTATTCTTGAATATATGTCATGCTAATGTAAGATACATATCAATTTTTAATATAACAAAATTTCATCTTGGTACAGTTTATTATGAACTGGCTATAACCAACATTTTAGGTAGGCCTATCATAGGAGTTTAAAGATTCTTGTTGTTGTAATTGGTTATTATTTGGTAGTCACAATCAACTTTTCCTTACTGAGATAATTATGTTGTTTATTTTTGCTTTCTAACAACAGATTTACTTGTTTAAAGAATTTGATCAACAAAATAACAAAAGAAAAATTGTCAACCTTATCTCATAATATTGAATAGACTTGGCATGACGTATGTGTTTCAGCATCTCATTACAACTGCAAACATTAATTCACAGGTCATCTGGCTAAATTCATAATTCATTTTTGCTTGGGGGTGGCGGGTATTTACGGGTTTATTCATGATAATTACACCATCCAATGCTGGTGTCTTAAATTCCCATTCAGGACTCATAATGTTTTTTCAGCTTTTTGTGGTGGAGGTTTATAAAATGATAACATAGTTTTAATCCACTATATAATGTTTTATTGATCAGGTTTGTCAAAAACACAGATCCATCATTTTTAGAGAAAATAGAAAGTGTTTATCCAAGTGGGATTATGATATACCACAGGCCTGTTTTTTTTCTAATTTATCAGTATTTCACAGAAAACCATTTGAACTTAATATTATTTGCAGATGATATAACTTCAGTGTTTAAATAAGGTTTTGTTGCAAATATGTTAGTGAAAATAGCAATATCTTTGGCATAAGTAGTGATGTGATTTGGGAAAATTGGCCTTCTTTTAAATTTTAATAAAACTGGAAATATTAATTTTAAACTGAAAACTTTATATGTTAATCTAATTATTATTATTAATTAATATTATTGTGTAGACAGTCATAACTTATAGTTGACGAAAACTTAAATCGTAATAGACATTTAGATCATCTCCATAAAGGAATAAGATTAAAATGATCTTATTGGTTAGGAATTTTTTCATTTTAAGGAAATTTTTAATGATAGTCACAAATAAAATGACATATCATACATATATAAAATTAATATTAGGATACAGTATTGTTTTCTGAGGAATGGCAGCTGGTATTAAAAGATTCTTATTGCAAAAGAGCACTATTATCTGTATAGTTAGATATCAAATTATACAGCTAACATTTTCCAATAATCCCAGTACATAAGGAATCATATTAAACACAAAAGTATTTTTATTTTCTTTGGGCCTTCTTAGTCATAAAAATCTAGCTTATTCTTTAATCGGGCACTGGTCTAGTTATTTAATATTTTATATATGCAACAAGTGTAACTAATATATACTTGATTTTAACTAAACCACTTACTGTTACTTAGTATCCACAAAATTTATTTGTTTTCTCCGAAAAAGGAGTACACCTAACGTCTTGACAGTGTGGGGGGAATAATTTAAGGTTTGCATAGTCTTGTTCTAAAGAAATACCTTAAATGATACTGTTAGTGCTTCTATAATGTATTTGTATGATAGATCCAAGAGTATAGTGTTCTGAACAGGTTCATTTTTTTAATTATTTTTTAAAATATATTTGCCTACCAAAATGTTTTTTTATGTTAATGTTACATTTCGGGAATTCATTCTCATGTTGTTAATAAGACATCTGTCTTCAGTTAGTTATATATTAACTGCATAGGAATTATATACTGTTACACTTGTTTATAGTATTAATGTTTTAACTGTGTTGATTTTTGTTGAAGCTGCTGGTCTGTATTATATGGCTGAGTTGGTGGAAGAATACACTGTAATATCAAAGAAGATTATTTGGTGGATGACTGTTGTAAGTAACGTGAACACGATAATTTTTTAATTTTCACTACTTAATGCCAGTAAAACAGTATCACAATAAAACCAGTCTAATATATTTTTCTATTTTAAAAAGTTTAAATTAATGTAAGATAGATAATGGGAAACAAACTGGAATAAGATCGTGTAGGGTTTTTCCCTTTCTTCCATAAGTTAGGGATGATTACCAGTAAGAGATGACCCATTAAACTGTATTATCTATTTAATTCTGACTTTATATTGTAGCCAAATACTACCACTTATCATGATGCACCTTATTGATCTTACTAAAGTGTTCATTTTTGTATTGTCTTATCTTTAGGTGATATCAGCAAATTTTCCTTTCGTCTAGTATTGTAGAGTATGGTGTTGAAATAGTTCTTTGAATTTGTCATACTGTTTCTTTGGAGATGTAGTATGTCTCCACTCTAAATTCAATAGAATCATCACTCTGTATCTAACACATTCAGTAGTGTGACATTTTGTCCATACAGAACATCACCTACAATATGTATTTTGTCAAGTTGTATTTGATTTTCTAGCCAGAAACTGTGTAAAATGATTCTCTGTCATTGTGTAAACAACAACTAGCCACCAGTTATTTGTTGCATAGATTGTACAATAAAATTATTGTGCATTGTAACTTAACTGTACTGTATTTTTACTTATGTTCTTGTTATATATCTGTTATACAATATCAGACTTAAGAAAAAGTAAACTTTGTAAACCAGAGAGCATATAGTAACAATAGTGAGGCCACCTGAACTGCAAAGTGAACCTGATTGTCAGATCCACACAAATCCAATATGGCGACCACTAAGCCCTAGAGGCGAGTGCTGCGGACAGTTCTCGTCCATTCCTGTGTGTATATGTGGAATATTTAGCAGCAATATTTTTTCAGTTATTATTATTTGAATGATGTTATTATTTAACAATATTTGATGTGAAAAACATACACTATATATGGAAACACAGATAATATATATATATATATATATATATATATATATATATATATATAAATTGTTTATAGTTTAAATTAAAGTTAACGCTCAAAAGTTATATTTGCAAAATAACTTATATTTAGTTCAGAATTCTAAAAATTAAATCACATTCGGAAAAAAATATTGTTTTTATTCTTTTTACTGTTGTATTTTATATGTGAGATATCAAAGAATTTGAGTCATTATAGTTTTGTAGTTAAAAATAGATATTTTGCTTGCAATGGTGCAATAAGTAATGAAGTAAAAATATTGTGCATGGACTACCAAATTAATTAATACTTTGACAGCGTTATATTTGGATAGTATTTTTATTGGGTCAGCAAGCCTGTGGTAGTATTGGCTGCACCAGTTGCACTACAAGGTCATAGGTTCCAGACTGCAGTTACTGCCGTAAGAATTATGACTAATTATGACACATAATTATGATAGTAACATGTCATATAAAAATAATTTTCAAAAAATTATTCTGTAACAAACTAATTGTTTTCAGGGAACTTTATTCTGCTATATATGTTTCTTCTTATTTGAAGACTTGCCGACACTGATGATTATTTGTGGAGTGTTAAGTCAGGTTGCACATCTGTTTATTCTACAAACTTTTCCGTTTGTCGTCATCATGTCTCCTGCTTTCTTGTCAGCTCTTATTTTCATCCTTATCAACCACTACCTAGCGTTTCAGTACTTCAACACTGTGTACCATTCATTTTCTGAGGTAATTATATGTATTATTTTAAAATTAGGTATTACTGTAATGTTTCTCAAATATTTTATTGAATGGTATTGAATTATTGAGCATTTAACAAAATTTAAAAGAATATGTTCACTGGAGCTAAAGAAATTCTGAAGAATACTATCAATTATTAAAATTCAAATTTTCAAAGCCAAGTATTTGTAAAGTACATACTTTACTATATTAAAAATGTAATATTACCACCTTAAGGGAATAAGTTATTTGTATTAGCACTGGGAAACAAAATATGTCTGTCATAAAAAGTCTTGGGAAAGAGTAAGTTTAGAAAGACGAGGGAAAAAATAAAGGTACAAATAACTAATATGCACAACATGAAGAAAAACTGTTTAAGTTTACGAACTTGATATATGCAGATCTAACAAACGAGAGGAAATAGGATAAATGTTAAACTACCGTTAGGATAATTCTACAAAGAAAAGGAGAGAAAGGTACATTAAAAAAAAATGTTTTTTTAAAACTAATTATTTATTTCCTAACATTAAAAATAACTGAATTTTCTACTTTTCTGTTCAAGTGTAAAACTTTTAAGATGGACTTTGGTATGAAAATTGTGTTAGTTTTCTAATAAATGGTTCGTAAAATTAGATTTAACATAATTATAACGTTATTTGTGTTGCTTAATAATTAATTATTTATATTGTTAGTAGATCTTTCAGACTTTTCAATAAATGCATAATTATTGTAAATATTGTATGACTTTTTATATACATTGTTAATAATAATGCTCTTACTTATTCATATTTAAATGATATTAACGAATAACATTTAATTTACAGAACCAAACAAAATATACTATGAAATGTACATTATTACATCTTGTAATTTTTATGTATAATAATAACAACTTTATTTCTTAAAGCAGGCTTCCAGTATCTAACGAATAGCTTAATGTCCATAATGCACATGTTTTCTGTTCAATATGCATATAGGCCATACTACAATAAAAAATGTATATGCCGTTATTGCTTTACATTAATTTGCAGATTTTAAACTTTATTTTCCTGTATTTCATTTTCTTTTTATAATAAATGTATGTTTGCAGGTTATGGCATACTTCACACTTTGTTTGTGGTTAGTTCCATTCGCATTGTTTGTTTCATTATCTGCAAATGAAAATGTACTACCAACAATGGCTGAAACAAGACCTCTTTTAGGTATGTACTATTAAGGAATTTCAAAGAATTTAGAACATTGAATATTATGAATGTAAATTTATTTGTTAATGTAAATTCCCAGTTATTCAGATTTCAAATGCACAAATACATGATTAATTGGGTAAATATGAATGTGTACAAATATGACTGTATGAATACAATAGTGATTGTATACTAGATGTTTTTAACTTTTAATCTAAATTTAAACATTCTCAGTGCATTTCAGTCTTTCAAAATTGACATAAATGTTTTATTTGTGCATCTTCCTGTTAATATACTTGTGGTATAAAAAATCAGTTTGGAGTTGTTTGTACAATGTAAGAGTTAAATTCTATCTTCAAACTAAATTCTTGCATGTTTGGATATGAATACAAAGATTATCTTAGCAGAATCCAACTAGGCATTTCAGAAATTTCTGCTAATATCAGTGGAACATATGAAGCAAGAGTTTCTTCTTTATATAATAGCTTTGCAATATGTGCTAATAAATTATTTTTCAATGACCTGCTCTCGTCTATCATGTGATGTAATATTACAGCCCAATTGCCAATACAGTGTTTAGTTGTTATTCAACAATGCAATGTATGACACAGGTTCAGATGAGTGTGTTCCCTAGGTTTTGTATGTTGAGCCATTGTATGCAGTCAAAATTATAAATTCATGCATATATTTATTTGCCATGTGCCAGCTAAGAGAAATGTGCAGTAGTATACCTAAGTAAAACTTAGTCGACATTATTAATCACTTATTATTTTGATATTAGTGTCTCATTCTAATGTGTGTGCAATCAGTGTCTAGTAGTGAGCTTCTGATATCACTTATTATGTGTTTTAAATGAAAACTGATTTAAGTATAAAGAATAGTGATAGTACATATTGTTGGTAAAGAGGTAATTAGACAAGTAATTAAGTATTATGACCCGCATAATATAACCATCTTAATTTCATAATTTTAAAGCTGCTTTATAAATATTAATATTATTTCTTAACTATAATATTAATGATGTTTATATTATTGAAGTAGGTCTACCACCACATCCCTCATCTCTTCATGACAAATATGACGGTAAATTGCTTATCACACCTTAATAAGGTATAGAAGGAAAAACTCATAAAATACTTAACAATCGAAATTACGAATCATCAAGTAACATTTTTATTATACAAAATAAACAAATAAGATAAATTATTTCTTTCCCATATTTATAATATAAATATTTCTGTCCCATGTACAAGGTGCTACCCAAAAATTCAGAAAATTTTCTTATAAAAATAAAATTGCTTACCATAACTCTTAGTTTCCACCATCTTCAAAATAGTCCCCTTGGGCATAGATACAGCGATATCAACATTTCCCCCATGATTCCATTCAACCCTGGAAGTGTGCAAGTGTAAGTGTTCAAAGCATGTCCTGTAATTCTGCCTGAATCTCCTCAGTTATGGAAGCCAGAACAGTGGCTTTTTAATTTCAACTTTATTTTGGGATACATAAAAAGTTAAGATGAGGTCAGGCGAATAAGATGGGAATTGCTACCATGTTTTTGGATGCCAAAAACTTCCGAATTACTAGCAATGTGCGTGTAGGCACATTGTTGTCATAGAGGACCCAGCTCTGTTCTCTCGCTGTTCTGAAAGTTTGCATCTAATGTTCTCTCGTAGCCGCACAGTAAAACTTTCCATTGACAGTTTGACCAGGTAGTCACAAATTCCTTATGGATAAGCCTTTGATATAAAAAAAATTGGACTTCAACATGAATTTCACATTTCTGTGAACTTGGTGTGCTTTTTTGACCACGGTGAAGATGGCGAATTCTACTGCAATGACGTCTGCTTAGCTTCAGGGTCATAACCATAAACTTGTGTCTTATCACCGTTTATGACATTGTTGATATAGTTGGAATCTCTTGCTGCGGTTTCCAATTCAGTGCAGACAGCTATGCAATGATCTTTTTGGTTGCTGCTCAGCAGTCTTGGTACAAATTTTGCAGCAATGCATCTTACACACAAATTGTCTAACAAGATATATTGCATGGACCAGTATGACATTCCTATCATTGAATAAACATCATGGATTATTTGTTTACAATTTGCAACAACAGCCTCTCGCACTTTCACAATGTTTTCCACTATTGTACTTGTTGATGGTCATCCTGAATGCTCATCATCATCATCATCAAACATTTGTCCATCGTTGACGCGTTTGTACCACAAAAAGTTTTACTTTGACTAATAAAATTTATGAAGCATTCATAAATGTTTCCAGAAGCATGTGATGGATTTCTGAAGCAGTTTTTTTAAGTTTGAAGCAAAATTTGGTTAAATTTAAGTTTGAAGCAAGTAATTCAAAATATTGATAAGATTTGTCAACAAACATTTGCTGCTTTAGAACTACCTAAGTTAGATGAATGAACAACACACAGTACAAAAAACACAAGTGGGTTAACAAGCTTTATTCAGGCTTGAACCTGAGTACTTAACTCAGGTGCTCTGCAATCTTCAATCTGTAAATTAAATTCAATGAAATAAAAACCTTTCTTCTGCATCACCAGTTGTATCATTGTGGAAAGTAACTAAGGGTAATGATCATTACATCAGATGATGAGTCAACAGTAAAAGAATAATATTTGGAAGACTGGATTGAAGTGAGTGTCTGACGGGACAGACTCTGCCATAATTCAGCTCTTCGAGTACTGTTGAGGATAAGTACATGTCAGGGTAATGCCTGGACCTGGATTGCCTTACTGAGAAATACGATTAGAAAGAAACGTCATATTATGCAATTAATTCAAAACACATCATAAAATTTTCATTATACACTGATCTAATAGTTCTGTTGTCACCTCAAGAAGACATCACTGATAACAACTCTTTTAATTACATTTCTGTACTACTTCACTTCTTTATCACATTGAGTTAACATTTCCATGTCAGTTCTTGAGTGCTCATTTCCCCGTCAGTAAAATTTCAATAAACCATCCTGTGAGATGCAGAGTTTCCGTGTATTCTCTGTCATGCGTGCCGAACAACCTGCGAGGAACACAGTATATGGTACCTTGTAAAGGAGAATACAGAATGTACTGAGTAGTTTCGCTTTATAGTTCCTCTCAACTGTTTTTTTTTTTTTTTTTTTTTTTTTGTCAAAGTGGTACTTTCTGGACACGCCTTGTACTACAAGTAGTTATTTATGTAATAATTTGTTTCATAAGGTTTTTTACTGTTAATGATTAAAACTAAAAGATCCTCAAGACTGATGACATGCTTAATTTAATGAAGTTAAATGAAAAACTGCTTGTTTTTTTCTAATTAATCTGGTCTTTGTTGAGTACTATTTACATTTTAAAATCAGTAGATGTAATTAAAAAGCAAATAAAAGAGAACAACTATGTAATGAACATAAAATAATAAATTGTGAATAATGTAATTATTTTAGTTTCAAATAATTCTTAGTATTAATAATAAAAGTAAGGTGACAAGTTGAGAGTGAGTACAGCAAGAGTAGGCTGAGTAATATCTTAATAAAACAAGTTGCATATTTTTATATCACAAGATTTCAATTAAATTAACTACTTATTTTTGTACTGCATTATATCTTATTGAATTTAATATGCTGTTTTAGGAGGTGATAATGATGTTGTTAGCAATTATTTCTCAAACAGAAGTAAAAAGTACGGACTGCTAAGCTTTTTCAACTACGCTAAGGAGTCAATTTTACCTCATCGAACTAAAAAGTCATTCTAAAGAACATTGAATGTCTTACAAAATGTAATATTAAATTTAACTTAATTTTGTAAATAAATGTATGTAATCTGTGTGTTTATATAAAAATTAAATGTGATATATAGGTTTGTATGTTTTTGTGTCTTACTTCTAAAGGGAAATATGTTCTATAACATATTTCATAGTCAAACTGTATTTATTTAAATAGAAATATGTTCTTATTTATTTAATGATATTTCAGTGTATTTAGAATCTGTAAGTGTAACCAAGATATCTTTATGAGAGTGTTACTAAAAATTTTGAAGGAATTTTAAACTTAATGTATACAAAACTGAGAAATGGTTTTTAATTAATACCCTGAAGTCATTTTTTGGATTATGTAGTGTCAAATTAATTTTTTCGAGAATAACATAACATCTGTTTTGGTCAAAATAACTTAAATTTTACTTAATTACTTCTTGATAAATACAGGGGACACCAAAATGCCAGTTAGTACAATTTTTACTTATTTTTATTCTAAGACTATCAAAATTAAATCAGTGATCCAATACTAATATTTTAGACTTTTGGGTATAAATGTATATTTATATTACTTTGTTATTAAAAATAAGTGTATATATAAAACACTTTTTAGTAAGCACTGTATTTCAAACCAACCCCAGTCACAGTGTAATGTGACCATTGCACACATTTCAGTGTAATGACTCATGCGGCCAGTTGGTTGTAAGAGACATAGCATCTTTTATAACAACAGAGATGTCATGGTTTTACTTGGATTAATGGCCATCCAAAAATCATATATGTATAGACATACTTCTTCCTGCCTTTTAAACATATTTGTGACCTATTTCATCTTTAGTGATATTATGCGAAAACCGTGATAAGGTTCTGTGAGGTACCTATTTTGAATTCTCTTGCCATGACCTTTTTTCGCTCTAAATTTAATATCTTGGGGTTGGGTCTTAATTTTTAAATTACATGTTACCTAAACTATTATATTTTAATTAGCTAAATTATTAACAAAATAAAGTAATTTTCTTTCATATTTGTCTTATTTTGGCTTGAGGTTAGGATTGGTGCTCATTTCAAGCGATGGCCACTCAAGAGCAAAGTTGTTCTTAAGCTATTTTTAGCATATTGTAAAATATTGCTTTATGTTTTTTTACACTAGTAAACACTTTTTCCTACAAAAAATCTTCAGTTAAAAAATACATTTAGCTAAAAAATGATACAAAAGGAAGTTTATGCAGTATAAAGTAAGGCCTTTGGGTAGAACTGGCTGTCTGGCTTTGTTAGTTGTGCCCGTTTACAATCAAATTGCTTTTTAATTCAGTAGTGATCATTTTATCGGCGTATCAGACAGGGTTCTTAAATTTTAGAAGAACGCTTCATTACTTCACTGATTTTCATTGTTTATTACTCTAATCATGTTTATCAGTACATACACATACCACAAGTCCTGATATGTTGGTTCATTTTTGCATTTTTAATATAATTTGACATTTTTAAATGCTAATTTTTATTTTAATATCAATTACGATAGTGGAATCAGATTTTTTAAAAAAGAGTATTGCATAAAAAAGTTATAAATTTTACGATGGTTCAATTTTTGTATTTTTCTTATAAAAAACAAAAATTTAACATATTTAAAATGTTTGTATTGATATTTTTGGAAATTCACTGTTATCACATCGGTGAGTTGCGGGCTATTATTATAAGTACAATTTAGAATAGGCAAACTATAAGTCAATAAGTGACATTCTGTGAACACAGAAGTTCTGTTTTGTAATATGCACCAAAAGATAAGATATGTAGCCATGAAAAAAATGCTAAGTAAGCATATACTGAGTTAAAAGTGTGCGAGCTCATAATCAACAAAGTTACCCAAGCAAAATGTGGAGTGTGGAGGGTACACACAAAACATCAAGCGGCTGGAGGGGAAATGTTTCTGTATCAAAACAGCCTTTACAATGACTGACCTGCAACCTAGTAAATAAAGTTGTCAGTAAACATAATAGCACTACCTAAAGCATTCAAGGATTGAACCTTCTACGGTGAGCCAGACCTGTTACAGTATTTATTTAATGTTTTTGATATCAGCTGAACAAAGTGCTAAAGTTTTTCTGTTTATGCAAATTTCTGACTTACCATTGGTCTAGAAAAACTAGGATTTTTTTATTGTTTACTTTTTGATCATGATTGTTTGAATTTATTGAGAGATAACAGACCCCTCCAATGGCAAATGTCATGCTGACAATGTTTGCAGCTTGATGTTCACTCAATAAAATTATTAATGGTAGTCCCATATTGCAAAACAAAGTAGCTTTTATAAAAACAACACTACACCAACATGTTTTTTTTTATATTAGGTGTTAGGAAATCAATAGAGAAGGAGAATGTTCTGAGGTGATGGGGGGCCTTGCAAACTATCATTATGAATAGCCATGTAGAAGTTTACAATGACAGTACAATAATATTTAACTGGAATGTTATCTGTTTCAATATAGATAACATGCATGTCAATATAGATAACAATATGTTCTCACATGCATGTTTGTATTATTTTGTGACTTGCAATCAATACCTACACAGCTTTGCCCATAAAATTTATTTTTGATAATGAATAAAGGTAACTTTCAGATAAATATTTAATTGAAACATTCATTTAATAGTAATAGAAATTTTTAAACCATATTTGAGGTATTGTCCAGTCTTCGTCTGTGTAGATGCATTGAAAATGTCAGAACTTTGGGTACCATAGATTTAGCTGTGTTAACATCGTTTTTTATTTGATTAATATTTCGTTCAATAGCGATTAACGTTTGGTTGTTTTGATTTCTTATATGTATTCCTTTTTCAATAAATATTCTGCTCTCTTATGTACCTGATGGAATTTCCAAATAATAATAGTTAAAAACGAGTAAAATAGTAATTTTACTATAATAATAGTAAAAAAAGAGTATAGCTGTATTTTATTACAAATTACCAAGCATCACATTGATTTAGTGGTACAATTTAATTATGATTATATATATTTTAAGGATAATGTTTGGCAGTTAGTTGTTTGAGGACTGTGTTGCGATGTTTAAATTGACATTAAAATATTGTTATTATTTTAATGTACAATTTTTTTACAAAAATAAAACAAATTAACACTAATCACTAAAACCATAGATAAACTACTATAGGTTACTATCTATTATTAATACTACTATGTATTACTATCTCACTCAGATATTTGCAGTATATAGTCATAGATAAATGTTAAGAGTTGAAAAAGGCATTAAATAAGTGTGGCATTGAAAGATATAATAATATTGGTTTACAAATAAATAAGTTAGTTGACATCTGATTCTGATTTAGACATAGCCTAAAATTATTGTAGTAAAATTTTCTGATAGTAGTGGTAGTATTTAAAAAAAAACAATGTTTTATGAATGACTTGTGTTAAACGAACGTATTTCTTTTAATTTTCATTTTTAATGTAACATATTTTTGTAAAGACAATTATTTCTTAATTTTAAAGAAATGTAGGCTTGGTTTATTTGAAGAATAAAGTATTCACAATTGTTTTAAACTCACTGTAAATTATATTTTGAAAAATTATTACCTGTTGTAATGAGAAAAAGTTTTAGAAGATATTTTTCATGGTTTTGTAAATGTAATACAGCAAACATTCAACAAATTTAGACTGCAGTATTATTTAAATAAATATGTTTGAAATGAAAATGTATTACATATATATATTACTCTAAAAAAGCTAGGAATATATTTTCAAAAAGAAAAAATGGCAGGATCAGAACAACAATCTGCCTGTAGTGAAGACACAAATTCCATTTGTGATGAAGAGAGAGTTCGCAAGCTATTTCAAGCCTGTGATGGAGATGGTGATGGTTATATAGATAGGCAAGTACTTAATGATGCTTTCTATTACATTACTTTGGTAAAACTGCACTTTTGGACTTCATGTCAATTTTGCACTAACATACTATTACATGTCCAATAGTAATATTCCATATAACTTAAAAATGCGGAAACATTGGGAAGGTAGAAAAAAATGACCAGTGCACGGAAGTAAGTAACGTGTTTTCATCCTGAAAACATATCTAACTCGACTTGGTTGTTGGGTGTTCAATAACTTGACTCGGTTATAATATGATAATGCATATGAGTAATATCTCGCTGGGTGATGTAGGTGTAATAAATCTAGCATGTTTCATGTAAATAAATAGCAATTACATCATAATATAGTTCAGTTAAAAAAGGGTTAAAAGCTTCAAGTTATTATAATAATTTGAACCTTCTGCTAGTGCGTATGTGTTACTGTAATAATGAAGTTCATAATAAAACAAAACATTTTTGAAATCACTACTTTTGCATGAGGCCTAAATGTGCAGATAAACTATTACTTCTTTTAATTTAAATTGTCAAACCTATTTTTTAAATCAAAACGTAATTTAATTTGTATAAGTAAGAACAGTGGTATGAAAAATTGGTGCTAAAACCAAACCTAAACTGATTATTTATTATACAACTACAATATGACGCGACCTGTTTGTTTTAGAGCTGCTAGTATTTTTCTAAATGGTAAAAATGCACTTTACTTAACTTGGCTATTTTTGTCATTTTTGTGCCAAAATGCTTTATTACATGCCCTTTAATAATATTACAAAATATAAAAGTGCAGGAAGTATGGAAGTTGGAAAAAAATTTAAAAAAACATGTGCATAACCTAACACATAACTATTGCACAAAAGTAGCTAAAATGTTTTTCATTGTAAAAAGGATTTATTTAATGCATGTAATTAATAATAAAAACAATAAAAACTTTTCTTAAATTATCTTATTAACACAGCTTTAAATGAAAAAGTATTGTGTCAAAGTTACTAACCTTTTAGAAAGTGTCTAACAATGACTGTTACTGCGAATATAAATCAGCTGCTGTTTTATAAAAATGGTGAACTCTGCGCTTATGGATTATCGAAGTGAAGATTTTAATATCAGCTTTGGTGAGAGGAGTGAATAGAAGAAAGCTGTCTCGAACCTTTTTATGTAATGAAAATATGAAATGGAAATGAGAAAATGAATTTCATCTCTCTTTTTTTATTTCTTTCCTTTTCTTCCTCCTTTTCAGTAAGAGTACATGTGTATTATATAAAAACATTGTATTGCCTTGGTTTCGGTATTTTTCCTTAATTGAAGAACACATGCACATTGTAACCTTTTATAACAAATTTGAAATTAATGTAAACATTTATAATAATTGTTGTTAATATTAGGTTAGTTTTTAACAACATAACCTGAAACTTATTATAGCCTATCAGCTCTTCAATGAAATAAGCAAATCATTTTGAATTAATATAAAACAGCTGATCTTTTACTATAACTACAGTAAATGATATCTGAGCTAGGTTCATTTATTTAAACAAAACCTTAGGATTAAATATACCTTAGGATTAATTATGGCTCAGAAAATTAAATTAGTAAACATAAATCTTAATTTATTTTCCAAAATGACATGAAATAAACCTTTTTATGAATAATGCATGTAGTGATAGTGATGATTCAAGTTAAATACAGTATGACCCAGGTCCTAACAAAATTAAAATGTAATTAAAAGATATATATATATATATATATATATATATATATATATATATATATATATATTACATACAGTTATAGGTAAACTGTCATATATACAAATATTATATATTCAGCAAAGATTATTAACAAAAGCTTCTCTTCTGTCAGTAACTCCTCGAGTTCCACACTTTTTTTAATGCATGTAATTAATAATAAAAACAATATAAACTTTTGTTTTTTAAAAATTACCTGAATTTAACTAACACAGTTTTGTATGAAAGTGTTTGCGTGAAATTACTAACTTTAAAATAATTGTAATGTCACAGTGCTTCACACGGAAAATACTACGTAGGTGGGTGTCAATGATGTAGTAAATCTCCACAAAGTGTAAATGGTAATGACATTACAACATATAAAATTATAACTAATTGTAAGTAATTCAATCCTTTGAGGGTGAATATCTTTTAATTGAATAATAAAAAAGTTTTCAAAATCATTAATTTATTTAAAACAAGTGAAACAGAATAATAACCTTGTAATACGAACCTCATAATTGTAGTCAAAGGTCGGGTCTTTTCTAGAAGAAGGCTGACAATTTTCCCTATAGAAATGAAGGTTGTATAAATGAAAAAACTCAATGTAATAAGTAAAATTGAAATGTTTTACTTATATTTTATAACCCAAAAAAAAAAAAAAGATACACACATGCATGCACACACACATACATACACACACACACACACACACACACACACACACACACACACACACACACACCAGATTATGTCAGACAAATTTCCTTAATTGTTCCTGTGATGCCTTATGTATTCACACAGGTACAAATCAATAAGGTACCTGTTGGTACCACATTCCCACTTGTTCCTCCACTTTGCAGATGCTCACATGGATTTGACTGTTTGTTTGTGGGTTCCAGTTTCCGGATCCATGAAGTTGGTACTGTGATTTACAGTTAGATGTCCAAACTGCATTTCTAGCAAATTTGGTATGCCATTGTAGTTTTTCCATAAATCAGATACTATGGTTGTTGCAGGTAAAATGCTCTATTTAATACACGATAACAATGTAGCAGCTGTTCTTTCCAGCGAAACATTTAAAATTAAAAACTCTCTTTTGTTTCTTAGCACACTCCGTTGTTGAAAACCCATTGTTGCAAATAGATTTTCCCAACATTGTACTTTCTTTATGAGAAACATGATTTATCAATTTCGACTGTATGACCATCACCTCCATTGTTTGTAGGTTTTTTGCAATAAGATGTTAGCGCATACCTTATTCTAACAAATTTTCCAGTCTCTTATTGTTGTTGCTGACATGTTCAACTCTTTCAAATAAAACTTTGTGGTCGCGTATTCCTCTGCCCAAGAGTAACCGAACAGAAAAAATTTATCTAGTGGTATTTTTTAAATTTTCTAACCACATCCTTTTCCTCAGTCCAATACTGCAGCGTCACTGATGCATATGGCATTGCCAGCGATCCTTGTTGTCAGTCAACTGAGAAGTCGTGACATGTTCTTCCAAACACTTAGGCTCACTATGCAATATGTGTTTATTTTTCAAAAATAGATCTGCATTTTCTTTATTATGAATTTTCTGAACTAAACATGCAGCTGCATGACTAGGGAGCTATTCAAACTGAAGTGAACAGTCATTTGAACTGATAATGATATTCAAAATTTTAATAATGGCGGCCCTCTTCTAGAAAAGATCCCAATGGCCTACCAATATAATATACTGCATTACTCATTGTGCAGATTGTGTGAATAGTGTATTGACATTTATATTTTGACACAGAATGATTTTTTTCCAATTAAAAAAAGCTGCTGTGCTAATAGTTTTTTAATTTTGAAAAATAATTTTGATACAGAGGTAAAAAACGTATTTCCAACAAAATAAACAAAACAACCAACATTTTTTCAGAAAGTCAAAAATAATTGGTTAACAAAACTATAAATTGGCGTAACTAATTTGTTTCCAGGTAGTGAATATGTATTAATTTTTTTAATAAGTACTGGATTAACTTTCTACTTCCAATAATTGAAGTCAGTTCATTATTTTGTTATACATAGCTGTTAGAGAAATAATATGATTATAAGCAAGAAATATATAAAAGTGAAAACAGTAGTTAGTAGAATACATACTGATCTCCAAGTACAGTAGTCAGACTACAGTAATAAATAATATTCACTTTATTGATGAGCAGTGTAGACAACGAAATGGGGTATTTTTGTTTTGTTAATGAGTTAGTTAAGGTTATCTACCACAAACTGTCATTCATATTTTCAGTTTAACCTGATAAGCGATTGATAAGTGATTGTGTTATTTACAGTGTTGTGAGTAGTAGCTTGTTTCAGCATTTGATTAAGACATTCGATTAGAACAGTATGTAATTGCAGAATGTAATTGCCTATCTAGTGTGTAACTTGCATTACATTTTTTTTTATATGCAGTAAATGGGGTTGTTTTATTTTAAGGTTTTGCTATTATTCATCTATTTGATTATCCGTCATGAACCTGACTTTGATTGTTAATGAAAGTTTTACTGCATTATAAAATATAATACTAGAAATAGAACGCATATAGTACTATTAAATAGAATGAGCAAACTAAGAACTGCTAAGAAGAAGAATAAGAACTGCTATATTTTTAAAAGGTCTAAAACAAATTATCAGGATATAAATAGGAGTAATAACAGTATTCAGTTATTTGTCATGTTTTAGGGACCTGTTTTTGAAGTATATGCTACCTAATAATATTAAATTTAAGAATTACATATAGTTATAGGGTTCATATAACTAAAGCGTTTAATATAGGTTGTTAAATTTTGTAAATGCCAAGGATCAACTGTAAGTACACTGGTTTTAAATAAGCAGATTGGGTGAGCTAACATACTTAAATCGAACATCTAGAAATAATTGATTCATAAGCTATGTAGGCCTAATATTTTTTAATAAAAAAAAAACACACACAACACAAATTAAATGGAATAATATATGCCTAGAATATGTTGGACAAATTAAGTATTTACTGTGTCTATATTTTAGTTAAAGTTAATCAAAGAATGTGTTATTTAATAAATGGTAGAAAAATATCAAAAAATGTTTAATTATGCTGTAATGAAATGATTATGAAATTTAAAGACTTAATGAAATAAATATATACCTCTGCTTGTACTTTACATAGTCTATTCCCTCAACTTTGTGATCATTCTCTTCATGATTGGATGATTGGTGAGGGAAACTTCGAGGGCTACATAAAGATCTTTAACTCTCCACAGCCAAGGGCCAACCTATACCTACATTCCTGTTGATCTATTGAGACAATGATTCCACTTCTTGCTATTCTTTTTTTATCATTATCATTAATTTAAAAATTTTTAGTAGTCTATAAAAACATTTTCCTAGATTACTTTTTATTTTTTTGGAAAAATAATTAATTTTTAATTTTTAAATTTTATTTTGTTTTACAGTCACGATTTGTTAACTGTATGCAGAGAATTAAATTTAGAAGACTCAATTGAAGAATTAATGCGGGAATTGGGGGCAGATGAAAATGGAAGAATTTCATATGAAGAATTTTTACGACGAAGATTAGCCCTTCGTCCTGAAATCGAAGCTTTACGTTGTGATGCTCCACAACCTCATGGAACTCCTGATTACTTACCAACTAGCAGTGACAATAGTCTGGGTAAGATTGAGAATTGTTTAGTTTTAGGCAGTGTTGCACTCGTGCCGGTACAAGTTGGAACAACACTGTTCTGGCTCTGGTATTTTTGCATTATGTTGAGAAATTTCATGTAAAGTACATTTTTAACTGATTGAAATTCTTAATTTTAATGTAAGATATCTTAACTTTCACTTTTTTGCTTGCAAACAGTTATAGTTATTGTTTTTTGAAACAGTATTTCCTGCAATAATGAATGATTCATTGAATGAACTGGCAAATAGTTTAAATACCTACTTATATAATTAACTACAGTATCATTGGTTTGTACAGGTAAAATAGTGTTTTCTTTCCAAAACTCCTCATCACATTCAAATAGTTCTATGGAAAATACTGAAAATACTTAACTAAATAAAAATTAATTTATGTAAGTTAAAAATAACAATAAAATGGCTGGAAATTTGAAACATTAATTTGCAAAAATTCTTAACTTTCAAATAACTAAACCAAAATCCATTTTCTCTGAATACAAACTCTCAATGTAATATATTAGTAAATACATCCTACAGTATATATGTAAAGAAATAGTCTACAAAATTAAATATGATGTCAAACGGCCTAAATGTAAGTAAAATGTACAAAAAATGAATAATATCCAAATAAAGGCTAAGTAGAATATACAGAACAAATAAATTCAGTATTTACACATTATTAAGCATAACTTAATTAGGATTGTAAAGAATACTTGGAGCTTGTAGAATATACAATAAAAATAGATTTACCAAAGTCAGGACAAAAACATCTAAAAATCAAGACACAATTGGCGTTATTTCAGCATAACATTTTAATACGCAAAAACTGCATGTACTGAGTGCTTCAATAAATTATATACTACAATTTGTACACTTTAGATTTTCTTTTAAAAAATTAAATAATTCCAATAAACAGGCGTAAGGTCAGGATCGTTTTTCTTTGTACTTAACGTCCATACTTTATACCAGTTAGACTAATGAGACGAGCGATCAGTGTTAACAGTAAGGGAAACACATCGGGAGCAAGGGGCTCAAATTAAGAACCTTTAGGTACAAAGTTGAGTGCCACAGTAAGCAAGGTCAGGACATCCTCACAGGCAAGGACAATTATAGCCATATGTGGATTAGCCGCCATTTTCGCCTAGCCGAATTCCAATATGTTAAATGGATTGCCAACCAAATGTATCATAATGTGCTTGCAAAAATTGGTCATAGAGTATTTCACTGCATTTATTTAATTTTACTTCCTATTTTATTATTTAGAGGGCTGTTTAAATATTATTATCTGACATGTAAATTTTTCATTTATTCTACACTATGACAATCAGGACAGATTTCAAAAAGTTTCTGTATTTCAAATTGCACAAGGTCAAGATCTTATAATTTAGAATTTTATTTTTCCTAAATCTTTATAATTTAAAATTAAAACATATTTATTTTAGGAGGTGCATCTGCCGGCAAACATGAAAGCTGGGAGTTTGATAGTGGAGCAAGGGATCTAAGCCCTGAACCTAACACATTGCAACGACTAGTGGAGGCAGCGGGTGGGTCGTTGACTGCTACTAATACGGCCAGTTTACTTCAGCTTGCAAACAAGGTATGGTTAAAATAACTTTAGTTAAACTTATCTTAGCTAAAACTTTTATTCTTGTACATTTAGTTACTATTTAACACATATAACTAAGGTTTGTTACACATATACAATTTGTTAATGTTGCATATAGTAGCAAGTTAGAATGTTGTGTAAAAGGTTCTCCTTTGTATTTTGTTTAAGAAATAGGATTTTTACACTCTTGACCAGTTTTATAACCCATGGCCTGTGGGTTACAAAAGGCTCTCGAGGTAATTTTTGGGACTCCAAAAGAAAAGTGATGTGAAATTGTATTAAGTAATTCACACACAATTATCATGCATCTGTTTCTGAATTTACTTTTGTTGTTGGTTCTATATTGTTTGTGTATGTTTGATAAATAATCAAGAACAGTAAAACTGTTGCATTTCCATGTGAAATTTTGAAAACCATGTAACTTTGTGGATTCTTGTTAATCATATTGATATACTTGAGCAGTTTGTACCAGAGTGTACTTAATAAATTTTGTTGAGCTTCAAATGAGGTTCCCTTTTGAGATAAATATTGTTGTGGCTTGGAGCAATCTGCATAGCTTGGGCAACTCTGCTGATATCATTCAGTATTAATGGTGTGCTCAGTAAATGAACCAATATTTTTTGTTTTGTTTGTGATATTCCACAACATACATGACAATTCTGCACTACTGTTTTTTTGTGATAAGCATAGTGATTCACAGTACTTCAAATCTTACTACAGACATTCAGTAGCAGTATGTTATTTTTAGATGTTAAACAAATCCATTCCAATAAAATGAAGGAATATGGGTCACATATGGTTATATGACCCATATGGGTATTTTTGTATAAGGTTCACTCAATGTTATGGGTTTGCTTAGCTATCAAGTTTCAGTAAAATCTCCTCCCTAAAATTTAAAAACCATATTGTCTTTTACCACGTTGTCTGTGAAACATATTCACAATATGTTTAAAATATTTACTCACATATCTTATAGTAAATAACTATTATAAAATACACTATTCTAGCTAGTTGCATAAATTTATTAATATAACTTTTAAGTTTGAAGGCATTTTAACTACTTTTACTAGACTAAAAGAAATCAGTATAGGCTATCAAATTCAATGGTTATGAGCTAAATAAGTAGTCCTCAGTTAGTAATGTTTGGATTTATATATGATTTAAATAGATTGATACTTTGATGCCCCTGGCACTTCAGCCAAAGAGTCTAATGAGCCTCTTAAGTACTAGTTGAATAGACTGGTTCCGTCAGTGATTTTGAGCAGCCCACTTTCTCATTTAGCTGGAGGTTCTTGTGGTCCTAAAAGACAAACACCTATTGCTTTCATGCTGGCAAGAACCTCACTATCATAGATTATATAACTTGCAGTTTCCTGTATAGTCTACGCATGGTTTATCCATGGTATAAATTCATCCTCTGTTCAGATGCATCCTGAAACCACAGTACTTAATGAGTTCAATGGGTTTTCTGACTCCATAACCCTCTACACAGGGTTCCGCTGTTGTAGTCTGTGGGAGAAATAGAAGCCCGGCATTCACCAGGTTGGCTACAGGCTAGCAAGGAATGGTGAAAGAAATTCGCTTCTGGTTTATAGTTGGCCAGTTACCTCCTATTTCTTCCCGAGCAATTTGTGGCGTTTTGAGTAGTTGTTTCAGACATTGGTGGGTTGCGTGTTGTTGTTCTGCAGCGGGTGGTGCTCATCAATGTTCTGCTGAACAACAGTTTTCAACCTGTATTTATACTCAAAATTATGGTGGCAACCATAATTTCTCAGAATTCCATTGTTAAAACTAGAGAAAGAATATACTAATCAGACTGAAGCTGTATAACGGAGATGTGAGGTGATGTGCCGGTAGTAATGCCTAAGCAGAAGTGTATTAATCTAGTGTAGTATAGATCCCGAGATATGCGTGCACTGTCCCAATTGGAAGTGAGTATTGGTTGACAGCAGTGAATTAGGTTTTTCAGACTCAAACAGTTTCCAAGTCGGGAGAGAAGTACAGGAATTTTTATCATGGTTTAGGTGTCAGTAAGCGGAATTAGATTGTGTAACTCAGTTCCTACGTTGTTTATTCGATGATACTACCTAGGGCCAATTCTCTAAGAGGAGAGATCTTTTTCAGTAGATATTCCTGGTTGACAACTGCTCAGTCTTTGAGTGTAGATTCCCTTTAGCCCTAATTGCAACTGTATGATGTTATCGTCTGCATTAGCCCAAGTGTGCACAATAGTCGGACGTTAAACACCAAAAAAAAAAAAAATGCAACTGTATGAAGGCTGTTTCTCACACCCAAGGTTTGACCCATGGAAGGTCTTTTGCTCCTAGCTTTCATGAGAAGCCTTTTTGCTATCTTTCCTGTAATCTTGGTTTATGCTCTTTGTATTTCTGATAGACATTTGTAAATCTATAAATGTCTTTCTGTTTTGAAATTGGGCATCACTTTACTGATTTCAGATGTTTGACCATCAGTCACTTCTCAGGTCAACCATTGCAGGTTGGGTAGGTCTGCGACAGTTTGTTGCTTTTGGGTTTCATGGGGTTAGTTGCTCCAATTTTCTCTGCCTCAGTGCTATTTTCACTGCTCAGGCCCACTTTTGCCAATTCCCTTATGTTTTTTTTATAGACTGTAAGGGTTTGTTTCCAGCCATAAAAATCCTACAAGTTGCTAATGGGCTTTGAAAAGCCACAAGCTTTAAAAAAGTCCAACCATACAAAGTTACACATGTATATTTAAAGCTGGGTCACCTGGTATCAAGAGTCAGCATCTTAAAGGTTTAGTCAGCACTAAACCTTCAGTGTATATTGTTACATCTTGGCTTGATATGTGGACAGGGATAGGAAAGGACCCGTTAAGAAAAGAAAAAGAAAGGAATGATTAGTATGGGTTCTGATTCCTCCCAAGAGGTTGGAGGTGGAAGTGGTGCCTTTAGTAGTTGTCTGTCTTCTACTGGAATCATAGTGAAGGGCTGGCTGCTACCATGATGTTTTTAAGTAATTACCATTTTTATATATGGTTATCAAAGTGCAGTGGTCGTTGTCTCATGCAAGCTGTAGTATGACAACAGTACTGTACGTGAATTATTATTATTATTATTATTATTATTAGTTTTAAATATGAAAAAAACTTAAAGACAATCTTTCAAATGGTTGGTGTTTCAGCTTTATTGCTAAAACATAGCAATACACAACTCTGAAAGTACGAAGACATAGCTATTAAGTTAGGTTCATTTTGTCACATCTACTTTGGTTGGTTTGTTTATAATGCTTAAAAATCATAATTGTTTTAGAAGAAAGAAAGTGTTTAGATTTTGTGAAGTAAACATTTAAGTGATAGTATTGCAGAAAGTGTATTATTTGTGATAAGATCTGTGAGTAATCCAGTTATAATATTGAATATATTGTGAAAAACGATTTTAATTTTTAAAAATGGATGAAAGAAAACGTTTTAGTGGAGCTGTATATAGAAAACTTTACAAGGTGAAAAAACAAAACAGAAAGAAAGGGAACCCTTGAAAAAAATTGTGTTATGAAAGACATCCAAATATGTTCTTTATCATCGTCAATTAATACAGTTCTTGTTTAACAAGTAAGTTTATTAAATAGTTAAGTTTGACAGTTGCATTGAAAAATCGCTATAATATATGCAGTAAGTATGTGCATATTAATTTTTGGACTTAATGTTGAAAAACAGTAACCTGGCACTTGACACCTCACAGTCCACGTTGTGTCAAATTAGCAAGGCTCTACTTAAAATCTGTATCTCATGAGCAACGAAATTAAGAGCGATTTCTTATGCAAAAAATATATCAAAAGATTGTTTATTAATTCTGAATATTTTACAATCTCTTTCAATTTTTAATTTATTATCTTCTTTTGTTTGGTAATGAGAAATATTACGTGGTTTGGTATTACCTTATTTGCAGCTTTTCATCTATTTAAACATTCACTGATATCTGTAGTAAACTTTTTTTTTAATTATTCTTTACACACTACATTTACATTAGTTAACCTTTTTAAAAAACTTTTATTTTATTTTTACTCTACCAAAATTCATAAGAAAAATATAGACACAACTTGGATGTATTCATCTGACTTCCAATTCAGAAGTGACTTTTTTAAAAACTAATGCTGCCTTATTTTCAATTTCCAAAGCTTACATTTTCAGATTCTGCTTACATAAACATGTATCAAACATAATTTTGTAATTATTGTATATAAAATTTGTATAGCATTTTACATTCTCTCATATTTCATTAAACTCTTCTAATTTATATTTCTAAAAACAGTTTAGTTTACAAAAATATTTAATTGTAGTTTGTTTCTAAATATATAACTGTTTGACATTTATTTAATCTCGACATTATTTCAAACTGACTGCATATTACTAATCTGTGACCTGTGTGAATGTGAACTGTGAATTGTTCCTCTGACATTATATTATTATTTTAATATTAATTTTATTATTAATTGTATTATTTTTTTTTTTTTTGCTTGACACATTTTCAAATTTTGTTTTTTTGTACAAGTTTTTATTTACTGTCTAAATTCTACATAATTGACTTATATTTGCTTTTCTATATTTATTTATTTCCATTTATCCCTTCATGGTACAAAATTTTACATAGGATAGTCCTAAAATTTAAGATTACAAAATATTAAAAAATTCTTTAGATTTAAATAATTAATGTAATTAAATATATAACATGTTGCTACAAAACACCAGAATATTATTTTTGTTTTCTGACAATTTATTTACACAAAATACACTAACAATTTATTATTCAATCTGTAAATTCATAATCTCCTCATAATTCATAAATAAATTAAACAGGCCTCTAATGTATTGTCAGTATAATATAATTTGAAGTTTATTGTAGTTATTCTTTTAGTTTAATAACTGCATTATAGAATTTTATTTTTATAAACAGTAATTTGTATCAAATTCAGCCCTTATCTTGGAAACAAAAACAAAAATAGATATTCAAAAGTAAATTGCTGGCAGTATGAAATGTAGTGTCCGTTTAACCCATTCGTGTTTCAAATTTTAATATTTAGTTGTAATAAGGTTATCAACAATTCAAAAAAGTGCAAAAATGAGGAAGCTGAAGTGTTACAACAAATCTATAAGGTGTTTAAAGTGAATTTTTTTATTACTTTAGATACCTGTTAATTTACCTCATGGCTTCCAATATGTACGAAAAAAACGAAATGAAGGAAAAATTACATTACATAGAAAACTACCTTGTAAATATTACAGGACTGTGTTATAAAAATGTATTTTTTATGATGATTAAATATAGACGGTTCTTGTATTTGAAGATGAATAACAGAAAATGCTAATTATTAAAAAAATATATATATAGTTATTGCAGATTGCTAGTTAATTTTTAGGTATGCAGTTTTATGCTTATCCGCTTTGATTTATTGCTTAAAAATTAGTTCAGTGACCGAATAAGACGCAATAAGACGTAGTATTCTTAATGCGCAGACGCGTCCAAGACGCGAAGTGCAGCCACGCCCCCTCACATTGTGTTGTGTTGTGATCAGTGGTCCACAGTAGAGACAGCATTGAGACGAAGGTAGAGACAAATATTGGCGGAGGGGGCATAGCCTCTTGGCTGTGTTGCCCTTCCAGCCGTTTGGATACGTCAAACGTAAGTACGGCCGTTGTGATCACGTTAGGCGTAAGGTAGAACATATGTTATTTAATTTACAGTATGACCAATGAAATTTAACCACATTAAGTTGGCAGACTCCATTTTTGTCAGTGTTTACTATTCTCAGTTGTACAAATTTTAAATTTTTTCTAAAGTGCAGTGAACTTCATTAATCGGAAAGTAAATTATCGAAAAGTATCACTAAATTATGATACTTTAAGCATTTTTTGTGAATATCGATTGAAATTGTTACATCCTATCGCGTGTCATACTAAACAAATGTTTAGGCCTATACTTCTGTAGACATTAACATTTTTTTTTTAGAAACTTCGTTAAAAGATGGAAATAAATTTCAAAATTTGTTTAAACTTATTAAAACACTAGATCTACACATTTTTAAATTAAAATCGTGTTTATCGAATATTTTATAACTAGGTAAACTGCAGTTTTACTTGACGTTAGTATTGTAGTTTTATAAACTAAGAATATCAGATGCAAATTCCAAATTGTAAATTAATATTAGTCATATAAGCTAAAGACCTTTTAAAAATTTTGTTTGTCGAATTATGTTGAAATAAAAAAAAAATGTCAACGAGAGTTCACACATGTAAGCTATATCGTTCCATTAAATAAAATGATCGAGTACATGCTTTTAAAGCACAGCACGTACATAAGCGTCTTGTTTCTTTCGTAAAAAAAATTTAGTATCGACCTTCGAAATGTCCGTCCAGATTGCTGTCACACCAGAGGGTGCATGTGATGAACGAGAATTAAATACAGTATTTCACATAACTGATGCTTACCTGTGAGCACTATGTTGTTTAGAAGAAAGTAAATCCGTTTACTTATTACTGACATGACTCGACTTTGAAATGTTGAATTGAAAAAAAATTAATACTGTACACTAGCTTACCCGCCGTTTTTCGGTCAGTGAAGCGGTCCGGGAACGTAATAGGGCGTTAAATACTACCTATCCTGCCAGGTTATGGTTGATCCTGCCAGTAGTCATATGCTTGTCTCAAAGATTAAGCCATGCAAGTCTCAGTACGAGCCAAATTAAGGTAAACCATAAATCAGTTATGGTTCCTTCGATCGTACAATCCATTACTTGGAAAACTACGGTAATTCTAGAGCTAATACATGCAAACAGAGCCCCGACCAGAGATGGAAGGGACGCTTTTATTAGATGAAATCCAATCGGTGCCCGGTTCTGGTGACTCTGAATGACTTACAGCCGATCGCACGGTGGTAGTACCGGCGACGCATCTTTCAAATGTCTGACTTATCAACTGTCGATGGTAGATTCTGCGCCTACCATGGTTGTAACGGGTAACGGGGAATCGGGGTTCGGTTCCGGAGAGGAAGCCAGAGAAACGGCTACCACATGCAAGAAAGGCAGCAGGCGCACTGCCGGCACAATCCAGTGTTTACTTCCTCGGTACCTGCGATGAGAGTGTCTACTGTAAAGAGCACGCGGTTTTGTCACAAGTACAGAAAATCACAAAAGCTACAAAAACACGAACAGAAAAACGCTACACTAAATAAACGTTTAGGCCTACTATTTATTAGCGGCGTGTTGTGTCACTGCTCTTCGCAAAGAAGTGATATAAGGAATTCCCAAATCGTCCACTCATTTTTACTGCAATCTGACAATTTTTAGGCGACATTCACATTATTTTAGCGTGACCGAAATATTAACGATTTTTGCCCCGACCGCAGTCCGGACACAACCCTGAATATTGGGCAGCAATATATCGGCGGAAGCTCTACATACTTAACTAAGGCCAACAACTTTGCTCTGTGAAACCGATAAAAGTCAGACAGTCCGCGGAGATCAACCGGAGAATATTATGTTAGTATTGCGAATTATTTTTTCTTAGCATTCAAGTATAATTATATAAATAAAAAACTTTAAAAAATCTCGTTTTTAAAATGGACTAAAAAGTATAAAATAAATTCCAAAAAATCCATCAATCTATCGAGATCTATAAACCTATACAGATTCATAATCACACACAGATTGTCGTAAAAATTTATGACAGTGAATTTTTATAGATATTGAAATACTCGTACAATTAAAAACAAAAAAACGTGGGGCGCATGAAATTAGATAACTACTACTATTAGCCTGTAAGTGCCCTGAGCCTAACGCAGACCTACACTTACAAAACTACACTTACGACTTTAACACTTTACACTCACACTTAAATTTAGGGATAATAGCCTCAATGTGCTTTTCGCCTTAAAATAAAAAACATATGTATGACAAGTAAATATGTTAGGCCAACCTGTCTTAAAAGCACAATAGCTTGCATATCTATATTTATAAAAAAAAGATGTCCTGATTCACAATCAACGCACGCCCAAACTATAAAAGCTACAGACTTGAAGTTTGGAGGGAATCTTCCTTTCATCGTTTACGTTGTGCACTATGAAAGGATTTTTGCAACATTTTGATTTTAACGCCATTATACTACTTACCCAGTCCAACTTTAATAATCAACGTACAGCGAGACTATTAGCCTATAGATAGACTTGAAATTTTCAGGGTAGGCTACCTTCTTACAACAGTGTACATCGTAGGCCTATAGTCAATTTAAAACGATGGTCCAACTTATTATTACCAGTGATTTTATATTAGTTAAATTAATTTTCTTCTCCAGTGCATGGAATCCCCTACACGCGAGTCACGTCACCTCATTTGTTTAACTGTGAATGATGAGGACAACAGTCCTGTCATACGTTCAGCTAAACGGACGTGCAATATTGGGTTCAATAAACATTCTTTACTAAGCATTCTTTACTAAGAATATTGATAATTTCATTAATATTGTTATATTGTATTTATAAACTTGTTAAACAAGTTTATATTTATTATGGTAAACTTGTAACTTATGTAAGTGATTATAATTACTATATTTATAATATGTTTAGCAAAAAAAATATATAGCGAATGAAGCTGCGACGGGTACCTGCTAGTCAAGTATAAAGAGTTAATAAGGTTACTTCCGTACCGTCTGCACTGCCGCTACGCGGACTAAACCGCGCAAGTCGGTCAGAACACATTGCGCGCATTGTGCCGCTTCCGGTTTAAGAAACGCACGTTCCTTTCGAATCATATTCTACGAACTTGCAAGTGAAGCAGCGATAAAAACGCTTCTAAAGTTGTTGGTGACTTGGTCAAATCATGTTTTTGTTCAAATAAGCATACATAAGTAGCCTACACAAATATATCAAACAATCCCGAGAAACTATTTCTCCTTTGATCCATACAGGTTTTAATTTTTTTTAGAGGTTTTTGTGACTTGACCTTGACATTAGAGTGTGAGCGCACAAAACGAACTTTTAGAGAGGTCCGGTTGCTGTATATAAACTCTGTATTTCAAATCAATATCACTTCTAGTTTCGATTCACATTCTATATATTTATATATATATTCGTGTGTGCGTGAGTGCGCGCGCGCGCGTGTATGTGTGTGTGTGTGTGTGTGTGTGTGTGTGTGTGTGTGTGTGTTTGTGCGCGCGCGCGTTTGTGTGTGTGCGTGGTGCGTTTGTGTGTGTGTATGTACGCGCGCGCTTTTGTGTGTGTGTGTGTGTGCGCGCGCGTGTGTGTGTGCGCGCGCGTTTGTGTGTGTGTGTATGTACGCGCGCGCGTTTGTGTGTGTGTGTGTGTGTGTGTGTGCGCGCGCGCTTTTGTGCGTGTGCGTGAGCGCGCGCGTATGTGTTTGTGTGTGTGCGTGTGTGTTTTTGTGTGCACGCGCGTGTGTGTGTGAGTGCGTGTGCATGTGTGTGTGTGCGCGCGCGTGTGTGTACGCTCTTGCGCTTTTGTATGTATGTGTGTGTGTGTGTGTGTGTGTGCGCGCGCGTGCGCGCGCGTGCGCGTGCGCGTTGGTTGATTATTTGATTATTGTAGTTATTTCGGTTAAAAAAAGTATAGAATTGTTTATACGTTATGAAGAGTTTTTATGAACGTGAAATGAATTCCGTGTTCACGCTAAGTGTACACAATTTTGTTAGAGGCAAACGTCAGACCAAAACTGAGGCGCCATGCCGTCACTTAGGACGGAGGGTTGAAGTTAATGGCATTCTGTTTTGTAATTTAATCGGCTTCGTATCCTCCCCTATATATCTTACTGTATAAAACATCCCTTCACTGGCATTCTTCTCCGTTCTCAGCACAATTGCAGTAAATGTAAATGGTGACATTTCATTAAATTTGTGGTTGAAAGTGGTTCGTGTGAAAGCAAAACAAACAAGGGTCGGTTCGAGAATATAGGAAAGCCTTGACGGCAGTTTAACGGGTTTTCTCACGTTCAGTCGCAGTTAGAATTATGAAAAGAAGAAAATCGATTCAGCAGATGTGAAGATTCAAAAACTGCAGTTTGTGTAGGCCTACCAAAGTTTAAATACAAACTTCGAATACTGTTCGAAAGTAAATAAAAAAGTAAAAAAAAGCAGCGTACCCATTTAGCGCGTGTCATGTTTTAGGGCTGGTGATGCGAGTGCACACATTTTTATTCATATATAACGGTATATTTTGCGTGTCGCAAGTCTCTTACCGGGGACCTTGTGTGGTAACCACTACACTACAGAAAATACGAAGAAGTTTGACCGATGTAAATATATAAAACGAATCGTTAATTTAATTTTTATATTGGTAGTTACAGTAAAAGATTGGTTGTTTTATATTAATTCGTAACATCAGCTGATTTCATTAAACAGATGACAGGCTGTAATAAATTTCAGGTTATGTCGTTACAAACTGCATTTGTCGTGTTTTCGAACATATTTTCGTAATTAAAACAAAAAGGAAGAGAAAACATGATATTTTAATTTTTGGTTTAACAGATTTTTGACCAATTAGTTGTAGTTATTCGATTATTATTTTTTTATTAATCTTTTACAACTCGAAAAATGCATACTTTTTGGAAAAATGTATGAATACAAAAATAAAATACATTAAATTTCCTCCGCGACAAATTGTGATTCTTAAGTTTTCTTTTTTGGGACAAACTGTTTGTGTGCTACTGTGAGTTAGAATTTGTAAAATATCAAAAATCGGCCATTTTGTTTTTGCTTATAACTCGAAAATTAGGCCTACGCACATTTTTACACGACTGCCAAAAAGGGAGTGTTATGTTTTCAGTACCTGGGTATGTAGGCATACAGTTCCATCATAACTTCTTAACGGCTCGTCCGATTTTGATCTACCTTAGCTGGTTGGTTTCTTCACTTCACCAGGAGTGTCAGGCTACATAACTTCCCCCACAAACTTTCACTTAATGGGGTAAAATTGGGGTGAAGTAGATAGGATGAACTTATAACTAATTTCATATAGGATAAATAAGTTGCTAGGATGAAATCATAAATTCTTAAATAACCGATGTGCTGGAGTGAAACATAATTACTAGGGACTATACAATAGGAATCCTCAGATTCAACCACTGAAAGCAATGGGAAAACACTCACTTCGGAACCAATAGGCCTAGAATTACCGCTCAAGTTTCAGTTGATTCAGGGCGTTGAACTGGGGAAAATGCACTGAAAACAAAAATCGGCCGAGCCAAATCGGAAGGAATGGTTGATAATCTAGCGGTAGGCTTTGTCCAGAAGTCAGGCTCGGGGACAACACCGACTTTTCAAATTAAAGTAAATAGCGAACAACGAGCAATCGTTGGCGGGACAAAAATTACATAGTTCGAAAATTAAAAATCACAAATAATTGATTTAAATTGAAATAAAAAATTTTCAATCGTATACATGCTAACTACAGTCGGCGTATGCCATACATGGGGACAGGACCATAAGAGGGAACACATCAGCGCAGTGCCTACTTTACAGTTTTGTTCTTTTTTTAAATCTCAAAAAAAAATGGCAAAATGGCTAAAGGGTATTTTTTAGTTGCTTAGTCACTAAGAATGACTAATTAAAAATAGTTACTTAAAAAAAAAATAAAAATGTATTACTGCTAAACACAAAATACAAACAAATATATACAAAAATTATATATTTAAATTAAAAGAAATGAAAATCTGAAATACAATTGATTTAAAAAGATAAAAACAAGGAATTAGAATAAGTACACGTGTTGAATAGAGGAGGGGTACGAGGTGGAGATAGAAAATTATAAATAGGACGAGTCATAATATTGGTGACCAGTATAGGTATAGTTTTTGAAGATGGAGGTTCTCCGAAACGTGTCAACGAAAGTAGAATTGACGAAGCTAGGGAAGGCAGATCATTATACTGAACACAGTGATAATAATCCTAGCAGAAAAGAAGAAGAATATAAAAAGAATTAGAATAAATGTTGAAAAATACTTTCCGAGTATTTAGTTAATGAATTACGAATTTACATGTTAAGTTCATATAATAAATGCAATCGGGGGCTGTTTAGTGCAAATATATTGAGATGCAGCCCCCGAAATTCTCATTTACTGGTTTTGTTTTATATCATAAGTATTGTCTTATGTATGTAAGAATTGTTTTTCATTTATTGTTTTCGGTGTACATAATATATAGGCTATATATGTATGTGTTTTAATTTTATTGTTTTGCTTTTAATAGGCAGTAAACAGATAGAGTAGGGCCTACTATACACGTTATCTATAAATTTTGTTTGGTATTGTCATGTTTCGATACCTAATAACATCAATAAGAATTCGATTTTCCTGTAGTGTTTTTCTTTTGATATTTCGCCATAACAGCGAATAGGCTTATTATCTTGATGTAATAAAGCTGCCAAGACAGAGACAGACTATCACGCAGTGTTACCAATATCACAACGTCATCAGAATTGCCAACAATGACACAAGAGTAACCTAGCAACCAGAAACGTGCTTTCAATACGGATCTCAAGTGGCCTACAATAGCCTACTCTCGACATATTTTACTCTCGGATAGTTAATTTAATAAGCAAATTAATTCTACACTTTGCAGAAATGTCGTATACACGCGAATGTTTTAAATATCACACGGTATTTGACGGCTTGTCAGAATCATGATTAATTACTGTATTACAGAACAATAATATGTCATTTTAAAATTAATTTATCCGCAAAGGACGTACTCTAATTAAAATTAATTAATATCCCTGAGTATCGCTAGATTAATCTAAACATTCCGATCGAAAACAGTCGGAAATCACGAAAATATAAAAGACCCCAGTTGGACAGTTTTTTTTCAAATTTAATCAAACGTTAATTTTTTTTTGTGTTTAACGTCCGAATATTGTGCACACTTGGGCTAATGCAGACGATGGGATGATTTATAGCGTGTGAAAATGCCCTGGCCGGGAATCGAACCCGGGTCCTCGGGGTACGCTATCAACTAGGCCACCGAGGCTGCTCATCAAACGTTAAGAACCAATGTCTGGGACAAATTTGAAATAAACACAAATTTACCTAATCACGGGCAGAAAATGATCAGGATTTAGTTTTTTTAAAATTGTCTACTAACCATAAAATTCTTTTATTTAAATTTACACTTATATATGATTAAATTTAATATTTCGAGCCGATTTTGAGAAATCGAATATTTTACTCTATATCCTTACTTTTTACATTTTTTTTCTTTTTTGCTACATAAAACATTTTTCAAATATACAGATTTGTGAGTTTTCCCGCGATTAGTCTCTGAAAATCTGGTACAGTAGGCCTAATAAGAATACTGTTTTCTGATTTATATTATAAATTTTAGCCTAAGCATAGCTGTGTAAATAATCCATCAACAGGAGTGAAGAAATATTGCATTCAGTTCTGTATGGAATAACAGGGTTAGGCCTACTCATAGTTTATTTATTTATTTATTTTTTAAATACATAAATTGAAATGTTTAGGGACAGTTCACTAGGGATAATAGGTAACTATAATTTATAGTTATTAGTAGGTAATGAATCAAATTATTTGTACGAGTATAATGATTAGACTACATCTTGGCGTAGTGATCGTTCCAACATGCGATTTGGGCGTTAAATGATTTATCCGAAAATTGGATATGATTATAATAAAACAGTTTGGGGAATTTTTCTGGGATTATCACTTTTCCCCAACCTGTATAAAATTTGAAGTTTCCAAATGCAGAAGGACGTACCACTTATCAAAGTATACATAGTGAGTTGGTGAGTGGTTACTGAAAATATTACTTTCGCAAGTACATATCACAATTTATCCTTTTTTGCCCCAAATTTTGTTTCTATGCATCATGAATGAGCTTTAAAATGGGTTGGAACATATTGTTAAAAGATTTTTGTCATACCTAACCGTTCGTTAGTAATTGCATACTTCAATACTTCATAACTGAAACTCGGTCATGCGCCCTAATCCCTAACCCCTAGCGCCACAAAAAGTAATGCGGAAAATTATGAAACTTGAAAACTTTAGTTTAATTTTAATTCTAAATTAATTTTGTTTGTCCGAACACAAACCCGCGAAACATATTGCGGTTTCAAACAGTTTTTTTTATTTTCAGAGTGGAGTAAAAATGTCAGAATTAATTTTGTGGTTTTCTTTAAGCCAGATAAACTATTCGATGTAATGCACAGAAAAAAAGCAAACCCTAGTAGGCTACTGGAATGGAAAGCTTTACAGGGTTTACGAACCCTTCTGATGAATGCTGACCGGCTTTCCAGGAAGGGTTATATTTTTCCAAAATATTTCGTGTTTACAGCCTACCTTGTACAGGTGGCTGTGGTTACTGAATGGTTGATTTTGTAGTTTGAACGCACAATGAAGAAACGGCTTTTAGGAATGAGGTTAGCCTGGCCATCCGTTTTCTGCTCAAGATTGTACAAAGATTGTAACTGTGACTCGGTAGTGAGTGGTAGTAAATGATCGCAGCTTAACATTTGTCGCATTTTGTTATGCAAGCATTATAGAAATAGTTGTTCACCTGATTCCGCAAAAATTTCCATGTGTTTCTGTTAAATAGTAAGATCCACAAATCATAAACAGTGTTTTAGCAAATTCCCCATGAAAAAAACTTGAGGCATCGGGAAAGTGATGACTAATTCAGGGACAAAGTAGGCCTGTAACATCTTGGTATTAAAAATATCTTAAATATTTCTACAATAATACATTTTGTAAAATTCAAAACTATTAAAATAATCAATATTCGTTATTAACAAAAATTAAAATGCCATATGTACAAGTTAATAAAGTATTCAGTTTGCCCCAAATTTAATTTGAAATTATAGACTATTACTTTTAACTGAATTTCTTTGCTTAGGGCTAAACGTACAAATAACAACGACTACATCGCGACAACTAAATCAGTTTTGTTGTCTGTAGAATTTCTTAATACTGTTTATTAAATCGTGTTGCACATTCCGGCAATATCATGGACGAAAGATTCGCTAATGGCGGACTAATGGACTAATTAATGGCGGTCCCAGAAATATTGCTGCGCACGTAAGCCTAAAAGTGAGACCTTTAATTTTTATAAAAGCAAATATTAAGGCTAGAATTTATTACAATATTACGGAATTAATGACAAATGTGTAATAAAATAATATAGTTGTAGGACTTGTGTAATAAAAACTGCACGTACACAAAATTGTGTTATTGCACAAGAAAGGGCCATGGGTAGGCTAATTTTTTATTAAAAACTGGTAGTTGAATTATAGGCCACTTATTTAAAAAAGTTGCTTTAACATTTGTTATCAAAATGTAGTTTTAAAACAATTAAAACTTTGGTTGTGACCTGTAAACGCTAAGTCAGGTGATCGTGTTTGTAAACACAGTCAACGAAAGTTACAGATTTGACTGTACTGCGGAAGTCGACGCAAGGCAGGGAAGGTAAATAAATTACTTATTCAGAGTAACTTAGTCGCGTTGCGTCATCTCACGTCAGCCTTCTTGATACTGTGACCAGAATCATTGTGCGTATCTGTGATACACGTACAGCTAGGCGTGGCAAGACATGTTTTTGTTAGGCCCATACACACATACACAATGACTTTTTAAATACCCCCTGCATAAATTTCCTTACATTTTCAGATATTGCTTGAGAACCACCATCAATTAGCATAAAATATTCAGAGACAGTAAAAAAACGTTGAAAACTTCAGACTTTGCTTTTGTTTTTAGCAAATTACCTATAGATAAGCCATCACATTAAGACCTAGACGCAGGACCTTGAGTACTGATTCTGACTTCCAGATGTGGACACACACACGCACACACGCGCACACACACACACACACACACACACACATCACACACACACACACACACACACACATTGATCTGTATTGATATATATCTGATCTATATATATATATATATATATATATATATATATATATATATATATATATATATATTATTTGTTTTTAACTTCCAATTATTGTGCACACTTTAGGCTAATGCAGACTATGGGATGATTTATAGCGTATGAAAATGCCAAGCCCTGGCCGGGAATCAAACCCGGGTCCTCGGGGGGAAAGCCCAGTAACGCTATCAAACTAGGCCACAGAGGCGGCTTATATATAAATATAGAGTGTTCCATAAGTCTTGTCAGGTATTTTAGGGGATTATTCCTGGGTTAGAATTAAACATAAAACGAGTTTTCATTTGTTTAAAACATATTCAGTTTTCTATCAGACTGTTTTTTACTTAAAAATTTATATTTAAAAAACTACTGAATCTTCTTTAAGCAAAATGTGGTCAAGTGTTTTATATTAATAGGGACTTTCAGTAAAAAAAAAGTATCTTTGAATTTACTTTGCTTATTTCAAAATGGCGACCCTCACTATAGGACATTGTGTAATAAGACATAACGATAATTAACTTTTGATGAAGAGCCGCCTCTGTGGCCTAGTTGATAACGTACTGGGCTTTCACCCCGAGGACCCGGGTTCGATTCCCGGCCAGGGCTTGGCATTTTCTTATGCTATAAATCATCCCATCGTCTGCATTAGCCCAAGTGTGCACAACAGTCGGACGTTAAACACCAAAAAAAAACTTTTGATGAAGATTAAAAGATCTGACTCACCGAGACAAGAGTAATAACTTTGTATAATGAATGCTATTCAAGTTCTATATATGTTATTATACCTATGAATGTTTGCAATGTAGGAGGTATGTAGCAACTAGCATTGATTTCATTTATGTTTTCTTTATTGGTTGTACTTATCTCTTTATTTGTTTCACCCAACTTTGGGGTACACTAAATCAATTACTTTTTAATGTTCTGTGCCTTTATCGTAGCCCAGTATTGCTTCATTCGTTGTGATCTTGCTTTTCTTTCTTCGTCAGAGATTTGGATCGTTCGCTTGGATTTGACTTTGCCTTGGAACCGTTGCTTCTTGTCCTTGGTTATTGTTTTGGCTGTTCTGTCCATGAGCATAGTGTCAGTGATCTGCAGTTCTGTTATGTCTTTCTCCGTTTCTCTAAACCAAGGGTCTCCAAACTTTCCAGCCTTAGGGCCATACTGATTACTCCAGTAAGTTCCGAGGGCCAAAACCATATGCCATTGCGAATCAAATTAAGATTTTTCAGAATCCTTTCGATACTGACATTGAAACCCTAGCCCCGGAACTTCAAATGGAAATGATTGATCTACAGTGCAGTGATATAATTAAGAACAAATATCAAAACTCATCTTTGTTGGAATTTTATAAGAGTCTTCCACTGACACAATTTGATAATTTGCATAAATTTACTCGTGGGCTGTTTTCTGTTTTTGGTACTACTTATTTGTGTGAGAAGACCTTCTCCAAAATGAAGTACACAAAAAATGTTTACAAATCTAAATTAACTGATGAGCATCTTAAATCTCTTTTAATAATTGGTACAAGTAAAATTAGTCCACAACTACAAACTATTGTCAGTGGAAAATCTCAATTACATAAATCTCATTAGTATTTCATATGTCATTATGCTTGTTATAAGTTATGTTTTTATTTAAAATGTATAAAATGTTAGTTGGATTCATTTAAATAATTTGTTAGTTATTATATACTGAAGTTAAATTTTCTGCATATTATACATGTCTTTACTCATTACAATTCTGTGTTTCTTTATCCAACTTATCACAAAAACAATAACAATAAGCCTACAACAATGTTATGAGTAGTTAGCCCATGACCATATCAATGTAGATGTCATATTAATAATTATTCAACATAAAATTAGAATACTTCAGTAAACTAAATTTAATTTGCTATAAACTCCTGCTCTAAACCAAAGTGGTTTGGCTCTTCTACTGCGAAAGTAGTCAAATATTTTTTTGGTTAGTCTATTTTTGTCCATTCGGAGGATGTGCCCATAAAAATCAATTCTCCTTTTTCTTATTGTGTCTGATAGTGTTTCAGTTTTTTGGTAAAGAGTTTCATTACTGATGTGGAGTAATTGGTTGAACTTATATTATACATTTTTATATTTTCTTTAGGTTGTCTGTGCTTATTGTACTTTTTTATTCATACTATTATTGTGTTTTCCATGGTTTTGTCATGAAGAAATTTTATTGTACTTCTTGAAAATTATTTACAAAGAGCTGTGCTAATGGTTTCCACATTTTTTTAAATTCTTCCACAAAATTCTAAGCCTTATATTAATAATTATTGTTATCTGAGATAACTAATCATTTTTGTTGTAAAAAATATTCCACTAAAATAATTGCGCAGGTTTCATTACAAAAAAATTTTGCAGTTGCATCTAGCAGCTCTAGCAAGCCTTCGAGGTGAGATACTTGATTTGTCAACAAGACTTCATGCTGTTACTGAGGAACGCGATCTCTTAGAGAAGTCATTGTCTCAAGCTCAGATCAATGCAGAAGCTGCAGTCGCTCAGCAATATGAAGAAAGACTCACAGAGTTGCATTCTGTCATCGCTGAACTCAGTCGAAAGATGGATCGTCAACGAGCTTTGGTTATTACGGAAGAGGAAGATGCGCCTTCAGGTTTGTAGTCTGAGGAAGTTTTGTTGTAGTGAATACAAACATTTTTTAATGATTGTTAAAAATTAACAAATTTGAAAGTAACTATATTCAAATACTCAAAAATCTAAATTTACAATAATACAGTCATATTATTGTTGAAAATTAAATCAATTTGAACACTATCAATCCTTGTTTTTGAACTGGTGGCAATGTGTAAACCAAAACCAACAATAATAATGAATTTATCATGAGCAACTCCTGAACAATGCTGTGCCACACTGTACAGGGGAATAAAAACAAATTCCTTAATTCAGGTGGCAAAAAACTGAACTTCTCTTTCATATTGGTGGTGTGTTGCTATTATTTCCTGCAACATGAACGTTTCGGGTTTTTTGGCACTTTTTGGTTTGAAAATGTCTTCATTCATTTTGATGAAATTTATTCTTTGTTATATGGAGATGCTGCATCAGCTGTAATGTTTTCAGCCATCTCAAACTGTCATATACCTATTTGAAAGCACTCAGAATGTTGTGTTGTAAAAGGGCTAATTTGTCTGCTTTCACTGGGACTCGATTTGAGAGATTTCAATGAAAACCTTTAAATAATCATTATTAGGTTGTAGGCATTCTTAAATAGTTAATATTTGTTTGAGATAAAATGGCAGCCACTTAAATACCTGATTTATTTTAAAGTGGGGTATTTTCAAGAGCTCTAGGAGTCAAACGATTTGTCTATACCTTTACATGACATAGATTACATGCATTAGATACATTGGAAAAGCCAGAACTGTTGTTAAAGAAATGCCTATCTAGCAGGCATATAAATGCATAGAAGCACGGATACACATGCAGTATATTTTATATAAAAGCTAAAAGTCACAGACTGACTTAGAACTGTTTCTCAAGAATGACAAGACCTTCGAAGGTGAAATTTCGTTTAGGGGCAAAAAGGCTGGGTTAAAAAAAAATGTTTTTAAGTTACTTAAGAGGCTTTTTTCTCGAACATAAAAATCTCGGTTTTGTTTGCTTTATTTCTCGTTTTCACAGAAAAATGTCTTCATGCATGATAAAAACTTTTTCATTGTTATGTAGAGCTGTGAAAAGGTTTTAGGTGATCTCAAACTATTATACACCTATTTGAATCCAAATAGTGGGCACTCAAAAATGCTTGATTTATTTTAAAATTTCTTTCTCTCTCTCTCACTCTCTGTGTGTTTTGTGTGTGTGTGTGTGTGTGTGTGTGTGTGTGTGTGTGTGTGTGTGTGTGTGTGTGTGTGTGTGTGTGTGTGTGTGTGTGTGTGTGTGTGTGTGTGTGTGTGTGTGTGTGTGTGTGTGTGTGTGTGTGTGTGTGTGTGTGTGTGTGTGCGAGTGTGTGTGTGTGTGTGTGTGTGTGTGTGTGTGTGTGTGTGTGTGTGTGTGTGTGTGTGTGTGTGTGTGTGTGTGTGTGTGTGTGTGTGTGTGTGTGTGTGTGTGTGTGTGTGAGTGTGTGTGTCTCTCTCTCTCTATCTCTATTTAAGTAGTCACATCATATTTACCGTATAGAAAATAGATGCCTTTGGTTTTATTTCAGAAACTGAACAAAGTATTGAAAGCAGTTCTCAAGTAGATGTGGGACCAAGTGATGACACTGAATTGTTGGACCCCGAGGAAGTGCCGATGCAGGTGAAAGTGACTAGTAAATTATTTTAATGAATACCTGTTTCTGTATTGAAAACTGACCTTCAATGTGTAGTTGAGATTATTTGTAGAAATAAGCCCTACATTTATACAACCATTCACCATTTTGTTTTTTTACACAAATAATTTTATATCTCCAAACTGGTTTGACCACATTTAAAAGACCTAATATGAAACGAAGTATAATCAGTCTGATTGATTTTTTCAAAATGGTACTCATTTGAATTTTTAATGTGAATATCTTGAAAATCAGTAATACTAAAAGAAATTAAAATGTTCACCATTTTCCAATTGAATTTGTACATTGGTACAACTAAGTATTATATAAAATTTACTAATCATAACATCGCTAATAGCACCCAAAGGTTAATTTGAAGGCTATATTTAGTAAAGCTGATATAACCTGAAAAAATGCATAACAGTTAACCTACATTTTAAGCAAAATGGATCTTCCATTTTGATATTACATAATTTTGTTTTATAATTAGCAATAAAACAAATTAAATCAGCTGTGAAATTTCACTTAATAATTTTTTTTCAATAATTTATACTAGTTTTGTTTAAATCAGTTGAAACAAGTTAAATCAAAGCAAACGGATGAAGAGACCTTATTGCATGAATTGAAAGTAGAAAATGCATTGCTACAAGATAAGCTGGCGAGGAAAGAAGCAGAACTTAATCAAGTGCAGAATCTGTTGTCCAGCATCCGAGAGGACAGGGATAAACTGCGAAATAAGGTGATTATAATTGTAGTAATGGAATAATTGATGTGCATGGCTCAATAAGTTTTATAGATTTATTCATTAATTTTTTTATTTCAATGTTTCAAGCTAACATTAAAATCAGAATTGGTCAAAATCAAAAAATCTGATCTATAAAAGAAAAAACTAATTTTTAATGTTCTTAACACAGTTAAGAGAGGCTCATAGTCTGCGTGTGCCGAGTTCACCTCCGCTGTTACGAAATGAGACACCTATTCTTAAAGTTGCAGAGAGGGTGAAGTTACGACGGATGGAAAGGCATGTTACAGGATCTGATATTACTTCTCTTGGTGTAAGTCAGTATTAGATAAAAACCTTGTTTTGTTTAGGAGCTATGAATGTTCACATTTCCATTGTCAGTCCATTAAAATCAAAAATTGTGAATAGCTTACCATATGGACCATATGGAGAAAATGTTTTGTTAGGTTTTCAAACTCTTAATAAAAAATGTAAATTATAGTTTTATTAAACTACGCAGTTTTTCCAAATTTAATTTATTTATAGTTATTGTATTTTCGTTTAAAAAGTAAATGAACTTTCAGCAAAACAGTAATTTTTGTCACTGAAAGATTATTCTAATAAGTAATGTTTAACATAATTTCTGCTGTAAAAGTATTTTGCAATTCTTACAATATCTTTCAAGTTATTTTGTTAACAGGTATCTCGCACTGAAGTAGCCGAGCAGCTTGTGTCAGAACTTCAAGAAGAGTGTGACCTGCAAGATATGAGCAAACGAGACAGAAAGCAGTTGGAATTAGAGACGGAGAGGCTGAATTCTCGGTTGGAGAATGCAAGAGCAAGCAATGCTGTGTTACAACTCACTTTAGATGAAACAAAAACACAGTGTGAAAGGTTTGTTATTTTAAGTAGTAATCCAGCGTAATATGACAGAAGTTAAAGCCAGACTTGTTAGAGTTCTGGAAAATAACCTGATCAGTGCTAGAGGATCTGAACGTGTATTATTAGTACCAAATTCTTTATTGTGCTGTTGAGTTATCAGTTTATTTATAAGTGCTTCAAATTAATTAATTGGAATATATTGCTGCTTTATCTATTTTCCTCAATTCATAAAGTAAACAAATAATATTTTTAAGGCTTAGAAAGATTTTTTTAGAGAACAGAATTCATTTTAATCATTAGATCTATTTGGACAAATGGGTTGCCACCTCGGTGGTCTAGTGGATAGCGTACTAGGCTTTCATCCCGAGGACACGGGTTCGATTCCCGGCGAGGGCTTGGCATTTTCATACGCTATACATCATCCCATCGTCTGCATTAGCCCAAGTGTGCACAATAGTCGGACGTTAAACACCAAAAAAAAAAAAAAAAAAAAAAAAAAAAGAATGGACAAATGGAGCTGAGCTTTCGGGGTGAACAAAGGTATCTAATCAACTGCAAGTGCAACAAAGTCAAAATAGTATAATCTGTTCAATAAAAAATGCAAAATGGTATCACAGAAATTATAACCTACATTAAGACTTAAACTAGTGCCATGTGGAAGCTGTAAAACTGCTGGATACAGATTTGCATACTAGACCCCTCAGCTGGTAGATGTTCAATCGAGTAGGTTACTAAAAAATTATAATAAACTTAGATTATGACTTAGGCTTCAACGCCTGTTGTTTACACACATTTATTATGTATTACTTATTCAAATAACAGCTTAAGGTTACAATAATAAAAGGGGAAAAGTTATTGCAGGGTTTAGAAATCTCATGATGTGTTTGAGTCAGTTTTGCCCCACTTTTCCTTATCCATTTTCTCGCACTATGATGTTTTCCTACGTCAGCAATTTGTCATACTGTGTAACCGCTCAGTATAACCTTTAAAAGCCGAAGTTCAGTTAAACTTACATAAAATGCTAGTATGTAGTAGCAGTAAGATTATATAAAAATGTCCATTTCTTTTTTCTTGATATAAATGAAACATGAAATTAAATATATTTTTTAATTCATATACTATAAATAAAATAAAGTCCCTAAATATTTCATAACAAACTGTTATTATGAGGTTTGTATTCCAGGTTAAGTTTACTTGTTGGCAAGTATGAATCCAATGTTACTGCTCTTCGTCTAGCCCTTGCATCTTGTGACAGAGCGATAGAAGTGTATGAATCTTTAACATCACTTTTAGAATCGCAGAGGCTACCACAAAAGCATTCGGAGAAGTAAGTTTGTTTTAATAATTAAGTAGTTTGTTTAAAATATTATCAATATAACATGAACGATTTATATAAAGTATTGTTGGAATTAAGAATGAATGAATTTGAAGATTTGGTGCCTAGATTGATTTTATGTATACTTTTATTATTTTAGTATTATAAATTATGTGCTTTTTGTCATATACAAACTTTACAAAAAAGAAAACAACTTTCTGAATCACCAAAAAGTTTTAAAGTTTTAACAATATTTTTTCAGTTCTGTAAATTTTTATGCAATTTGCAATAAAGAATTTAGTTCTCTCCTTCAGAGTTAGAACTAATGCTGTTTCCATTAATACAGCATTGCCAGAGGTTCTCCCTTGAAATAGACAGTAGTAAGCATTTTGAGGAACTCTTGTAATTCCTTTCAATTTAACTAACTGAAGATTGCTGTCTGGTGAATATGGTGCATTGAATATAGCTGCCTCGGTGGCCTAGTTGATAGCGTACTGGGCTTTCACTCCGAGGACCCCGGTTCAATTCCCGGCCAGGGCTTGGCATTTTCATACGCTATAAATCATCCCATCGTCTGCATTAGCCCAAGTGCAATAGTCAAACGTTAAAAATAAATAAATGGAAAAAATGGAAATAAATGGAATCTGATTATTTGGCCCAAAATTGGCTGAATGAGATTACAATGTGTGTGTATATGTTGTCATGGTGGTATGGCTATTTACATTGCACACTCTCTGATAGTTGCATCAAGACACATAGGTATTACAGGCATCTGATGGGACAAATTCTTTTTAAATAATTCTGTAAATGTTGAAATAAAGAAGAAAAAAATGGTGTGCCTTCTTAGGCATATTGTGCTACATGAAAGAAGTAAAAACTTTTTGGCTAGAGAAATGTACATCAGGTCAAAAATATATATATATTTTTCAAATAAGTGTACTACGTATATTTAATAGACTGATGTAGCTTGTTTAGCTGTTCATAGCCCCTACAGTAGTGACAGTGAAATCCCTCGTTTCGTCCCTCACCCAGTGAGTAGTCAGTTCACTTCGATAATGATTTGCACGTCTTTCTTCAGCTATTAACAGTACATTTGTGAGTCATAGGGGTTTTTACAAAATGTACAGTTTACAGAGTCCATCTTGTAACATAAACATTTACAATACAATTAATAATGAAGAGATACTCTATTTTAGTAGGGTTGTCCATAAAATAAGGTTCCCAATAATTTTTCACAATGAAAAACATGTTTATTAGCATTGAACAATACATTTTTGGAAAGCTTACAGCTTTTTCTATTTTTCGGCATAATCACCATAGAGATCGATGCATTTTTGCATACGGTGAACCATCATTTGCGTATTGAACCATCATTTGCTATGAATCATCATTGCCTGAGTCGAAAAACTTTCCCGCTACGCCGCGAAGGTAGCTTAAAACTTTTTCTTTCAGCCCCTTTCCGGTACTGAAATGCGACCTACCTACGTGTTTCTTCAAATTAGGGAAGAGATGGTAGTCACTTGGGGCTAAGTTCGGGCTGTAGGGTGGATGTGTGACAGTATCCCATCCAAATTGGTTGATGAGACTGGTTGTTACACGGGTGCTGTGCGGAAGAGCATTGTCTTGATAAAAACAAACTCCCTTCATGAGAATGCCTCTCCTCTTGTTTTTAATCGCATGGCGAAGGTTCCTTAACATTTCACAGTAACGATCACCATTTATTGTTGTGCCGGTACCTATGAATTCGCACAACAATAACCCCTTCCTGTCCCAAAACATGCTCGCCATGACTTTGCCGGCAGACAGTGTTTGTTTGAACTTCCGTGGTTTCGGCGATTCTGTATGTATCCATTGACGTGATTGTTCTTTTGTTTCCGGTGTCGTATAGTGTACCCAGGTCTCGTCCTCAGTGACAATGGAGTCCAAGAATTTCTTGCCATCGGTTTCGTAGGCCTAAAGAAATTTGTGGGCGGCATCAATTCTGTGCCGTTTGTGGTCTGCTTGGGACCCATTTTGCACGTACCACTTGCTATACCCTAAATGGTCTGTCAAAATTTATCAATGCAGGTCTTGCTAACATCACGGATCATCTCGGAGAAATCCTGAACAGTCACCCTTCGATCGTTCAGCATTGCTTCTTCAACTTTTACATTCTTTTCGTCCGAAACAGATGGCTGTCCGGAACGCTGTTTGTCATGAACATAACATCCCTCTTTGAATGCTCGCCACAATTTGTGCACATGTTCTATGCTCATACATTTTCTCCGTAGTCTTCATATAGTTGGATGTGAATATCCACCAGCACAGTGTTTTTTGCATACAAAAAACGAATCACAGAGTGTAATTCGCACTTGGCAGGCGACAGAAGAGACAATTCTGTTATTAACGGCTACCAAGCCAAGACTGAGCATCGCAGACCGCTCGCGGAGTGGGGATTGGGAGTAGAGGAACCAAGCTGCAAGCCAAGGTCACCGGATCCTGTGTAACAACGTTCGCAGCGACTATAGCGCCTTGGGAACCTTACTTTATGGACAACCCTCGTATATTATTGTTAGCCTATTGTCATAATGTGAAAACTGTAAATGAAATAATAAAGCTTTGATTATGACATTTTGAATTTTGGTCAGTTGAAGCTAATATTTCATTGAAGAATAGTGTAGATAAAAGTTGGTGCAACTAAAATTTAAAATTTCGTTACTGTTTTTATTTTTATATGAAGTATATCTTGTGAAGTGTGAATACTTTACCTTCATAATGTGTTGATATATCTGTATGCAGTATTCACCATTATTATTATTATTATCTCACTGGTGTGTTCATCTGACCTTCAAAGGTGATGGATGAACTGAGTTCTGCTGTATTTATTTTCTGGTTAAAAAGACGTGTTGTTTGCAAGCACTTTTTAGTCAGTTACTAAAGTATAAATTAATATAATGAATAACGAAGTTTAGACCAAATTAATTGTAAGCTGTTGTATTATCTTAAGTGCGGAGGAGGCAGATCTGAGACAGCTCTTGGTCGACATTAAGAAAGAGAGAGATTGTGTTCAAAACACAACTGTTGAGTTAGAAAGTCAAGTGGAGCCTTTACCTGTCCGTCCAGTGACTACAGTTGCACACGCACGCAAACTTGACCTTGAGACTGCTGTCCTCATGCAGGTAATAAACTAAAATATAATCATAATTAAGTAGTTTAGGGCACGTAGTATGTAATTAATGTGTAGATTTGTTAGGCTGTGGATTGTATACAAAGACTTATAAAAATGAAAATAGTCCTTAACCTATAGTTTGAAAATGAGTAATTAATGAAAATAAATGATGAAAATAGAAACAATAATTATGAAATTAGAATAAGATATTAGAACACCTTGAGTCTGTTTTAAGACAAAACAGTTTTACTTATTAATATTGGGATTTAAAAAAAACCTAAACTTAATTGTTCAGTTTTCCTGCTTTATTTTCACCCTGAAGACTTCTGTCTCTTCTTTCTTTTTAAGATTATTTTTAACATTTAAGTATCTGAGATGTTATTATAATTAAATATCTCTGTCATATATTCTGCTTGAAGAATTAGAGTAAGATAGTGGCGGAGGTAGGTCAGCTGACTTGTATTTGAACATGATTTTTACTGAAATGTATGTTTTAGTGGATTTTTCAGTTGTGATTTTACGTAAGTATTTTAATCTAATTATAATGTAATATAGTTATAATGGTAAAATAACTATTCAGTTATATTTTTTAATGAATATTACTTCAAATAAAGTATCTTTGAAATATTACATAACAACATATACAAAAAAAACATATTTTTTATATTTAACTCAATTTTCAAACAATATTAGATTTTAAATGATCTTAGTTCAATTCTAAGAATTTAAATTCGTGATGAAATATTTGAATTCACAAAATTTCGTAAAGTATGTTGTGTAGTTATTAAATAATAAAGTGAAACATTACCTAATAAATTATAGTAAATTAAGGTTTTCTGAAAATTTTAATACAATAGCAAATCATGAGGAAGTAACAGTTTATTCAGGAAGACCAGTTTATCTTGTTAAATCTGAAAAATTTTATAAATTCTTTATAAAACATTTTCCAGGAATTAATGGCAATGCGGGAAGATAAAACAGAGCTCAGAGCTCGTGTGTATTTACTAGAAAGAGAAAGAGAAAGTTTGGAATTAAAGTTGGCTACAATGCAATCACAACAGCAAGCATACACAGCGACGGTCCAACATCTACAAGCACAATTACACGACAGTGAAACTGGAGTGAGTAGGCTAGATCATAAACAATTATTTATGTATTTAATTATGTTTACTTACTTATTATTAAATATATTTCTTCAATAAATATTGCGTCCACTTTGTGGTAGATCGGATCAATATAAAAAAAAACTAGATAACTACAGATTTGTGTTTGAGGATTACATATGATTCGGCAATTGTTTTTCATGTCTTATAAACTGTCATTTGGAAAGGCATGCGACACGAAGCAATCCAACATCAAATTGTGATTTTAAAACACTCATAACTTTGGTGAAATGATTACAGATATATTATTAACCTATTCACAAAATTTGCCAATATAAAAACAGGCAAGATTTGTAACTGCTGGACATTCAGGGTTAAACGGTATTGCAAAAACAGATTTAGCTGCTTACAATTTGGATTCAAAACTATTTCATGTTGTCACACATCGAACCTATGATCGTGTTCTTTCATTCAGGCAAAGTAAATTTTTCAAAATTTTTGTGGGTTTTCTTGACCTGTTAAAGGTTTTAACAGATTACATAATTGTCTGTATTTGGGTTTTCTGACATTTTTATAGCTATTTAGCATATATGAAATATTAGGTTTTTTATATTTGGTGCTTTTATATATTTTTTAAAATCTATGAATAAATAAATTGCTTTAAAAAAAATCTGAGTATAGGTACTGGGATCTTTGATTTTATATTGCTCAATTTATTCTGGTAACTTGTGGAATATGTTTATTCAACTTCCCTCACTGGTATTAAGTTAAATGCAATTATATGAATACATAGTTTTTTTATGACAATTCATCAATTTTTAATCAAATTACCTGCGCTCTGCTATAAAATTTGTAACAGTCAGAATATTTCAGGTAAACACTTTCAAGTACTTTGGCAAGCAGATTTTGTAAGGTAGAAATTATTCATATACATATTGTTGAATATTATTACTGGTTTATTTATTCTGTAACAAAAAGAGTTAAGTATGGTTATTAAAGAAATTAAATTTGAACAATTATATGTTATTAAAGTTAAAAATAGTAATAGCAGGTGAATACAAGTTTTCACAATTTGTTGTATACAATTAATAAATTTCAACAAAAACAAATTTAAGTTATCCTTGAACATTGTTAACAAAACGGGCAAAATTATTTGCATTTGAAGGTACAATTTAGTTATACTTAGAGGTTTGATTGTTTCATGATGTATGATCACTCAGTGTTATTGCATGTGTTTTGAAAGTCTACAACTTTGTTTTGACAAAGGTTTTTTCTCAATACACTACTTCAAAAATTCTTTTAACAGAATGCAACAACTGTGTCTTTGTCTTAAAACAATCACGCACAAAACATGTAATCATCATTAAAAAGTGAAAATTCTTTTGTAAAATCACTTCACAGTTATTATATTAAGATTTGAAATAATGTCGATGTAGACAAATCTGTTACAAAAAAAAATTTGATGAAATTCTTAATTATGTCGTAATGTATTTTTGTGACAACTCTTGTGCGTGCACACTTTGTCAGCATCCAGCTTTCTCAAGTGCTGAAGACGCTTAGTTTTTCTTCTCTTCAAAACATTTTGATCATTAAACCCCTTAAAACTTACACCAAATGTTGTTTGGCTTTGTACCATTTTTTCAAAACAAAAATAATTTTATTTTTCATTTTAGTGGTCACAAGTACAGACATTTAGAAACATATGTTGGGAAGTTTATCTGCATTATTTTTAATTTTTACATTCCCACATTCTCACGTTTTGGTGTGAGATATGAAGACATATGTTAAAAAGTTTATCCCACAATAAATTTTGTTTCCTTTAATATATTACAAATTGCAGTCTAAGACAGTGTTTCCCAAACTTTTTTGTCATGAGACCCAATATATATGCATATATATTATATCTTATCCTCCTCTGATGAAGTGTAATTATTATACATGAAATATGAATTTTTTAATTATATTTTTTTAAACTCATTTGTCCTAGCTGTCATTTAGATGCATGTCATAGTAGTAGCCGAGCCCAGCAAGGTTGTATTGTCCTATTGCTTTGTTCATAATATTTTGAAAATATCTGTGTGTATAACTTTACAGTGGGCATTTTTTTTTTTTTTTTTAAAGAGAACACTTAAAGAAGTTGTAAGCCGTCCACTCTCCTGCGACTCACCCTAATTGCTCCCACAACCATTGCGACCCACAAAACTGCTGGTCTAAGATGTTTCCACAAAGAATAATCTATTTTAATTATTTTACATATTGTATGAAATTTAATGTTTAAGAATAGTTTTAAAAGACAGAATTTTGTTTTGGAAAGTCAAAAGAAAAACTCCTATTTGAAAGCTCAAAAAGTTTTACATTTAAAATTTTTGACAGGATATTTTGATAAATTTATGAATTTTATCTATGTAGGTATCAAGTTCATATTCTTATATACAAGGTGTGTTCAGAAAGTAACGAGAATTTTTAAATTTTGCAGACTTGGAGAGTCCGATTGTCAAACATTTTTTGTGTGTTGGTATACATGCCCTTGAAGTATGATAAAACTTTCAGCTGTTTTCATTGTTGACTTTGTCTGTGACAGCCACTAAGGTTAGATGTGTTTTTATGAGCTTGGCGATTTTCGTTTGTTAAAAGAAATGGATCAAAGAATTTGTATAAAATTTTGTGTAAAAAATGGAATAAAGTGTAACAAAGTGTGTGAAATGTTAACAAAGGTGAGTCTGCTATGAGTAAAGCAAGAGTTTACGAGTGGTATAAGCGTTTCCAAAAAAGCTGTGAAGACGTTGAAAATGACGAACGCCCTGGACACCCCAGCATATCAACAACCGATGAAAACGTGGAAAAAGTGAACGAAATGGTTATCAATAATTGCCAAATCACAATTAAAAAGGTCGCTGGTGATGTTGGCATATCGATTGGATCATGTCATGACATTGTTGCCAATGTTTTGTGTATGAAACACGTGGCAGCAAAATTCATTCCAAAAATGTTGATTTTGAACAAAAACAGCGGCGAATGGAAGTTGCTCAGAAGTCACTAAATGAAGTCAACGACAATGCAGAATTACTGAAACATAATATAACAGGTGACGAAACATGGGTTTACGGATATGACGTCGAAACTAAGGCTCAATCATCCCAGTGGAGGCATTCTGGCTCGCCAAGACCGAAAAGGCTTGACAAGTGCGATCTAACGTGAAGGTTATGCTCACTGTGTTCTTCGATATTAATGGCATAGTGCATCATGAATTCCTGCTACCAGCTAAAACGGTCAATAAGGAGTACTACCTACAAGTTCAACGCCATTTGCTGAATCAATCCGAAAAAAACGCTCGAATCCGTGGAAAAACAATTCATGACTTTTGCACCATGATAATGCACTAGCTCACACTTCATTGCTTATTCATGAATTTTTGGCCAAAAACAGCCAATGCCCCAGACTCCATATTCACCAGACATGGCTCCATGTGACTTTCCTATTTCCAAAAATAAAGAGAACCTTAAAGGGCCGTCGTTTTACAGCCATAGATGACATTAAAAGCGCATCACTGAAAGAAGTAAAGGCTATCTCAAAGATTGAGTTTGATATGTGTTTCGAGGATTGGAAGAAGCGCTGGCACAAGTGCATCTCCAATGGGGACTATTTTGAAGGTGACAACATCAATGTAGAAGAATAAATAAATATTTTGTTCAAAAAATTAAAATTCTCGTTACTTTCTGAACACACCTCTTGTATAAATTAAAAATTAATTAAGAAGTTTGTAAAATAATTTAGTTTTGCATTATTTTAAACATTTCCATAGTCAAATTAAAATGTTTTCAAAATGTAATTAACAATTTAAAATTTTTAAAAATTAAATTAAATTTTTTTGTGGTTCGAAAGCTTAAGTATAAGTGCACTGTTTTTCGCTGCTATTTTAAAGTTTTGTTTGGGAATTTTTATTTGAAAATCTCTTTGTTGTAAAATTTATGTTTTTTGCATAATTTTTCTTAAAAAATAAGTGTCTGGAAAATATATTTTGGTCCCCACTTGAGCGTGATAATATCGAATAAAAATATTTCAGTATATGAACTGAGTAAATTAAAAGTTACTGTAATTTATTTAAAGTTCTCTATGCACATTCCTATAAGAGAGATTGAATTGAATCATAGAATGTTTCAGACTTGAATTATCAAAAAATGTCCAAGTTAAAATTTTTGGACCCCATGCTTTATGATTAAAAATTTTGTATGATTTATTTTTATTTTAAAAAAATTCTTTAACAATAGGATGTTGATGGGGACGGGCGAGAAAATAGGCTTAGAGAAAGATTAAAAGAAGTTGCATCAACGTTAGAACGAGTGAGTCGCAATGCTGAACTGCGTCAAAGGCAGGCCGCTGAGCTTACTGCGAAATTAAAGACTGACAACAGGTAAACATTTCTGTTTTTGCATTATTGACTGATTTTGCTAACACAGTGAAAAACTGATTTCAAAATAGTTCATTAAGAGCTTAGCAAATTTCATATATCTTGTGTCATGTTTTTATACAAGTGGTGTATTATAGCAATAGTTACTTTTTTCTGAGAAGGTTTCGTGTTGTGCAAAGGTATCGCTGCAATTATATTTTAATAATTACAACATGCATGCATGTTTGTTGTGAACATTACAGAAATTAATTTCCAATATTATTTTTTATCTTACAAATTTTCTTGACATGGCGATGACGACCATTATGGTTTTTTGCAAGAAAAAAAGATCTTTTTTTGAAATTGTGATCTTACCATCATAATCTGATTTTTAATTTTCAAATTAGATTTAAAATACAAAAATCAACCCCGCTCATCTTGAAAGACATTTTTGTATTTCCATTTGAATTTGAAAATTTAAAATGCTAATTTATGCAAATGTAAATGCTGATTATTATAGTAAAATCGTATTTTCATAAGACTAAGAAATAAGTTTTGGGCACCTTTTATTGGTGGAGAAAAGTCGAGAACGGAAAGTGTCCGTATAATTGAGATTTTATTGTGTGTGTGCACGTGCGTGCGTGTTTGGTGAATGTGTATTTTAGCATGCTTGTATTCACAATTTTAGTCCAGTTTGATTCAAGTGGCACAAAATTGATTCTGGTAATAGCTTAGAGAAGTTTGTCAACAAGAAAAATTTGTTTAACAGTTTCAAAATGATGGCAATTTCAAATTTGTAAAAGTTTATAACTTTTTTTGAAAACTTTATTTCACCAATATAATTAGCAATAAAAATTGCATAAATTAGCATTTTGAATAGCAAAAATCTGAAATCAAAAAGTTAAAGTTAATGATGTCAGGGTGTATTTTGTACTTTCTGATTAATTTAAAATTAAGAAAAAATATACTTTAGAAAATTCGCTTCCATCAGATCAGCAAGACAATTCTAAGAACATATTTGTTGATTAATAGCCGTATATCAGTCATGAATTTGTGTTTAATGCTTAACCTTCAAGTTGAAATAAATGAAATTCATTGGATTTTGTGATCTAATATTACAGTGCTTTGGTCCAGAGCCTGAGAGAGGTGCAAGCGTAAATCCCAAGCGAGACTAAGGAAACTGGAAGTACAGATGTTGGCTATGGTCGAACGCCACGAAGCTCAGGTAACTGTGTTCCGTTATGACTTAAAAAACTATCAACCATGTTGATATTTGATAAAACCATATTGATATTATTATCGAGAGTTCACTCTGAATAAACTAATTGTGTAACTTCTGTTAGTGTTTAACTTATAAATAAATGATCGTGTAGGTAACATAGAATTAAATAAATTTTTGTATCTGCATTGAATATAGGTACGAAGCTTTAAGCAGCGTATTGCTTTCTTGGAAGAGCACGCACATCAACGCCAAGATGTTTGCCACAGTTCTTCTACAGCTAGTGAAACTTCGCTTTAAAGTAATGCTTATTTTTTAAATAATTAATCGTTAGTGCAATATTTATTCTATGTTGAGAAAAAAAATCTTGATTTCAGTCATTAAGAATAAGTTGTAAATTAAAATGCCATTAATTTCCAGGAAACAGTTACAAAAAGATTACATTCCAGTTAAAATGTCTTGATAAAAGAATTGTTTGTGAACATTATTAACAAAATACTTATATATTGTACAAACTAAAGCTTTAGAAAAACAAACAAAAAATATAACTTTGTGTAAATATTAGAGATGGATTGGAAAATTTAATGTTATTCAATAACTATACTTATTTTAAAATAAATTGTGTAAACATTTTTTAAATAGGATGAAGCAATAATAATGAAGTGGTATGTTTATAATAATTATGATGATATATTTCCCATGATTAAGTGCAGTAAACTACCTTTAATTCAGACACCGCTAATTGGATTTTCTGAATAAATAACCAGCAGTTTTTTCTGTTTTTTTAAATGCTGAAATTGTTCCTTTTTATTTTGGATGATCAAAATGTAAATAAGATAATCATGTTTTAAAATCTGGTCTTAAAATGTCTTCAATACTGATTTTTTTAAAGATGGGTACCAAATCTGATTTTTAGGGCGATTATGACTAATCTAAAGTTCTATATTGTTATGGATTTGTGCAGTTTATGAGACTTTCTTTTATAATTACTACACTTTGGTCAAACAGTGTGGGAGTGTTTGTGTTGGCTGCTGTCGTGTAAGCAGTAGGTCTTGACACTAGACAAGTATACATCTAGATACACACTTGAATCTATCTATAGGTATACCTATATGTAATTTTATTTTTACTTTTGCAGTCAACCCTTCTCATTTTTGGAGATTACATTCCTTGGGTCACTGCGTGTTAAAATCCAAGAATAACTCTAGCCATAAAATTTAATTGTGATGGTGTGTATACGACATGGTAAATAACTATATATTATATTCATTATAAAACACAGCATTGTAAGTAATAAAACACCAAATCATCACTGTAATAATAAAAACATGAAAATAAATACAAACGCACACTTAAAAGCTGTATTTACCATACTGGAAAAGAGTACAAATTGAGATTATGAGTACAGTTGAAAGTTTTGTTGTACACATGAGCTTGCTGTGACAAAGTTGTACTAGTCACACACAAAACATCGGTCTGTGTAATCATATTCATAAGAGCGGTGCGACAATGAAACCTTTAAGGTTTTTTTGCTGGGAAAAAACAGGAGAAGCTTTCAAAGGCAAATTCGGAGGCCAGTAAATAATTAAGTAATTCTTTTATTAGTAGCAAGTAGCCTACTTTAACAAAAGTTTGTTAGATTTAACAAAATTTCAGTACATTAGCAATAAAGAAGAGTTAATGTTTTTGAAAGTGCATGAATTTTCCCTCCCTAGCTCACCTGGCCTACCTTGCAGATAAACTTCATCACCTGTAATAAATAATTGCTAAGACATAGTCAAGTTAAAAATCATAAAGTAGTTGCAAAGTTAAATGATTACTATAGTTTCTAAAAACAAACATGTGACAGCAATTACATGATCAATTAACTTTGTATCAAAACTTTGTTCATTTTTTAAAAACACTGTGATATATATTTTTTATTAATAATTACTTTTTGTATCAGGTTTTTTAGTTCTCTGATAACCTAGTATTTTTGTGTTCCAACCATGCTGGCGGTCTGTTGGTGATGGATTACAGGGTTGTACTGTAATTTAATTTTAAAAAATTTACACAATAATTGTATACTCAATATTTGTTATTCTACAGCAAAATTTTTTATATAGAAAATATAAGAATTCATTCTAGTCATAGTTTTAAGTGTTGTCATTAGGTAGAAATTTTGATTGTTAACTTTTTTTTTATTTATTTGAATTTATTATTTAAAAAAAAAATGAAAAACCAATGTAAGGTCAAAGATCTGTTTAAAAATAAGAACTGACTATAATTAATTCCTTCCATCTCTAATATTAAATATTTTTTTAAAAATTAGAATAATGTTTCATAACTATAACATATTTTATAAATCATGCATTTAACCCTTTGCCACTCCTATTTAAAGTCCCGCCACTAGGATAAGATGGCTGCGTTTTCTAAAGGGACATGTAGCTATAGCAGAAAATATGCTCTCCCTTCAGAAAAAAATCATAAACTATAAGAAATAGACCTATAATCCTTTTTTTATGTGATTCATAATTATTTATAGATTTATGCAAGTGGTAAATTATTCACCTAATTTTGAACCTCCACATTTTGCTGCTGGTGGTATTCCAAAAAAACACCCCACATGGCGCAATGGAAGGTTTGTATATTGTCTGTTTACCTCTTCCACATGGGGCATTTATCTTTGTTTCTGTACACATAGCTCACACTTTTGCACAGCCTAATATTTTTTCTGGATGTAAAGCATTTTAGGGGATGCTGTACCTGTGGGTAAACTTCTCTTCCTGCCTGTACGCTTATGAGATGAAAAAGTAGCTATGAGCTGATTCACCAAGTTCTGCCTGAAGGTCAGTTGTCTGTTTACCTCTTTCACATGGGGCATTTATCTTTGTTTCTGTACACATAGCTCACACTTTTGCACAGGCTAATATTTTACCTGGATGTAAAGCATTTTAGGGGATGCTGTACCTGTGGGTAAACTTCTCTTCCTGCCTGTACGCTTACGAGATGAAAAAGTAGCTATGAGCTGATTCACCAAGTTCTGCCTGAAGGTCAGTTGTCTGTTTACCTCTTCCACATGGGGCATTTATCTTTATTTCTGTACACATAGCTCACACTTTTGCACAGGCTAATATTTTTCCTGGATGTAAAGCATTTTAGGGGATGCTGTACCTGTGGGTAAACTTCTCTTCCTGCCTGTACGCTTATGAGATGAAAAAGTAGCTATGAGCTGATTCACCAAGTTCTGCCTGAAGGTCAATTGTCTGTTTACCTCTTCCACATGGGGCATTTATCTTTGTTTCTGTACACATAGCTCACACTTTTGCACAGGCTAATATTTTTTCTGGATGTAAAGCATTTTAGGGGATGCTGTACCTGTGGGTAAACTTCTCTTCCTGCCTGTACGCTTATGAGATGAAAAAGTAGCTATGAGCTGATTCACCAAGTTCTGCCTGAAGGTCAGTTGTCTGTTTACCTCTTTCACATGGGGCATTTATCTTTGTTTCTGTACACATAGCTCACACTTTTGCACAGGCTAATATTTTACCTGGATGTAAAGCATTTTAGGGGATGCTGTACCTGTGGGTAAACTTCTCTTCCTGCCTGTACGCTTACGAGATGAAAAAGTAGCTATGGCTGATTCACCAAGTTCTGCCTGAAGGTCAGTTGTCTGTTTACCTCTTCCACATGGGGCATTTATCTTTGTTTCTGTACACATAGCTCACACTTTTGCACAGGCTAATATTTTACCTGGATGTAAAGCATTTTAGGGGATGCTGTACCTGTGGGTAAACTTCTCTTCCTGCCTGTACGCTTACGAGATGAAAAAGTAGCTATGAGCTGATTCACCAAGTTCTGCCTGAAGGTGAGTTGTCTGTTTACCTCTTCCACATGGGGCATTTATCTTTATTTCTGTACACATAGCTCACACTTTTGCACAGGCTAATATTTTTCCTGGATGTAAAGCATTTTAGGGGATGCTGTACCTGTGGGTAAACTTCTCTTCCTGCCTGTACGCTTATGAGATGAAAAAGTAGCTATGAGCTGATTCACCAAGTTCTGCCTGAAGGTCAATTGTCTGTTTACCTCTTCCACATGGGGCATTTATCTTTGTTTCTGTACACATAGCTCACACTTTTGCACAGGCTAATATTTTTCCTGGATGTAAAGCATTTTAGGGGATGCTGTACCTGTGGGTAAACTTCTCTTCCTGCCTGTACGCTTACGAGATGAAAAAGTAGCTATGAGCTGATTCACCAAGTTCTGCCTGAAGGTCAGTTGTCTGTTTACCTCTTCCACATGGGGCATTTATCTTTGTTTCTGTACATATAGCTCACACTTTTGCACAGGCTAATATTTTTCCTGGATGTAAAGCATTTTAGGGGATGCTGTACCTGTGGGTAAACTTCTCTTCCTGCCTGTACGCTTACGAGATGAAAAAGTAGCTATGGCTGATTCACCAAGTTCTGCCTGAAGGTCAGTTGTCTGTTTACCTCTTCCACATGGGGCATTTATCTTTGTTTCTGTACACATAGCTCACACTTTTGCACAGGCTAATATTTTTCCTGGATGTAAAGCATTTTAGGGGATGCTGTACCTGTGGGTAAACTTCTCTTCCTGCCTGTACGCTTACGAGATGAAAAAGTAGCTATGAGCTGATTCACCAAGTTCCACCTGAAGGTCAGTTGTCTGTTTCCATGTGCTGTAGTAGGAGGCTGGTTTGTGAGGTCGTACAAGATGAATGAGTTCATAATACACATATAGAACGAAATGTAAAATAAATTTCCACCCTTTTTTTTGAAGACCTACCAACACCATAGTATTCACGTTTCTGATCATTTCCATCCAGACCCCCCATATGCTTTGTATAATAATAATAATGGCAGTTTCATTGTTATCTTCATTTTCTTCCGATTAGAATACTGAAACATCACTATCTGCTTTTTTCTAAAATTTCTGCGTCTCTTACTTTTTTACTCGAGTTTTGCGATGTACTTGCCATTGTCTCAACCCACTGAGCCCTCAATAGGTTACTAACTTTGGAACTTCATCTTCTGTGTCATAAATTATTTTTTTTTTTTATACATAATTATGTATGTGCTTGCATGCATGCTAAGCAATTCAATCGTGTCAGAAAACAGATATCTTGGTTTTTCTTGTTAAGCTGTAGATTTACGGCGTTTAGGCACGCAGGAGATATTTACATTTCAAACGCTTTGGAGCATTAGGGCCGGCAGAGGGTTAATTAAAAACAAGATAAATTTGTTATTTTTTAAAATTATATACAAGTTGAATTTTATGTACAAGTTTTTAATATGTAGAAATGTATTATGAACCATATAGGTTAGCATTTGAATTGTTTAAAGAACTTACAAAAATATTCTCTTTTTATAGATTTAATATTATATAGAGTGTAACTTCAGTTTATTCATTTTTGTTTATCTGAATAAAATTGAAAACAATTTTGTTACATATTTCTTCATTGTGTATCATTGTTTATAGATTATACAAAAATAAATAATCTGATTTTGAAAACAAATAAATCCAGTAACTAAATAATTGAAGTTGCTCTATATTAAGATATTTAGTATTTTTATGTAATTGGTGATACAAAATATAGAATTTATTAATTCTGAGCTTATCATTGAAAATCAGTATAACATTAGTTTTTTTTTTAATTTTATTAAATTGAAATTAATGTGTATTATTATTACTTTTCCTCATAGTGGACCAAAAATTAAATTTTTTAAAGATGTAGTATTAAAAATAGTAGTAATCTGCTAAGTTTTCAGATAAGCTGAGGAAAAATTGTATTTTAAAAAATATTTGGTTTAAGATGACTAAAGAAATATGATAAACTAATTTTTGCCTGAAATAATAATTTCGTTTCTTCTAATTTTTAAATAAATTTTTATAGCAGAGCAACGAATAAACAGACTTTGGCTTGACTATTTTTTAATTTCGTATTAAATCATAAAATATTTTCCCCTATAAATATTGTTTTGTTATAATATATTGCCCAATAAAAATGTAAATATTATTTATGTAAAACAATGCCATGTATTACATACATTTTCTAGTAATTTTGTAGGAAATATATAATTATGTATGTAAATAAAATTATATTGAAATATTAGATTTTTATTTTATTCTCTTCATTTATGTACATGTGGTAGACTCCAGATATGCAAGAAATCGTGGAAAAAACGCTGAGATCATTCTATCCATGCCCAAAAGGAACCATTTTAAAGGAGATGATGGAAACCAAGAGTTATGGAAATGGTAAACAATTATATTTTTATGGAACAAAAAATTCCCTGAACTTTTGGTTAGCACCTCGTAAATAGCCCAGAAATTAAATTGAATATGTTTTAAAATAACATTAATCTAGAATTTTGGATTGACTAATTTTCCCTTTCTTCTTTTCTATTTATTTACCTTTAATTTTTTTTAGATTTAGGATTCTCTAAATATTACATCACAACGGCCACAAGACCGTTCAATTAGTAAACTCACACGAGGTTTCTTGTATGCCACTCTCTGGCCAGCCAGAGATGAGAAAAATACCGCCTTATTTAGTAGCAGTGGGTGGTTGTCCAGCAAAACTGCCACTCAGTGTGCAAGATTCCGTTTTAAAGTAATACTTCTTTATACTGGTGCTATACTGCTGCAGTAATTTATTTCTGACTTGAAAAGTTGTGTAAAGTTTTGTGTGAGGTTTTTGTACAAAAAGTTTTGTGCAAATTTTTAGCCACTTTCAAGTGTATAGATTTGCCAGGATAACCATTTTTTTTCTAAAACTGAGAATATATTTGTACACAAGAAATCTCCCCTTTAATTTGATATTCCACATGGCATATTTTATTTTAATTTTTAAACCCGATTTTAAACATGGAAAAAACTGTATACAAATGCATATTACACTGCCTTGTTTTTACAAATCGAAAAGGAAGACTAGAACAATAAATAATATTGACAATAAAATTTCAAAATATATTTTTAAAATAAATCATAAATTCAACCATTTTCCCCGGACTCCTTGTTCTACACCAACCTGGCTATTTGGGATGGGCTGTATCCACTGACATCATCCCAATATCTCATTGTCCTTTTCATGGAGCTAGTCCACCCCGATGAGTTATATTATGCAGTTTTTACCCTGCAGGGGGGTGCAGGCTAGCTGCACCTATTGAGAGGATTTAGATGTCCCTCACGGTACCCGAGTCTAACTCACACTTATGTGTGTGTAGCCACAACACTACACTAACGACTAACATGTTAAAATCACATTTACATTTACGGAGGCAATAACAGCCTCAATGTGCTTTTCGCTTTAAAATAAATTTTTTTATAAAATGCAGTTTTTATTACACAATATAACTAATAATTTTAGACATGTTGATATGGTATTTTATGTTTATAATTCTACCATGCTCCAAAGAAAATCAAATTTCATGTGTATTAATAATAGTTATGAATGGAATAGTAGTATACTAACTTGTTTCACTTGTGCATTTATTTTAATAATCAAAACAATATGTAGCCAACTTAAGATTTATTTCATTAAGTAATACAAACAGCCAAAATTATAAAACTACTATTGTTCTAACATTAGTTTTGTGTTTATATTTATTATACATTTGTATTACTTCTAAATGCTTCAGTAAATAAATGCTAGATGATTATAGTAACTAGAAATATTTTTTTCTTTTTTCTAGTTTGTTATTAAAACGGAAAAAATACATATTTACAGAAAGACAATTTGTCATACTAGTCTTAAAATACTAATTCACAGTGTTTACAAAAACCAGCTTTAAAGCTATAAATCAGTGATTACATCTATTCCTTCATTATTCTGTTTTAGCTTAACCTGATAGCCAAAATTATGTCCGTCTTTAACACAATTACTTTTATTTTAAGGGTTAAAACAAAAATTTCATTATATAAAAAATAATTATTGTGTAACAGAAAGCAATGAAATAGTACAAAATATGATAAAGAACAAAATATGATTTTATGGCAACGAAAATGATATTGTTCTTGTAATTATACATTATAATATTAATATTTGATACAATTTTTTAAAATAAAATAGTCATAAAATTAACATACAGAAAGTAATGTTTTTAAACTAAATGAACAAAGGTGAAAGATCCCATAAAGCATAAACTAAATACAAAATATTATCATTTCAGGATTATAATACATTTTCTGTTACAGGAACAGTTAGCCTACAACTAAAAATTTTCAAACCTAAATTATTTGTCAAAATGTACTTCATAGCAATTAAAAACACCTTAATAAAACAGCACCAATTTAATAATAGTTATATCCACCTGCCCATCCTTGGTTATAGTTGCCATAACCTGTTTGTGAATAACTCCAGTTTTGATAATTGGCATAGTTTGGATCTGACTGATTGTACTGCTGACTGTATGGAGGTTGATTGTAGGGTTGCTGAGGATACTGTCCGCCCTGGTACCCTCCTTGAGTTGGTGGCTGCGAATAGCTTCCTGGTTGGTTATAGTTAGTAGCAGGGTATGTTCCTGTTGTCGTTGTTGCTTGTGGTTGGGGAGATTGGCCAGTATGTGTGCTGTCGCCAGAATGTGCAACTGTTGTCTGTTTTGTGTCCCCTGTACTGGATTTACTTTTTTTACTGCCTTCATCTGATTTATTCCTTAAAAAAAATACATAAATCAAAAGATTATTATAAAGAAAACAATAACTTATTAATATCATAGCAAGCACTTTGCTACTAGGATCTGTAAACAGGTTTGAGTTTAGTAAAACTATTGCGTTCTTATGTGTTACATCGATTCTTGTCACCGTTAGTCTAAACAGCATACAGTAGATGGTAAAAAAAGATACATCTTCATTCAACTCTTTCATTATTAACGACAGATTAAAGAAATTTGAATTTTATGAAATGTTTCTTTTTAAAACTGTTCATTTTCTTAAACATAAACACATGACTGACTTTTCCTCCTTTTCTTCATCCACCAGAAAATAAATTACCATTTAAAAAGTGACATACCAGAACTACTAAACCAATTTTGCAGTAAGTTTCATTTTATATATTTTACACGTCATTTCTTTTTGTTATGTCAATATTCTTATGTAATTTTTAAATTCTGAATGAGCACTCACTTTTCGATGTCAGGTAACTTCTTCTTTCTATCGTTCAACTGTTTAAGAAGTCGCTGGAACTCATCAGTAGCTTTTTGAACACTGAAACAATCAATTGGTATCAATTCTTTTTATACTTGTCCTGTTAAAGTATTAAATATTCAGTTAGCACTTAAAACATTTTAGTTAACATGCCAATTATTGATACCTACAAAGGCTGTGAAGAGTCCGTACATTGATATCATGTACCACACATCTTCTTAGAGGATTCTTAAAATCTGCTTGGAAAGAACAATTTTAACATTTTGATTCTGTTAAAAAACTGTCAGTACTGGCCTGGTGTGTTATATAAGTTTGGTACCTTCTCACATAATAAAGAACCAAACAATATTACTGGAGCTGAAATCTTATCTTAGTCTGACTGAATTAATGGATTTGGACATTCAGGTAGATGAAGCAGCGGAATTAACAGACGATCATGAAACGGAGCTTACAGCAGAGGAATTACAAGAATCAGAACAAATAAATTTGATGGACAGCAAAGAAGAAGCTGAAGCAGGACCAGTGAACAACTGTTTAATGCGCGGGAAATTGTGAAAAACATTCTGATATTGAATTGATCTAACTGAAAACATGTGCGTACGAAGGCAATGTTTTAAAATATTTTAAAAATATACAAAAGAAACAAGTTTAGAAACATTTTTTACTAGAAAGCAACAATGAATGCACTGAGGATACACTGAAACGTAACTATGAAATGGGAACAAAAATATAAATATTTCAGAAGATAAAGTGGCATGTTAAAGTGCGTGCACAGTGTACACATATAAAAAAATATGTTTACATATTCTAGATTTCTTAAAAAGGTATGTTTATTAAGTACAATTTTCCCTTACATAATTAAAAGATAACTCATTCCAATTCCGAAAATTGGCAATTTCGGTCTAAATTGTGTAGTACACAATTTAGACCGAAATTGCCAATTTTGAAACATATTTTCATGTTCTGACAGTTCACTGTTCTCATTTTTCAATATTAATATAGATTTTCAAAATAATTATTCAACATAATTTTTCTGTTTACTTACTTCTTAACATCAGATCCAAAATCTTCAAGAAACTCAATTTTTCGTTGGGCAAACAAAACTTTCTGATCCAGTTCTGTGGTTTCTCTACCAATAAACTGGTCAATTATAGCAACGACATCTGCTTCTTGTAAAGGAGTCTTTTGTATTGCCATATCAATCATTTGTAAGTACAGACGAGGATTTTCCTTTAAAATAAATAAAATTTATATTATGTAACATTACCTGTTAAGATTGTATACGCGACTATCAGTAGTAACTTATACAACCCACCGGGTGAGATTTGCATACAATATATTTGCAACATTAGTAACATAATTACAAAATTACTTAAGAATTTTATTACAATCAATAATTACAGGATAAATTTCACAAAAAAAACTGTTAAACTTCACATATAAAAACCTCCTAAATGGTTGACATCACTGTCATATTATGCCAATGAAACTATCCTTACGTAAAGAAATTTTTGTAAACTATTTAAAAAATTTTTTTTCTTCAATAATTAAAATATAACATTGTAATGAAAGCTAATTAATTACACACTGGATACCGTGCATTTAACCACTGCAAAGTGTAAATACTTATAACAGCAATCAGCATTAAATGTCCCAATTAAAAGAGACTGTATAACATTTGCATGCTGATACTAAAAGTGGAAGTGAATACAGTTCTACTGACACACTGTTCTGAGGACAATGAATCAGATCAAGAAAATGACATGTTATTTCCCTGCTGTTAGTACACAAGTGTTAACCTTGCGTAGTAAAATTTGTAACTTTTACATAAACTTTTTGAACAGCTAATTTTATGTCATACTACATCAACTCTAGAACATGTTACAATTCCAGATGTTAAGTTTTCTGATTAACAACAGGTAATATGTAATAACAAAATGAAGGACATTCCGAGGACCAAGGAATTGTATTCGACACACAATGCATAAATTGTAAATTAACTTACTCTGTCCTTTTCTACTGCCTTTTTCAACACCGCAACTGCTTTATCTACATCATCTAATACCTAAACAAACAAACATAAAATAAACTGCAAAGAACTTTGCACAATTAACATTATGAAATATAATAGTGTTTTGGATATGCTTGCATAAAGAATACTGTTATTTATAAAACAAAGTTATAAATATGCTACTTACTTTCCAACAGAATCTTGCATATTTTATAGACATGTTATTCGCAAATATTCTGTTCTTAGCGGCTAACGCTATGTAATGCTCATACAACTGAGCAGCACCCTCGAGATCGCCACTTCGCCGAGCCAAATTTATTCTCCTGTAAGTGACCTGCATTAGATTGGGCACAACTTTCTCAAGGTTACTTAAAATTTCAGCTGCTTTTGTGTAATTCCCTGCAAATTAGAAAACAAATAATAAAATTTAGTATACCGTTCATAAAGTCATATTCATTAGTCACATTATAAAAAAAAAAACTCAAATTTTGAAACTTTTTAAAGCCATTATGGTTTTTTCAGCTTAGATTCAGTCAACTGGATCCAATACAATTCAGGGGCAAGTGGCACGTTTCAGTCCAAGCAATAATAGTTGGTAGTAGAAGAAATACGTTCCACGTTGTTGATATGCAGTCAATTTCAAATAATATTAGTTAGAAGAGTGAGTGTAGCATTAGTGTGTTTTGATAAAAAGTATTATGGTTGAGACACAACAAACTTAAAACAGACTCACTGTTTACCCTGGCTAATGGTCTAATTGATGGAATAAAAAATGACCCATATAACAGTTGTTTTGGATAAAGGGATGAATGGTAAATAGGCAGTGCAGGTTGTTTTCGATTTTTCAGTATTTTTTTCACTAAAATGTTTTATTCCATGCTAAAAAACAATAATCCAAAATATAAAAGCGCGGAAAGTACAGGAAATATGATAAAAATAAAAAAAAGTGACCCATATAACCTCAAAATTGCTACCACGTGAAAGTAGGTAACACATTTTCATCGTAAAAACGATAGAAAAACCTTTATTTACATATAAAAAATACTCAATGACCTAACTGACACTGTTGTTAAGTGGTGAACCTAACACAAAAAAGGAATAAACCTTAACATTTAGTAACGGCTGTCATTTATAATGTGTAACGCTCATGACCAGTAAATCCGTGTACGATATTTAATATGTTTAATGCAATTTAAACAGCAATGCTGCCACAATATAGTTCTATAAAAAGGCCTAAAAGCGTAAGTACTTAAAAAAAAAATTTCCGTGGGTGAATACATGTTAATTTAGATAATAAGGTATAAAATAAAAAAAAAAAATTAAAAAATCAGTATTTAAAAAAAAACATACACTGCAAAATACCCACTGTGCTGTGTTTACACAAACAAGCCTTTGATTGATGGATGTTTGGTTTTTGTAGGACAATAACTTCCATGATATTTCTTAGTTATCTGTTTTCAGAATGCCCACTCCTATTCTCTTTTCTGTCACCCTACCTAATTTTACTTTGTGTGTCAACTCGTATACTATGTGTTTCATTTATCAGCACATTGGACAATTTAAACAGTTATAATGTTATTGTGTTACAAACTTTTGATTTTTAAATTTAACAAAACGTTAAGTGTCTTTGTGTGCAAGTTTCAAATTGTTGTTTAAATCCTGTTTTCAATTTTTGATCAAATTGAAAGGTTTTCCATAAGTCTCAAACAGTCTCAGTTCTGGAACAAATGAACGAGGGCTACTGTTATCACTGCAGCTTATTAGGCTAAGGAGTGCGGTGTTAAGTTGTACTGGCACCAGTATTCTGGACAAAACTGAGTTAAAACTGGAAAAAAAGCATGCCTTCAGAATGTATACTCAACCATGCAGTGGACAAATTACTTTTTTCCTCCGGACAATAAAAAACCTAAGAAGTTATCACTGTTTTTATGTCAACTAAACCATTATTTTATTAATTATGCTAATTTTTTGTTTATTTTCCTTCATACTTATAAATAACATTTTCTACGCAAATTTTAACAGTATACTTTGAAAATAACTATGTACTGACAGACGAAGGTTGTACGACCACCACAACATTACTCACCATGGCTTTCTTCATAAACTGCCCAATGGAGATGAAGATTTGGCTTTTTCGTATGATGAATAGTACAAGCCCTTTCAAAAACATCTCTTATCTTATCAACCATATTATCACATTTATCTTCTAAATATCGAATATAGCGGATCCAAAATTCTTCGTATAAAGCACAAGCTATTAAACAACGCTCAAACAGCACAATAATACGTTGCTGATCTCCTTGTTCGATTTCGTAATCCAAATACTCCATCCAATTTTTTAACTGACACCTTTCTAATGGTTTTACGTGAAAATAAGGCCGTTTGATCTGAAAAAAATAATAACAATTAACGCATTTATAATATGTATTTATGGATATTTCACATGTGTATCATATTCATTATTATTTCTACGGTTAACAAGAGAATTCTGTAGTTTAAACCAATTGAAACTAACAAGATAAGTTTGGGTTTTAAATAAATGATCCCTGTATACTAACGTGATGCAAATACAAGCATTATACAGATGTATTTCTTTTTTTTTTATTAAAAATATATACAATATTTTCATGCAATACTTCCTACAAAAATTGTAAAGAACAATATCGGCACAGGGTTCTGACATTCAGTAGCTGTATAATGTAGTAATATATAAGCTGCCCTACAATGTTAACCCGCAATTTAAACATTCACACATTTCAGCTGGTTCTACCACTCATTTTAAATTCATAGAAACAACTTTATAATATCATCCAAACTTCCTAAGTTTTCCCTTGGAATTATATTTCTGTACAACTTAATAGTTAGTTCACTGAAAGCTACTGATCTAAAAAGTTTGTTTCATTTTGCTATATAACGTTTTTATTTTATTTAATGTTTTAAATAAAACTTCACAAAAACATCTATAAACATAACAGACACAGGATGTAGATTCGCTATATAAGGTTACTAATGTAATAATGCCATCTAATTTAATGAATGAAACAATGTTTATCAGCTGATCATTTACATCGACATAATATAGTGTCGAATTTTTCAATATACAAAATATATTGTAGCAAGAAAGTCCTGGACCTGAAGTTAAATTTCTAGGAATTGTTCTGTACGTCTCACATTAGCAAGGTCATCGACAGGGGAAAATGGTCACCAATATCATTCAAGTGTCTGTTTTGGGTGGACATGGGGTTTGAGGCCGAGGTTGCTCTTTTAGTTTTAAACCGCTGTTGTGAGACCAGCCGAGGTGCATGGTGCCCAAAATCAGAAATCCAGGGAGCAGCTGCCAGACTTGCAGGTGTACAAAGACTGACATGTCTTGTGAGTACAACAGCAATTAGCTGTACGGCTCTTGATTGCTGTCTAAGAATTCTTTCATCAGATCTGTTCATTTAAACAGATGGCAATTATCATAAGCTCGACATGATCTTGGACCACATAACATATTCCTTAAAAGGGTAAGTCTTTTAAAGTGCTTACCCTTGAGCAAAAAAAGTGGATCAAGGAATGAAGATATCTGCCATCAGGAGGGCTAGAATGATATAAAGGTGGAGCCAAGATTGATAGTGGAACAAGGGCTTGTGAAAATGAACCCAAACAGGAATATGTCATGTACATGGGGAAGTATGCCACAGTATGTCAGTCTGGTCATAGCCCTGATAAGAGTGTGCACAAGAGATCATAAGACTTGGGCATAGGAACAAGGATATGCAAATTTACAGACAGCCAAGCAGCTTTAAAGGCACTAGACTGAAGCGAGTTCAAGACAAAACTAGTCCGGGACTGTATTAATTTCATTGGTACTGCTAGAAAACCTATTACATTATGTTGTGTTGAGTGCCAGGACATGACAGATTCATGGTAATAAGCAAACTGATAAGTTGGCTAATAGAGCATCAGCATAGAAATACACATGACCTGAAACATTCTGTGGTATGTCTAGAGAGGTGGTTTTACAGAATGTCAGTACTTGGGCATAGTGAGGCTGAAAATGAATATGCTGTCTTTACAAACCCTCTGAACAAACTGCAACTAACATGTAGTGGGTAACATGTGTATATTACAAAATTCACACTCTTTTTACAGATCTGCTTAAAAACCACTTCATTTATCATGTCTCGTATTTCTAGACAAATTTTTTTAAACATAACAAGTGTTGCTAGAACAATGAAAAAATGCTCAACTACCAAAAACATTGGAAAAACTTGCCCAAAATGAAGATCAGAGAAATGTGCTATACTAATAACATTTTCTTATTATTATTGGTGATTGATATTCATATCACCAAAGGATGATGAATAGGAACCATCTACAAGGTATTTAAAAAGTAACAAAATGTTGCAAGTTGTAATATCCCAATTCATGTGACATTTTTTCACTGCTGTGTACACCATTAGTGGTATCAGATGTTTGGACTTTGTCAGCTGTCAAAAAGGTTACGCGTTTCGGTATGGTCAGCACTTATTTCTTCAAAAAATGGATCTGAGAATTTGCGTTGTTTTGCTGTAAGAATTAAACAAAGTACAGCAATGTTTTAGAAATGTCAAATATTGTTTCTGGCGAAGGTTTTACGAGTGGTATAAGCATTTCAAAAAAGGCAGTGAAGATGTTGAAAACGACATGCATCCTGGACACCCCAGCACATCAACAACCAATAAAAAAACATTGAAAAGTGAAAAAAATTATGAAACATGTTTCTGGAAAAAATTGTTTCAAAATCGTTGAATTTCAAACAAAAACAGCAACGAATGGAAGTTGCTCAGGAGTCGCTAAATGAAATAAGCACGATGTAGAACTAACTACATAAATGTCGTAACAGGTGATGAAACATGGGTTTACAGATATGATGTTGAAACTAAGACTCAATTGTCCCAGTTGAGACATTCTGAAAGGTCACAAGTGCAGTTAAATGTGAAGGTTATGTTCACTGTGTTCTTCAATTTTAATGGCATAGTGCACCATGAGTTCTTGCCACAAGGTAAAGTACTTACAAGTTCAACACTTTTTGTGTGAAGTAATCCTAGTGGCAAAGCAGTTCATGGCTTCTGCACCATGATAACACAACTGCTCACACTTCATTGCTTGTTCATGAATTTTTTGCCAAAAAACAACACTGTAGTAGTGCCCCCAAACCCTCATATTCGCCAAATGTTGCCCCATGTGACTTTTACTTCTGCCCCCAAAAATAAAGAGAACCTTAAAGGACCACAGATAAGATTAAAAGCACATCACTGGGAGAATAAAATGCTATCACAAAGATGAAGTTCCACCAAGTCTTTTGAGGATTAAAAGATATGCTGGTATAAGCATGTAATATATAAAGGGGATTATTTTGATGGTGATAATATTAATGCAGACAAATAAATAAATTTTTTTCCTGAAAATGAAAATTTCCGTTATTTATTTCACACAACTTGTACTGTTGAATGACAAGACTTTTACTTCAATTACAGAATTATGTCCAGTTTGATTCGGGACACCAAAGGATTTTTAGATTGAAATATGAACATTGCCAAATGAAATAAACATGTTTTATGTTGGCAACAATTGACCAAATACAGAAATCTGCATCAAAGTGGCCTTATTTATATGCACTCTAAGGGGGGGGGAATCAGAATTAGAGATTTTCTTAATTAATCAATCCATTCTTATTGTTTGATAATTTAATAATTACAAAAAATAACATTACAGAATATTAGTTATATAAAAAATGTTTATATACATACTCCTTCTTCAAAATTCCATCTTGCAGTCACTGCAGCATCTGTAGCTTTATGAATTTTCCTGCGAATAGCAACAATTCTTTCTCGTAGAGCTGTTATTTCCTCAACACTACCCTACAGTTTACAAATAATGTTAGATGATTAATTTTCAAATGTTTAAAACAGGGTGATAATATTGTCAGAAAAAATTTTTTTGTTCAAATTGACAAATACTGTCAGTGTACAACTATTATTTCTTTCTCCAAACTAGGCTATTAATAATTTATTTCGTAAGAGTTTAAGCAAAATTTTAAAGTAATTTCACTATCAGGAAATGTCTAGTAAGAAAGTGTATGAATATAAATATCCCTACTAGTTCCATATGATTGGAACTATTAAACAAGGGATATTGCACAGTAAAAGAAACTGTGTAAGACGGCATTCTGATTTTAAAACATCGATTCTTTATTTTGCAACACTAAAATAAGTTTTATTATGTCCTGTTGATCTCCATATGAGGTTGTAAAATCACACCAACACTGCACAAGGCAAATGTATTGCCTTTTCTTGATTCTAAAATAGAAGAAAACTCTTTTACACAAGATTTTTTAAAAATACAATTGTATTTTTTTTAGACATGGCAATACACTAAACAATGAACGGTATCAACCCTGAAACAATTAAACTTTCTTTAAAAAAAACTGACAAAACTTAATGAGACAACTCGAACCCTCGTCTGTGTGTTATTTCACACTAGTCATCTGTAGATTAGGAATGTTATGTTGAGTACATTCCTTCATATTGTACACGGATTTGAAATAGGAAGGAAAAATTCAAAACAAATATTCCATGTAAACGATGAATAATATTGAGAATCAGATATTATGCCTGGATTTGGTGACATCTGAACACGCAAAACAATTGCACAAAGTCATTCGATTCTGAGTATCTTTTACCAATGACAATGGTTAGTTGACTTAAGAGTCTACTGAGACTAATTGTAATGCAAAAATGTGTATAGCATAAAATATGACAAATTAAATAGTTTTTTTTAAGCCCTCAATGGAGCACATTTAGTCAATTTTGGTTCTTTTGGGCTTTCAACTTTGGTTCTTTTAGGTTTTTGAGATTCTCCCAATACTTTTTCAGTCTTATAGATCTCTGTAGTCTAACTTCCTCCGAGTAAAAGGCAACTCTTTTTGTTCCTTCTTTAAATTTTAATCTAGTGTTTTTATTCCTAAGGATTGGTTTTCCCTTCCTTCTTTCAGACGTTCCTCCGTTATCCCTAATTCTTTTAGGTCCTGTTCCACTTCCTTAAGCCACTCATTCTTTACTTTCATCTTGAGTTGGTAATTTAGGAGTTTCTTCATCAGTATTTCTTCTGGTAGCTTTATTAAGTGTCCATAAAAAGCCAGTCTCCTCTTTCTAATATTATCTAACAGATATTCATTATCCTGGTAGATGGCTGAACTTGGCAGCAGTCTGTATGTTCCTTCTACCATGTGTTTTTTGTTGATAATGGTTCTCAATATTTTCCTTTCCACTTTTTGAAGCTCCTCTGTTCTGTTTCGGCTTCTTAGATTAAATAAAGTTTCCGCAGCATAAGCCACTTCGGTCTTGTGACCGTATTATAATGTCTGATTTTCGACTTTATATATATGAAGTGTTTATATAACACACAACAATAACTATAAATATTTTATTAAGAAAAATGTCTACAAACGTCAAATTATAAATGTTTCTCTTTTTTTCACTGGTATTTTTAACGTTAAAAGACCAAAAATATAGAGAAACTGACTGCAAATATGGAACATTAGAGATAGTTTCAAAATATGGAGTCTCCATCCTAAATTCGGAGACTGATATGATCAGTTTTAAATCAGTTTAAAATAGATGAGTCATCCTATTTTCCTGTCCCTTCTCATTATATAAACACACAATCTAATAATCCCTCTGATATCTAATATAGCACTAACTCAGATTGCCTCAGTACTTCTACTGTTCAGTCCATATAGTAATGAGAGTAGTGGCAGTAACTTGGAGAGTAATTTGGTTAGGTAACATTTAAAAAAACACACTTCTGATTCCTTTAAAAAAGGTAACCTGTGTTATTTTCCTTGAGTTTGGACCAAGATATTATATATCCAAGTTTCACATACAAACTTACAGTTCAGCTGCAAAAAAGGCAATAATCATAACAGCCATTAATAAATATTACATATACTCTCAAATAATAACAGTAACATTGCATTATGCTATAAAGACAACACGAAAATGTTTTATTTTTTTAAATATAAGGTTATAAAAGATTTACTTAAAGGAATGGAAACACTGTCAAAGAAAGGTAGGATGAAGGAATATTGGCTTGCCTTTTGGGTTCGGGAGTGATGGGATTTACGACGGGAAGAATATCTTTGACTAACCACTGTGGATGCTTCTGGAGGTTCTTCACCTGGAGGTGCATCCTCATCACCTGGAGGAGTGGAATCAGTGAGTGGTGTATCATATTGCTTCAATACCTGTACCACTTCATGCCGTAATGTGAGGAACTCGTCCACACTGAGCGATTTGTTTGGAGGAGTATTGTTTATATGTTCTTGGAAACTGAAAATGAATGGTTTCATTTACTGTCTTCTAATATATAAGTCAATATACACAAACAACTATTTATTTAATGATAAATGTATAATTGTATAAATTATAAACTTGTAAAACTACATACTGTGCAATGTGGTTATTATAATCTGAAGGTAACAAGAAAAATGATCTTATAGAGAATAAATTTTAAAGAACAGAATGAATATAATGTAAGAAATATTACCATTGTATTGACTTACACTGTTTTTATTTATATGCTATAATTTTTCACACAAAACATGATGAAGTATTGTTACACATTTTAAAATACAGAATCAGTCATAAAAACCGCATACAATCTTGTTACATTTTTTTAATTATTAAAAAATATAATGTTAATTAAAGAATAACTAACAATTTACATTATGTTAAGAGTCATTTAAATACTTCAACTTCCTTGTCTCGAGTTCTTAAACGTGCAACAAGCCACTCCCTGAGAACTCAAATAATACTTTTTAAATAAATTATTAGGGTGGATCAATTTAAACAATTTTTTATTTGATGCGATAAAAAAATCAAGCACATATTCTTTTCCAACATAGTCTCTTGCTTCAGAAATATATTTTTCCCATCTGATGGGCAGTTTTTGATTCCAGTATAGTAAAATGGGAAAGGGCAACTGTGTACAAAGACCTCCCATTGCATTGTCTTGGAATTGTTGTCCTTCTAGTGCTTTTTTAAAAAGCACAAAAAGATGAAAATTAAGGAGCGATAAGTCAGAGTTATGATGAGGAAGTTAAGTCATCACATTTCTTCTAATTTTGTAGAAATCAGAAAGAAAAAACCACGCAATCCACCCTCCCCTCTCCCTCACACACACTAGATTCTAAGTCATGATTGTTTCGCAGATCTTATTCACTATAAGTTTTAATTGTATAACTTATTCCATCCTGTACAGCAATTTTAGAAACTCTCACATGTCTATCACCTTCAATAAGGTCACAAATCTGAGAAAGTTTTCCGTAATGCTGGTCTGAGGATGGTGTTCATGTTCCTCATTTTCAACCTGTTAACATCGTTTCTCCAATTCATTATGCAAGACAAACACACGAGCACTTGATGGTGACCGATCTAACTGTATAGTCAATCTTTTCAGAATTTCAGTGGATTTACGTCTTTACGAACTGAAGATGGGCTGTGCAGTAGAAGTACTCTGTGTATCATCAACCTCATTTATAAACAGTGTCATTAACAAGTTTTCACTACAAGGCGTTTGGTCTCTACAAATCATTTAATTTGGTATTTATAACACCTTATATATATGTATATATACACATATATATAATTAATGAATTCTGGTTTTCTTAAACTGGGTAGCATTTGATGCTAAATTTATTAATTTTTTGAGCCATTTTAAAACAGATCAATTAAGTCCTGACTATAAGCTAAGAATGCAATATCATATTTATAATACAATTTTATAACATGCATATTTTATAATAGCGTATTATAAACATATTGAGCTAGCACTATTTTAAGATACAGCAAGATCCATATTTAACAGACACCCGATTAACAAAAACAAAAAACCATATTTGTAGTGGCTGTTTGGAAATCTAAAAGTTTTTAACTCATAAAGCACAGACAGACAGACGGATGGATGGACAGACAGAGGGAGGAAAAGAAAGAAAGAAAGAGAGAGTGAGAGAGAGAGAGAGAGAGAGCGGGATGGATGGACAGAGGGAGGAAAAGAAAGAGAGAGGGGGAGGGAGGGAGGGAGGGGAGAGAGAGAGAGAGAGAGAGAGAGTTTTGTTTACTTAAAAGTGAATGTTTCATCACATTTACCCTTGTACACTAACAGATTCAGAAATTCAGCATTACATACATATTCTCACATGCTGCATGTTTTGTTTTGAAGCTTTACAACTCTACATTAAATTATAATGAAGTTTAATATTTTATTACTTAAATAATAAAGTAAATTTTCTCCACAAATAAAACACTTCTGCTATTTCATGCTTATTGAACTTGGCACTCCTATCAAGAGCTGAGAACAAATTACTGATAATTCTGTCCTTAAATAAATTTTGAAGGTAAGCAAGAGGTCTAAACTATAAACATTCTATACCCTCACTATGTTTATTCTACTGTTAAACAGACCCACATTGAAATATGATATGGACATCTGAGTAAGTTAATGCAATGTTAAAAGTAATACACACAGTAGTACAACACTCCATTTACATACATTTTTTTGTGTTTTAACGTCTGACTATTGTGCAAACTTTGGCTAATGCAGACGATGGGATGATTTATAGTGTATGAAAATGCCAAGCCCTGGCCGGGAATCGAACCAGGGTCCTTGGGGTGAAAGCCCAGTACGCTATCAACTAGGCCACGGAGTTATTTGGTATGTTTAAGTATTGAACCAATTAGCAGATTTATCAAAGAAATTATTAATAGTACTAGGAACTGTTAACTACTTGTTATCCTGCTAAACAGGAGGTTAACTATATAATACAGTAAATCATTACCATTCACCAACCACAGCCTTTTTGTGGCTTCCATGGTTGAAAAGGGATTACTATCATATTAAATGTATATGTATTTTGGATAAAAATTACAATACCTCCTCTATATCCGCGATCTTTTTTATCCATGGTAAACATATATGTGCAAAGTAAATCCCTCAATATAAAAATATTGTCATTATTTATACTTCAAAGGTTTCATATTTACTGATTCTGCTGTGCTCCTGTGTTCATGTGTTAAACAAAGCTTCTTAGAAATTTTCTCTATCCAAAAAGGGGTTCCCCCACACAGGTCTGATAACTGAGGGTCTACTACAGTGCTATATTGGTGTGTTTATTTTTACTATATCAACAAATAAATGTGAAGCATTTATAGTCAGATGATGGCTGTATTTTTATTAGATAAGACACTAAATGAGACATAAGTAATATAAGTAATGTATTATGGCAATGTACTGTAATAACATATGGAAATACACTTTCATTAAAAAAATTGTATTGCAAAGAAAATTTTGTCACAAAAGAAAACCAAATACAAGATTCCACTTACAGATTAAAGATTCTTATAAAAATTGATATAGAAGCAACAAAACACTGAAAGAAAAGGATGGAGTTTTAACAAAAACTCAACGACAAAAACTGAAACCATTTAAAATGTTTGGATTTATCACAAAAATTAGGTTGTTTTTCTTAAACTTGTTAATTTTTATATTTATTAAAAAAATGTGCCTGTACTACATAGGTTTTTAGTCTAACTAGGTGTAAACTAGCATGGAAAGTGAAGTATGTTGTATTATTAACCAATTTCTGAAGGCACAAATGAACAAGTAAAAAAATATCAACCAAGAATGTAAATCAAATGTACAACTTTTGATAAGTTTTGCAAATTTAGCTATTCTGGCCTTGTTAGACTTTAATCACTTATAATAGTCAGTAGACTATATTTCATAAGAAACATTGGACAATTAGACCAATATTTCAGAGCTTTTAACAGTAAAAAACATTTTTTAAGTCATGGTTGCAAAATCTTTTTTGAAAAAAGTAATGTATAATGTACTCACTTCTCAAAGTGTGTCGGGTACCCTTGAGTTGGGGTTTTCAGCAGTTTATCATACAAAGCAGTGACGTGTTGGAAGCGTTTACCTTCCGTTTCCCACTTAATGTACGCTTCCCAAAGACGATCAGACCTGAACAAGAATTGCAGTAATATTAAAATTGGAAATGATTTTAAACTATTAATAAATATGAGTAAAACGAAAAATAATGAATAATGATTAAATAAACCTTAAAATAAACAATTAGTTCTAATTATGAATTTAGCAGTAATGTAAATATAAACAAATCAGTTTATTTTACATCACCTTTGACGTATTTCTTCAATGTTGCCAGTGAGAACAGAATTTTTGTAACTGGAACTCCTACAGGTTTACCCTGATATTTATGGTGATAACAATGATTGAATAACACATAAATTAGGAAATAAGTATAATAAAAATTGTTTAATTCAATTCTATGTGGCTGTAGTATTGTGGTAGTTATTATTATTGTAATTACACTGAAGACTATTTGCTCAATTTTAAATAGTAGGAATTAAAATAATAGCAAAAAAAAAATATATTTTTTTCAAAATAAAATTATTAATACTTAAAATAATTTTTTATTTACAAACTTTTGAGTGTAAATACTGAATTTTAAATTTTGTATGATATACTCATTATATATAATATTATAACCAAAAACCAAATAATTATTAAACACCAAAAATAATAATTATTATTATTCTATTATAAATAAGAAAAAAAATTAAAATCAGTTTTATAAAATATTAGCAAATTTGAGTAGGAAATAGTAAATTAATTGCTCCAGCTAAAATTTTTCAAACAAAATCTTTAAAAAACAAACAAAGTTAAAAACGTCAAACTACTGCAGACCTGTATTGCATTTTTTATACATTTATTGTGCATACATATAAAAAATAAAATAAATATTTTAGTTCATATTGCAATCATAATAGTATTTTTTCTGGCGAAAAACCGTAAAGGTTATCAACGCTGTGATCATAACAGCGATCATAACAGTGATTCATAAATAATGGAGACTTCATAACAATTTAATAAAAAAATATATTACCCATCCAAGATAACATTTTATCTAGAGGGGAACTGTAGCAGCACAAGCTAACGTTTCCCTACACTGGTGTCTCATTTTTTAAAATAACTATCTATTTATAAAATAGATATTTTTTTTTTGCGAAAAACCAACAAGGTCATCATCGCCATTAAGCCCATGTGCGTCCCTTGCAATTTTAACATCCTCTACCAAATCCCTTCCCCACCTTACAGCTATGGTCACAGAGAAATGGGTCAAGTGATTTCTACTAATCCTTTCCCGAATCGTTGGATTACTGAAAACATCAAATACCCCTAGATACACAATAATTATACACAAAATGTATAATACATTTTAAGGGAAATTATGGCAAATACAACTTAAGTTTCAGATTCATAGTTCTAATTAAAAATTGTAATATTTATAGTCAGGATACAAAATAAACAAAGCGAAAAAAATGTGTATACTTTGACCATTTGATAAGTTCCCAAGCGGAAGTTGTTGAATATTAAATTAAATTAACTTTTTTTACATCAAATTATTTTCTGACAAATTTTTAGCCAGGAAACAGCCAATTTTGGTGACTACATTGTCTCAGTCAGCACTTTATATGACCTACTCATAATTTTTTTTTTTATTTGCATTACTGTACAATTTTAAGAATGTTACTGACACATTCAGCAACACAGAACACAAATTATGTTGTGTTGTCTGTTGCCAATATAAAGATGAGTACATTCAAAGGATTAAATTAGGATATTGGCATAACTAAATAAATATTACAATTTTGTGATTGTTTTTTAAAAAAATAATTTAAATTGTGTTCTGATATAGTTAATTTGGCTGCCACAAGCAATTGTTTTTTGTTAAAATAATTTATTTTTTCTTCCTAAAAAATTTACATGTTAAAAAAATTGGAAAAATAAGAAAAATTATAATTACCATACAAAGTTAATAAATACTTGTACTATTCAAAATAATTCAATCAAGCAATATTAATGCAAGTATGAAATTACAATCTACTACAGTGATTCTTCAGGTTCACATGAGACTAACTGATGACAACTGGTTTATATATATATATATATATATATATATATATATATATATATATATATATATATATATATATATATATATATATACTGATTTTTTACTATCTATACCTTTTTGAATCACTGATAATGCATGCCAAAAGATTTAACCTCTTAGCCTATATATTATCTGCATAAAATGTTAACTTGGCCGAGTAATAAATACACTGTTTTCAATAACATTCAATAAATTTCTTACAGAAGAAGTCTTGTTTGATATATATATATATATATATATATATATATATATATATATATATATATATATATATATATATATATGTGTGTGTGTGTGTGTGTGTGTGTGTGTGTGTGTGTGTGTGTGTGTGTGTGTGTGTGTGTGTGTGTGTGTGTGTGTGTGTGTGTGTGTGTGTGTGTGTGTGTGTGTGTGTGTTTAATTAATTCAATGATACAGTATTACACATAAATCAATCAGAAGGTGTTTTGAAAAAGTCTGTCCAAAAAATCAAATTATATTCTCATTTATTTTCTACAATCAAAATATTACTCAAATACAATTATAGGTAAAAAATGAGGCTTTAGTTTGAACATACATTTTAAACAAACATTGATTTTAAAAAAATATTTTTATTAAATTTACAATTAATATTACTAATTACACTTTTTTAAATACTCTATAAAACACCATGTTAACATCGATGAAGCACACACCTGAATTCTAATCCGCATGCATCTAAAGCCTTGTCAAATATTCCTCTTAGAAAATCTTCATCTTTTTGATAAGTCGCCTTGCAGTAGTTGATATAATGTATCCAAAGATCAACGCTCAAAGGAATAGCCTTCAAGCCACGCTCAAACACCTGCCGACACTTTCATTATTAGAACTTTCTTTTTCACAAAAACTGACAAAATAAATATAAACTATCAGGCCTTAATATAAATATAAAAACAAATTCTGTTGACCTACGCTAAATTAAAAACTAAAATATTCAGTTATCATTTATCACCTTACTATTTCTTGGAGATCCATCTCCTGTCGAGAGGATGCTCGCTTCTCCGCAGCCTCGACTCTGGATTTCCTTCCTGACAGCTTGATTAAGCACCAATCAGAATAACACTGAATCACAATGCTTCTCATTCAAGATATATCAGCATTATTCCCTGTGACATAATTCTTGGCTGTGACCCGTCCCCCCTACCATTGTATTACTTTATCAACAATACAGGCCTAAACTTATGTATTGTAAACTCATACATAATTCAGTCCTTGATTATCACACCTCAATATTACTATGATTCTTAGATAAAGTATTTTGTTCAGTCTACTTATATAAATTACATTAACTTAATTAACTTATAATAATCAGTTGTCAATAATTAAAAACTATTTAAAACTATTTATGTATATATTACATATCTTAAACTTATTGTGTACCTAAGTACAATATCTTAAAAAACCATACTAATACTTAAACAACATTGATTGTATAAACACTTTTTTGTATTATATTAACTAAACATATTTGTACAGCGCAACAAATTTTATTATGAAACGCTACAAAAACAGATGTCTTCATCAAGCGCTTTTCTTCTATTTTTGCCTAAAAACACACTAAAATCAACAACAGAAACAACAGTATAGAATTATAAACATACTTAAGTAGTTAACATAATTGGAGCATACACTCCGACTTAAAAAATGTCCAATCTGTTAAAACGTAATTTGTTCGAAGTAATCAATATTATTTAAACAAAACTAAAAACAGAATTGAATACTTTATTTTACTGTACCATGGGCGTGAGGTGCATTGATATATATACTGGTGCCATAAGTATGGTCAGGAGCCGATGTTGCGAGTCCACTGTTAAGGGAAAAATATGTATAGTTTAATGTGATTACTGTAAATAGAAAATGTAAGAAACTATCAAATCTTTGTGGCAAATTAATTATGACTGAATACAAAATTACCTCCTCGCACTTTTTAACATTGCCTTTTCGTTTCTCATAATCTGCATATTTTCTCCAGTAACCATAACAGTATGGGTAATGCGACAGGAATGCATCATATGCTTCTCGTGCAGCTTCTACATCATTCTGTAACAATTAAGTTATCCAAAGATTTAACAAAAATGAAAATAACGCATGGAAACAAATATCATAGAATTGAACTTTTATATTTAAAACAACAAATTATTACGTCTAAGGTTTACTGAAAACATTGTGCAACATTATATTGTATATAGCATGTTTATTGTGTAACTTGTGTTTGCTAACACTGTTACTGTTACAACAAATTTGCTAATCAGGAAATAAATTCAGGCTGCCATCAACTTGGTCTTTAAACATAATTTTATTTTGTTTCAACTGAATATAAAGAAATTTGTGTTTATACTTAATATTTGAAATTTTAAAAACTGATTAAAGCCTGACAAGGGGAAGGTTTAGTTTATCAACAACTTTTTTTAACTGGAATTACTGTAAGATTATTATTATAGACACATTTGTTTACATATAAAGAGTGTTTATCGGAAACTGCATGTTTTTGTACTGGGTAGTACACGACAAGTAGTAGGAGGATGGCAATTGCGAAGATCCTATTGTGTCGAGGGGAGTTGGAAATTTCAGTTACATTCAAGATATGGGACCTTGAGCACCGTGCTTTTGTTACGAGACGGTTTTACGCTAACAGTGAGCCCCAACGAGACTTTTGCCAGCACTTCAATGTACTGCCGCGTGTGCCGATTCCAGATCGTAACACAATTTTGAGGTGGATGCATAATGTGAACACAACGGGATCATTGATGAAAAAAACCTCCAGACCAGGTTTTTTTGGTTCAAAAATTTTAAATGTGTGGCTTTTTGAAAACCATGCGGTTTAAATTCAAACTGCATTTATTTATATTGAAATAAAAGAAGAAATTCTTATGATCTAAGTTAACAAAATTTTGTCTGTCAAAGACGCTTTATCAAAAATTACTGTTAATATAAATTCCCTTAATTTACCAAATTTCTGAAGAATTAAGGAATTCAAGTGAATAAATTGCTTAAATATTTAATTTTGTACTTTTTATTCAAAAAAACTCACCCACCCCTATTTTAATTACTTTAATACAAAAATGCTTAAAATGTATATCTACCTCTTGGTCCACATATTGCAGGAGATAAGTCCAGCCAGTGAAATCTGCTGGATCATCCCTGACTGCTTTCCAGTATTTTTCTAACTCTGGCAGCATTTTATTAACCTTTTCCTAAAACATGAGATTTATTACTTTGACAAAAATTCAATCATAACTAATACATGTACTAATTATTACAAATACATCACAAACGTACTGGTGAAGTTAAACAACAAAGGACCGACAGTAACAGGTACAATACTAAATAAAATCTTTATTAACAAGACAAAGTTAGAACCACAACTTACCTCCTCCATTTAACCTCAGCAAATAATACAACAGTGCTTTAAAACAAAAATACAAACATAAAAGTTAAACTTACAATAGTAATACTTTATTTGCAGAAAAAAGACAACTTAATTTTTACAAAAAACGTATGCTCAGTCGTACATTTGTTTCAAATGAAGAAAATCTGCTTTAGATTTCAAGGCTGCAAAAGATCAGTGTACAATTTTATTGGGCTCTAATACGGCTAATGAGTTATCATTCTGAAACACCAAGGGAATTTAAAGGCATCTCAAAAACAGACTCAACAGTTTAAGGGTTACAAGCGTTATTTCAAGAATATTTCTAATTTACTCATTCCTGACTTAAAAGCATATTGTGAAAGGGAGCAGATACCATTCAAAAATATTAATTTTAATTGATAATGTGCCTGGTCACCCACCAGTGACGAGTTATAGTTAAAAACAGGCGTTAAGGTAATGTTGTTTTTCTTCCTTAACACTGTATCACTTATCCAACCTGTAGATCAGGGTGTTATAAAACGACTTTAGAAGTTATTATTTTTGTAGAACATTTAAGGAAATAAGAAAATGATTAGAGAACTAGATTTAAAAGGAAAAAAATAGTTACACAACTATGACGATAGTAGATGAAACTGTTGGATTTGACGAAATAGATCAAGCAAACGTTGAAGAGCTACTTGAATTTCAGTCAAGAATTAAACAACAAAGACCTTGTAGTGTTAATTACTCAGTTAACAAAAAGGAAAAAAATAGTTACACAACTATGACGGTAATAGATGAAACTGTTGGATTTGACGAAATAGATCAAGCAAACGTTGAAGAGCTACTTGAATTTCAGTCAAGAATTAAACAACAAAGACCTTGCAGTGTTAATTACTCAGTTAACAAAAAGGAAAAAAAATAGTTACACAACTATGACGGTAATAGATGAAACTGTTGGATTTGACAGTCAAGAATTAAACAACAAAGACCTTGCAGTGTTAATTACTCAGTTAACAAAAAGGAAAAAAAATAGTTACACAACTATGACGGTAATAGATGAAACTGTTGGATTTGACGAAATAGATCAAGCAAACGTTGAAGAGCTACTTGAATTTCAGTCAAGAATTAACCAACAAAGACCTTGCAGTGTTAATTACTCAGTTAACAAAAAGAAAAAAAACAAACTATAAAGTTCTGACAACAGACAATGATTCAGACGAAGAAAGAAATGCAAAAGTTTTAAGGCTAATGCGAATGCTTGCTAAAAAGAAATTTTACTTGAGAAACAATGATGTGTACCTGAGATTCTTTTTTAGAGCCGACAATGATGCTATGTAAAAGAACCCACAAGATTGACATTGAATGTTGCAGAATAATTCACAGTTTACACAGCAAAGATGATACACTTAATTAAATGAAAAAAGCAAAAAAAAAAAGTTTTGCATTTTTTATTAATTATGTTTGTTTATAGTTAACTTTTAATTTTATAGGAAAATCATAAATTTAAATGAAAAGATAATAGCATGCAATGTGTTGTAAAACTAAGTAAGGAACTGTTAGGATAAGCACTAGCATTACTGAACAGCACTGACAAAATGTAAGTTGTACGTTTTTATTTTGTTGAAGCTTTGAATTTTAGATTTACATACGTTAGGCTATTACTGTATTTTCTTTTATAAACAGTCTTACAATTGTGGGGTTGTACAAAACCGTCGAATATAAAAATAATCCAAAATTTCCAAAACAAAGTCTTGCGACGAATAGTCAATGCCCCATGGTATATTCGTAACAATGATTTACATCGGGACTTGAACATCAGGCTTGTCACAGATGAAGTTAAAAAATGTGCAACTAGTCATAATGGGAAGAGCTCATATGACCAAAAGATCAAACAACCAAAAGTTCATTCGACCAAATTATACTTAAATATTTTGGTTGAATGAACTTTTGGTCATATGAACCATGTTTTTAACAGAGTGGTTCATATGACCAAAAATCAAACAACCAAAGGTTCATTTGACCAAAAATGTGCAATAACTTAGAGATTTATTGACATCGAGGTTTGTATTAACTTCAAAAAGGATATTTTGTAAAACAAAAAGGAGGTTTTTTTATTATTGCATATAGATCAGTGTCAATACTGATATTTAAATTAATGATACACAATAAACTAGACTATAGACTATTGTTTTAGCGTTTAGGCCTACAGAATATACTGTCAATATATTCACTTTTTTTATTATTACATATAGGTAACAATATATAATAAACATATAAAACATCACTGTTACAGAATTAACACTTGAATACTAAATAATTAAATTGGACTGGGTAAGTAGTATAATGGTATTTGAAATAATAATAAAAAACATAAAACATAATACTAATAAAAACACGGTTCTTATGACCAAAAGTTCATTCGACCAAAATATTAAATATAATTTGGTTGAATGAACGTTTGGTTGTTTGATCTTTTGGACATATGATCTATCCTCTTAAAAACACTGTTCATATGACCAAAAGTTCATTGGGCCAAAATATTAATATAGAATTTGGTTCAATGAACTTTGGTCATATGACTCCATCACGTCATAATTTACGGCTTTTTACGCATGAAAATTGTGAGATGGAGGTAGTACTTGAAGTGGCCGGCAACGTTTGCCGCCTCAAGAGGACTAAACCTCATGAACTGCTCTATTGATGTGAAGGAAGTTATTAATGTAATAGCTATCCTACAAATGTGATTTTGTTGTAGATGTAAACCATTAGTCAATCTTGTAAAGATTGGTTACGAGTATTAAATAAATAAAAAATAAAAATAAAATAAACAGTCTTGTAACAAAAATTCAAAATTAGTATAGCTAATAATAATACCTGCGAAATCATGTGCAATATAGTATTGTATTGTACATATAAACCTATTATTATCAGGTTCACAAACATAAACCCATATTTATTAGGTTTTTAATGACAAATCCAACTACCCAAGTTACGTGAATCCCTCGCACAATGTAGATATATATTTACATTTTAATATCTACTTCATGCACAACCTTACCGAAGTTTTGGTAGTAGCCTTGCCATCAATAGCAGATTTCTTTGCTTGGGGACAGTCATCGTTGCTTGCTTCAGATGTCGGTGAACTTGGATCATATTCGCCTTCTGGCAGTTTGCGTTTGACAGCTTTTGATTTGGGCTCTTCACCTTCTGGTAGCGATTCATCTTTTGATGCATCACCTAAAATGGTTTCAAATTCTTAACTTTTTCAAGTTCAAAATTAACCGATTAATCAAAATATTTTTAGTTAAATTATTTATATTACTTAATCTGTTTGGACAGTACTATTCTCCATTGTGTAATACAGGAAAATATAGGTAACAGTAAAATCTCTCGCAGGCACATTCAGTAGCTCAGAATGCTTCTTTTGTGCCAATGGAAAACGATGTTTGTTCACTTATTTCTAAATGAGCTCTGTGACAAAAATCCCGTCAAGTACAACATCTGTGTTACGTAAGGTAAGGTTTTCACTTGTAAAAAAATAGCACCTGCAAACATTCATCTAGAAATCTGTCAATGTAATGGTCCGTGGCATTATTCAGTGAGACCAATGGAGCCCGTATTACATCGGCCTGTAGCGGTATTCACACATTTGCACGCCGATGTAATCAGTCCGTGGAGGTATTAAGTCAGACCAATGGAGCCCGTATTACATCGGCCTGTAGTGGTATTCACACAACTTTTGCGTGCTGATACAATCGGCCCATGGCGGTCAGATTAAATATAAAATGAAGAAAATTTTAATTCTATTTTTTTTTTTTTGACTTAGGCCTATGTGATGGGTTCCCCATTTATCCGTTTGGTGCGATCTGACCCAAAAAGCCCAAGCGCCGAAAAAAAGCCCGACTCGAACTCTAAAAAACTCGGCCCTTACTTTAAATAGAACCAACACACAAGATTTATCGATGTGGTCTTCACATTAAGAAATTTATATTAAAATTTCTGTATGTCTACACCTGCATGCCTTTATCATCAAATCGTTACTTTCTGGGCACTTCTCATAATTTAATGAGTAAATAACTGAAATCTGACCTTAAGCGTAGAATGAAAATTGCAATGTTTTCTCCAAACCTTTATATATATATATATATAACTTCTTAATCACTTTGAATACACTACTTTAAAAAATCTGGAGTTAGCAAATACTACTTTTTATTCACTTCATTCAATGTTCATTGTTAAGCAACATTATATCTAGTTTGGGCTAGACTTTAGTTTACCAACAATGTTATCGAGATGTATAAACTCACAACAGTCATTTAATTTTGGAAAAGAATTGTACCTTTACTATCTTTTGGACTTGCTGAGACTTTTTTCTTCTTCTTTTTCTTTTCTGATCCTTCAGGAGGGAGTTCATCCTCAGAGACAGCTTCTGTTTCAGGCAAATCAGCGCTTGTTGGAAGTTCTTCATCAGAAACAGCCTCTGTGTCTAACTGTTCCTTATTGACTTCTGCTGGCAATTCATCTTCCGATACCATTTCTGTGTCTGGGTCTAACGCAATCTACCACATACCATAATAATACATATAATTTGTTATTATATATGTATCTTTGTAACAGTTCATATTTCTTAAATAGTATTACTAATACTTGTCTCCTTGGCCAAAAATTTTATCTTTTATTACCTGTGTTTATTTTTAAGCACCAAAGTTATGATAGACAAAGCTCTAAATTAATTTTTGTAAAATATTAAATCCTGAGTTTTGTAATCCTTTAATATGAAATATAATACAAACATTTTTTTAATTTAAATAAAAAAAAGGCATATAGTATGTCTACAACTCAAACTAAATATGACAGGAGGTTAAAAAGAAAATCAAACAATTTGGATGAATAAAAACAGAAGTTGAAAGCAGTTGGATAAATCACGAGAATTTTATCCTATTATTACATTTTATATTTTAAAATATTTAGATTTCGTCTTCTTAATAAAAACATTACAATTAATACGAATTAACTGATAATAATTACTAACTTAAACTGTTTATAGTATAAATAATTTACCGAATCTTCATCTTTTTTGTTATCTTTCTTTGCTATAGTTGCATCAGACTCATCACAGATTTCATCGATAACTGTCATTCCTTCAAGGCTTTCAACATGAGAATCCACTTCTGGAGAAGGTTTAGTATCATCAACCAAGTCAATCTGTTCAATTTCTTTGACTTCCTTTACAGGAGTAAGCTTAAAAAACAAGAATTGAAATAGGATTATTAAATGTTGGTTTAACATAGAACAACTATACAATGGTATACAGGTAATTTTACAGTAATCCCTTCCTGTATCACACAGGATATGGAAGGGATCCATATCCTGCATGATACAGGAATGGATACGCACAAAACTTTGTATTGTGCAGAGTTTTGATATGCACTGATTTGGTTTGTTTTTCAGTTTTACCGATGCTGGTGTTTCAGCACTGTGAGCCTATCAGTATGCAGTCTGACACAATATAACAAGGCAGTAGTAGTTTAGAGACTGGAGGCATTGTAGATGTAAATACAGACGAACTCGGTTCATCAAACTGTTACAGCATATTGAAAATCTAATATTCAGAGCTTTTTTATTTCATCCTTGTCTTGAATATCTTGAAGCTTATTTTATTTTTCAGTCAGTGCAGTTTTAATAATCTTTTTATTATCTTCTTGTTATAATGCTTATCCATTCCGTATACTTGCAATTAACACAGGAATATTGATGGACCCTTTGAAGACTTGTTGTAGTCTTTTTATTAAATGTATTTTACTGTAACGTAGTTTTAAATTTTCTCTTTCCTTAAATTAGTAAAACTTATAATTGGAAATTTTAAACTATTTTAACAAAAAAAATGCAATAATTAGTGTTATAGTCTAGCCACTTAGTAAACAGTCTGCAAGAGAATTCCCCTCCACCGCTCACAAGCAATCCAGTGATACACAGTCGGCCAATTTGAGTCTACAAACTGTTAATACTCAGTGATTAGTGAAGGAAATGCAAGGAGCTGTGGTGAGAAAGTGGGGATTTGACCTCTCTCTCTCTCTCTCTTTGCACATTTTCTCTCTCTGTCCCACTGGTGCTCTTATGAAGCTGTTTTCTAAACGGCTGACCTACAAGTATATGCATTGCAGTAGCCCAAGTAGACTGCCATTTTGTTTTAAATTTCAATTTATTAAAAGTATTTTATCCACTAAAGTGCACATTTTTATAATTTCTAATACACTGTACAGTTTGCTTTGAGTAGTTTCATTAAGCGATTGTATATCAGAGAACCAGTTACGAGTGCTAAGCAAGAGATTACAATACATAAGAGTGTTGCAGAAAGATAAAATACACTGCTCCTATTCATACACTGTTTGGTTGTGTTATCAGAGTAAATGACGAACAATTATTTGCAGTGCTTCTAACTGACAATCACAACTGTAATGTGCTTCAACTGTAATGTTAAAAATTGAATTTAGCTCTTTGTAGTAATTTATGGTGACAATAAATGGAATTGTGTCAATGATATAAACAATTACAATAGTCAGTTGTTTGGTAAGTTTAATACTAATGATATCACCAAAATAAAATAGTACCCAACTACTGTAATAAGACAATTCTAGAATATAGAAATAATCAAATTAGAGCAAAGTTTCTTTTACTTCTTTTTGTCTTTTTCAAACAATACTGATAACAAAAAAATGTCTTCCATTTCAACTGTTTTCAGAGAACTGCTATCATAACTCAAATTACGAATGTAATTTTTCAAAGATACGCTTATATTTTATCTGCTAATCATCCATTATAAATTCTTTGTACCATTTTAAGTGATGTTTAAAATTCTGCAATAGTAGTGATAAATCATTTGTATGAACTGTCATAGTTGCAGACAATAATAGCAAAAATAAAAAAACATTACAAAAAATTGTAAGATGAAAATTTTGCAGTCTATACAACAAAAATCAAAATATTTACTTCTTGAACATCAGAATCACTTCCAGATGCTTCTACAGCTGTTTCCTGGATCACAGCATCAGTTTCCATTGCTTCAACAACGGGTTCACTTTCTGAAGCTTGTGAAGTTGTTCGTATTTTTACACTTATTGGAGCAGCCTTTGTTATTGTAGGAGGAGATGGAGCGTCCAATTCAGGCACATCATTGTGTTCTGCAAGTATACAATTTAAATTAATTTTCAATTTACCAAAAGTTGTTATTATTTAGAATTTGACTTACTTCAAATGTTTAAGGAAGTACTAAAATATGACTTATAAAATCATGATTTAAATTGTCAATAAAAAAATACTACACATTTTTTCAAAATTAAATTAAAGTATAGTACAGTTCCTGTTATTATTGACATAATTTGGAACTGTTGTTAAGTTGGATAATACAATTGAAGATGAATGAATAAAGGAAGGTTGTTTAATAACAAACAAATCTGTGTTAATATAAATTTTATAAATGTACTATATTATCAATAGTTCATATTAACCTAATATTCATTAATAATAAATAAACATTATATAAATATAAACCATATGGAAATGGAATTTTTCTTTAAGTAAAATAAATTCTAAAATAAACAGCTTGACTAAACGGTTGCCAATTTGGCAAAATTCTACTGGGCTGCAAAATCTTAAAAAATATTGAAATTTGGATGTAGTTAAAGAGATACTATCATATTATTAAAAGTTACACCATTATATATTACAGTTCAATAATCACCAGGGAAAACAAAATTGTTAAAAAAATCATTAATTTCATAAGGATCACCATATTTGCGCAGCAATTTTTTTTTTTTTTTAATGTGTACTTTATATATACGTTATAAATATTTTTATCTTTGTTCCTGTCACATTTCCTTTTATATTCTAGTTTAGTGAAAAATTTGTTATATTAAACACTTACCAACTTGTTTTTCATTTAATTTTAACTGTTCTGAATCTATTCCATTTAGCTGAACCGAGATGCCATCATCCTTTACTTTTCCTTCATTACACTCTTCATTTTTTGATTCATTAGACTCATTATCTTCAACAGCAACTGATTCACCTTCAATACGCTCATCTTCAACAACTCCATCATCAGCATTCTGGTTTGTTGTTTTATTATCATCTTTTGATACAACTTCGACTTCTTTAACTAGCCGATCCTAGACAAAGAGTAGTGAAAAAATTTGTAAAACATTCATTTTGATTATTTAAGATACAAAGTTGTTTATAAAGATAAAAAATAAGCCTTGCAAAATAACTCAATTTTATATAAAATAAAATAAAAACTCCCTTGTTCAATAAAATATAAATATTATAATTTTTTCCTACAAAAATTAACAGTTTCAACTTTGATATAGACTCTATTACTGATGTGAAACAATGTCATTACTATAATTAACTTTTCTTACAACTAATTTTAAAATACTATTTTCAATTAAAAACATACTTCATAATTTATGTTTATGTGAAACAGCACAAACATTTACATGAATGTATCTAGTCTATTGACTAGAACTTAAAGCCATATATGTAAGATATAAGTTACACACAGCTGATCACTAGCATTCTGATTCCATGCGTCATCTTTAAGATAGGATTTAATAATTACCTAGCTCAACCAACAGAATGTACTGAAGTACATAACACAAAATATTGAAGTCAAATTAAAGATAGTTTAAATGGACCAAAATTAGAAATGTACTATCAAAGATGAAATGCCTAAAAGAATTCAATTCAAAATATATAAGTTACTTGCAACTATGCATAACTAGAAAGTTATGAGTAGGTTACTAAAAGCAGGTTATAAACACAATGCATGACCCAAGGCAACAGTCGATGACATTTCAAAATGTTGTTACAACACACAGCCTAATGCAAATTTGTATTTTTTAGAAATAATGATCTTACCGGCGGGGGGGAATAACAAAAATACTTATAAAACAAATATTTCAAGAATAAAAACAACATTTATAAATAAATTGAGTATCAAAATGAAAACATAGAAAGGGATATGGCGAATTAAGTATACAAGGTAGGCTATCTTGAATTCTGTATTACAACATGTGAATAGATGGGTGGAGCCTACATGCACGTCAGTCGCTATAACATAAATTTGGGGCGGTGCAAGAGTGTGAGTGAGTAAACTGGCCTAAGAACTAACAAAAGAATTAAAGAAATTATGTCATCAAAAATCAAAAATTAACTAACAAGCTGTTTTAATAACAAATTCATTATAAAGTTACTTTCGCAAAATGAAAAGACCATGACATCCAGTAAAATTTCAAAAATATAATAAAACAAAACAAAATAAACCATAATAATATTGACTAAACAAAATCTATTCACTAAATAAATTTTGCAAAAAAATTTTTGTTTGAACTTTCAGTCTATTAAAATTGATGATTATTACTATTAATATTATTACTGATTATTGATAAAATTGTTATTGATCATTCACAAATTATTGATAATATTTACTAGAATTGAAATATATTAATATGAATACCTACACTTCTTCTTACCTACCTAACTTCTCTTAAAGTTACATACATATAAAAACAATAATAAAACAACCAGATACAAAATTAATAAACTGCTTTAGTTCGATAAATTATTTGAATCAATTCGTCCCAATACAGTTGATAACCTTAATTTCTATCTCCTGATTCAATTACGAGGTACGTCCAGAAAGTAAGTTCCGTTTGGTAATAAAATTAATTTGTGTACAGATATAGAAAAATTATTTATTGCACAAAATTCTACAACTCTTAAACACATAACTGCCAAAATTTTGCAGGCATTTGTCATAGCGTGGCACAAGTTTTTGTATACCTTCTTCATAGAAGTTTGCCGCCTGTGTCTTCAACCAGTTGGAAACATTTTCTTTCAGCTCTTCGTCATTGTTGAAGTGTTGACCGCCAAGGAAAGACTTGGGATGTAAGAACAGATGAAAGTCGCTAGGAGCGAGGTCAGGGCTGTACGGAGGATGGTCAAACACGTCCCAGCCAAATCCCTGTAGGAGGTTTCTCGTCACATTTGCAGTGTGTGGTCCTGCATTGTCGTGAAGAAAAACAACACCTTTTGACAGCAATCCTTGGCGCTTATTCTGTATTGCGCAGCGCAATTTTCTAAGTGTCTCGCAATAAACATCTGCTTTGATTGTTTGACCACGCGGTAAGAAATTAATGAGTAAGATGCCTTTCGAGTCCCAGAGCACTGTGCACATCATTTTTCGAGGTGTTGAGCTTTGTTTCGGCTTAACCTTTGCTGGGGATGAAGTGTGCCTTCATTCCATTGATTGCCGCTTACTTTCAGGGGTGTCGTAAGAAACCCAAGTTTCATCTCCTGTGACTACCTGTGTCAGAAATTCTTCGCCGCCTTCATCATAACGGGTCAAAAACTGAAGTGCACTACCCATCCGGTTTGTTTTGTATTGCTCAGTAAGAATCTTTGGTACCCAACATGAGCAAAGTTTATGAAATTTCAGTTTTTCGGTAACAATTTCATGAATTAGTGATCGTGAGATTTGGGGAAATTCCATAGCGAGAGCACTAATTGTAAACTTGCAGTTTTCCTGGATCTTGTCATCAATCGCGTGAACAAGTTCTTCTGTAACCAAAGCTGGACGCCCACTTCGTTCTTCATCGTGCACTTCACTACGTCCTTCATTGAACTGTCGGACCCATCTTCTCACCATTGAATCATTCATCGCATTTTGTCCGTAAACTTCACAAATTTTCCGATAAATTTCAATTGGTTTCACTTTCCTAGCATTCAGAAAACGAATCACAGATCTGATTTCACAAGCGGCGGGATTATCAATCAACACCGACATTGTAAACAAGCACAACAAAGTATACGTGGCTGACAGCGATCTCAAAATTGTGCATGTTTCTTCTCCTTGATACAGAGTGTCTACCGCGCATGTGCGGAACTACGATCGCAGCGCTGCAGCGTAGAGAAATTGAAACGGAACTTATTTTCTGGACGTACCTCGTACATTTAACTGATATTGGCACATAACACACAATAATTAAAGACAAAGATACAAATATTCAATTACTATCGTTAAATTTATTAAAAATTTTATGAGACCCAAGCCAAATTGATTTTATGGTTCTGATGGATCAAACTTTGTACAGGTTAATTTTGGAAAATAAATTAAATAAAATTTAAAAAAACTAGATATTCAGGAACAATCCATTTCGCTACTGCGGGGAAATATATAACTATCCTTAATAAATAACCTTAAAACTCTTCTTAATCTATTAATTAATAATCTTGGGCAGGGTGCTTAGTATGCTGGACTCATTTGAATTTAGAAAACTCTATTATAGGTCTTTAAAATTTCACAGTTCGATATTGGAAATGTTAACTATATGTATTACTATTACAAAGCTTGAATTATTTAAATAAATTTTGTTGTAGGTATAATAAAGTCACAGCCATAGCAATGAGATTTAATATGTTAGATCTGTCTTAGGCTGATTTAAAACAAATTAAAATCAAAATTCGAAATCCTTGCTGAAAATAATTAAGTTTTTTCGTGGAATAATTAAGTTTATAAAAAGTGGAATAAAATAATTAAGTTTAGACAATCTCACCTAATTTGTTGAAATTGGTCTTGAATCATACTAACACTTTAAATATATTTGTGTAGCTAATATTAATTAATATTGTCACAGAACTTAATAAAGTATCACTTTTTTAGCACTTTGTTACTGACTGACGACCTACGTTCAGCTTGCCTCTCTTTTATATTGACCTACAAGCGTCCTTTTCTCTAAAAATATCTTTTCCTGTTTTTTTTTATCAACTTTTGTTTTTCTAGAAAAATCTACTGCCTTTGTTACCAGAAATTGCGTCATGGCTTAAGTGGATATCCAGGTTCCGTATTTTTAATGACAACTAACTTTGTGTTATAATTTTGGATAATTATTTGAGAAGATTGATTTATTTAATTATTTTTAAAGAATTGGTTTTTCATTTATTTTGCGTAATTTAAATTTGTGTTAGAATGCATTACGTAAATCTATTTCTCTCATTTCGTGCCAAAATTTGTTAACATAGTTTTGCATTCCGTGTGTAGGCTCAGATTTGTTCCTGGTAATAAAAGTGGTCCAATATGTCTTCTCTTTGTCTATTAAGTTAAAGCATATTCGTATCTTAGATTTAATTTGGACATTGTTTTGTTCCTGAAGTGTTGGTTTGGTAATATAATTTAGTTATTCTCATGGATTATGTGGTTACTTTAATAAAGTGAAATATGCTTAGAGTAGACTTGATGCTATAACGTCATCAATAGCCTACATTAATAGCCTAGATTTATACACTGTTTATATTCGAGCTGTTCCTAACAAATCCTGCTATTTGAATTATAAATTGTTACAAGGCTGTGTGTTTATGTGATCTTGAAGGCAGTGAAAACTAGGAAATTTCGGAAGTCTGTGTCTTTTTGAGGGATACTAGAGGAGAGTTGCTTACCAGACACTGACCAGTGCAAGTGTATGTCCGGCAGTTTATCATACACCTATCATACAGCAGTTTTTAACTACTGTTTATCATTAGAATTAGCAAAAAAAAATTAGGTTGGAGAGGGATACAGTAAAAATATATTTTATATTTTTGCCTTTCTCCTCATTAAAGTTCAATATCAGATTAGAGACTCTATACAAAAATTTATATACATTTTAAGCTCATAACCAAACTTGCTTAAACTTTAAAGTAGATCCAACAATAACAATACATTTTGGAAACTCCTGTACTAGGCTACTTTATGTTCACGACTTTGTGTTTCGTAGTTCTCCTGTTTAATGTTCTACTTTTTAATAAAAACAAACAAATTTTGAAACTAGCCCTGACGTAGCATGGAAGTTTCTTCTTAAATTCTTGCAGCAATATGTGGTACATATGCAAATAAACAACACATGACCTGGACTGGGAAACATAAAATGCTTTCAAATAATTTAAATAATTATTTAAAATTAATTTGGCATTACATTTTATATATGAAAATATATTCAAAATATACTGTAGTACTCATTATATTATATCATAGTTTGAAAAAATAGTACAAAGAATCTCTATTTAAATAATTGTATAAAGTGTGACAATTAAATAACCGGACTAGTCATAAAAAAATTTGCTTTATTGAAAACATTATACAAATAGCTTTTAGTCCGCTTCAACATATTCCCCTTCCCTATCAATATACCACTGCATATGAGTTTTCCACTGTTCAAAGCAGTGGTGCAGGATATTGGGTGTCGTTATCTTCAGTAAGAGTAAGCCTTCACCTCTTCTACAGACTGAAAATGTATTGCCTTTAATGCACTTTTTACTTTTGGAAACAGGTAGAACTTGCATGGTGTATGCTTGAGCACACTAATGCGTTTGCCTGCCAAGAACTGTTTCACAGAGAGTATTGTGCGCCGAGGGGTTCCACAAATCTGGCCTTTTTTTCCCTCATTTTTTCTCTAAGCTTTATCAGGACCTAAATGTAGTAACGCTGGTTTACTGTTTGACCTTGAGGCACCAATTTGTTTAATGTTTTTATCAGTTCATAATGAAACAGGTCGACCAGAACGTTCTTCATTTTCAAAAACCTCCTGACCTTTCAAAAATCGTTTGTGTCATTCAAAAATTTGACTATGCGACATGCAATTATCTCCAAACACCTCCTTTAACAATTTAAAACATTCAGTTGATTTTTTTAAAATTTAATAGAAAATTTCAAATGTATGTGCTGCTTGATTTTATTTTTATTAAAATTAATAAGGGCACTTTGACATGATGTCGTCTTACTCAAACAAGGGTGAAAAACAAATTGAACTAGAGATAAGGATGGAATAACATGCCACCTTCACTGGAAGCATCAAGGTCACCTCCTCCACACCAAGCCTAACGGATAGGGCATGCACAGTTTGCTTTTTTAATTGTCACACCTCGTATACCTAAAGAAATACTGCATGGCATTTATGAAGATCTTACCACTTCAGATATAGCTTCCGATATAGAATCACTTTCTTCTTCTACTTTGTGAGAACTCCGTGTTACTCTTTTACCCCGTCCTCTTCTGGCAGTTGCTCCCACACTACGACTCTTAACTTCGAGCTTCTCACCAACTTTAACTTCATCATCCACGGCATCCATTTCTGATTTCAAAGAACACAAGTAGAATTGAGATAGGCTAAAAGAAAATAATAATATAAGGTACAAACTAGGTTCTACAATTACATTTTAACATTAATTTCTTAAGATCTGAAATGCTTTGAATGTAATCAGGCCTAACAATGTTACTACTTAAAATGTTGTCAGGGCTGTTTGGTAGTTTAAGCATCGATCAGTCTGATGTCTCCAAACTTGTGTACTTCAAGGTCATTTTTTTGTGACTGGAGTTACTGCCTTAAACTTTTCCCTATTAATGGTGACCTTTCATTTTCATTAGTTTAACTAACACAAAGTAAATAATGTTAGCGAGTAAACTGGCTAATGTGATCTGCGAAGGAGAAGTTATCAGTTGGCAGACGACAACAAGTCAGTGAATGGGAGTGGTACATATTGCTGACAATCTGTAAATATCATGTACTTCTTATATTTACTTCTGTTACCAGAGATGCATCCTAAACATTATTATTTGTTCTGTGAGCAGTCATTTCCTTCATTTTACTTTGAAATATATCTTCTACATTAATTATTTTGTTTAGTATTCAGTACTGTGTTAGTCTAACTTGTTTTACAAGTTTATTAGTTTGTTTATCACAATAAATCATGATATACGAAATTCTAAAATATTATTTTTAAGAAAATTTCAGTTTACTATATGGTTTCAATATAGTAATGTACAAGTATTAATGAAATTTTGTAATGAATAGGCATATTTTTTTATTATGTTCAGCTTGTATTTGTTCTACATCCTCAATTTCTAATAAACCCGGTAATGTGACGACGTTCCAGAATGTTGAACTCCTCAAAGAGTAAATGACAGCAACTCCAGTTTCGAACCTATGGTTTTTAAGTGAACTAGTTTACAAGCACAGCAGAATGTTAAATTAGCAGAGTAATCTCTCATTATCTGTGACTCCATGTGAAAAAGTTAAGAGATATTGCCTGAAAATTTACATTAAATAAATGTTTAAAACTCAAAAATATGTTATATAAAATCATAAAAGACACACCTCACAGCCTAATAAATGTAATTTAAAAATAAAATTATATGATTTATTTATTGTTAAGCACACATTATGGCCAGGAGTTGTGAATGACAGGAATCATACAAATATGAACACTATGACATCAGTACTGTAAACATATCAGGAAATGTTTCTACATTCTAATACAATAAACAACACCAACATAGGAGAAATGATTTTATCAAATAATTGTCAATACAGGAGTTTAGAAGATTGTCCTGTATTGCTAACGAAGAGCCGATATCAGAAGACAAATTAGAACTGGAAACTGTAAAGCCACAACTCTCTATAAGAATATTCAATTCATATTTTTTAAGGCCAATTTTGAGACAATCCTGTTTTTGATCAAAAGGAGCTTTCAAAAAAACTTTGGAAAAATTACTAAATGCTCCCAAGTTTGAGCAAATGAGACCTACATGCTAAATTTCATCAAAATATGTCTATTAATATCCAACGATATCACACACCCACATGGAACATGATGTCATATTTTTTTCAATTTTTCAATAGCCTACACTATTATTTAATGTAGATTTTAATATCGTTTACAATATCAGAAACCAAGTTTTCAATAAAAAAATGTAATATAAAAAAAACATAGACTAAATTATTTTCTTTATCTAAATTTTTTTACATTTTTAATTTTTTAATTTTAAGGCGAAAAGCACATTGAGGCTATTATCGCCTCCCTAAATGTAAGTGTGAGTGTAAAGTGTTAAAGTCCTAAGTGTAGTGTTGTATGTGTAAGTGTGTGTTAGACTCGAGTACCGGAGGTACATCTAAATCCTCTCAATAGGTGCAGCTAGTCTAGGGTACATTTTTAATAAAAGGCCTGTGGAGAAGGGATTTTTAGTAGATGGCCTTCTAGACAGATTGTCTAGGACTTCAAAATTGTTCTTTAAATAACATTTTAAAATGTAAACCCCTGAATGAATGAATGGTTAGGGTAACAAATATTCGTAGATCTATTGTACCCCTTCCTATATATACAGTACAGTACCCCGCAGGAGGGTGCAGACTAGTTGCACCTATTGAGAAGATTTAGACGTCCCTTGCGATTTCCTGAGTCTAACACACTTACAACACTACACTTACGACTTTAACACTTTACACTACCACTTACATTTAGAGAGGCGATAATAGCCTCATTGTGCTTTTCACCTTAAAAAAAAATAATAAAAAAACAGTACAGTAGAGTTTTTTACCTTACCATCTGAAATTTTGATGTAATTTAATATACAAACAATGTCAAACTACAACATTACAACAATACAAACAATTATAAACTATGAAAAACAAAATATTTCTAAAATATCTCAACCAGTTTTCAAATTACAGCCACCCAAAGTCCCCCAAAAATCGTGGCTCTCCAAATTAACTTAGAGCTAGGAAAAATGTCATTTTTAAGCACTACTGATGACCTTTCATATGACATGTAACACTACACAGGTTAAAAAGAAAAGTTTGTCTCAAACTCAAAATGAAAATTTGAATTTTTAATAAATGCTTACCTTTATTATCTTAAATAAGGAACATTAAATAAACAAGATACATTTATTTAAATTACGATTGATTGTATGTAGTTCTTAATGGAACTATTTTGTAATGTCATAACCATTTGAAGCAAAAACAATTTATTAAAAGAAAAGTATCAATCCACAAGGTAATATATAATCAGTTCATTGCTTTTACATAGCTGCAACTTCTTTACAACTCATTTTTGAATGCTACCTACGTCAGTAATCACTGTATCAGTAAGTAGATTACGCTTTTGGATAAAAAAAAACTAAGTACAGGAAAAAATTTTATTATATACATTTGAAAGAGGAACTAAAATACTATTTTTCAGTGCTACAAATTGAAAATGTTGATTGTTACTTATAATCATTAAAAGGTAAATATGCAGTGTAAATTGTTTTTGATTTTTTGGTACTTTTTAAATTAAAATAGGCCTACTTTATTACATATCCAAAAACAATAATCTAAAAAACAAAAACATGGAAATGTCTAAATTTGTTTGGCGATTATGTCGAAAAATAGTATTTTAGTTCCTATATAATAAAATTTTTTCCTGTACTTAATTTTTTTATCCAAAAACGTAATCTACTAAGTATAATAAAAATTGCAATAAATGTGATCAGCATAATCTCAAAATTATTACCAAGCTAAAGTAGGTAACATATTTTTTGATTGCTAAAATGGTAAAAATTAAAAAAAAACTCAAGGACCTAACTGGTACGGTTATTGGGTGAAGAACCTGACACGGTTATGGGTGTGAAACCTATTTAATTAAACAGATACCACTTTAACAACATTTTCACTTCAACAAACAGTAAATATGTAGAGTATTTTTTTTTTTTTAACGTCCAACTATTGTGCACACTTGTGCTAATGCAGACAATGGGATGATTTATAGCGTATGAAAATGCCAAGCCCTGGCCGGGAATCGAACCCGGGTCCTCGGGGTGAAAGTCTAGTGCGCTATCAACTAGGCCACTGAGGCGGCTAATATGCAGTGTAAGTTGTCCTCATTTGCTTGGTAATTTTTTTTACTGAAACGCTTTATTACATATCCCAAAAGCAATAGTCCAAAATATAAAAGCTCAGAATGCATGAGAAGTACAATAAAAATCGAAAATAAAGTAACCTGCATATCCTCAAAATTGCTAACGCGTGAAAGTAGGTAACGTGTTTTTGATCATTAAAATGATAAAAAAACTTTTGCTTTTTTAAAAAAAGTACCAATAACCTGACGTGGTTGTTGAGTGGTAAGCCTAACTAACATGGCTGATGGGTGATAAAAACACCGTTACTTTTTTAAAAAAAGAATACCAATAACCTAACAACACGGTTGTTGGATGTTGAACCAAACACAGTTGTTGTGTGAAAAAGCTATTTAACTGAACTAGTGGTTATCCTGTAGGTAGTGTTTTTTATTATACTAAAATGATTAAAAAAAAAAAAAATACTTAACGTGATTAGCATGGTTGTTAGATTGTGAACATAAGAAAAAAGAGGCAAATCGCACACTTCACTAATAATGGACGCCATTTCAACAATATTTTCATTACGATAACAAACCAATGAAAAAAGGAATTAACCTTAACATTTTGTAATGGCTGTCAGACTATGTAACGCACATGAGCAATAAGTACATGTAGTTAATAATAACATGCATGACAGCAATGCAATGTAAACAGCAATGACACCACAATATAATTTTATAAAACTGCCTAAAATCATAAGTAATCTTTAAAAAATTATTTTCTGTAGGTGAATGTGTTAATTAGATCAGGTATAAAATAAAACAAAACATTCAAAAATCACTATTTGAAAAGAACAACCTACACTGCATAAATACCAAACAAACAAATAAAAGTGGCATGTATTATTATTTTACGTAGTAAGGAATGCCTGCTTATTAGAATGTAATAATGCGCATGAGCAGTCTGTGTAGTAAATGATAGATTGCATGAGCAGTAAGTAGGTGTAGGAAATCTAGCATGTTTCATGCAATGTAAACAGAAATGATATCTCAATATAGTTCCGTAAAAAGCAGCTTACAATCATAAGCAATCTTTTTAGAAACATATTTTCTGCTGGTGAATATTTTAATTGTATAAGGTATGTAATACAAAAAAATATATATATACATATATTCAAAAATCACTGTATGAAAAACCTACACAGAATAAATACATTTAAATTTAACAATCTGGAAAAAAATTGGTTGAGACATATTTAATACATTCATTCCAAGATCATGTGTTGAGAAAAGAAATTTTTAGGCTACAAATTGGCTATATTCACCTTTTAAAAGTGAATTAGCCTAATCACAATTATCCTGGACTATTATGACAACATAACGGCAAGAATAATAAGTCTTAACAATCGGAGCTAATGTGGTTAAAATGTTTTACATCAGCTTTAAACTGAATTCGGCATATATTTGTTTAATAGGAATAATTATATTTCCGGAAGGGAAACTAAGTATTAGGTAGCTATAACATAATGTAGTAACATCATTTCTTTAAACTTCCAAATACTCCTAAGATTCATAATTAAGGTACGGTTTCAAAGTGTTATGAATAAAAATAAAATTGATGCCGACTAGGTCCTCCTTATAGATTTACACTCCATGGTAATTATAAGATTACATTTTTACTTTCCTTAAAGCTAGTATTATAAAAGCACAAACTGTGGAAATTATATTCATATAATTAAAGGAAATAAATATGTTTACCTTCTTGGTCAGTACTTTTTACTTTTATATCAATAGAAGCCATTAACACTTCAGTATTAATTATAAGCGTAGAGCTAGCTCGTTCAACGAACGATTTGATTTCGTTGTTGTTTCAGTCCAGTTGTTCTTGTTCATGATCGAACTACTTAAGCTAATGTTAACGATATATCGATATTTCTCTTGTAGCCAATAGACTTACATTTTATTGGTGATATTACAAAAGTTGTTAGGTGTTTTAACATATATACTTTAAATCGTAACATATATACTTTAAATCAGGTATATATATAATTTTTATCTCATCTCAACTACTTTTAAAAATTCATAGCAATTGCCTTCAATTTAGCAAATATAGTAATAAAATAATCAAATTTAACCAAAGCCTGCTTATATTATCTGTAGTTAAAGCTTATAACTGGTTTGCTTGCACACTTTCAATTTTGAAGTTGGAAAAACTTTTGGAGGAGTTCTCATTATTATGTTATGTGTTGAAAACTTTCATGTTTTTAATTTTAGTCCTTTTTAATTCAAAATTACAACAAAAATCAATGATGACTTTAAAAGATTGAACGAATTTGTTACCTATATCAAAATTTATCAAAGTGTCAAAATAGTTGGCATTTCAAATCTTTTAAAAATTATAACCTTTTTCTAAAACTACTTGGAAATTTGATTTCCGTGTGTGTTTTGCATGTAATTACATATAAATGTATTTTTAACAGTTCAAGGTATTACTCGTAAGGAATGCTTTTTCATTTTAATTTTACTTTTTGAACACGGATCAAAGCATTTGGCTTTATTCTTAAGTTTTGTAAATGTATTACTTAATTGTGAGCTTGTTATATTATTCCTCTGAATGTGAGTGTATTATTTTAATGCACCAATGATAGAAAATGCCCTATTAAAAAAATGATGGTTTTCCAAAAATAGTAACTGTTTCTTAAATAATATAACGATAGTGTGTATATAAACGCTTTCCAATTTAATTAATTTTTTTCGATAGGAAAGCATATTTTTTTTTTGAACATCATTTGAACTTCTTTTAAATAATTAAAAATTGCACGTGAGGAAGTTTGTACAATGTAAAACATACATTTATTTCCCCCTCCTTTTAAAGCTCTAGAACAGCAAATTTTTACAATTGAGCAGTGCCTGATTGATTATATTGTAATGATAATAATTTATACTTTTGTGTTAGGTATAGATAATAATATAATGTTAATATATTTTAATTAAATAATATTATATATATAATATTATATTATATATAATGTATAAAATAATTTTGTTATTTTATATATTATAAATAAAATGTGTATATTATAAAATAATAAAGTAGTATTAGTATTTACAATAATAATAAACTATTATTATATATATATATATATATATATATATATATATATATATATATATATATATATATATATATATACATACCACACAAGGGACTTTATATATAAGGGACACAACAGTTTATATAGTTCTGTTCATGTAAATAATAATTTTTACATTACTTTAACTATAATAATAAACTAACTCAGAGATAATATTACAAGCTACTACTATTGACTTGTGTATTATCTATTATTGTGTTGTGTTATCTATGTTATTGTGTATTATCTATGTTCTTATTCCAGTACTGACGGTAAAAACAACAGTCGACAGTGTTATTTGTTATTTATCGCCAATTCGTCTATCAGCTAGGGATGGGAACTTCTGTTATTTTTAAAAAATATCAACGAACTGTTTGTTGGAAAAAAATAACTGTTTGGAAAAACAGTTTGAAAAAACAGGTTTAGAAAAATGAAACTAGAAGTTGTATTAGTAGCTAAAAACATAATCACAAACAATCAGTTTTCTAAGACTACTTTCTCATTCCATTACCACCATGTCCTTAACTGTTTTTAGTGTAAAACATTTAGAAAAAAATAATTGAATGAAGTAATAATTAAATTACATTCTCAAAACGTAATATATATGTATGTCATTTTATATTTACAAAATGCAATGAATTTCTAATAGAAGCATTATTTTTTTTACTTAAAAATTAAATAGCCTTTGCATATTTACTGAAATGCAAACAATTTAGAATATTTTTAGTTGATTAAAAATATTGATGATTGATAATAAATATAAAAAATACGTTTAAATAAAATTAGGTTATGTATTTACAAATTAGGTTATGTATTAAAATTAGGTTATGTGAGATGTTACTGTCATATTTTTATTTGGGAGAAAGTAGGTTTTCATTTTTCAACACTGAAAAAAGTAACGTTAATAAGTAAAATATAGTAATAAGAACATAGGCCAAATATGTTTAAATAAAATTGGCTCTATATAGTTACAAAATTATAGGTTATTAACATTAGATTATTACAGGTTAATGATTGGTTATTAACCTAAAATTATTCAAGATGTATACAAGAGTAGATATTGTGAATTTTAAAAAGTCCGCAGATCCAATAAATAATTAAAAACTATGCACTTAATTCTAAAAACATAAAAAAAGTAAAAGAAAACTTTCAAAATTGTCCACTAAATATTTTTAAATTTCTAAACACAAAGTAAACTACGGAGAAAAACTAATATAAAACACAATTATGGCTGTTTTTACAGTTTAAAAAAATGTTTGAACAACAAATTTTACATTTAAAACTTTCAAACAACTCGCAACAAAATAGAGGTAAACTTTGACAACGCCCAAACAGTTCTTACTTCACTACGTTGCAACAAGAAACTTTGAAATAGAGGGAAAAAGTATAGCAGGTTAAAGAAAAGGTGTTTGCAGGAAAACGGTTAGCAGAAAAATATCAGGAAAAAAGTTTTAGTGCTTGCGGCAACGTTCGAATAGAACGTAGGTGGTCCAAAGTGCTGATCCTTTTTTAACAAATCACGATCCAGTCCAATTCAAACTGCTTGTTTCCGTCTGGAAAAGCAGTTTGTTTTAACAGTTTGATGTTCTCTTACCCACCTCTACATTATAATTGAAATTCGTGTTTAGCAGACGGGTGATCACACACACACACACACACACACACACACACACACACACACACACACACACACACACACACACACACACACACACACACACACACACACACACACACACACACACACACACACACACACACACACACACACACACACACACACACACACACACACACACACACACACACACACACACTCTTTCTCCCATCCCATTAGATGGTGGATGTTGTGTGCTTATGAAATGAATTTTTATTTTGTGTAAATCCATCATTTCTTTTACTAACCTGTTATTAAATTCCACGCCGTTATCTGCTACTATAACTTCTGGTATGCCATGATGAGAAAAGAACTCCAAGAATTTGCTGACTATTTCGACAGCCTGTGCACCTGCAATACAATACATCTGCGCATATCTAGAGAAGCTATCAACAATGCTTAGAAACTTTTGCTTATCAAGCGTAGTACTGTCCACGTGCATTATCTGTAGTGGTCTCGTAGCTGTTGGTGTTAAATTCATTTCTAGCTTTAAGGGTATCCTCTCGTACTTTGTTTTTAAGCAAATGTCACAGTTGTTTACGAAATTTTGAATATGATTTTTTATATTTGGCCAATAATATCTCCTTTTTATTTGTTCGTATGTTTCCTGAATTCCACGATGATTGGTTTTCCCTACGTCATAATTTTTTATGATTTCCTGAACCTCTTCTTCATCGGTTATGTCCACTAATTTTGTGGTACATTTAATTAACCATAGTTGCGAATTTTTGAAATGTCTGGCTATGCAAGTTGCAAATCTTTCATAAATATCGTTTTCAAAGTATATACTATATTTTATATTTGGTATTAAATATTGTTTTACAAAATTTACGGCATTATTATTGAAATTATTTTTTGATATCTCTACAATGAATCTTGTTTTACTGTTGTTAAATAATTTTTGTATTTTTACTTTTTTGGGGTTATAGTTTACAAGAGATATTATTATTTGGTTTTTTCCAAAATTAACAGGTTCATCCAAAATTGGCATTTCAATCACTGTGTTACCTTCATAATTTGAATGTAACGTCTGGTCGTTATCTTCAGCGTTATCTTCTGCTGCTGCCAAGTCGACTAAGATATCTTTCGTTTCATCTATGTTGGCTAACATCGATTGAGCATCGTCTACTTCTGGAAGTCCTTCCTCTAATTCCGGAAAATATAAATTTACTGATTCTGCTACTGTTTGCTGAATGTCTTGATCGGTTGTTGATCCTGAGTTCACTGGACTGGTATCGCTAACGTTTAGTTGTATTCTAGAAAGTGCGTCAGCGTTTTGATTTAACTTGCCCTTTTTATACACTATTTGGTAATCGTATTCTTCTAATTTAAGTCTCCACCGAAGAAGTTTAGAATTTGGTTCTTTGACTGAAAAAAGCCATTGTAAAGGTTTATGGTCCGAATAAATTTTGAATTTTCTTCCGTAGATATAGGGCCGAAAATATTTAGTTGCTCATACTATAGCAAGTAATTCCTTTTCTATCGCCGAATAATTGACTTCGCTATCACTTAACGTTCGACTCGCATAGGCTATAGGTAAATCAGCTCCGTTTTTATTTTGGCTAAGCACTGCTCCGATCGCAAAATTACTAGCATCCGTAGTTAAATTAAATTCTTTTTCAAAATCTGGATATTGTAACAAAGGTTCATTAGATAATATATTCTTGCAAGTTTCAAAACAATTTATATAATTTGGATCGTCTATTTTGATTGTTGCACCTTTTTTTCAAACAGTTTGTAAAAGGTTTAGTAATTCCAGCAAAATTTTTAATAAATTTTCTATAGTATCCCAATAGACCTAAAAATCCCTTAATTTGTTTGGTGGTTTTGGAATTGGGTAGTTTTTAATTGCTTTCACTTTATCTGGATTTGGTTTGACACCTTCTGCTGTTACTAAGTGACCTAAATACGCTATTTCTTTTCTAAGAAATTCGGTTTTGTCTAACTGAATTTTAAAATTTGCTTTCCTTAATCTGTCAAAAACTTCCTAAGTCTTTGTATGTGTTCTTGGAGACTAGTCGAATAAATTATGACGTCATCTAAATATACTAGGCATGTTTCATTTTGAATACCCCTTAAAACATTGTTCATAATTCTCTGAAATGTGGGAGGACTGTTTTTAGACCAAAAGGCATTCTTAAGAATTCGTAATGTCCGGTTTCTGTTGAAAATGCTGTTTTTTCTACACTGTCTGGGTCCATTTCCACTTGGTGAAATCCTGAAGCTAAGTCCAATGTTGAGAAATATTGAGATCGTCCTAATTTGTCTAAAATATCTGTTATATTTGGTAAAGGAAATCGGTCATCAATTGTTTTTGAGTTTAGGCCTCTGAAGTCTATTACTAGTCGAAATTTTTGTTTACCGGAGGCGTCCTGCTTTTTGGGTACAATCCAAACTGGAGAGTTCCACGGGGATTGAGAAGGTTGAATAATTCCCTGATTCAGCATATCATCAATTTGTTTGTTAACTTCGTTTTTATAAATTTCTGGATATCTGTAGTTTTTAGAATATACGGGAATTTCGTCTGTGGTTCGAATTATATGTTTTATTTGATTAGTGAAGGTCAAGTTATTTCCGTCAACATGAAAAATATCTGCGTACTCTTGTACTAATTTAGTAATGGCAATTTTTCTTCCGAATTCATGTGTTCTACTCTAATTTTTGACAAATCAAAAATATTTTTCGACTTTTGTAATCAGTCATATTAAAATTAATTCTATTGTCCAATGTTTTTGGTTCATAAATATTGTAATCACTTAGGGGTTCTAATTTAAATCTTTCATTTATATTCAATTTAATATTTCTTGTTGTGTTGTTAGTAATGGGACAAAGAGCTTCACCGTTACGTACTGTTACTAAACATTGAGGAATTTCTAACCCATTTATTTGTTTATATGCTAACACTCCTTCACCGTTATTTATATTATTTACTGAAATTTTCATAATTTGACTGGTTCTAGCTTGTACTATGTAACTTGAAATTTGTTGTTTAACAGAGTCTGTTCTTTTTTGTGATACGTCTTCTTCAGTGTTAAAATAGTGAATAGGAATATTCTTACCACACAAGATTAGCTTATTATTTATAAAATCTAAATGTATTCCCAAATCTTTAATGTTATCCAAACCTAGCAATAGATCAAATTGTTTATGGAAGTCAAACAGGTAAAATTTCATTGCCTTTTTAAATAACAAAGGTAGTTTACAACTAAAGTTTTCTCTTGAAACGCCATGTGCAGTGGTTACTTCAAAGGGTTCCTTAATTATACTTGTTTTAAAACATTTTAGGCCTAATGATTTTCTTATAAAAGATCGTGTACTACCTGTGTCGATTAATATTTTAAAGTTAGTATTCGGATCGTATATAAAAGGTAACGGATTGTTATCACTCCTCAGATTCATTATCGAAAATCGGTTCCTGAGTTGGTCATCTCTAAAAAATTATTCTCTTCGGATTGTGAGATTAAGTGGTTATCTTCACAGTCTTCGTCAGTTTGGTTGTAGTCAAAACATTGTTCTTCCGAGTTCTCGTCTGTTACATCCTGGTCTGATAAGGAAATATTAGGTATTTGCCTCGTCAGTTCGTACATCTGTCGCATTTCTTGGTCATCGCTTTCTTGGTCAACCTGTTTGCGGGTAATCTGGTATAACTTATTTTATCTAATCGCGGTGCCCGTTTGTCTAGTCGAAATGCTCATTGGCGTGGGTCGATAACTTTGATCTGTTTTTGGAGTATAATTAGTTACGAAATGTTTTTGTGTCTGATTGTAAGGTTGTCTGTGTCCATAGTTAGAATTGGGTTGTGGTGGTTGATGCAATTGTTTGTAAGGGTTTTGTTGAGACTGATGGTTAGGTATTGGTTTACGGATTGGCATATATTGGTTTTTTGGTGGAATGTTGGAACTGTTTGTCTGGAATAATCCGTTTTTTTTTAAACTGGAAATCGTTTGTAAGCATGTTAAGTGCCTCACCCAAAGTTGTGGGATTTTTCGTTCTCATAAGAGAACCTAATGGTTCCTGTAGCCCTCTTAATAAAACTCGTAAAGCTAATTTTTGGACGTACTCGCATAGTACCAAATGGTTGCCTACTTCTTTATTTACAAAATATGCTATTTGCAGGTTTAACAATTTTTGTATTCTGTCATAGAATTTAAATGGTGATTCATTGACTTCTTGTTTTAGTTCAGCCATTTCGAGATTTAATGTAAAGCAATCTCTTTTGTCTGAATAACAAGATAAAAGTGTTTTCCTTACATCTAACCAAGCATAACTATTAGAACTTACAACTAGTTCTAAAGCAGGTCCTTTTAACTTAGCTAAAATCGTCGACATCAAATACTCATTTTGAAAGTCTTCGGGATTACTAGCTACATAAAATTTAGCAACTATTTTGTCACAAATTGATATGAATCTATTTAACATTGTTGGTTCTCCAGAATATTCCGGAATCATATCTAGATATTCCTTCTTTAAAACAGGAGTTGCCATTGTAAAAAATTTAATTTAATTATTATTTAAAGTTAAAATGTTATAAATAACTAAGGATAATGTATACAGATTCACAAAGGTTATTCTTCTTTGTCTTACTTACAAAATCCAAAACTCTATGCTCATTGCGTGATGCACTGAACTTTTACACAATTTTTTTTTTCACTTCACTTTGGTTCGGATGTAGATGTTCACTCTACGGTTGCAAATATTCACTTTGCCGGTTGGTTGTGTTCAATTTAGTAATATGCACTTATTAAATTAAACGGTTGGTCTTTTGTTCGACACTTCGGTTAACAGTTGAAACTGAAGAAAAATTATATGCACTAATTTTCCCGAAGTGTCCTACCGACTGCGCCAGTTATGGTATGATTTCGGGGACGTCGCTTTTTAAAAAACAACTTTTTTAATAATTAAAATAAGACTTTAATATTCACTTAAAACTTATTATAATTATTCACGTTCGTCTCATATGCATTGAGATGCGAACTGAGTGAGACCTCGATTCACACTGAGCTTCTGCTCTTTCTTCTCTAGGTACATGAAAATGCTTACTGTGTTAAAAGCTAAACTGTCAGCATTAAATATAGCTAAGTCTAACACTAAATCTAGTAAAGTTTACAATAATTGTCTATATAACTTATATATACGGTATAGACATTCTTTTTTTTAACAAACAATTTGTTTTGACCTGTTCAATTTTTGTTAGCCCAAACAAAAAGTACATTGTCATTTTTTTAATTGAAAATAATTATTTATGAAATCATCACTAGCAAGTATACATTTTATTATTATTTGTATACATACATTCCTTTTTTCCTCTCTATAAGTATTGCATTATTATAAATGAATATGTTGCATTAAAACTGAAAATCATTTTTTACATGAATATTTTGCATTATTTATTTTTTTTATAAACATGTAACAAATTAAAGTAGATGATTTGGCAAACCCAATTGGGATGAGATTATCGTTATGAGTAAAGTTTTAATTTCAATTGAATTAATTTTTATTAATTAAAGACCATTCAGCACTATGAGCCATCCTCTGCATTAGCCCAAGTGTACACAATAGCCGGACGTTAAACACAAAAAAACTATAAGCAATACTAACTCCGTTGTCACTTTTAATTTTTAAGCAAAAAAATCACATAAGAAACAAGAAGTAGTAAACAGTCTATTATAAATGTTAAATCGCTTTGAATTAAAAAACATTGTACTGTTAAACACATTGTATATAAATAAGTTTATTAATAAATATTAAAATTACCTACAAATGCCATTATACTACATGCCCTATCAGAGCATTAACAGTTGCTCTAATATAATGTACAAGATTAATGTTTTATATTTCTATATGATGTGTTAATTTTTTTTAATATCAGTTGTGTAAAATGTAAGCTTAACAATAAGATTAGTTATTTAATTTCTGCTGATTAAAGTAGCACATTCCCCGAATGCCGCATTTCTTTTCTACTTTATAGCCTTCAATTTTTTAAAATCAATTTTCGAAAGTTTTTTTTTATTAAAAAGTAAAACAGTGTATTCAGTAGACTATATTAATCATTATAAATACTAAGCTTGTGTATATCAATTGGGCTGTGGTATTAATTAAGTTTCAGAGCTTAAGTAGTTGGGAAGTGAGTTTAGGTTGTAAGACCCCGCAGAGGGTGCAGATTAGCTGTATCTTTGAGAGGATTTAGACGTCGCTCGCGGTACCCGAGTCTAACACACACCACACACTTACAACATTACACTTACGACTTTAAAACTTTACTCTCACACTTACATTTAGAGAGGCGATAATAGCCTCAATGTTGCTATTCGCCTCAAAAAAAAAAAAAAAAAAAAGATTGTAAGACTCGATCTATTTACGTTAGATTGTATAATATTTATGACTGAAAATTGTATTGTCATCGGGTATATGAACGTTTGTAAAATTTGAGAGCTCCAGGTAGTCGGAAAATGAGTTTAATGTAGGTTTTAAAATTTGACCCGGATATATAATACAGTAAGCTTGTGATGAAATAGTGTAAAATATAATTATTTGTCTGTTAATGGACTGAATAAGAATACAAACATATAAAAACGTTAGAGTGAACAGGAAATAGGCCCTGCTGTAAGTTCCTTTGCGAGAGTGATAACAATGACAGAATACTGCTGACTGTCGTTTCCTGTTTGGTCGCTTGAGTAGCTAGAGACGAAAAAACAAACTTGTGATATTGACAGAGACTGCAACGCAGCGTTATGCCATGACGCCTGTCTGTACGGTCTTTTTCTTGTAGGAAAGCTATATGTATGTTATACTAACCAAGCAAATAGTAAAATAAATATTACTTATAGACCTGTTATAAAAATATCGCGGCACGCAACTGTCTCGCTGACGTGATGGCAATCATTTGAAAAAATCTGATTTTACCTACATAATCAAGCATTAATGTCTCTGCACAACTTAGCACTCTAAACTTCCGCCGTCAAATTCATTTTTTAAAATTTCAACGGATTTTGAAAATTTAAACTGTTATCATACGGCGGTGAAATCGTAATCTAAAAAAAAAGTGTAAGGTATAAAAGCTACGGTTTTTTAAAAACTTTGAATATTTGTCAAAATGAAGGATTTTGCTGGGTAATTTCGTCAAGCTATTTCCAAAATCGATTTTTGAACCACATTTGAATAAAATCGGATCAGAATTGCACGTAGGATATTTATAGCGGTAAATAGAGTACCATAATTGAAAAAAACAACACTATTTCAATGTTAACAAATTTCAGTGTTAAGTTAGTACCTCGGATACAAGCCGTCTGTTTTAAATTTAGGTACAATTTTAAGTAGTAGTAGTAAAAAAAACAACACTGTAGGGGTATTGTAGAGGGGTAGGGGTAATAGGAAGTCATCCCCCTCGTCTATGTCAAGGTCATGTTACCTACCACTTCAGTAGGCTACAGCACTGGACAGTTAGCAAACTTGTCAATTGTGTCATGTCTCATTGGTTTATTGGGTGTTTCACACATCTTGGTTAGACGTTTGGTTTGTAAATGTGTTGTGTATTTTGTGTTGTTAATGTGTTATGTGTTGTGTAAGTGTGTTTAATAACAGATAGTGAATAAAATAAAACAGTGTCTCAATACATCAGTAAGTACAACAGTTAAAATTAATTATAGTTAATTTATAAAACTACAAATATAACCTAATCAACACAAAGTGCCACTAATTCAAAACGTTGTTTTTTACAAATTTGTTAAATCAAAGAAGTAATACAGTAATATTACACTGAAAATATTTCAATCACATAAAATAGATCCTAAGCGATGTTTCAAAACACACTTCTTGCTTGTTTAGAAAGTGTGCTTCTTATTTTACTTAGTTGTAGATTTAAAATGTATACCAGACATAATAAAACGTGTTACATTTTCAAACAATTTAAACCTTTTGAAGTGCGAACAAAACCATTTTAAAATTCGGCAATGTAAAAAACAGCTGTTGTGTTTAACGTTAATTGAAGTAGCAAGAACACTTGATTGAACTAGTGATTAATTTAAACTACACACACAAAATGAGAATCTAGTGTTTATAAACATACGAAAGCATTTAATGAACTATTTATTTATACGCACATAAATTAATAGTAAAATTACAGATTTTAGCAAAATTATGTATTTTATAATTTCCGATTGGTTATTCACAATCTATAGTTGGATCCACAATATAGGTTAATTCTGTTACGCCTACGAAATTATATTTTTAATGTATTCCACACGTTTGTTTGCAAATTGTTCTGAAATACAGAATCGAATTATAGGTTAGGTAATCAAATAATTTCTTTTTAAACAGTTTCAAAACCACTTACCATTAAAATAAAACTTTTTCGTTGTACACAACTGTAAACACCACTACAGTATTTTCTTTAAACTTAAAATCACTGCATTGCATCAAGCCTTGTTGCAACATTTCCTCTAGTTAAACTGATTAAGGAATCAACCAATCAGATTTTAGATTTTTTTATTGGTTTTTTCACTTTAGAAAATAAGTTTTATATATATTCGTCTATCTATATGTATCATATTAGTAGATATTACAATATTGTAAAACGTAGGATAAAGTATGCACATAATTAAAAAAAAAAAAACGGTACTATTAATTTTTGAACTTGTTTCTAAAAGTGTTTAATTCGTGTACAAAAGTTTATACAGAAAATTAAGGTAACAATTTTTATAGTGTTTTAATTTTTTGTGTTGGAAAAATTAATTATAAAATTTCTTAAAGAACTATTTAAATAAAAACAGAAAAAAATAATATTGTTAATACATATATTATGTTTATATGTAATTATTTTTATCTATGGTACAATTAAAAATTTGCAGTAAATGTGACAACCTTGTTTTTCCAGTCTTTCCGTCTTACAGGTCAACCCGCTTCTGCAAATTTATAGATGAAGATGAAAGGCGAAAGTGATGTGAAAGTGAAAGTGAAGTTTCATTAAAAAAATAAGTGATTATCGTAGAACTTCCGAAAATTTTGTATAAATCATATGTCCTTAGCTACCTTACGGTGTCAACTTGTAGGGATTATAAGGTTTGTATCAAAATTTGAGTTCTTTATTGTGTGTGAAGAACCAAGTCCCAAGTCTGCAGCTCATGCATTAAGCTAGCCGACTTCCATAATAAGGTAAATATGTAACCGGTAAAATTATACAGAATTCATGGTTTTAGTGTTTAAACGAAAATAATATGTTATTCATCACATTCAAATATGTTTACTATAATTATTGGTGAATTGTTTTCTTTATTTTTTGTGAATAAAACTTTTATAAATTACATTTTAACTCAGACTTGGTTAGTAAAAAAGGCGCTTAAAATTAGCCAGTGAAATTAGCATTAGTAAAGATCAATTATTAATGTTGGAAAATAATTCAAGTTAATTTTTGTTTATAAGGATTAAAATACAAGTGGGATATTTATGCCAATTTATTATTTAACTACATGAAGTAAATTTAGTAGGATTTTATAAATATTTATTTAAATTTATTTTTTAAAAAGTGTTAACCAAAACAAAAACTATAGTTTTATTTTCAGTTTTGTTGAATAGGCTCAATGAAAGTTTGAAGTAAAAGTTTATATTTAAAATTTTAAGGAGTTTTTTTGTCTCATGAAAAATTTTAATCAAATTTTATTTCTAAGATTTTACAAGTCATAATTATAAATATAATAAATATACTGATAGGCTTCTACAATTATTGGGAAATTTTTATTGTGGTTTAATAAATAAAATAAGTAAATTAAAATAAAATATGTAAATGTAACAATTACATTAAATATTTATATAATTAAAAATCTAAATGAAAACCTCAAGTGGTAAAATATTCCCTGCCAAGACTATTAAATAATAATATATTATCATTATTGTCATAATATATATAATATAATAGTAGTGGACAATTTTGCTCAGGGTAGGCTATAGCCATTTTAAAGAGCCTGAATATTCTGTTTTAAAATGAAGCATTATACGACTAAAAGTAATAAAAATGATTTCAAAATGTTCTGATATTAATATTTGTTAATGTTAATATTAATAATGTTCTGATATTGTTTATTTTTCATTGAAAAAAAAGATCATTTGAAAAAAACTTTGAATATAAATTAAAAAAACTTCACTCAAATTATACACTTGACATTCATAACACTCAAACGTAATATCTTTTTACTTTTTCATGCATTTTAAAAACTTTAACACAAAAGGCACATAATAAAAGTCATCATTAATCAAAATTAGTTAAGGTACTTCAGGTTGTAGGAGCGTAAATGTTTAAATTATCAAGTGTTCTTCCTTTTTTTCAAATGAAAACATTGAAAAAAATGTATTTTCTGAGTTTTTTGTAAAAGACATATCATAACACCAGAACAAATAAAACAAGTCATCATTGTTCAATATCTGTTCAGTAGTTTAGGCTATAGATGTATCAATGTTGAAGAAAGAGAAAATGGTTCAGTGCTATTTTCAAATTGTTTTCCTACTCTTTGACTCTACTAATTAAAATTTTGTTTTGTTTTTACTGACAACTATACAATTTTATGTTTTTAAGTTTTGAATCCTGAAAAGCAGTACTGGTCACGTTCTGCGTATAATTTATGAACTGCAGAGGCTTGGGTGACTTAACGATTGGAGTTTAGTAATAAAAATTTCTGAAATGATTTAATTTGCATATTTTTTCATACCATAGTTTTTAATGATTGCTTTGGGAGGGGAGGAAGTGCCAGCCCAAATCTTTGCCCAGGTGCCAATTACTCCTTAACGTCTTTGATCAGCCCTATTTTTGGTCCCCACATAATCAAACTTATTTACAAAAATACATTTGTTTACTCTTTGATTCATGATCTTGTTATACCAAATTTTATATTATTAGCTGCTATAGTCAAGTTATTCAAAGTTATTACTATTGTTATTTATAGTTATAGTAAAATTTATTCATAAAACCAATTTTGAAAAGCTCTTAAATCTTCTAATCAGTTTATTCATAAGTTAACTACAATACATGACACTTCTAGATCAATTATCTTATTCAGTGAGTTTAAAACTAGCTGTTTGAGTATTATGATTCTGTATTTATTTTTTTGCAAGCTTTACTGGGAGAGTAGAGCTTTTACAAAATCATTGTTAATAAATTAAATAATTTAAATTTAATCTAATTTTGTGTAATTTATTCTTTATTTAAATATTTTATTCTATTTCAGGTTTGTGGTATTCTCAAGCCCAGAGCTTTGGACTTGAGGTAAGTGGGTAGCGTACACATGTCAGCTAAATTTGCGTCCATCATGTCTTTGTTTTTTTTTTACCCCTGCTTCACAGAGGAGAGGAGGCTTTTCTATTGGCCTTATTAGGCCTCATTGCTTTGTGTACTTTTCAGGTCCGGAGAAGCCCACCCTTTAATAAATGTGTGACCCCTAGGTTAACGTAAAATTAAGTTATCCCCTCTTCTCTGTTTCCCTTAATAATTTTTACAAAGGTCTGATGGAATTCCCTGAAATGTAATGAAATGGAAGTTTACTAACTGTAATCGATAACTAACTGTAATCGGTTTCGAATAATTCATGAATAACGTAATCGTGGCCAGTGTTTCCATCGATTTGATGCTACATTAATCGATTGTTTCCTCCATTCTACCTGTTTTATTTAATGTATTTGCACTACTACTTTCTTTTAAATTTCTATTTCATTACAAAAAACTTTTATTAAATGTTTGAATTTTCGAATTTTTTCATGAAGAATCTAATTGGTCTTTAATTTTTTAAAATTTTATATTTTTAAGTGCTTAGAGCCCAGTAAAAAAAAGTAAAATATGTCATGCTTAAATGTGTTTAATAAATTAAAATTAATTAATTAGGGAACAATGATTGTACACTGTTTAAAAATATTATATTACTGTATTTAGGAACACGTAGCCTAATAAACATTTTCTCAATTACAAAACTAATAATTCCGTTTGACTTTGATTTAAATAAAAATATATTTGTTTACATAAAAATTTAATATTTGATCAATATTTAAAAAAGTATTAGTTTTTAATTTAGTCTTCTAATAATAATATTAGTTTGGAAAGTCAAAATGGAAAATGTAGTGTAAAGATCAATGTTACAAACACATTTTTTATATTTGCTGTCTGAAGTTATATGTGACTGCTGTTACAGAGGTGCTTTATTATGGTTTTGAGGTTTATAGTGCTGTTGTAGAGGTTGCTTTGATTCTTTCAGGTTATTTATTTGTAGGTTATTAAGGATCTAATAGTTTCATTGTTGTTAGGGAGTTCAGCTTTGGTTATGCTGCGAGAAGACCTGGAAGCTGTGAAGATATTTTTGGCTGATTTTCCTTTGGTTTAGGTGGTTTAGTTGTTGTTTCTAGTTAATGTTGTCTATAGGCTTGGCTAGGGAGTGTTTTAAACATGATTTTGCACCTTTTTTATTTTTCCTTTCAATAACTAATTAAATGTTTTCTTAATACATATTTGTTTTTGCATTTACTTTGCAGAAATGTCATAACATTTTTTCTTATGATTTACTTTTAACATTTATAACCTGTAAAATTTTGTATTAAACAAGCCTTCACTACTCCATAATAATAATAATAATAATAATAATAATAATAATAATAATAATAATAATAATAATAATAATAATAATAATAATAATAATAATAATAATAATAATAATAATATATTTTAAATACTGTTTTAAAAATATTCAATATTTTTTAAAGTAGCAATATAAATATAATGTATAATATCAATTTTTAAATTAACAACAATTTTAATATTTTATGTATAACTAATTTTTTGAAGCAAAATAGTAAAAAGAAACCTTTAAATATAATAATATTGTTTCCTTGATTATAAATTTTAATTTAATTTAAAACTTTTATAATAAAAACCAATTATTCAAATATTGCATATTGTTTTGTTTTTTTAGTAGATGTTACTATGTGTTAATTGTTTCCCTGCAGAATTACCTGGCATGTTATTAGTAATTAGTTCGGCAAACTTAGTGGAATTAATAATACAGTAAAATGAAAATACTTAAAAAGTTAATATTTCAAATAAAAACAAAATGCACTTTCAGCTTTTTTCAAGACACATGTTTTGTGTCTGAGTATCAAGACATCAATCACCTCAGTCACAGGAAGAAATATGTAAGGTATGTGGTTTGTATAATTTTATAAGAATAGCATTTTCATGTCAGGTTTTTTTATCAGAATTCATTTGCAGTTCACACTTTTATCATGAGGCAACATATATAAGAAGTAATGTTATGTATTATATTAGGAATATTACTTATTCCTGGATCAAAATTCACTTAAACTTTTATTAATAGGGGTGGTACATACAAATAAGAAGAGCTGTTATATATTTGGCTAGGAATAATATTTATTGTGGGTGCTGGATCAGAATTCACTTAAACTTTAATTAATAGGGGTGGTACATACAAATAAGAAGAACTGTTATATATTTTGTTAGGATAAATTTTTTTTGTGGGTTCTGGATCAGAATTCACTTAAACTTTAATTAATAGGTGTGGTACATACAAATAAGAAGAGTTGTTATATATTTTGTTAGGAATAATATTTATTGTGGGTTCTGGATCAGAATTCACTTAAACTTTTATTAATAGGGGTGGTACATACAAATAAGAATAGCTGTTATATATTTTGTTAGGAATAATATTTATGGTGGGTTCTGGATTAGAATTCACTTAAACTTTTATTATTAGGGGTGGTACATACAAATAAGAATAGCTGTTATATATTTTGTTAGGAATAATATTTATTGTGGGTTCTGGATCAGAATTCACTTAAACTTTTATTATTAGGGGTGGTACATACAAATAAGAATAGCTGTTATATATTTGGTTAGGAATAATATTTATTGTGGGTTCTGGAGCAGAATTCACTTAAACTTTTATTAATAGGGGTGGTACATACAAATAAGAAGAGCTGTTATATATTTTGTTAGGAATAATATTTATTGTGGGTTCTGGATCAGAATTCACTTAAACTTTTATTAATAGGGGTGGTACATACAAATAAGAAGAACTGTTATATATTTTGTTAGGAATAATATTTATTGTGGGTTCTGGAGCAGAATTCACTTAAACTTTTATTAATAGGGGTGGTACATACAAATAAAAAGAGCTGTTATATATTTTGTTAGGAATAATATTTATTGTGGGTTCTGGAGCAGAATTCACTTAAACTTTAATTAATAGGGGTGGTACATACAAATAAGAAGAGCTGTTATACATTTTGTTAGGAATAATATTTATTGTGGGTTCTGGATCAGAATTCACTTAAACTTTTATTAATATTGGTGGTACATACAAATAAGAAGAGCTGTTATACATTTTGTTAGGAATAATATTTATTGTGGGTTCTGGATCAGAATTCACTTAAACTTTTATTAATATTGGTGGTACATACAAATAAGAAGAGCTGTTATATATTTTGTTAGGATTAATATTTATTGTGGGTTCTGGATCAGAATTCATTTAAACTTTTATTAATAGGGGTGGTACATACAAATAACAACAGCTGTTATATATTTGGTTTGGAATAATATTTATTGTGGGTTCTGTGTCAGAATTCATGTGAATTTTAAACTCTTTTTATTACTGACATTATATAAAAGGAAATATTATATTTTTGTCAGGGAATATTATTTATGATTTTTTTAATCAGAATTTATATTATTTTTAATTATTTTAAAATTAATGGTTGTATGTGTACTTTGTTCTATTGCAGTTATCTTTTTCAGGTTATTTACTTTTTTAGCCAATTGCACAAGATGTTTCTTAGAAGACTTATTAAATGATTTACACACACCCACACACAGCACTTTTATAAATGCTAGGTTTTTTTGGTTTTTTTTATAAAGTTTTAAAAAGTTTTGTTTTTAATATTTTGCTTACACTTTACATTTTTAATAAGTTCCACTATTTTTGCTGAAATTTAGAGATAAGGTAGTACTTTGCCTAGGTTAGGTATGACTAACCAATGTATCTCTTTCAGGCCACCCATACTCTGGCCCAGGGGGATGCTTGGTTTCCCTGCTGGGTTCATCGCACTACACACACTTACACTACCACTGTGTTTATACTTTTTGCACTGTCGTAATTCCTCAACACTTATTAGAGGTTGACGTTAGACTTGGGGGGTGAAATTATAGTCCAGCGTTAAGAGTCGCGTTAGACTCTGTTAGGATGTTTTTCTGTTTCAGATTTGTAATGTAACTGCTTGATATATTTCAAGCTATTGTTACCACGCATGGGCTCTTTTAGTTTTAGTTTAATATGTTCGGTTATGTTTAAATATTTTTTCAATGAAGAAAAAGAAGATTTTTGATTTTGGTTTTACATTGAAGAATGAACAAGTCAGTGAATTTATAATGACTACAAAAACAGGTCAGTTCAGGTTCTATTAGTGTCAATTCATACTCTTACATACATATTATAATGTGTATGGATTTTTTGTGTAGTTATAATACTTTGCAAACTTACATATGTGTAGCATACTTATTTGTTTCTTGTGTGATTATTTGTTTCTTTTTGTATTAATCTTGATGAGAAATTATACTTAATTAAGCTTATTTATATATCCTAAGTGAAGTTGTTACAGAAATAGCTCTACATTGGAGTGCATTGTTCCCTGCTTCACTTCTAATTGCATAGAACGTCAGAGACATGACTAAGTAGATCTGCTGGGAGCTACGTACGGCGAGGGTCAGGTTAAAATGGGTTAGTATTATTGTATGTGCATTATTAAATTTAAGAAGAATTAACTTTTTCCTGAATTATTTTAAATTAAGTAATGTTTACTTTCTTACTATTTGAAGTATACAAAAGTTTGGTGGTTTTTCAGATTTTGATAGATCTATCCATTTTAAAAACCCCTGAGTAAAAAAAAAAAAATGTGTTTTATGTAGGCGTTTTTCAGTCTATGTATCTTGCACATTGCTGGATACTAAACTAGTATTTAGATTTGGTTTGCCCATATTTTCTTACTTTGGGAGCCATTCTTTTAATTTTTCATAGAAGTATTTTGAAGCCCATTTTTAATCAACAAAATTGTTAAAAAATAAAATGTCTCAAAAGGTTTTAATGATTTTGATAAAATGTTTTTCATAAATGTTCAGACAAAAGTTGTTAGTTGCTATACACTCAAAAAATCGAGTTTGGGAGCTATCTGTCTAAAGTAGAAATTTGGTGTAATTTTTTAGATTCATTGGTTAATCTGATGATTCACTTATATTGATTAGATCACAAAGAACGGATTCCATTAATAAATTAACATTACTTTTATGGCAGTTATTATGTATAATACGGCAGGTGTCACCGATACTACGGTCAAAATTTCTTTAGATATGCCATCTAAATGCAGCCTATATACACCAAGATAAAAGGATTTTTCTGTGCAATTATATTTGAATAGAATTGCACTGACTGACCACATTTTTGTGAAGTAGGGAAACAAGATAAAGCTGTATACAGTATATTTAGCAAAGATGGGGTATGTAAACAAAGAACAAATACAAAATGACAGTTTATTTAGGACCACTGATAGCCTAGTGATACCATTCACCAATCATTAATAAAATTCTTACGCTAGCAAACAAGTCATCTTCCTACAGTACAGTTGCTTTGTATTTATTGCTGACCAGTAATTTTGTACAGATTACATGAGAATATTTGCGACTGTATGTTTTGCGATAAATACAGTAGAATAAGAGACATACCACACTTTTTTACTTTGCAACATTATTTTTCCTTTCCTTTCACATAATCAGTTAAGAAGACATCAATTTGTTGATTGGCGATTTCACACTAATTTTTATACGATATACAATAAAACCTTGGTTAATCGAACTCATGTCAACTCAAATCCGGGTTATCTGAAATGCATCTAAAATCACAAATACCATAAAAAATGATGGGAAATAAATAAAATATAGAGGGCGATATTGTTTGGGCTAGGAAAGAAGTATATGCTTTGAGTTGACTTCCCCAGCTACAGGCTCGGGTTTAAAGATGGCTATAATGTCAATCCCCACTCCACCCCACAACACTGACATCTGCATTAGTCACTAGCTGTCATTGTAGAGGTGTGAGTCACGTTCAATTTTAGATTGCACTGAAATTCGTTGAAACAATGCAGCGAATCAACGCCAGCTGACATTCTTCTAATGAAAAGATGGACTTCACTACTCAAAAACATTGCAGGGGGATGTAAGAAACCAACAGAAATCACTGAATTTTTTTAGTGATATATGAACATGTCTATCTATCTTAAGTCCAGTAAGTCTCGTACATTTTATTGATGTAAAACTAAAAAATATATTTTTAACTTTAGTAAAGAACGTAAGTTATGTATTGCCTAAAAAAAGGTTAGAATCAACCTTCAAAATCTTCTAGAATTAATTGGATACAAAGAAGTATCATATGTGTCTAATACCATGGTCTTAACCAAGAAAACCATTGTCTGATATGGCTTCTCCCTTTATCTTGGATAACCGTGGATGTACTATAGTATGTGCAGTGATTACTGATCATACAGTCAGTGTATGTTGTGTGTGTATATGTTACATTTTTTGTTGTTGTTATTTTAAAGCAAAAAACACATTACCGCCTCCCTAAATGTAAGTGTGTGTGTGTGTGTGTGTGTTACACTCGGGTAATGCGAGGGACATTTAAATCCTCTCAATAGGTGCAGCTAGTCTGCACCCCCTGCACAGATTAATTAATACTATATAATGAAGTTGGGCTGGGTAAGTAGTATGATGGCATTTAAATACTTGAATGTATGTGTTACAGTTAGTGTAGCCTCATTTATGTACTTTTTTTATCTCCGTTTGAAAATGTCCAGTGTTTTTTTTTAAAAAATGAATTAAAAATTTTAAGAGAAAATTAAAATTTTCAAAAAGTTTGATAAATAAAATTTAAATTATTTTGATTTTACAATATTCAATTTTTATTGACAATATGTCTTGACCATTATCACAAATAATTGAGTTGGCTGCATAGTAACATTCTTGGTAGGCTAGATTTTATGTGATATATGTATATATACTATTGTACTGATTCTAATAGCAACTACAATAATATAGTTCACTATATAAAAAAATTACCTATTCTATAAAAAAATACTTTTAAATTCATCAAACAATTTTATAAACAAAGCCCAAAGGAATTTTTGTATTTTAAGAATCGGGGTTGTGGAATGTAACACCAAGAACTCCAGCCTGCACTGTGCATCATGTTTCCTAATTGCCACTTACTACATTCACCACTTACTATGTTCAAAACATGCAATACCCAATGTGATCACAATAAGCAAATTTAAAAAAAAATAAATTTATGGTTCAGGAGTAAATAAAAAAAAATAAATCTAAAATTAAAAACCTTTCTGTTTTTTAATTGTAAATGAGTCTTAGAATAATCAAGTAACAGAATTTATTTTTTCAAGTAACTCACAATTTGTAAATTTAAAAATTGTAATACACTGGCCTGATAAAATATAATAATTTTTTTATGAGTAAAATCTGGTGAGCAAATTTTGAAAAATTAGCAGGATTTTCTAGTTTTTCCTGTATGTTTTGAGCTAAATTTTGTGGAAATAATTAAATGTAAGGAAGTTTGTGTAATGTTTTTGCATATCGTTTATTATTTGTACGGTCTTAGACACTAGATCTCTTATATATATATATATATATATATATATATATATATATATATATATATATATATACACACACACACACACACAATATTATACGTTATAACCATCATTACTACTCTTGGAGTAGGAAGTTATTTTTTTATAACAAAAAGTAAATATCAGTGAAAATTACAGTGAGATGAGGTTGTGACAAGTAGCACTTCAAAACCCATCACCCAAATGTGTGCGGCAATTGTGGCCAGATGACTAAGCCCCTGCACTCTACCAGCTGCCATGATCAAAATAGGTTTCTCCTTATCGAATACAACTGGCAAGCTTGTTAGACATATACTATAACCCACATTAAGCCAGATTTGATTTGAGAAGGTTTACTGTACACTATCAGTCTTGCTGGCAACTGTTAAAAGTCTTACCTGCTTCTACAGATATTGCGAGTAAAGAAATTAGTTGTCATATTCTGTTTTTCAAATAACTGATTCACAAATAATTGTATCTATTTTGTGATAACTGATACTTTGTTGTCACTGGGAATCAGGTGTTTGTGAAATTATGATTACATTTTGCAAAAATTATTATTACTAAAGTAATAAATAACCTGTTGGTCATTCTATACAAAATGCAAAATTTTTTTCGTGACCTTTTCTTAGTTCTGATGTAGCAATGAGTGACTAACACCTTATAATTTTCTGGTTTGTTATCTACTATTTTCAGCACAATTTTGACTAATGTTTTGTATATGACATTCAAGCAGAGGTTAGAGTGTAAATAGTGTAATAGTTTGTAAAAGTTGAAGAGAGAAAATATGGTCAGTTATATTATATAATGTACAACTTTGAAATATTGTTGCAGGGGGTGTGAAGTCGGCGCCTCCTCGCGGTGCACCCTGGGTAACGCTAAACGTCCGACATCTAAGGACGCTATGCCAAAAATGCGTCTTCTTCTGATACAGGGCTCTTCCAACGAAGGTAATTTTTGTAATAATTACTTAATAACATAGACAAACTTTTTTTGACAATGATTAAGTTTAGAAAAAAAAATTATTAATTAGGATCGAAGTATTTTAAGGTTTAAAAAATGTGCATTTTCCCATTTTGAAAAAAAGACAAGATCTGTCAATGTAGATGTTAAACACTTCTGACAATCCCAGATTCAAGTGACAGCAAACAAAGGCAGATAAAGGTTAAAAATACAAAAGTGACCACTTCATGTACATATAATGTACACTCTTGACTTTGTAACAGTAATGTCATCCTCACACCAACATGATATGTTCGGTAAAGAAATGAAGGATTGTTTTAATAATAATTAACTTTACAGTGCTTTATAAAGCACTAGTTGTGTACTCGTGCTTTGCTACACTATCAGTTTTTTAGGGAATAAAAATTACTGTTGATTTATTTGAAAGCTGACAAAGTTTTTGTTTCAGTGTTAACTATTATAAGTTTATGTTATTGGGAGACAAGCTTTTGTTATTAAAAAGCAAGTTATCGTTACCTGTAGAACATATGTAGTAACAAACAGATTTTTGATAGAACTCACCCCGCCATCTCAAACCCAGAACACTGTGTAGCCTATGATTCATCATTGCAGTCTGCAGTGCCAGAGAACTTGAATTGAAAATGATTTTTGATATTGGTAACAGTACAATATTTTTGTTACTAGCTAGTTTCATAATGGAAAAAATAAAAATAATGAAAGAATTTTTTTGTTAGTCTGGCTTTGCAATCTAATAATAAAAATTGTAAAAAGGTATTTTTTAAAAAACTGTTTAAAAATTAAGTTGCGTTTTATAGTCTGTAGCATTTTATAGTCCGTAAAACATGGCAAATACAAATACCTCTGTCATTAAGATATTGTAACCAGATAACTGACATTTTACACAAAGAAATCATACAGTGGCATTGTTGGTTAGTCAACTTGTTTGGTGGCTAGAGTTTGTAGAAATAACCTGTTTGAAAATAAATCAACCATTTTTTGTTTGTGCGCCATTTATATATATATATATATATATATATATATATATATATATATATATATATATATATATATATATGAGTACAAAAGTTTGAGGTAGCCTAAAAGTACTGACAATGTTTTTACATTTAACATATAAATGTTTCATTTTAAATCTGTCGTTGCACCATAGACAGCGGATATTGGCATTTTAAGGTTACAGACAGAAATTTTTTAACATCAGTCTTGGCTTTTCCAAAGCATTAAGTGAAAAACTGAACTAAGGAGTGTTTAAACAAATCTGTTTTCCTTCTAGAACTCATGAAAATATAAAGTTTTAAAATAATTCAAGCATTTTGAGTGGCCACCATTTTGTTTTAAATAACTATCTATTTACATTTCTTTTTTTCAAAAGATTATATATGGCTAGTATGACTATTAAATTATATCTTCTTTTTTATACAGGCACTTTTTGATTTAACATTAATAACACACATCCCTTAAATATTTCACAATATAGTTACACATTTTAGACATTCTTTTTTTTACCAAACAAAATGTTTTGACCTGTTCAATTTTTTGTTAGCCCGAATAAAAAGCTACACATTGTCATTTCTATAATTGAAAATAATTATTTATCAAATCATAACTAGCAAGTATACATTTTATTATTATTTCTATACATACATTCCTTTTTTCCTCTCTATAAGTATTACATTGTTATAAACGAATATGTTTGCATTAAAACTGAAAATCATTTTTTACATGAATATTTTGCATTATTTATTTTTTTTATAAACATGTAACAAATTAAAGTAGATGATTTGGCAAACCCAATTGGGATGAGATTATCGTTATGAGTAAAGTTTTAATTTCAATTGAATTAATTTTTATTAATTAAAAACCAATCAGCACTACGAGCAATACTAGCTTGGTCGTCGTTTTTTAATTCAAAACGATTTAACATTTATAATGGACTGTTTACTACTTCTTGTTTGTTATGTAATTTTTTGTTTAAAAATATTTTGTTAAAAAATTTTTTGTTTAAAAATTTTTTTGTTCAAAATTGAACTTGTTTAAAATTGTTAAAAATTTTTTTAAAAAGTGATGACCAAAATAGTATTGCTCATTGTGCTAAATGGTCTTTAATTAATAAAAATTAATTCAATTGAAATTAAAACTTTACTTGCCTTTATAACTTAAATCATAATTTCAGATTTTGAAATTTTAAGATGCTGAAATCAGACTTTCAAAAAAGTACAAGATAAATAATTTATGATCTTTTTTAGGTTATTAAAAGCTGTCATTTTGAAACTGATAGATAGATTTTTCTGAAAAACAAAATAATGCAAACTGTGTATTATCAAAACAAATTTTTGAACCAAGTTTGAATCAAATCTGACCAAAATTGCAAACTTGAGAGTGCTCACATAAATGCAATTTTATGGATTCTCAAAAGTGATCTAGAGGTCACAATCAGTGCTCCTTTCAAAGTCCAAGTTTCAGCTGGGTTTTCCAACTGAAATTCACTACATAATAAAACCATATGTACAGTTTCACTACCCTTACCATTATTTTTTCAATGACAGTTGTAAATTTTGCTAGCCTTCTCCAGATAACCATTTGTTGCTCTAGTTCTCTGTCCTCAAATTTTCCTCTTCACTTTCTAACAGGGCAAAGAAAAGCCGTGCCTATTCCTTAATACAAATCTGAACTTTGAAACAATTAAAACAATGGATATTATGAAGATTAGAGTTGAAGTTAATTTTTCTGTAGTTCCAAATCAGGAAAGGAATAGAGAAAATAAAATATTAATATGAAAATAGACTTATGTTTAAATAAATATAAGAATGTTTAGTTTTGAACTAACATTTTTAAAAAAATAGTGGTGTTATTTTATGATTTAATAAATAGTTTTCAAATAATTTATTTAAGGCTAGGATTTTTTTCCAATCTGTTAGAGATTGCTTTAGCATCTAAGATATCTTTTCCATATAGGGGTGGGTAAACACACTATAATAATAAGACAAAGTTTAGTCATTGTTTGAATCTTTTTTTTTTTGTGTAATTTCAATGAATCTAAGAAATGTTTTGTATCATTTATTTGTTGAAAACAAATTATATTGTATCACTTTTTTTGTAGCAACAAGACCAATAATTCAGACTCAAGACCTGAAGACTAATAATTCAAAACCTAAATTGTCTTAGGTAAAAAAGACCAAAAAAAAAGATTAATATGTGCCTCATAATGCAAAATCATCAAACATTACTGTATTTCCACAGTATAGGTAAGTAAATAAAAAAATTGTTTTGAAATATTCGAAAATTTAAAAGAAATTAAGTCATAAATTGTATGTATAAGTTTTATTAAGATGTATAGGTCTGATACTTTCTTTAAATAAGTAACAATTCTTTTTGACACAAGAATTTAGAGAGAAGGCATTCTTACTTTAGGAAGTTCTTACTTCACTACGTTGCAACAAGAAATGGAGGGAAAAAGTATAGCAAATAGCAAGTTAAAGAAAAGGTGTTTGTAGTCGTTTGTACTGTTTGAAGGAAAACAGTTTAGCAGGAAAATAGCAGAAAAAAGTGTTAGTGCTTGCGGCAACGTTCGAATATAACGTAGGTGGTGGGGAAGTCCAAACTGTTGTTCTTTGTTTAACAAATAACGATCCAAGATAAAACCAAAATAAGACCTAAACCTGTCATTTCGGAAGATGAGAGGAAAAGAAGATCGGAAAGAATGAAGAGCTACTGGGAACAAAAAAAAGTACAGCGCGCAAGAAATGATTGATTCAGCGTATCCCAAGAGAGTGAAACGAAAAGAAGAAGAAATAACGATCCAGTCCAATTCAAACTGTTAGTTTCTTTTTGGCAAAGCAGTTTGTTTTTCGTATATAGAATAACAGTTTGTTTTAACGGTTTGGAGTTTTCTTACCCATCTCTACTACTATCAGCTGTCAGCCACCATTAGCATATTATCTTTGATCCAATCTCATAATTTGATGATTTCATATAATGTAAATATAATTAAAACTAAATGTTCAAAAGGTTCAGAGTTCATGTAGGATCTTGTTCACAAGTAGTTCATGTTGATGTATGTTCGTGATTAGTAAAGTTCAGTGTTAATTAAAATTTTAGTTGTATGTAGAATTGAGAATTAAAATTACTGATGAAGGAATATACCGAAGTTATTAGTAAATACACTAATATTTCAATCCATGGAGGTTTTTCATGCATTTGAGTTTTTGTTAATGAAAAAGTTAAAAGAAGGATCACTTTTGTTTGAAAGTTCGGGGTTTGGACAATGTGAGAAACCATCTAACCTCAAACTACTTGTTATTGTTATGAAGCCTGATTTGTGCATTAAGCAATCGGAGAATCATAATGAAATATGTTTAAAAAGTCCTAATGTTCAATCAAATTTAAATAAAAATAGAAGTTTTATAATATTTAATGAAAAAAATGAAATAAAATTTAAGGTAAAGAAATGTAGCTTAAGGTACACGGAATATTTTAGTAATCTTAATAGTTTAAATTAGTATGGCCAAGTTCAAGCTGAATTAAGCATTCAACCTGTCGGATTTGGTATAACTGTTGGTAAAACTGAGTTTTTGGGGTTAAATCAAGTTTGGTAATAAAATGTTTTATTATTTGCCTATTATTATTAAATCAAAATATGAAGTGCGAAAAGAATGGTAAGTTAGAAAAATAAAAATTGAAGTGATAAACATAACCTGAAAATGACTCAGTGCCGAAAGTAGGTAATATGTTTTAATCAGAAAATGGCTAATTAGCCTAAGTGTGTATTCTTTCTTCTTTTCGTTTCACCCCCTTGCAATATGAAAATATAGCAAGTTTCATGCATTGTAAATGGCATTTATGTCACAATATAGTTCTGTAAAAAATCAGCCTAAAATCGTAAGTAATCTAAAAAAACAAATTTCTATGGGTGAATCTGTGTTAATTGGATAATAAGGTATGTAACAAAAGAAAGACATTAAAAAGTCATTGTTTGTAAAACAAACAGCCTATACTGCGTAAATATCTGAGAACCTAACACCTTGGTTGTTTATCTACCTTGACTCGGTTATAACATGTATGATCAGTACCTCAGTAGTGGTGTCAGTATAGTAATCTTGTATAGTAAATTAGCATTCTGCATTTAAAGTAACCAACAATGACATCACAATATGGTTCCATAAACATGGCAAAATAAATATAAAAATATTCACATGTCTGGCTAATACATATTTACCAATCTTTTATATTCATGTAAGCAATAATAAAATTAAATGTTTTGTAAAAAAAACTTAGTTAACTAAATCTGACATGGTTTTGTGTGAATGTAAATTTGTGCAGTTGAATGATTAAAGTAAATCATGTTGATATGAAATAGCTTAAGCTACTATTTCAGGAACATTTTATTTCAGGAGTGTTATGTATCCATACGCCTTAAAATAAATATTGAGGCCAAAATTCATTGGTTTGACTTAAACAGATAGCCTATTAATTCTACATTGTTTCAAAAATGCATAATGCTAGGTAGGCCTATTTAGAATTTTGATGGCAAAAAAAAGAGGACTAATGTAATAAATAAAAAAGTAGTTAATTATAAATCTTAATTTTTCGTATGTTTTCTAGAATATACCTTCTGAGTTTTGGTTCCTTACTGCAGCTCTAGAGAAATACCCAAATAAAGTTTTGTCATTTTTAAATTCTGAAATGAGAAGAACTTTGGATTCTCACATTCTTGAACAAACTGTATTGGACCGTTACTTATCAGAAAATAACATTGTTGAAATGCATTTAGATGGAGTTTTCCGAATCGGAGAAAAAGTAGTACTTCCTAAAGAGGTAAGTTTCTTTAATAGTCAGAAATAAAAGTAAGTTGTTTTATTTGGTTTTAACATGTAATTAAAAAATTACATAGACTGTAACTTACAGTGGTTTTCAGTTCAGTTTTTAAGCAATAAGTCAAAATGTAGCTGCAATTAATTTTGTATAGTGGTTACCATTTTTGTTTTGTACAAGACAAAGATCCTGTGGAAAATTGATATCTTCTAACTGTATTATATACGAGTGATATATGGTGGCAGGCAGAGAAAGAGACTAGTGATAACTTTTCTATTAATGCAAAAGTAAAAAAAAGGCTTTTCATTGTGGGTTATTTGGTAGAAGTTTGTTTTAGTTATGGTTATGATCAGCTCAGTAAACAGAGAAGTAGGCCTGCTAGAAGTATTTGAAGCTAGACAATTATTTAAATAATTTTTTAAGTATTGTTTTATATTTGAGGATGTACAAAAGGTCCTAAAAAATCCCCTGGTATATTTATTGCAAAATATAAATTGCATTGGAAATATTGAGTTATGGATATTAATGTCAAGTTGTAGGTATTAATAATGAGTTGTAAGACACACATGTATACCTCGTATATAAAAAGTATGATTATTTTCCTTATTTGGGTTATTGCTGAGGTTCTACTGGACAGTTAACATGTCAGCTTTAAGCTTTTTGTGTTTCCTTATACTCTACCTTAAACCAAATCCATTGCCTTAAACAAGCTCCAGAATCTTGTATAGGGTGTCCTTGTAAAAGTCTTTGTCTGGTTGTTGAAGTCCGAAGAATCCTTTTTGGACTCCTGCGCTTCATACTCAAAGAGTATATGTTGGACAAGTTCTTCTGTAGCCTATTTTCTTACTTCTTTTCTTGCAGTTGTGCATCTGATCCCACTTACAAGTTCCAATCCCATAAGGCGTGGAGCAGCTTCTTTTTGGCCATCAGGGCCACTATCTTGTTTCCCTCAGTCCAGCATTTCTCAGTATGATGCTAAGTGCACCATACAGTATTGTTGAGGAGCCTACATCATACATCAGCAGGTGTTCCTTTTTGGTTTGCTTTAGCAGATAAGATTTTCTAGTCCTAGACACATAGAGCCGGATTTTGCCCATCAAGCATGCTGGCAATGGTTTCAAATCCCAGGCTTGCCAGTTGACTAGGTACATCTTACAGTTGCCAATTATCATCTCTCCACTCACCTTTACATCACCTCCACTCGCAAGCCCCTGACTCCACCAACTCCACTTTAATAGCTCGTTGGAACAGGCTACAATAAGTGCACCTTTCTCTAAATAACATGAAAGTAGTGGGAGAGCAACATTAGCAAGCTTCTGGAAAATTCCTGTTATCTTCATTTGCAGACTGCGCTTTTGCACGTCAGTCAACTTGTGACCAGGATAGTGTGAAGGTAAACCATAATTTTTTTTGAGAATAAGGTTTCACTGAAAGTTACCGCTTAAATAGAGATATGATCCCTCCTCATCTCACCAGTATATAAGATCTTGGCCTTAAGATCTTTCAACTAATGCATCTCTAGTTTTATTGTTTAGTTTTGGTTTATCTGTATTACCCATAAAAATTACCATGAGTAGCTGGGGAAAGGTTGGTCAGCCACAACATTGCCTCACATGTCCAGGTAAAGCTGTATACCCTTAGAGGATTCTTGGTATTCCAGAGAGCTTCATCCATTTATGATGCATCACCTGTTCAATCCATGATAATTCCACTTTGAGATTAGGAATTTTTTTTTATTTATTCCCCTAAATCTGATGGATTCTCTCAGGATTTAATCCAGTGCAGGACATATTTCTTCACTGCGCTTAGACACAAATCATATATGCCATTCCATCTGTGCTGAACGCAGATCGAGCTTCTGAGACAAAAGCAGTAGCCAAACATTCAACTGAGTGAACACTACTCAGATCCCCTGCTGTGAAAAGTTACCGTACAATGTATTTACCAAAATATCAGCATTAGAGTTGTGCTTTATTATAAGATATGTTAACTACTTAAATGAAATGTCACGCTAAAATTAAATTTATCCATCATAGTCATCTTTGATTGAGTCTGTTAGAGGCCAATATAATATGGGTTAGTTTCAGAAATACAGTAGACTACTGCAAAACGTAGCTCTGAAAGTATTTACAATTGATAATTGTTTTATAAGCTTCATTTTTTTTATAGGTATTAGTGCTCTATTCCGGCATGTTTAGAAAGTAGTCCTGCAAAAGGATAACATATTGTAGTTATGATGTAAAAATGTAGTAGGTTAAAATTTAATTAAATTGTAGCCTGTAAAATTTCTTGTAAATTTAATAATATAACTCAGTGATTCTTCTTTGTACTGTTTTGTTTGACTCTTAGTTAATGACACACACCAAAAATTTCTGCTTTATTTTTGACACCTAGATTAAGTCCGCATTGCCTGCAATTTTGTGCTGTCTATTTTATTTTCATGGCACAATTTTACAGTTTTAAATTCTGTTTCCAAATTCTTCATTCGCTCCCTAACCTTACTTGTCATTTCCCAATACAGTATCACCATATCACTGATTCTTCTTTAGACTAATTCACTTTTCCTCCTTTATTTTGCACATGTTTCACATATCCAAACACCTTCTTTATTTTCCATATGTTAGTTGAACACTGACACTTTAAACTGACAGTAGAGTACAAAGCTCTCACGTTGTACAATTGAATAATTGTTTTGAAAAATGCATTTTATGTTTATGTAGTGTTATAAACAGGAGATTGATCACACTGATCAGATCAACTAAGGGGGGAGCGTAGTTACGCCACTTACACAGAAATTTTACTTAACATGCAGTAATTGATCCTGCATCATTTACACAAACATTAAAACTCACAGTTAAAATAAGGACAAATCAAAACAATGTTTACAATTCACAATTAATATAAATAAAGATAGACAGTAGTTCATAGCCACAGTAAAAATAATGGAACAAGAACATCAGTCAAAAGATAGAAATAAGAAACTGATTGTTTACAAACAAATCTGCACACTATGGTAGTTGGCTTTTATATAATGAAAGTAAAAAGATGGTTTGCACATATTCATTGTCCAAATTAAAAGTTAGTATTTGTTTAGAGGAACATTGTCTATTTTTATTAGTAGATTTGAATTTGTAGTTATATTTTTTTATTGTAAACAGAAGTTTGTATTATTTGTTTAGTTGTTTAAGTGCACCAACGTAAAAGTCTTATCTCTCAAGAATAACAACTTGAAAGTAATACCACCTGACATTGGACGTCTAAATCAACTAGAATACTTGGCACTGACTAATAATGATCTTCGCAAAAATTCTATTCCATTTACGTTAACATTTTGCACACGGCTGATGCACCTTTATGTGGACAACAACTTGTTGGATGCTTTGCCTGGATTTTTTCTGCAGATGTCTCAGCTTGTCACTATACATCGTCATGGGAATCACAATTACTTTAAGTCTACATTTATGTGGTATTATGCACCAGTGAATAACAGGTAATTTAATATGTAGATGTTTTAATAAGAAATATTTTATTTGTGTCTCAAGATACAAAATGCATTAGTTCAAATTAGTATGGTATAGACAAGTGTGTGCACCCAAAAACAAAAGCTATACATTTAAAAGTATCAAGAAACAAATGACCTTTATTTAAACTACCTACAAAATAATCACCTTCTAGCCAATTCTTTTTTCACATTAGTCATATCAACAAGCATTTCCTTAAGAATCAGTTGCAGAATCACTGATGTTCTTGCATTTCTTACATATCTACAAAACATGCACTTTTCTTGACCATTTTCAAATAGTGAAACAGAAACAACATACATTTGGAGAACTTTTCCGTAAAAATTAAATGTTTACCATAATTCCTAGTTTTTACTGTCTTCTTCAAGATAGTCTCCTTGGACATGAATACAGTGATCCAAGCATTTTTTCTATGATTCAGTCTGCAAGTGTAAGTGCTTGAAGCATGTCCTGCGATTCTGCCTGGATCTCCTCAGTTCTGTCAAAACGATGACCTTACGATTTCAACTTTATTTTGAGGAGCAGAAAAATTTCTGTTACCAAGCCAAAAATACGAATCATGTTTCATGATTTTCTAGATTCCTCGTTTTTGTTATTAATTAGTTGATGTTACTCTTCAGTCATAAATCTTTTACTAATTGTAACATTTTCATCGTTAATTTCATTTTTCCTTTTAATTTATTATGTAATTGTCATAGCCTTTCTCATTCATTTTTTTCTCAATATTTGTTCCTCATTTAAAACATATTTAAAAAAAATAATTTTATTGTCCATTTAATTTAATTTTTAACATAACCTCAATTGAAATGATATTGAAGCAACAGCTGTTGTACGAAATAAGCTGCTTAGAAACAGTCACAATTATATTTTTATATGTACAGTAGCATGCAACGTGCTAATTACAATACTATTATACGTAATATGACATTGACACGCATAAACACAAACTCCAACAGCATAACCAGCTTATACAGCATGTTAGCCAGCATAACGTTAGCCAACATGCTGTTAACCAGCATGATACATGTTAAAAAGATGCTTTTGGTGAAGTCAGGCTAATAGGGTGGGTGTGGAAACAATACCATGTTTTTGGAAGCTAAAAAATTCCTGACTAGCTATATGTGCGCAGGTGTGTTGTGTTTGAAAAACCCAGATTGTGTTCTTTCACTGTTCTGAACATTTGTTCACAATAGCCAGTTCAAAACTTTACAATAAAACTTTCTATTGACACATTTTGACTAGGGAGCCCAATTTCTTGTGGATAATGCCTTTGATGTCAAAAAACCCAGTCAACATGGATGAACCCAATCATGTTGCTGTGAACTGGAAGTGCTTTTTTTGGCCTTGATAAAGGTGGAAACTATACTGTGATGACTGTTGCTTAGTTTCAGGGTCATAACTATAATCTCATGTCTTATTACCAAGTTCGACATTGAAGATGAAGTTGGGGATCATCTGTTGCTGCAATTTTCAATTCAGTACAGACAGTTACATAATCTTTTTAACTTATCTAATGATAAGTGATTTGAGTAACAAGACCAACAGACGCACCGTAACTGATAACAACGACGGGCGCGCTACTAATGATGGAGACTCCGTAGTCTGGAATGTAACGACGTACGAGTCGTGTGTGTAGCTTGGCCAAGCCGAATTTCATAATGAATATTTAAAATGTGTAATTGTGCTTAGTGTTTGTGATTTATGTTTTAATGTTTTGTTTGACTTTGTGACAACCTCGACAGAGGGATTTAACATTTTGTATGGCCTGAAGATGAAACTATAGAGTTTCGAAACTGCGGTAGCCTTTACGAGGTGAGTGGATAGACCACTGATGGGAAGAACAGGTATATAATCCTAATCATTTGAATATGTGGTCCGGTGGCTATGTTACAATAATGACAATCTTTTTGGTCGCTGCTGAGCAGTCTGGATATATATTGTACAGCAATGCATCTCATGCCCAAATTGTTTGACAAGATGAGTTGCACAGACTTGTGACCACACAAACATCATGGATTGTTCATCTAAGATCTGAAATAATAGCCTTTCCTACTTTTGTGATGTTTTCTGATGTACTTGTCAATGATCGTCCTGAATGCTCATCCATTCTTGAAGCTTTGTTCCACAAAAAACTTTTACTTTGACTCATAGAATTGTCACCAAATACTTCCACAAGCGTGTAGTATTTTTTTTAGATTTTTTTAAGCTTAAAGCAAAATTTGTACAGGTTCTTTGCTCCTTAAAATCTGCCATTTACATAAGTATAAACAAATTGCTGCAATACTAAAACACAACGTTATACAAACGCACAAAACTCAAGAACACAATCACTCACCATCACAGCTGTTGGCAAACTATTCACAAAGAGTATTCTTTGCCCAGTGTAACAGCAGCACGTCATACCACATGAAATTCAAATTCCCTAAACTTTTGGGTAGCACCTCGTACATGCCGGTGTAGAATCAAGGTGTTATTCCAAGTCAGGGTAAGAAATGGCACACGCAGATTGTGTACAGTTGTAGGCTTCAAACAGCAATATCTGTAGTCCAGTCCCATGTAACTCTGACTAAACATTGTACTCCTGAGTAGATTAAACACACAGTGATGAAAAAAGGTTGGGTCTAATATTAAAGAAAGACAAGGAAGGGAGTAAAATAAGTGCTATGTGGTCATTTGATGTTTATTATGGAAATAATCGTGGCTTCTAAGTAATCCCAAAGAAATAGTCACACAAAGATAAATCTGGAGATATATGATGCCAATCTAAAAATTTACTTTCCTGAACAATCTAATGACCTTGTAGATGATTAATCAGTAAGAATTTAAAAGGGTTTGCATAATGAGGTGGGACACTATCCTAGTCAAAAATAGTATTGTTCGTGTCTGGTATTGTAAAATGACACCATACTTTATTGATACAACACTTGGACACTCCCAATGATTTGGTTTAACGTTTTCCATTTATGTTTGTGTCTGCAATATTATATAACAACATGCAGTAGTGGATCTATGGAGAGAGGGCTATAGCCTCCCTATGAGCCAAACTTACTAAGAATAAGTTTTTGTACAATTATTGTCATTCTTTTATTTGCATGCGTAGGTTGAAAGGACTTACACCACTGTCTAGTGCATGCCATTTAACTTAATGAATCACACAAATTAGTACCATATTTCAGCCAATTTTGTTTGAGCCTTGTCTTCATGTAGCCTTCAGAGGCCATCTGGATAGGCTCGCTACGCGTCATTGCTGCTCCATTTAATATAAGGCATTAAACATGACTTTTTACTTACTTTTACACACATTTTAAACATTGCAATAGAATTTAAAAATATGTTTTATAATATATTTTATGTGAAGATGCATAGAATTGTCATTTTTGAGTCTTTTAATTATCTAATTTTTCTCCTCTCTTCTGGCAGGGAGGGAGGTTTGCACCATACCCCAACCCATTAATCCCTTCTTTGTGCAAGTTCAAGGTCTGCTACTGACACATGCAAGCAGAAGTTACAGCTGTCCAGGCAATGATTTCTTTGGATTTAAGTTGGTTTTATTGAACTTTATGGGGTTTTTGAAATTGTAATAATTAAAAATTGTGTCTGTTGTGGTGTCAACATTGTGGTAGGAAGCCCTTGTGCGCTTTTACAAGTCAGAGCCAAAAGTATCTGATAATCTTTGACAGTTTTATGTAGAGTACATATTGGCACATTGGTTTCTAAAAAACTTTTCTTGTATAATTGAGTTTATCTAGTGGTGACCCAGTTTGTGTGGTTGGGGAACAAAGGACACTGTTACTGTTTGGACTGATTGTTACTTGTACTTTGGATTGTTGTATTGTTTCCAGTTTCTAGAATTAATTTGTTTTCCTAATTGCATTTTTGTGTTGTGTGTAATACCTGGAAAATAATCAAGAAAAGTCTGTCATATTGTCAAATGTGGTTACATTTCACTTTTTGCTTAGCTGAATGTTTTTTTTCAGTAGCAAAATTATAACTAAGTATAATTTGTCTTTTGTATAAATTTTGGTAAAAACAAAAGAAGATAGATTAAAATTGTTCAAATATGAAGTTAAAAGTGTATGTTGTTAGCTTGCTTAGCAACCAGCTGCTTGAATTTCATTGAAAACACAAATACAGTAAACAGATGTTTTCAAAGTATTAAAATCCTTGAAAGATTAGATTTTTATAACAGTAGTCATAGTGTTATTTAAAACACAAATATATGAACATTGTATAGCAGATGTTAGAAAGTGTACCAAATTCAGTGACATCCGTCAGGAAACAAAACCTCAGTAAAGAGCCAAACATGCTCACTGTGAATGAAGGCATAACCTAAAATGTAATCTCGCCAAACCTTTTTAAAACTTACTGTTTCTTCAGATTAATTTACTTTAACCTAATGGGTAACTTGCTTACTTACAACCATTGACCAAGGGCATTAAAGGCAGAGTGCTTCATCCCTCACATTCTTTTTTCAGTACTGTACAGTTCTATAACTGTAGTATAATAATTGAATTTTTTCTAGTCCAGAAACAAATGTAATTAACTGTGTGGTGAATACCAATTCACTAAGCATTTTCTGCACTTTTAGTACAGTTTGTCTAAGTTATGTTAGCGTAGTTTATGGATACGCAGAGAGTCATTTTTGTGTCATGTAAGTGTGGCAATTCATCATGTGTACCCAATTCACATGTATGGCAATTCACATGTGAATCATGTGGCAATTCATAACTGTTGTACCCCCTCCACTTTTTCTTGTCAGTCTATTAAGAACCTTTGACAGTAAAGTGTCGATTTGATGTGCGCGCCAATCATTGTTGAAACATGCCTCAACCAAAATCAGCACTGCCTAATAGGCAAAGGAGTGACATTAAGAAGCCAAACTAAATGTGTTATTATGAACGTGTGGTGAAATGTATTTAATGAAGATTCCGGCTTGTCACGATTAGGTGTTGGTTGAAACACCTATTTTCAATTATTGTTAAATAGTGATGACTATAAACGCGGTATATAGAAGAAATATTTATTTAATAATTTTAATAGGCCAAATTAAAATATTTTTAAAGTACACAAAAAGAAGGTGTAAAATCAGTAAATTAAAAAAATATTATATCTTATGACTGGTATCATAGTAATTATAAAAAGTAGTCTATATGTGGAAATGGTAAGTTAGGCTTATATTATTTTAGTTAAAATGTAAAAGTAATGTTTTGTATTGTAAACACACTGGTAAGTGTTCACACAGCAGAGGGACTGCACATTCCCCCTCTCCAAACCGCTTTACCCTCCCTCCATTTCTCCTTCATGCGCTAAAACTATGCTTACATAACTTAGACAAACTGTACATAGATACATTGCTATGAACTAAAATAAATACAATGATATTCAACAGGTTATAAAACATACTGTATAGTACAGTATGCACTATGATCTCTTAACCAACTTGAATTGTAATCTGTAAGTACAAAGCCTACCCAATACAATTATGCAGTCAACACAGGACAATGCCTGAGGTAAACTGTGTTCATTTCTAGCAGCTGCTGATAACGAATACACACATATCAGAATGTTTTGGTTCAGTGTCTTGATTTTATATTCATAATAGAGCACCAGAATGTGACACAAAGGCAGAAGAAGGTCCATTGAGTAATCAGTTTACTTTTGAAGGAAATGCCTGATAAATGCTACAACCACAAGTACTGGGAATTACACTTTAAAAATGCCTGCTAGAGTGCAGCATTTAGTTTAGTTAATACTAAACTATTTTTTAATGTGTAATAAATTAAGTAATGTATAGTAAGTTCTGTATTATAGATTTTTTTCAATTAAATATACTTTTTCATGTACATTGTGTTTTTCACACCTTTTAACGATTAATTTTAATTAATTTTATCAATTAAGAAAAAAATATATTCGTAAATGCTATTGTTTTGTATTTTATTTTGTTAAGGATTCTCACTGTAAAACGTGAAGTACAGAAAGGTATTAAGAAGGAAGAAACCATCTTTCAACCAGACACATTACAAATGCTGAGCGCACAAGCAATAATAGCGTCCAAGCAAAACTTTTTCATTCCAAATTATCTACCGCCAGTTTTACAAGATTACATAGCTCAAATTTATCCTAATTACAATGTCTGTGGATATTGCAATTCTGCAAAACCGAGTAGAATTTTAGGTGGGTCATGAGTTATAATAATTTATAAAACTAATTTAATGTATATTATGTGCTTTTTTTATAAACTGTAATTCACTAATATCTATATAAGATTAATTATTCAGTGTACTTCAGTAAGCTATCGTTAGATTAGTGGAACGGGTGAGATGGACAGTGAAGATAATTTGTTAATAATTAATTTTCAAAAAATCAGTTGAAAAACAGGTTAAAACTTGAGGATATGTGAGGGTGTGTGTGTGTGTGTGTGTGTGTGTGTGTGTGTGTGTGTGTGTGTGTGCACGCGCGCGCGCAATCCCAGTAAAGGTGTCCTACAGGTAATGCATTGAGCCATAGGGTTAACTGAGTCTTTCAGATAGTTTATCGGTAATTTGTTACTTTGTGTCTGTGTTGGTTCACTTGTAACTAGTTTATTTAAGTTAATTGTTTTTATTTTTAGTTTGCATTCTAAATTATAGTTAATAATATTTATTAAGAATTTAAGCTGGTTCACTGGTTGGCTGTTGAGCGCAAGTGACTAAGTCTGTGTTCACAATTTGGTTATAACATAATGAAAGCAGCACATCTTGTAAAAAGACCTTCGTAACTCTCATTACCTTCTTGATAAAGTAGTTAAAAATGTATGGCATAACTAAGTCTGCCTCTTGCAGATGGTAGCAGGTTTGCCATTAACCTCTTGGTTTGTGAACAAAACGTGTTTCAACTGCAAGGCTTTGCTACCCTCAAAAGAGTGTGATTTGAGAGTTAATCCCAAATTAATGTTATTAAATATTGCTGTTAACCACTTTTTCAAATTACCATGCTTATTTGTATTCTCAGTCTAGAACGTGACAGCACATGATGTTGATAGGAAATGAATTGTTGTTGCTTATATTATTGATTAGGAAAAGCAACAGGAAAAGAATATCAACATTCACCCATAATTAGTTAAAAACAGTTTTCAAGGCCTGTTTAGTACCTTAAATATGTTGGGAAGAAGCTATTTTTTATTTTATATGAAAATCCAACAGGATAATGTGAAGAATTGTATAACAAGTTTTAACCATGACTACATGCAAAAGAACATACCCGATCACTTTCACAAATGTTTTTGGAAGATTTTTGTAAACATCCATTTAAATTAGTGCTTCTCTACAGGTTGTCCTGATGCAGTATATTTAATCATTGTAGTATATAAGCGCCTTCTTTGTTTCCTATTTTTAAAAGTGTTACTTAATGACGAAATATTGATGTTATTATTATTATTTATTCAGACATTAGAGCATGGCATTGCGAGAATATAGATCAACTAGCATTCTCAAATGCCTTATCTAAAACCTAACCTGCAACTAAAATATAAGCCTAGATGGCTAGGCCTACTTTAAAATACTTAGAACTAAGAACAAACAATCAGCATACAGGAAAGAAAACTAAGACTCGCATGTAATCAGGAAACCTTGAAATCACCAAGGAAACAAAACCGAGAAAGCTACATAATAATATAAATACTGTCAGGATATGTTCAAGATAATGGTAAACAACTTCCCATCCCTCCTCTCCCTCTCCTCTCCCTTTCCTTACTCTTTCAGTTGATGTAGCACAACTAAAAAACCCTTCGTAATATGCCAAAGAAATATTTAAACAGAAAAACTGGTAACTACAATTTACCGATGCAAGGATCGATACAGATTTTTCTGACTTTGAAGTTAGATTATATTAGGAAGCAATCAACAATAAATTATTCTCAGAAGAAGGATAATGAGAAAGCAGTATATCTTATCGATATTGTAGTTGTTAAGAACTATTGATCGATGGCCTTGAACAATCAATAGTATCAACAGCAATGATCTGTTGGCAACCCTGCATGTAACTAGAGTCCAGCCACTTAGTAAATGGCCTGTGTGAGAATCTTTTTGTGCATTTAGAGAATTCTCTTCCAGCTCTCTGTAATCATTAATTGACAGTCTGCCAATCTGAGTCTACAAGCTGTTACTACTCAGCGATATTGAATGATCTCTGTCCCACTGATGTTCTTAGCATGTGGAGTTCCATGTCTATAATGGAGAAAAGTAAAAGAATAAAAATAACAGAAAACAATGATTGACTGTTTCATCCGTGCATAAAGTAGACTTATAGCCAGACCCTTGTGTGTTGTATTTTATTTATTTTTTATGTAAAATCTCTTATCTTTTTTGTAAAATTTTTTCTTAAATCTATTATTTTGATTTTGTTTTGAGAATGAATGTTGAATAAAGTCCATATTTATAAATGTAATACATAAATATACATGTAAAGTACAGTATACATTAATAAAACACATACTTATTGTTTTAATTTATATTTTTCGCCTGTCTTGTTGCCAGAGGATTAACTGTGGTTTCATTTATTCGTATCATTCATCCCTCAGTCCCTTTGGCTGTGTAGATATATTTAGACTCGGGAGTTGGTGGCTGGGAAGTCAACTCAAGGTTAGGCGTTTACTTCTTTGCTAGCCCAAGCGATTTTGCTCTTATATTCCTATAAGTTTTATTTATTCCCTGTCACTTTTTGAATAACTCAGGTTGATTTGAGTTTTGTTAACCGAAATTTTACTATGCCTTCCACAAACTTTGTGTAGGAAGAATGAAGGAAAAATCTAATTACAGTCTTTGTGTGCAACTAACTCTTCAAATAAAGGACCAGTGAACAGTAACATTTTATTAATTAAGTGTTTCAAATAATCATTCGAATATTAAATTAACCTTATTATAATTGTAATTTGTAAATGTTTTCAGGTTTCAAAGTGTATACATTTAAGAATCCTTACCTGGGCAACACCTGTGTACCGTTCCAACATTGGGCGTGTTCCAGAGAGTGTGCTGAAGCTATAGAAGTACCAGCGCACCAAGAACAAGTCAGAAATTCACAGAAACTTGACAAACAATATCTTGAATACATCACTTATATTCAGAAGCAGCAAATACCTCCTAAACAGGAAAAATCTATTTGCACCATTCAATAGTAAAAGTTAACTAAGTATGACCCTTCTAGTCTTTCAAAGTCTAATTGATTAATATAGTTAATGCGTTAATTTATTAATTAGAATAAAATTTAAAGTGAACAAGCGAACATTTTATACTTTATTAATAAATGTTTTGACTGAGGTCATGTTTTAAATGTTACCAAAGTAGTATAATTCATCTCATGCATGACAGTGTGTTAATTAAGGATTTATATTGGATCGTTTCTTATAATTTCTCAACTTAATTCTGATTTTCATTTGTGTAAAAATGACAACCAAACTTATAAAAATGTTATTAATTGTATATTTTTTTTACATTGAAAATGTCCATGTAACAAATCTTGTTTTATAGTATATTTTGTTATTTTTAATTATAATTTATCTCAACATGAAGTTCCTGTAATTTAAAAAAAAATGAATAAGTTTTTAAATCTCAAATGTGGTACTGATGTAGGATTTATATTGGATCGTTTCTTATAATTTCTCAACTTAATTCTGATTTTCATTTGTGTAAAAATGACAACCAAACTTATAAAAATGTTATTAATTGTATATTTTTTTTACATTGAAAATGTCCATGTAACAAAGCTTGTTTTATAGTATATTTTGTTATTTTTAATTATAATTTATCTCAACATGAAGTTCCTGTAATTTAAAAAAAAAAATGAATAAGTTTTTAAATCTCAAATGTGGTACTGATGTAGGATATTAAGATTTTTTTGGATATACAGTAGGCATCCTCTAGTTTGGCCTCTAGATTGATCGGCTAACTATCCAAACACGATTCACATGCTCAGCTGATCCTTCGCTATGCTGATGACACATTACTTGTTTATCTAATAGTGTGTTGCCGTTGTCACAGCTGACAGGACATTGGTCTTATCGGCACATATTCCCCCTTCATTCTGGGATGTGGCCCCAAACTATAACATGTCTATTGTATTTATTAACTGCAAAGAACAAAGAAGAATACAGTTGTTGGTAAATCAATCATAGTAATTGTAATGTGATATTTTTCCCCCAATGAGATATAAGTATTTGTTTATAAAAAAAATTGTCTTGACAAAGTCTGAGAAAAAATAACCTGTGTTTATGAAATATTACAAAATTCTATATGTTGAAGCAGATTCAGGGACACCAGAAATAAATTGTGTATGTTTCTCGTATTTAACTATATATATTTTTTAATATCATGTAATTAACAATTAAGTAAGACAGTTAACAATTAATTGTGTAAGATCTATTTAACGTAGTTTCAGTATTTAAATAAATTTAAAAAGGCTTAAAATTTATAATTAAAATATTATTTAAAAAAATAAACAGGTCAACAGATTTAGAGACATTTATTGGATGTGTTTGCTGAAAAACTTATTCACATTTTGGAGTAATTTTGGAAGTGATTTGACCTCATTTGGCAATGAAACACTGACTGGCATAGTTTTTTGAAGTTAGAAAGCTGTGTTAGATAAGTTGTACATCTTGAGTGAAGCAAGAAAATGTTTAGAAACTGTGTATTCACCATCTAATAAATATACCTAAATGTAATACAAATTTCAGCAAAATTTTTATTATATCGTGGAAGTTTAAAGTTGTCATATCATGTGTAAGTAAACTTTAATTATTAAAATTTTAACATGTATAATTAAATTTATGTTTATGTATAATTAATGTATATGTATAATATGATAAATTTAACTATGCATGTTAACATTTAATGGATAATGTTTACTTACACATCATATGACAACCTTCAGCTTCTACGATGTGATAAACATTTTGCTGAAATAAGTTATGTTCTACTTCATTATATTTAGGTATATTTATTAGATGGTGAATGCTGTACACAGTTGCTAAACATTTTGTGTCTCACTATTGTAGAATTTCTTAAGATGTACAAGTAATCTGACACAGCTTGCTAACTTCAACTTGCTAACCTACACCAGTCAATGTTTCATTGCCAAATGAGGTGAAATCACTTCCAAAATTACTCCAAAATGTGAATAAGTTTTTCAGCAAACACCCATTGAATAAATGTCTCTAAAAACTGTTGACCTGTTTATTTAATTTTAAACCCTTTTAGATTTATTTAAATACTGCAATAATTTAAATACTAGGCCCTACAGTTTGCACGGAAGTGGGTTTAGTCACCAGTAGGTATAATTGTTATTAATCCTTTTAGGACTGAGTGGTGATGTATTGACAATGAAATGTGTTGCGCTAATGACCAACTGTTGCCACATCAAAGGCATATTGTTTTAGCGCTAAAGACTGACCAGCAAATTATTTACAAAAGATTTTTTAAATTTTTATTTTGTTATTTTTACATATTTAAAATAAAAAATTGTGTAGCTTAAGAGCAGTAAACCCCTTTGATTATGTATTAAATATTTTTGGTAGTACAGTATAGTGAACAAATGTTTTCTTATTTTCACATTAAAGGTCTTAGTTAATTTTCTTATTTTATATAAAAATATTTATAAAACCTGACATGTAGGAAATGACATGTCTACAAATAAAATGTATATTTCTTTAAAAAACAAGCGTAAATTCTACAAAAAATGTCAAAACAAAATTATTGTAAATAATAATATATTTATAAAAAAATGAGTAAACTATTTTTTTTTTTACCATTAGAAATTAATTTCCAAACATTCCTGTACCAAGAAAAGTTTTAATTTCATACATAGAACTTCATGTATATAACTTTTTTCTCCAAAGGATACACAAAAACTATTTTAGTCCTATGCAGTTTTGGCCCACACTGGTTTTTCTATGTACTATTTTTTTTTTTTTAAAGAATTAAAACTGTTCTACTGTATAAAGAAATTAAGATTTTTCTGATGTGTTTCTTTAAAGTTTTGTGAACTACTGGATTGACTCAGTTTGTCAAAAAAAAGTCATTAAACCCAATTTTTTATTCTTTTTTTTTACTATATCATCATTAATCACCTTATTTTTGTTTGTCCAATGAAATACTCCTTCAAGCAAAATGAATTTTGAAAATACTGTTTGTTGCTAAAAAGGTTAAAACTGAAGAAACCTGGGGTGAGTTTAATATGTAATTTTAAAAGACTTCTCACAACGTGTTCCATTGGAATGAAATGCAAATTGGGCTGATTTCATGGTTCCATATCAGAACCTTACAAGGATGTTCTACTTCAGTATGCAAAAAATGTACACAATTCTTGTCCTGGCAACAAACTAATAGTGCCTTCAGACTAAATATATGTAAAGATTTATTATATTAATAAAATTATTATTTAATTAGTCATTTAAATATTTTTAATTCACAATAAAATTTAATTATGTGACTTATAATGTGAATATGTATATTGTAGTTAAATTATGTATATTTTTATTTTTTCTGAAATACAGTAGCTTTATTAATTTATTAATATGGTGTGTTATAACTTTAATTTGCCCTCTGTATCTAATCATATAACTACTTCATTGTGTGTATATATGAAATATTGAATTTATTTCCAACTATTGAGTTACAAAGGCGATGATAACCTTAAAGGTTTTTCACCAGAAGGTTACAAAATATAAAACATCTTCATAACTTTGGAGTGCCATTGACCTATTTACAGTGGTCAGTGGATAGAAATAATAATAATAATAGAAATAATAACATACATATTTAACTCCATAAATAACTGAGTTCAGTTCATCATACTAAAAACTAACGTCAATGTGTCATCCACCATAACATGCAAAATAACTATAGTTGATATTCATATCATGATGTAATAACTCAAACTCTAAATTAACCAATACAATTACAGTAATTACATATTACTATGTTATTAACATAATTTTACTGCCTTATTTTTATTAAATATGTGTAAAAATACATATACAGATATAATAACTCATACTTTAAATAATATGATACAATTAAAGAAACATACATACCTACACACACACACACACGATTTATAAATTAATGTACCATTAATATAATTTCTACTTTTTTGTTTTTACTGAATGAATGTAAAAATATCATAAGCGTACATTGAAATTTAACAAATGTTTTTTTTAGAAAAGCTACATCTGGTTTAGTAAAAAGCCATAATTTTATTTTAAAACGAAATTGCTTAATATTAACACTAGCTTTTGTTTCATATGGTAGCTGGTCAAACAATGTTAGTCCTGTTTTTTTTTTTTTTTTTTTTTTTTGTGTTTAACGTCCGACTATTGTGCACACTTGGGCTAATGCAGACGATGGGATGATTTATAGCATATGAAAATGCCAAGCCCTCGCCGGGAATCGAACCCGGGTCCTTGGAGTGAAAGCCTAGTACGCTATCCACTAGGCCACCGAGGCGGCTTGTTAGTCCTATGTATTGTATTCCACAGATTGTTGAAGAGGTGGATTTTTTTACCTTAGATGGTCTATAAATTCTTAACTATGTATTTCTAGTTCCATATACCAAAGCACTTGTCCCAACATACCCACTGCTCGTATAAATAAATATATGTTCTAATACATTGCCTGTACATTGGCAATACATATAATTGACAGTAGAGTGGAAATGTGCTTACTGTTTTATTTTTCATCAACATCATATGAATGAACTACAAAGTGAAGTTTTGTTATCTTTAATTTACATATTAAATGTTTTGTAGAATTACCCTCAACTATTTATCACATATTGAAATATAGATTGAATTAGCGCCTATATATATATTATTATATATTTTATATATTATAAAATATATAATATATATATTAGGTCATATCGCATAAAATATATAAAGTAAAACATTAGGTCAGTGAGGCATAAATTTTAAAAAGTAAAACATTCTAAGGTGAAGAATTAATTTTATCTCTCTCTCTCTGTAATATGTCTCTTAATCTCTCCCTCCCTCTCCTCTCTCCCTCCCTCCCTCTGATTGCTACCACTTCTAAACTTGTAGATATAGGTTGTCATTATCTCAAGCATTTTTTTTTTCAATTAGATATCTATTTTAGTCAGACAAACATTTAAAATTAACTATAAATCAATTTTCTTACAATTAAATTGGCTCTATTTCCAAAATTGTTTTTTAAATTTAGTTGTTAACTATCCAAACAAAATGTATGAGCCTCTATCTCCAAATAAAATGTTAGGATAAAAAAAATGAAAGAAAATAAATCTTGAATCCTGTCAGACAACCGTGTAACTAATGCTATTCTGCTGATAATGCTATACAGTACTAATCTCACATCTATAAGCGAATTTCTGTTTCCTTTAGTTTAAAAGTTATAGCTTTGAATGGCAGCGTTTTACAGTCTGGGAAAAGGAACTTCGATGAAATAATTATGTTTAATTAAACATTTTAAAAATACACATGACGATTTCAATGCTTATGGTAACTGTCCAACTTGTAAAATAAATATTTTATGAAGTAGACATCTTTAAATCAAAACAATTTTACAAAATGATGTTTATGTATACATTTAGACAATTATGAAGCTAAAATATGTTATCTTATGTATTTGGTTGCCATTCTATACAATTTCACCAAAGTGCATTGAATAGTTTATCGAAGAAATAATAATAATAAATTATATATATATATATGTGTGTGTGTGTGTGTACATTTTAAAAATTTATTTAGTGTTATTTGAAACTGAGCACAAGAATTTATTGTAGTATTAGTGTGGACAAGTTTGTTACGTTGCAAAATCTGTTTAATTATTTCACAATATAATGGTGAATCTTTAAAAATTAGTAACACTTTGGCTTACATTATTTTGAAAATCTCACCACAACAATCAGTGTTAAAATTAACATAAATTAGCATTTAAAATTATCATATTTCAATAATAATTGTAAATACTTTTGCGCTTATTTGAATACTGGTTACGAAAGAAGAATTAAATTTAAAAAAATTGTTTTATAAATTTTACAGAGGTCATGGTTTATTTTCATATTTTTATTGTAAAGTACAAAAATGTTTATTTGATAATATTAAATTTGGTTACTTTTAAAAATTTGTTTCCATCACATCAGCAAAATATTTAAATGTTGTAGCAATAGTGTAGATACACTTTTGTAAAGAGGGGATACCCTACTTGGAATAAACAAAGTATTAGTGGGTGGGTAGGTGGAGGTCACCTCTTAGCAGAAGAGGAACCAGGAATCCTCACCTGAAATTGTTTTCTTCCATCAAAATCTAAATTTAATGTTACATATTTAATAAATATTACAATACTGTTCAAATTTAAAACACATTATGCAAGACCCAAATTTGCTTTTTCTCTTTTTCTGAACCACTGCTTCTAATAACAGAACAAACTGTAGTGCTAGACTCCCATGAATATGTAGGGCTATTCATGACCAACATTAAAGTGATTGGTAGAAGGAGGAGTGATCTTAAGTATAAGAAATACATCACTTATGGTTGGTTGATTGGTGTTAACATCAGAAAATTATTGTTCATTCCTTGATGTTTATGTTAAATTCTAACCTAAAGCTGTTTTTTATTATTTTTGTAGTTTTGAAATTCTTGAAAAATAATCAACGAATATTAATAAAATAATAATTTTTTATATATTTGAGACTTTTTGTTGTGCGATATAGAGGCAATGATATGATATCTATTGATAGTAACTTAAGATATAATTAATGCAAGTAAAATCAATACATAAAGAAAAGAACAAACATTTCTTTATTAAACATTACATTTTAATATTCTTTGTTTACACGAATAAAGTGGTTTTTATAATATTACGAAAATGAAAATATTTGTACAAACAAAAACATACATACAATAATATATTACACCATGTACATCCTAATCAGTCTTTGTACAAAAAATTAAACACTACTACAGTATGTTTATATAGATATACAGTACATACCGAGAACCATATAAATATATTACATTTTTTACAAAAAAACAATTACACAATTTCATTTTAATAAATTAATAGGTTAACAATATTAAGGGGTCTGTAAGTAATAACAAACATTTTGAGTTCAGACAAAAGAAAAAATATTTTTGTCTCACTTTAAACAAAAATAATGCTAAATTTCAAAAAGTCTTCTTATTAAGTAACATTAAGTACCTCTATTTTGTAATAATATTAGAAAAAATTACAGTTTAATTTATTTATGTTTGTTTGAATAATTATTTTAAAGGGTTTAGGCCCTATTTCATATTTCATTTTTAACATATTTTATAACTGAAGTACCCTACATGCAGTCAATTTTGCTAAAATAGCAATAAATGTTTGTTACTTCAGCAAACATTGTTTTCATTTGAAAATATTTCATGAAGTATTCCTAAATATTGATGAAATGTAATACCTATTGTATTAATTGATAGTTTGTTTGGAAGATTAGTGAAACAAATCATCTTTAAAGTAATAGTTACAAGTATGTAAACAAAAGTGAAAGTTATGTTATGATAGTTAATTGCAAAAGTAATATTAAATGCCTAACAGTCAGTAAAAGAAACATTTGAAGTAAAAACAGTTGATGAAATCTTATAATTAATTGTAAAAATAAGAGTTTACAAATAATGATTTTCATAAATTTCTAAAAAATATTTTAATTATTTTTACAGGCTTATGAACTTGTATCATGTAAATGATTTATATGTCTGTGCATTTCAGATGGATTTTCAGTGTAACCCTTAAACCGTTTAAAAACATTTATTATATGACCTAACTACTACTACCTTATTTTAACTTCCATGTACTGATTTTGTTAAAACAAAATATATATTCTTTTATAATCTATTACAATCTAAAAATATGGCAGGTTTATCTTTATTATTAAGTTTGTTTTTGTAAAATAATATGAAACTATATTATTTATTTACTCAATAATTTAAGCGAGTACCTAGAATGTTTAAATTAGCTTCCAATAAGTAATTAGTTTTAGGAATAAAATCTCTTAGGGATATAGTGTGAAATAGACTATAGTTTTGATGCAGAAAATAACAATGAAAAGGCATTATGGAAGGTGACAAAATTTTAGTTTAATTGAAGTATGCTAGCAATTATAAGTGTAATGTATAAGTGAATTTTAAAATTAAATGATGTTCTAACTAATGAATATTTATAGGCATATTTTATTGAATGTAAAATAAAAATATACCTAATGTAAGAAAGAAATTATTTATAAAGTAACAACTAGTAGTGAGTTTCGATCTATAACTATTTTGAGCAGCATCGCTAAACAATCAATAGAACTTAATGATTATAACTGACGAAAACACAACAAATTTCTATGTTTGCAAAAATTACAAAAAAAAGAAAAAAAATCTTATCTGTTATCAAAGTTCTAGTTTTAAAAGGTAAAAGAAGCTATTGTTTGAACTAAAGACCTAATTCAGAAGAACCAATATTTATTGCCTGCACAAAAAACAAGTTATTTTGTGGAACTTGTTAAAACTTAGTGGGTTTGGGTGTGTATTTTTATTTAGAGAGTTGTGTAATTTATTAGGGATGAAAACTATATCACAGTAACAGGTACTGGCACTTAAATGTCTACATACAGCGTAACAGCACTACTTTGTATGCATACAAAATTGTACAATTTACTGTAAAAACATTCCTACAACTATGCACTCCTAACTACTGTGATATTTGTAGTCGTTTAAGAGTTTTGGTTTTTACTTTTGGCTCTAAATGAGCATCTACGCATTACAAAAGGTATAAAACTTGAAAATTTTAGCCTAAAACATTTACTGGATTAATGTTAAATGCAGCATTTGTGAATTAACACTTCATGAACTATCACCATTTTGCTAAAGTGTATGTTAGAATATTAATAATGATAAAATGTACATAAAATTTTTGGTCTTTTAATAAAAGTGCCTTTTATAAAATACTTCAGTCAAAGATAATTTGTAATGCGATATAAATTCTTAAAAGGAGATGGAAGTCTATATATTTTTACGAAACATTTCCCTGTAAATTTGAACTTATGTTGCAATTATACTTTTGTTAAATGAACCTAACAGCTCAGATAAGATATTTTAATTCATATGTTGGATAGTTAATAATTATAAATTGAGAATTAATTGGTATGTCATAAAATGAATATGTTGATTAAATCAAGATAATGTTACTTTCCATAACATAATCATATTATTTACTAGGTTATATAGAGCAAAATCATTCAGATTAGGATTTAAAATTTACAGTTAATACAATTTTGTAAATTAGATATATTGTGTATTAAATATTAATAATCATTAACCTTTTTTTAAAGTTAAATAAGAAGTAAAATAAAAAAACTAAAGAACTGTCTTCATAATGTCTATAAATCTTCAGTTCGCACACTACTTTAGACATCACATTCATGATTAACTATTTAGAATAGTTACGTCTTAGTTTTACAGTTTGACAATTATAAAAAGTCTAGCAGCATATTTTAAAACACTTTTCATATTCTTATGCTAAATGAACTAAATGCAAAATATTACTTTAAAAATCACAACCACGAGATATTTAGTGAAAATAAAGTACTCGCTGCAAGCAATCACAGAAAGCATTTATTTAAAAAATTGGTCCATAAAATCAGTTCCACTCTATTAAATGTTACTCCTTTTAAAAGCGAACAGGTGACAGGAACGACCACACATGTTCTTCAAGACACTCAAGATATTCCCTTCTAATTTAACTGATATTATGATATGATTTGAAATATTATGTTATTCTTCTAAATCAAACACATATTGGTTACACTTCCCTACAATTAAAAATTTTTAATTTCAATAAAATAAGCTGTACATGATGATAAAATGCAATGTGAATGTAAGCTCATTTATAATCCTATATTTAAATACACGTATATTTCTTTAAAACATTTAATAAGTTATTTCTGTTTTTGATCTGAGTCAGTTTTAAAAATTATCATCAAATATTTTGTTACTTTTTTTTAGAATGTTTATTTAGTAAAAAGTAAATAAACAAAAATTATTTTTGAAATACTATTTCTTCATTTCTTCTGAAAACAGACAATTAAAATTGTTTCAAAATGATAAGTTTGATAAAATAAATTTTCAAAATGAAACTATTAATTTAAAATATCCTTACTAGAGTTAAACTGTAGTATTTATAATATCTATATATAATATAATATACAGTCTTAAGTAACTATTATTTATTCTAAACAGTGTATTTTTGTATAGTTTTTGTATCAAGTAAATGTTAAAGATATGCTTTGCCATTTTTGAAATAAAAAATACATAAATATTTCTTACATTTTTCATTAAATAATGAATAAATACAGAAATTTTTATTTGCAAAGGTATTAAAGCTTATTTTCCCCTACAAGTAAAATCATTAAGCAATATTACTGTTATTGCTTTATAAATACTGTAAAATAATACTTAAAAGACAATCAGTTATTATTTTCAGCAATTTTTTAATTTTAGGTGTTTTAAAATTGAAGTTACGTAAATTTCGGTATAACTGATCAATGAGAAAATCGCACATATTTCTGAATACATTTTATTTAAATAATTTAAAGTATGTTATTTGAATTGGCAATTACTGCAGACTTGCATTTTATTTACTCAATTACAAAGACTTTAATAATATACTAAAAGTACAAATATGGTCCCTTTAAACAGAGAACAAATTAAGAAAATATTTTGCGAAAAATTTGTAGAATATCAGGCTACAAACACCATAGACAACATATGCAAAACATCTAGTGAAAGCTGAGTTGGGAAACATACAGTATAGAGGGACAAACAGTTTCTTTATACCATTTAGCACATGCCTGAGTAGTACATCAAAATTATACTACCATAACCTATTTCTGTAAAACTATACACATATTTTTATGCATGAAAACATTGTAAACTATATACATTTTTACATACAATAGCTTAAAATAGGAAAACTTTATTTCTAGAATTACAATTTGGCATCTAATAGAAATAATAATAGGCTATAACACAAGTCAACTTCAAATTCTGCAGTATTTAAGTGAAATCTTATCTTCCAATATGTCTGTTTTATGTATTACTGTTTGTTTTAAAATATGACTATACGAGTAGTTTGTACAAAAGAAATATATATTATAAAATAAATATAAACAGTAATAAATTTTTTGATTAGTAAATTTAACTCTGGAACACGAAGTATAGGAATATTTCGTATTTCTCAAAATTATGGTAATGTTAAGTTTTTGACCTCCATTTCCTGCTTGTCATTTTCCTAGTTAGCTTATTCATTGTGTTTTATTTTGGGATGTTTGTCACTTTTTTAATATAAGTTGATTGTAACTTGCTTATAAACATCTAATACATGCTAATAATTATTATTTAAATCTAAATAAACAAGATTTTTAATTTTGGTGATTTTATTTTTTTTCATGTATTTAGCTCCAATTAGCGTAAAAAATAAAATGTTTTTTGATATGAAACCAATATTACGCTTTGTGTGAACACATTGTTTATTGCTATGCACAATATTGTGTATAATAAATTAAATCAAATTAACTGTTTTTTTTTACATTCTGTTGTACTGTTTTTATAATTAATTTTTTGTTCCTTCTGATACACTTTCTTACACCACTCTTGTCAGCTGATGTAAGTAGGCATCACTTCAATAAATAAAACATCTTAAAAATTCTATATTCTTAATATATAGAAAGTAAACTACTTGTGCTAAAAATAAATATTTTAGGATTAAAACAACTACAATAAAATATTGTTTACAATTCAAAAGATTTGTTATTTTTGTTAGTTTTTATGGTGTGTACTTTTTATGGATCTGGGTACAGTATTGGTTTTTGAGTGTTCTATATTTTGTAACTATAATATGGAAGTGTATATATTGGTGTTCATGTTAATTTGGATTGTGTTCAGTGTATTTTATATGTAGTATGAGTATTTTATATGTAATTAAGTGCAGTTCTATGAAGAAATTAATTAATTTTTATTTAGTTAGGCTTTCAATTTATTTTTTTCCAATTTGGTAAGATGATAATATTTAACAGCAAATCAATTTCGTTTAATAAAGTTATTTGTGAAACTTATTACATTTAGTATATTACTATCTTTCAATAATTTTGATATACGGAATTCTTTAATTAATTATTTTCTGAGAATTATTTTTTTATGTTAAAAAACAGCTATAATCTTTCATAATGCAAACTAGTAAAAAAACAATGCAGGGCAAATAAAATATATGTAACACTAATAACAGATGTGTTATTTAAACGCAAGTGTTCCAGGGTTAAAAATATTAACCTCCTAGAGTACGCTAAATTTTTAATAAAAAATAATTTAATTGTGGGTGTCATACAATATATAATATAATCTAATTTGTTACAATAAATAACAATTTTATAAGAAAATTAAAAATATTAAGTGGAAAGTGGAGGAATATCTTCCATGATTTTTTTTTACATTTTCAAAATTGTATAGGCAACTTAACTTGCAATATTACTACCGTACAGTAAAAATTGAAACTAATTTTTTACACCTTATTTTTTTCTGTATGTAAATCCATTTGAAATGGCTATTACTCAAGAAGAGTAAGGTAGATGATACTTGGTATAACTCTGCAATATTGCTAAAAGAAATTGTGTTTATTATATTAAAAATTATGAGCAGTACCCTTAATTCATAGAGGCATATTATATAGACAGTGCATATTCATATTTTTTAATTATTTATTCATGTAATAAAACTAACAGTGAAGCATAGTCTCATCATATATATATATATATATATATATATATATATATATTTGGGACAGAACAACTGTTATTTTTGTACAATATTATAATCCACAAGTATTTACTTACCTACAATATTAAATTAGTATCAGAAATATTTACATCAAGTATAATGCAATTTGTCACCACTTAGTGATGGCTAATCCATTGTGAACAGAATTGCAGCTGAAAATATAAAATAAAGTGGGATTGTTACACATAAAAAGTAGTAATAATTAATTGCACAGTTTGAAAACAAACGAATTTAATGAAGTCATTACAAGACTTAATGACACATTTAGTAAAATAATTTTACAAAGAAAATTTCTGTACATTAAAAAAAAACCGGGAGTTAGCAAATCAACCACAGTTATATAGTGTAAGAAACATATAATTTTGTAAAATCAGTAAAATGTTGTCGGAACTATTTCAGTCACAATCTGTAAAATTATTGCAAATGTTACTTGTGCTTAATAATATTAACTCAAAAAAATAACTAGGCCTATACATATTCCAAAAAATCTATGTTTTTATAAAACCAGATCATTTTTGTATCAAATGCTTCTTAAAAACTATAATATGGTTTTGTTTCAAAAGCAATAGACAGAATATACTGCACTATTAAAATATACAGGTATATATAATGAATAATAATTCAGAGGGGCTTTCCCCTTTCTTATTTTTGTCAATTTTATACTCATTGATGCGTTTGGACTGACAAAAGTTAGGTTAGGTGGAAGAATGTACTGAACCAATGGTAACATTCCCAACACAAACAAAGTTTATTATTTAACAATTTATAAGCCTACTAAATGGAGATTTCACAATGTGATTAATACAGCTCAGGCACATTACAAAACCCCTTGGTTTATTTGCTTCATTATTTGCTAGAATTGGTCCTTGGAATGACACTGATTCTACAATGTGACTCTGGCACCAAGATCAGTGCTATAGCTGTAACAGTGTACACAGTTGTTAAGGTGGAAATAGCACTATAATATGTACTTAATTACTTGGCTACAGATTTGATATCATACAAAAGTGTCTACTACTTTAAGATGTGTCTCCTGTCTTTTTCTTACAACACAAAAAAGCAAGGACATTAGATAATTTCTTAGGTAATTCATTACTTAATCAATAATTTATAAAATGATGATCATATTCATTGTGAATGTTATTGATAGTTATATCAATAGTGACTAAATCTCAAATATTATATGTATTATAATAGAGTAACACACCAGTAGAGTACTATTTATTTAACACTTTAATTTTCTATATTAGTCTTCATGCTACAATTTAAAAAAATCTTCAGTTTCCACTGTATTGCGTATCAGACAGTGCCAATATGAAGAACAAACTTTATAATTTTTTTATGAATTTATGTTTTTTCATATAAAATTAAGTTTAATATAAACCAGCAGCTGCTAAAAGTGAAGAATGATTTCCTGATCCTACAGTGTAACCCCAATGCAGTCCTTCGGTTAATCAATCATAACCTGATCTTTATTGTTATTGTTTCTTTTAATTAGATTTATAATCAAAATTGTTAACAAAAATATAACATTGTATTAAAGAGATTTAACATTTTTTTAATCAATATTATTACTTCTTGTCGGCTCTAGATCTGTGGTCGATGTGACTAAAGCACCAGTTAATCTGTTGCGTCTCTGAACTGCACACCTTAGTGTTCCAAGTTCAAGCCATAGTTACTTTAGTTGCTATACACTTATTGTTAATACAAATTCCTCATTCTATTAATCCAACTGGCATAAAGCATGGAGATTAAGGAAAAAACACAAGCATATATTTTTTAAAGTTGGTTTACACAAAATAACCGTTTTTTGTTTGTACTTCATATTGACAACAATTAAAAAAAAGCCTTGATACAAATTATCGGATAGAAAATAATAATAAAAAGGAATCTTATAATTTTTTCTAACTGATACTATAATTTAATTTTTATGAACATTAAAGTGGTCTGTGCTGTATTTTAATAAACTAACTACCAAGTACTAAATTTAAATGTACATTTTTCCATTTTATAATAAGATTCTGTTAGCTTTTTAAACTTAATTTATTTTGTAAAAAAGAAATGTATAAACTAGCCTTCCTAGATTCTTATATAAAATTGTAAAAAATTTCAAAACTATGCTAAATATTTTGATTTGTTAGCATACATAATATGACCTCTTGTTTCAAAATACTGTTGAATGAATTGTGCAAAATTTACAAAGTTAAAAATTTGCAACTAATTCTAGTTTAAAAAAATGTTGTGGTTATTGTCATTTGATTCCAGTCTAATTTTTGCTTGTGATTTAGAAAGAAAATATTGTACTTTTATTTGTGCTGTTTTAATCAAGCATAATAAATATTTGTAAACAGTTTACTATATTAACATAATACACAATAATACTGTTACCTACATAATAAATTCTTTATGAGTACTGAGTATCGACAAAACTATTTTCATGCAAAAAATTATTCATTCATGCATGAGAATCTGAATCTCCACTAGAAGCTAGAGAAAAATTAGCAGAGTCCCTTTCAGGTTTATGTTGAGGATTGCACTTCAAGTTCATAATCTGTGGAAATGTATGATGGCCAGGATCTGGCAGAACATAACCTCTGACAGATGTTGGGAATAATCGCTTTGCGTACGGGTTAGGATTAAATAAACGAATGCCGTTATGATGAGTCGGGATAGTGGTATGATGACGAGGAAAGGAGTTACAACTAGTACCTGCTCCCATGAGTTGTGGGTTTACAATAACGCCTGGTAATGGCATTGTAGAGCAATGTGGATATGCAGGGTTAACTGTTTGAGTTGGGTAATGAGGTAACGTAGCTGATTGCTGTGGTCGATCAGAAAATGTTGTCATTCGAATGTTGGTAGCTCTACCGAAGGAATCTTGTGCAGCACCATTAACAACCACTGGCACTTCAGGCCTTTCAACTTTTCTTCTGATAACCACTTCTTCTTCGGCTGCTTCTTTAATAACAGGTGGGCTGTTAGAGTACAATTGTTGTGGCCTGTATGGTGCGTAGATTTGTTCATGAGGGTTTATAGACACTCTGGGCATATAGTTTAAGTATGTCGGATCTTGCTGCTGTTGGAATAGTTGCTGCTGTTGTATTGTTTTCACATTACTATATGTTTGATCAATTACATGCTGCGGCTGTGATGCACGGAATGCACTGTAACTCTGATCGGGCTGAGGCGGCACCATGCCACGTTGTAATGATGAGCTTCTCCACTGAGGTTGAACCTGTGCACATGAATAGAAAGTATGTTGCTCAAGTCAAAGATTTATGTTTTAATGCAAATGAACCTGTCAATAGGTAAAACTTCTAGCAGGTAAATGGTTAGTAAAAATATGAATTTTGTAATTTTTTTAGTATCATCCCACTGGGAAAAAGTATTATTTTTTTAATGAAAGGTTAAGGAATAAATTAAAAGAAAATATGTTGTTGCTATAAATACTTTAGTATGTATTAGAGGAAATATATTGATAAAGAAACAACATATATTCAAATTTTTAAGAAAATATAAGAATTAATGTGAAGAGGTTTTAAAAGTAGTTATAAAAATATGAAAAAAATTTCTTTATTCAATCTTTAGACTTATTACTCCATTTTAACAGTTTCAAAATTATTAATATCTAAAAATACAAATATTTAATGAAAACAAAATAGCAAATTTTACCAAAACAAAATATCTTATTAAATAAATTTGTTATGAATAAGTTATAAAATTAAATTTAATGTATGTAACATATGAATCACATATGAATAAATAATAGTTTTAACGTACAAATTTGAAATTATTTTATATAGAAAAAAACTGAAAGAAATAGTATGAATTTGAAATATTGTGTATCCATATGAGCCAAATTATTTTTTCACATTACACTTGCAATGCAATAAAAATCAATTTTTTTGTAGAAATTTATTTTAGAACTTTCTCCTTATCTCCATTTTGGAAATATAACAAAATTTAAGTTTTGTACTTTTTATTTTACTTTTAACTTTTAAGTTTTGTACTTAATATTTAACCTTGGGCTTGGCAGATAATTAATATACTGCCAAGTTTCATATCTTTCAAATATTGGATACAACAGAGATTACAAGATATCTTGTTAAAAAATATAAGATATTTTGGTTTTGCCTATATACCCAGAAAAAAGTAAAGAAATCAAATTAGAAAAAAAATTAAGATCTGCTGTAAGAACATTTGTATATTTAAAAAAAATCCACATAATTTGAAAAACATGATTTTAAAATGAAAACTGGCTATAACTGAAAATGAAACACTGAAAATAAATTAGTTATCATTTTCAATTTATTTGTAAGGTTATGATTTTATTTTTTTCCCTTATTTATGAAGTTTTGTTCAACAGAAAAATATATTTATTATAACAATTAATTTGAAGTGTGGGTTTGTGGGAAACACAACATGTCATGTTTTAAATGCATGAAACCAATAAAATCGTAATACATAATAAAACTATAACTGCTAAACATTCATATTTTCCATATTTATAAAATTCTGTGTTTTACTTTTCTAGTATTATAGTTTACTAAAATTAAAAAGTGTTTTGTAACAAATTTATTAATATTTGTTTTCTTTAGTGTACCTTGTTAGCAGCATCAGTAGCAAGGTCATCTACACTGGTTGATCGTCTCTGTGCTGATTCACGGCTAGAGTTAGAATGCACACCACTTGATGTTTCACTGTTATCTGGAGGAGAACCACCTGAAGCTTCTGTACTCACAGAGTCTGATCGAGGAGTCAGCTCCTCTTGAGGCATACCAGAGTCTGCTCGGCGCAAGCATCGTGGGGTTGCCTATAAATGTTTAATGGGAAAATAATTAACATGAAAAATAACATTTTAGCAGTATTATTTATTTTCTTAGAAGATGTTAAAGTCTTAAAAATAGACATCACATGTTAAATACGCATATACAAAATACGTTAAAAATATTCATTTATTTTCAATAATCTATCAACACAAACATAAATCTTGACACCTAATCAAGATATTCATTATTATACATGCTGAATGAGTTTGATGTATGGCTTTTAATAGAACTAAAAATAAGAATTTATTACATCCAATTTAATAGAAAACTTACTGGAGGTTCTACTGCAACAACTTCTGGTGGTGGAGGAGGAGGAGGAGAAGGTCCTGGAGGTGGAGGAAGGTCGTCGTCTTCCTGTTCTTGTGGTTCAGGAGTTAACAAGGGACTTGGATCCTCATAGTCAGCTGTACCAGGGTTAAGTAAATCGCGGTTAGTACATGCGTAGGTTACACTTCCAGTGCGAACACACTCCAGTAGCTGTAAGCACACCCCACATGCACCCCCTGTTAGTGACCAACACCAAGCACCATTATTGTTAAACTTAGTAAACAAGTTAATAACGAGCTGAAGTTATTAACAAAAGAAAAGGGTTATCTTTAAAGGACACAAAATGACAGAGAGCCACAAGCCAACAATTCCTGTCATTATACATCAAGTCTTTAAATTAATCTTAATCTTATAATAGTAAATCAAAGATTTGAAATGAAGAATAGCGTGTGACAAAGACAATCTCGACAAATTAAACTTTTTTTGTTACTGATTGATTCTTATAGTAAACCCAACAGAGCATTTAACAATAACATTACTTCCTCTCACGTTCACATCTAACATTTTGAAAATTACTTGTAAAAGAACCGAGAAGTTTTTGAGTTTTAAAGTTATTATGAACAGAAGCCTTGGCAAGAAAAGACAAACTTGACTGCCTCCCCATACTGTTTCCAGGATGTGGGAGGTTGTTTAAAAACCAAACACTGCTATTTGCTGATGCTGATTTATCACAGAATAATAAGTTTCTTCACTATTTTAGTCCTGTAACAGTTTCTTGATCACTTTAGTCACTCAAGTGACTCTTAGTGTTACTGTACCAATCTATTTTGTAGTACCTCTATTTTTTGTTTTTAAAATGCTGGATTATAACTGCATATTTTTTGTGCTATACAAATGTTAATAAAATTTCTTGTTTTAATAAAACTGCTTGATTATTATACTTTTTGTGTTAAACAAGTGTTTGTGAGTGAATTTTGTCAGTTTTTTTTAAAAAAACATTTTAAACTATTTAATTTTGTTTATTATGGATCCGTTTTATGTTTATCTAAACTTTTGTTTCCTGTTGATGTTAGAAAGACAATCATAAGCGACAGATCAAACCAAACTTTATGGAGAATAACATATTCTAATAAACACTGTTAACAGATTACAGTTATAATATTAACAGAATAGTATTGTCAAAGAACAATAGTACACATTTTCAGAAGGTGTGCATGGGTTGAAGAAGTCAAAACAGATGAAATTAGCAGGATGTAATAACTGTACTCACAGTTTCAACCAATAATGCATAAAATATAGTGTGTATCAGAGTCCAAACAATCACAGCAAGGTTAATTAATAATCTAAAGATATCAGCAAATTCTTATCAGTATCTGTCACTCATCTGTTGCAATGAGCATGCCTCTATTGTTTTGTGGTCACTGAGTGACATAAGTCACGATTTCATAAAACTATTTTTTTAAACTCACTGTTGTTGCATTCAAGGCTTCATATTTACTGATATTCTAAAGTCAATCACAATCAAAAACACGAAAAAACAAAATAAATAGTTTTATATAAAATAAATCTACATTGAGCATACCTTAAGGAATTTTAATCGGAAGACATTAGGGATAATCTGTTCACTCAAATGCCTATAATCTTTACCCCTTGTTACACTAATTTATCCCTCTTGTAAATTAAATAAAATTCCACTAACTGGCTAAGAAATACTAAATACTAGTTTAGTATTTATATGCTATGTATGAAATAAATAGTATAAAAATATAAACAAGTTAATAGTTACAAGCAATTAATAGTTACATAAACCAGTTCGTTAGTTGTACTGCCGGTCAGTGGAAGAGAAGAAGTGGAGGAAAGATGAGACATTGAATATGCATTAATGTATAAAACCAAGTTTACCTTGTTGTCTTCAGAAGCAGTATCATCACTATGGTCAGTGACTGTGGTGTTTAACATTGGCAGTTCTCTGAGCCTTGCATAGTCTCCATCGTCATCTGATTCACCATCTTTCCCACTACATTTTCTGAAATTCATAAAATAAAATAAAATTAATTAAACAAGGCATTTAATAATTTTGTACCATGTTTATAACCAAAAGATAAAAATAAGAGATACTTTTGTAGTTATAGCGGAACATATTAGGTATAAATAAATAAATTAATTAATAGTAATGTAATGAAATGAGTGCAGTTAATTAATGAAACAATAATATTAACGTTAAAAGTTTAAAATTGCTTTAAATAACAATTTTAAAACACAACTTATTTTTGATAGTTTTTTCTGTTTAACGACCATACTTTATCCCAGTAAAACTAACGAGGCATAAAAACTAATGAGACCTATAAATAGTAAGTTTCTTACAATCACTCAGTACAATTGGTTTTGATTTTACCAGTGGAATTGGAAATGACTGATAAACATTTGTATTAGTTTTTAACTTACTTTGAGCTTGGATCAAAAGTAACTTTATGTTTGGTAGTGGTAGGTTTCCTAAACCACTCTAGACGATCAGATGTTGATGAATCAGGTGAGTTCTTCGGGGAAGGTGGCTTTGGTCGAAGCCAATAAATTTGTTCTTCATCGCGGTCCATCCAGTCCCTTGAACTACCACTGGGGCCTGAAATATTGTTATAAATGTTATAACATAAGGTGTATACTCATTAAGTAGTTATTTATTACTATAGTTATTCATCTACATTTGCCGATATATATATATATATAAGAACACACAAAACATTATTAAAGGCTTCTTAATTATCTTTCGTTTTAAGGTTTTTGGCGATAACATGATTATTTTTCAAAATACAGAAAAATTAACAAAAAAACATCGTCTTCATAAAAAAAAAAAAAAAGATGTTTATCATTAAAAAGTAAATATAAATATTTTGTTTCTTATAAATTTGTTTGTAAAATTTACTGTTTTAAAAGTATTAACTTTAAAAAAAAATTTAAACTGCTGCCACTTTTAAAAATTATAAAGTTCTTGTGTTTGATACACTTGTAAATCGTAACTTACTAAAGGGTGACACCAAACTTAAACTCACTATCGTCTGTATTTTTGGTGTTGCAGTGAGCTTTTGTAAAAAAACCTCAAATGGTGGATTGTGACTAAACTAAGACGAATTTGAAAAAATATTACTGGGCATTTTTATTTATTTGGCTGTATAGAATCCAATATTGTGTGAAATGCTATGGGTTTTTGTGTATATGTATATATACAAAAATATGAAAATGTATATCGATTTTTGTAGAGATACAATATTTCGCAAAAAAATGAACACAAACTATATTGACACACATATATTTTATGTTTATTACACTACTCAAAAAGTTATAAACAATAAATTGAAACAAATATTATTACAATAATAATGGACTATTCACTCATATTGTTGAGTGAACCATACTGAAATATGGTGTATATTAAAAAAATAACTCTAATGAAAATTAAACGTGCATGGTACCTTGGCTAGCTCTGGCTTTCTTTTCCATGGCACACTTTTGGATAACTCCCATTATGGCTTTCTTTGGTGAAGTATCAGACACGGAGTACGTCCTTCCATTACCAACTACAAGTAAAGGCGCTGCTGCATCCGTCGAAGACAACAAATCAACGTCAGTGACTAGTTTAATTGAACGAGCTGATCTCACAGCGGCTCTCCCGACTGTGACTCTCAGTTTGAACAACCAATGTTGCTTAATTGTGAGAATTAACCACAACAGCACCCACAAGAATAGATGGATTACAGCACCCACCACACAGACTAGAACTGCGGTATTCAGACTCTTCCGATAGACTACCGTGCAATCATGGAGTATTGGTGTTTGACAGACTGTGATTGCCACTAGTACACAGAGAGCAGCACAGTGTGTAAAATAACTCCAGCCATATCCAGTAGAGTTTTCTTGCAAGCTGATCACTCGGCGAGCGCGCTCTCTCTTCATGAATGCGTTCATCCTAAACACAAAAATCCTGCTAGGGAAAATTCTTATTGTTCAAAACTAAAAACATTTTCAAAATAAATAAAATGTATGGCACATAACCATAAAAATATAATAAAAATCATGTTCATATAATTCACTTTCTTACATATTCAAAATAAACATAGTTAAACTTTTTTTTAAATACTTTTATTTTTTGCACCAGAGTTGCTTGAAAATATAATTGCATAATGCTTGATAATAAAATGTGAATAAACAAATTAAAGTGTTATAATCAAATCTTAAATTGTTTGATCTCGAGACAAAACGTTTCAGTAATATATTAATATAAAAAAACCTCTCTCATGTTGCATGTTGTTGGTAGATTTTGATATCCTAGTTATAATGGCATTGGTTAGTGTTTTAGTAAGAGAAATGCATTTGAGACATTAAATTAATATTCTAATATTGTATTCACTAAAGCTGTGGACTATTAGTTTAGGGTTTAAAAAAATAGTCAATGAACAATTAAATTAAACAGTCTTCGATATGGACATTTTCAACTTGTGTATTATTAATTGAAAATTTAATCACAAAAGTCACACACAGCACACAGCTGTCTCACTGACATAATAGAAGCGAATTTAAACAGTATTTTCTTTATTTTACCCTTTTTTAAATCCTGATTTTTACTATCATAATCAGCTTTCAAATCTGTATGTATTTGCATTTTAAAATTTCAAATCACATTGAAAATATAAAAATCAGCCCTGACTGCCATCAAAACATTTTTTTATTCAACGAATTTTGAAAATTAAAAATGTCGATTTATGCAGATTTTATCACTGATAACAATAATAAAAGCGGATTAAAAAAAGCTATGCATTTTAGAAAATTGAAAATTACCACCCTTTTTAAACGGTTGAACGAATTTTGCCTGGGTAAAGAATTTATTCAAGTTATTTCTATAATCCATTTTTGTGCCAAATCAGACCAAAATTGTGAATGTGCTAAAACACATATTCATACATACATACATGTAAAAAAAATATACATGTAAAAATTTTAACAACCCCTCAAGAAATGTTCTAGATATCAGGATTGGTGTTCTTTTCGAGATACCAAGTCATTACCACGATGGCCTCTCCAATAGCTTATTTTCCTGATGGAAACTTACTAATAAGATCTTGAAAAACTACTAACTGTATAAAAGCCAGTACAGGATAGCACTTGGGAGAGCAAGCACACACACACACACAGTTTTGGCAAAAAAGTAAGCCCTTTTGCTTTCCTTAAAAAATAAAATTTGTTATTTAAAAAAAATGTAAATTTCAACGTATTATTTGATATATATATATATATATATATATATATATATATATATATATAATAGCATAAATTATAAAATAATTGTAGTGATAAAATAAAGACATTTTTGTGCTTACCTCCCATATCCATAAAGATAAAGTACGAGACTGGAGTTGAAAACTAGAGCCGTTGAAAGCAAGAAGAGAGCCAATGTCACGTCTCTATTGAGAAGAAAGTTTTGTGGCATTCCAAAGCTTAAGCCTATTCTTGGGTGAAGAGCAGACAAAGCTTCTGCTGGACCAATCACATGTATCTACAAAAACAAAATTGCAAAAGTAATGTTATACAGTTTCTAAAAAAGACATCGGTGACTGTTTAAAAGATGAAGTTAAATATTATAAAGGGATTTCAGGTTAAATCAAAATATTTATTTACATGCAATCTACGAAAAGTTTGTTCCACAATAAAAACAATTATAATTGTTCTAACGTATATAAAATACTTTTTTATTATAATTAAACTTTAAGTTAGTGTGATATATTTTGTGTAGTGGTAGAAATGTATCATAGCACCACTGTCTGAGATTACAATCTCAAATGACTTGTAAGAGAATAAACAAGTCAATGAAATTCCTTTAGGGTTTATACCGGGTACTACTAAAAACAAAGTGCCGGAAGGAAGGTACTCCGAGCTGAGCCAAGCGGAGCAGAATGAAGATGAAAGGCAATTGGAAGCGGAGTTCAGTCAGTTTAAATCTAAATATTTGGGCCACTTGTAATGGATTCTTAGAAATTATTATGTTTAAAAACTGTAACTTATTAGGTAATAGCCCCCGCAGGGGGGTGCAGATTAGCTGCACCTATTGAGAGGATTTATATGTCCCTTGTGGTACCCGAGTCTAACACACACTTACACTTACAACACTACACTTACGACTACACTCACACTTACATTTAGGGAGGCGATAATAGCCTCAATGTGCTTTTCGCCTTAAAATAAAAAAAAATATTAGGCAATGGTAACCTAGAAAATGAGAAATAATAAACTTGGAGGCATGGTGAGCATGGGGGCGGAAGAGGAGTCAGCTTCAAAACAGCCTAGACATAGTCGAAGCTACATGGAGTGGAGCCCACCGACAATTCTTGACTTTGCTCAGCTATGTTAGACTTTCAGTGGCCACACTCACATTAAAAACAGTAAGTTAGGTTTTGAATGCATAGTCTGCTTCACTCAAATCCGTTCCAGATTTGGTGGCCACCTGGCTTAGAAACACACTCTATTTTTAAGGACTAGAAAGTTTGTGAACCATACAATTAATTCTACTTACAAGTGAGTGGTATAAAAATGATAATTGTTATAAAGTTGCTACATAAAAACAAAATAAATAGAATTAAAAAATGTTATAAATTTTTAAAGGCATGGAATCTAAAGCATAGATGTCTAAACTCCAGTAAATCCATTTCTATATAGTTCAACTACTGATGGTAAATCAATCTATACTGATGGCGAATCGTTAAAGATTTTTATATCAAATAAGCTTCACCATTGTAGTAATTCAAATAATGAAATCAAATAATTAAGGCCTAACTTTAAAGTACTCACCTTATATAAAACACACACGCCAGCATACATGAGTAAATTCTGCAGACCATTCATAAGGAGTTGTAGAGAAAACAGAGCGCCAAAACACTTGTTTGTGTTCCAGAATACTGCCGGGTACCGAACAGAATACACAAGTAGAGCTAGAGCATAGTTAAGCAGTTCTGCTGAGACTGGACCCCATTGTGTTTCATCTATAGTTACAAAATACTCAAATGTCAGATATTTATCCTAAATTAAATCTGTATATTTCCAATAATACATCTATCTACTTATAAACATAATTACAACATGAAATAATGACATAATGTTGACATTACATCTACGGTTTTGAGCAAGAATATTAATTTTCTTTAGCCGGCGGAGGCAGCTGAAGTGAGCAGCTGATAGGCTTAGCGACCCCACCATACCTCTAGCTCATTCTACTCTTTCTCATTTACTCCACATACACACAACACACACATACACACTCTCTCTGTCACACACAAACACATACACACCCGCAGGGGGGGTGCAGACCAGCTGCACCTAGTGAGAGGACCTAGACGAACCTCGCGGCACCCGAGTCTAACACACACTTACACTTACAGCACTACACTTACGATTTAAACACCTTACACACACACGTACACTTAGGGATTTGCTGTACTTGTCCCGTTATGTCTGGGAGTGGCGATACTGCTTGGTTTCGTTTGGCGGGGCCAAGTATGTGGAACCTGATGTGTGCCTAGTACTGCGAGGACTTCTGATTGGATAAGTTCTGGGACCGAGCTTCCTGTAGGCGTCTGGCAAGCACATGAATGTTGAGTTATGGGTGTCGGAACCCATAGTTGAGTCTATCGAAACAAGTGGTTGCATTCTGTGAGTTCATAGAGGGCGGCTGCCAGTGGTACTTGGGTTTGGGGAACCGTAACTGTGTACCGGAACCCATTCCTAAAATATTCTGGAGTGCTGACAGACATGTATTTCGGCTCCAGGATATTTGGAGGTCCCCCCCCAATTTATTGGGGATTCTCGCTTTAGTTCGAGTATCCTGGGCTACTGGTGACGTCTGGGTGCACCCTGTGCCACTTCCTCGAAATTCTTCGTTCATGAATCGCTCGGAAAACAAATTATGGAAATTATAAACAAAATCGCCAAAGTTCCGTTAAAGAGGCCTCCTTCGACTTTGTCAAACGGGTCTGTTGGTTCAGTGGAGAAGGATGAAAATGTGGGAGGCAAGGAGATGAGTATTGAAACACTTCAGTTACCATCTCCTAGATAATTAATTTTTAAGAACTCGTTGGAAGGGGCGGACTTATCATAAGTATCGCCCTTTTTGATTAATAAGGTAATTGTTGGAAGAGCAGGTCCCGTAGCTTCAATTAAAAAGCTGCAGAACGGGACCTTACTGGTTCAGACTAACAACGATAAGCAGAGCCTATCGCTGTTAAATATGACATCCTTTTTTGATAGTGTCAAGGTTTCTGTGGAACCCCACAGAACATTAAATTCTGCTAAGGGAGTGGTGACTTGCAGAGATCTCCTCCATGTTGACCTAGAGGAGATTAAACAAGGGTTGGCAAAACAATCAGTTTTAGACGTGTGCCGTATTTTTCGTAACGAGAAGGGGCAAAAAGTAGCTACTGCCTCTTTGATTTTGACTTTTGGTAAACCTACCGTACCAGACCACATCTATGCCGGATACCAGCGCCTTTCGGTAAGGCCATACGTTCCAAACCCGAGACGGTGTGTTAAATGCCAGGGTTTTGGACACGTTAGCTCCACATGCCGGAAGGATCAGGTATGCGGTAATTGTAGTGGTAATGGTCATGATAGTGAGCAATGTAAAGATGATCCAAAGTGTTGCAATTGTGGTGGAAACCATCCCGCTCGTTCCTTCGACTGCCCTAAGTTTAAGGACGAGAAAGCGATTCTTACTATCATGGCCAAGGATAAGATATCTTTTTCGGAAGCAAGGAAGGTTTTCAAAAGCTCAAAGTCAATAATTGAAGGCAAATCGTTTGCTGCTGCCACGTCGAGTAATAAAACATCGTGTGCTAATTGCGAAGAGCTAACTAAAACGGTAAAAGCATTATCGGAACAGGTAGCTCAATTGCTAACTCTGATTTCTGCGGGTTCCATTCCCGATTCGCTGTCTAAATCGTCTGAAATGTCTTCCTCTCAAGTGTCTTCAAAAGGAAAGGATACTCACCTTTCGAAAGTCGCTACTAAAACCCTTGTGACAAAGAATCCGAGGCCTGTAATTCCGGAAGCAAATCCATCTTCTTCCAATCTAGGCGTAAGAACTAAGTCGCAAGTGTTAAAGTCTTCGTCTAAAAACGTTCCTTCTGGACTAGCCCATTTTCTTAAAAAATCTAACACATACCGGTGGGTGAGTGGTATGTGTTAACAACAACCATGTGGTATATGTAAAAATCTAACAACCACTGGTGAGTGGTTGTGTGAAGAAAAGAAAAAAATACAAACAAAGAAGGAAAAAAAAATCAAAGGAAGGAGATGCTTCCAAGGTGCCTCCTTCCAAAACTACTATTTCTACAGAGTCGGACATCAATCACAGTAGTGATTCGATGTCCATTGATTCTGATAAATCAATGAATCAAAAGTGTGAATCCGAAAAGAATCCAGTTGTATATTAAACCTCAGAATTCAATGTCTGCATGTTCCATAAATAATGTGATACAATGGAATGTTAATGGGGTAAGAAGCCATATTGAAGATCTGAAGGTTCTTGTACGAGATATGTCGCCTTTAATACTGTGCCTTCAGGAGACTCACTTGTGTGAATCTCACATTTTCAGTTCAGGGGTTATTCTGTTTTCAGAACAGATTTCATCGCTGATGAAAGAGCCAGAGGTGGTGTAGCCATTCTGGTTCACAACTCAGTCGAGTCGGTTCTTGTGAATATAGTAACTCCTTTACAAGCTGTTGCCGTTCAAATAACCGTACCATTCAAACTTAAAATCTGCAGCCTATACTTACCGCCTAATTACAATTTCCAAAACCATGAAGTACGTGACTTAATATGCCAATTGCCACCGCCGATATTATTATTAGGCGATTTTAACGCTCATCATACTGCATGGGGTTCATCAAGCTGTAACTCTAGAGGAATACGCATTGAAAGGATAAGGTCCGAATTGGATTTATGTCTTCTTAATAACGGTTCCCATACGCATTTAGCGGCATCTACTGGTAATTGGACTGTTGTTGACTTGTCATTCTGCAGTCCAATTCTAAGAACGAAGTTTGAATGGTCGGTATTACCTTATTTTTACGGCAGTGATCATATTCCCATTAATATTTCATTTCGTAATTTCCCTCGTCCGGATCAACGCCTGCCGCGTTGGATTCTGAAAAAAGCAAATTGGGAGGAATTTATGAAGAAATTTGTATCACCAGACATTGAATATAATGACTGTATAAACACAATAGTGTCTAAATTTAGTCAAAACATTTTACAAGCAGCAGAGAAATCTATTCCAAAAACTTCAGTACGCCCTTCACGTCCACCTGTCCCTTGGTGGAACGAGGAGTGTAAGAAGGCGTTACGTCTACGTAGAAAAGCTCTGAGGAGATTCAACAGAAACCCGACAAGTGAAAACCTAGAACAATATAAAGTCCTTCGTGCAAAAGCTCGTAGAATATTCAGGCAAAGCAGAAAGGATTCTTAGACCCAATACATTGGAACAATATGTAGAACAACACCTACTTCTGTAATATGGAAGAAATTGCGTTCCATTTGTGGTCCGCCTCCATCTGTAGGACTGATGGGACTTCAACAGGCGAACGGATTATTCGTTTCTGACAGTTCCGACATTGTAAACCTTTTAGGGTCATCCTTTGCAAGTTTTTCCTCCTCTGCAGCCTATAACACTGCCTTTTGTAAACACAAAAGCGCATCAGAAAAATTGCCTTTCACTGTTGGTACTTCTGATGATTCTCCTCTGAACAGTCTGTTTACTCTACGTGAGCTGGAATCTGCACTGCTGTCCACCAAGGATTCAGCTCCCGGGCCTGACAACCTTGTTTACTCCATGATTAAAAATCTTCCACCGTCGGGTAAGCTATTTCTTCTCGAAATATATAATCGTATGTACGAGGAGCGTACATTCCCTGGCGATTGGTTAGAAGCTACAGTAATTCCCGTTCTCAAACCAGGCAAAGAGAAAACTGATCCAAGTAGCTACCGTCCTATTTCTCTCACCAGCGTACTATGCAAGCTGGTAGAAAAAATGGTAAATCGTCGCCTTGTTTGGTATTTAGAAACTAATAAATTACTATCGAAAGACCAGTGCGGCTTTCGACAAGTTCGATCTTCTATGGATCAGTTGGTTTTGTTAGAATCTGCAATTCAAAATGCTTTCCTCTTGCGTCAAACACTTGTTGCAGTATTTTTTGACCTAGAGAAGGCATACGACACGGCCTGGAGAAGAGGAATACTGAACATTTTAAAATCATGGGGTATAAAAGGCAGAATTCTAGCTTTTATTACAAATTTCCTGTCTAATAGGTACTTTAGGATACGTCTTGGAGCTACAGTTTCAGATCGATTCCACTTAGAGAATGGTGTTCCACAGGGGAGTGTACTTAGTGTTACCTTGTTTGCTATCGCAATCAATGGAATTACCGCTAATGTGCAGTCCCCTGTCCGATGTTCACTCTTTGTGGACGATTTTGCTATTTATGTAAGCACCAGAAATATGGCAACAGCTGAAAGAACTCTTCAGGTCTACTGGCTTTAAATTCTCTGCTGCTAAGACTCAGTGCATTGCCTTCAGTCGCCGTCAGCAGATCCAAGCTCCTTCGTTATATCTTGATGGTATACAGCTCCGGACTTTTCCATCCGTTCGATTTTTGGGTCTAATATTTGACGAAAGACTCTCGTGGAGCCCTCACGTGCGTGATTTAAAGTTACGATGCAACAAAATTCTCGATATGTTGAGGGTTCTTAGTAGTTCTCGATGGGGCGCTGATAGGACCAGTATGCTGATGTTTCATCGTGCTGTAATTCGATCGCGAATTGATTACGGTAGCATTGTATATTCATCTGCTAGACCATCGATTTTAAAGAAACTAGATCCCGTTCATAACTCTGCAATCCGTCTTGTTTCTGGCGCTTTCCGTTCAAGTCCCGTCGTGAGTGTTCTCGCTGATGCTGGCGAACCATCACTCTCTCGTCGGAGACAGCAGTTACAATTAAGTTACGTATGTAATATATTATGTAAACCATGGCATCCTGCTTATAGTACCGTTTTCCATAATCAGTTGCACCAAATTATGAATCCCGACCGCACGCTACAGCCCCTGTTGGCATTAGAACAACCCGTGTTTTTGAAGACTTGCGTATTGAACTACCCCCAATGTTTGAAAGGTCCTTTTGTCTTGTCCCTCCATGGATAATCAATATGCCGACCTTTGATTTCTCCTTGTGTACATACCTGAAAGACAACACTCCTAACATTGTGTATCAACGTGAGTGTTAATTAATATCCATTCCATCCATTAATTCATATCCATCTGCTAAATTTATTTTCACAGATGGTTCTAAGATGAATAATAATGTTGGATGTGCATTGTATTCACTGGATGAAACGTATAAGTATGGATTACCCTCAATTTGTAGTGCTTTACAGCCGAACTCTTTGCCATCTTAAAGGCTCTGAACACTATTGAATTCGATAGTTTGCATTACGTAGTTTGTTCTGATTCAGAAAGTGCCCTCCAGGCAATCCGGGATATGTATTCGGTAAACCCTCTGGTTCAAGATATTCTGTGCTCTGTCCATAGACTTGAACTACGAGGTGCAAGAGTATCATTTATCTGGATTCCTGGTCACTGTGGAATATTTGGAAACACTGCAGCGGATAATGCGGCAAAGGAAGCAACGTTTCTGCCGCCATGCACTCAACGTGTAATCTTGTCTGACTTTCTTTGTCACATAAAACATTTAATTTTTCTACAGTGGGAAAAAGAATGGGCAGCTACAAACAGTAACAAATTGAGGGTAATTAAAAATACTGTTCGTCCTTGGGGGTCGTCAATACGTGCAAGTCGTAGAGAAGAGGTGGTGATCACCCGCCTTCGCATTGGTCACTCCATGTTAACGCATGGATTTCTGATGGAACGCGGGGACCCACCTGAATGCGAGTTCTGTAGAGAAACCATCACAATAAAACATATATTGCTCGATTGTGATGGTTTCCAAAATGTGAGTGTTATGTGTTGTCTGAGCAACTGTTTGCAGACGATGTTGGGAGATAGTGCTTCGGCCGTTGACCGGGTTCTAGACTTCCTTCATCGTCTGAATGTTTTAAATAAAATTTAATTTATACATTGTTATTTCTTGTGTTATTTTATTTATTTATTTTATCTAAATAACTTTATTTCTGTTATGTTTATATATACTTTTACGAATTGTTATTAAATTTATTCATTATTAATTGTTATTTAGTTCTTAAGTATTTATTTTTGATATAGTTATACCTGTTATTTAAAGTTTGTTTAATTTAATTTTACTATTATAGTTTTGTTGTAGTTTTATTTATATATATAAATAAATTTTGTTAATTTTTTTTTATACCTTCATTTTTCATGACGGCGATGATAACCTTAACGGTTTTTCGCTGGGGAAAAATATTAATTTTCTTTATACTCTTTCCATATTCAAGGAAAAGTTTTTAAATTCTATACACTGTTTATATTACATTTTTAATTAAAATGTATACACTAAAAACCAACATTTTAGCTAAAAACAAAATATCTAGAAGTTAGTATTATCTAAATAAAACCTCATTGTTTGCTCACCATTCATAGCAACTTCTTGTCCCGGAACACCTACACTTAATGGCAATGGCTGAGGTTTCTCCAGATCAGCTGTTGGGCTGGTGTCTTGTGGCAGTGGTGTAGGAAGGAATGTCGAGTTAGGACTGAGCAGTGTGGATGTCATGAAGCTTAACACTAACTTGTCGTGGTGATTAATGACAAAGTCCAGGTCAGTCCGCCAAATTAGATCTAAAAAAAATAATTTAAAACTTAAAGTGTAAGTTGAAGGCATGAATGAATGGATATTAGGGGTTACAAGCACACTGAAACCTTTATAGATCTATTGTGCCCTCCTGCCTATATTCCTGAGATCTCAGGTACAATATCTTCTCCACTAGTCTCTTTACACACACACACACACACACACACACACACATATAATCCTGCAGGAGGTGCAGACTAGCTGCACCTATTCAGAGGATTTAGACGTCCCTCATGGTACCCGAGTCTTATACTCGGTACAAGGTATGATACACTTATACTTACAACACTACACTTACGCCTTTAACACTTTACACTAACACTTACATTTATGGAGTCGATAATAGCCTTAATGTGCTTTTCACCTTAAAAAAGCAGCAAAGAAACACATATATATATATATATATATATATATATATATATATATATATATATATATATATATATCAATCCTAGCCTCTTTATGACGTTGTAGGATGTGAAAATGATTCAAGGTAGGTAGATCCCTTTACTTCTAATTTGTAACTTTCCAGGTGATAGGGAGTTTTCTCTTCCCTCCCACAGTATCTGCAAGTTGGATCTCCTACTTAGCCAAGATAGCCCATGTCTCGTAAAGCTGAGGGTATACTCACCACATTTTTAGTTTAAAATGTTAGGTCGGATTAAATTTTATAACATAATTTAATTTTTTCATAATTTATACGTATTTACTTTGTAAATTACAACTTTGAAATAATGTTTAAACTCATTTTTCAATCGATATGTTAGACCACCTCGGTAAAAACACATATTGAATGTATTCTATTTAATTCATAAACATTTAGTTGGTTTTATATTTGATTTTCTTATATCTGTTGGTTACAGGTGGACAATAATACTGTATATAACTGGATTTTTGAGAGTTTTCAAGTGTTTAGTAAATCTGTGTATAGTTTAATATCCAGGTCTTTATTTAATTGTTAGCCATAAAACAGGTGGTAATTCAGCCATACACATTAATGTAAATTTAAAAAAACATAATCTCTGGAAATGAAAGACCATAGGAACAACAATTTCCTTTATAAATAAATAAAGAAATACTACAAGAACAACATGCCATCGTCATATATACCACATTGTATAGGGTTCTCCTGAGGGTATTGATATTGACAGACAAAAGCAAATATCAATAAACAATCCCTGTTAAATACACACGTTCACAATTCTGTAGTTACCGTATTTTCAGTAAACATAGTTCCAATGACAAATTTAAACGAAATCAAACATAATTTATGTCCTGCCAGAACACAGATATAAATATTTACATGAACAAATATAGAATATTTTGTCCGAACTAGTATGGGCATGGATGCAATGCTCGGAGTAAAATGGTTTATAAATATGGCTAATCATATTGGTTGCGTAGGAAACTCAATCAATGTACGAGGTGTGTTCAGAAAGTAACGAGAATTTTAATTTTTTGAACAAAATATTTATTTATTCTTCTACATTGATGTTGTCGCCTTCAAAATAGTCCCCATTGGAGATTATGCACTTGTGCCAGCGCTTCTTCCAATCCTCGAAACACTTCTCAAACTCGATCTTTGAGATAGCCTTTAGTTCTTTCAGCGGTGCGCTTTTAATGTCATCTACGGCTGTAAAACGACGGTCCTTTAAGGTTCTCTTTATTTTTGGAAATAGGAGAAAGTCACACGGAGCCATGTCTGGCGAATATGGAGGCTGGGGCATCGTTACAGTACTATTTTTGGCCAAAAATTCACGAACAAGCAATGGAGTGTGAACTGGTGCATTATCGTGGTGCAAAAGCCATGAATTGTTTTTCCACAGATCCGGGCGTTTTTTTCGGCTCGCTTCACGCAGACGGCGTTGAACTTGTAGGTAGTACTCTTTATTGACCGTTTCACCTGGTGGCAGGAATTCATGATGCACTATGCCATTAATATCAAAGAACACAGTGAGCATAACCTTCACGTTCGACCGCACTTGTCGAGCATTTTTCGGTCTTGGCGAGCCAGAATGCCTCCACTGGGATAATGGAGCCTTAGTTTCGACGTCATATCCGTAAACCCATGTTTCGTCACCTGTTATAATACGTTTCAGTAATTCTGTATCGTCGTTGACTTCATTTAATGACTCCTGAGCAACTTCTATTCGCCGCTGTTTTTGTTCAAAATGCAACAATTTTTGATCGAATTTTGCTGCCACCCGTTTCATACACAAAACATTGGAAACAATGTCATGACATGATCCAATCGATATGCCAACATCATCAGCGACCTCTCTAATTGTGATTCGACTATTGTTTCACTTTTTCCACGTTTTCATCGGTTGTTGATGTGTTGGGGCGCCTAAGGCGTTCGTCATCTTCAACGTCTTCACGGCCTTCTTGGAAACGCTTGTACCGCTCATATACTCTTGCTTTACTCATAGCAGACTCACCATAGGCCTTTGTTAACATTTCACACACTTTGTTACACTTTATTCCAATTTTTACGCAAAATTTGATACAAATTCTTTGATCCATTTCTTTTAACAAACGAAAATCGCCGAGCTCATAAAAACACGTCTAACCTTAGTGGCTGTCACAGACAAAGTCAACAATGAAAACAGCTGAAAGTTTATCATATTTCAAGGGCATGTATACCAACATAATAAAAAAAAATGTTTGACAATTGGACTCTCCAAGCCCGCGAAATTTAAAAATTCTCGTTACTTCCTGAACACACCTCGTATTTAGTTTTTTAAAAAAATATAAGCCTGTATATTAAATACAGGCTGTATATTAATGCAAACCTGTAACAGAAATAAGATTGAACCCCATTCATTGCTTATCCTGACTGATATAAAAAAGTGTTTAGTTAACATTTCAAATGAACTAATAAATAATTTTGTAATGGTAGATTTTAAAGTTAGGGAAAGACAAATAAATTTTGCTCGCGCCTTCTTTATAACGCACAGGTAAATATTCCGTTTTCTTGGTTTTTACAGCACAATGGAGGCAAAGAAACGACAAAATGTAACTAAGAGATTCAATAGGCTTATTCTTCCTGAATGCTTTCTCAATGAAATTACGCAGATTAAGAAAAGTGTAAGGAAAAAGTCAAGGCGTATTTTGTTCCAAGAGGGTTGCATTATTGGCTGGGAGGGGTTGTAATAATAAGCAACAGCTGCAGCGCTTTCCTTAGTGTGGAGGGAGGGGGTGGGGGTGGCAGAAGATTACAGTTAGCGTCTTAACACTTTAGCTTTGTCAACAACATCATAAATACATCAGTGATGAAAGCTGATGTGTTGCAGGTTTAAATAAAAGCGACGCCTTCGTTTATCGGAAGCACAAAGTACGAAGTGAGAACACGTGAATTGGTAAATGATGCACAAACTTTTAACGGTATTATTGTTATTGTTTTAACAAATGAAAAAATTACTCGTCATGAACGCAAGTAATGTACTCGTATATTTTGGTCTATTGATTGAATCTTGTCTATCTGCAACAAATAAAACTACTGTGTACGTCTTATTTATTTTCACTGCTGTGTTTTGTCATTCTATACACAGTCAAAATGGTGAATAAAAACATAGATAAACTAAAATATAATTATAACCTAGAAAGTAAATACTGAAGTTCCTATTGTGTAGGCTATTCCACATTTCAAACTATTCAAAACAAGAACAGATCTAAGCAACCACGTGTGTTATTCTGCTGTTAAAATAGTTATCAATCCAGTTGTTTAAGGTAATATAATATTGTTCTCATTTTTTTTTTATTTAGATCTATTTTACTAGCTTTAATTCCGAATAAATTATGTAAAAACACTCCAAAATATTACTTCCAGTTAATATTGTAGGTGTCAGGATACAAACACCTCTGTTCGAGAGTTTAGGCCAACAATTGGACATTTCGTGGTGTGACGAAACCATAACTGAAATTAGAATAAGGATACAGGATATTTCCAAAATGCAAACAGCTGTTTATTTTTTTATTTTAAACGTATTCATGAACCATTAATTGTTTTATAATAAACTTTTTACATAGGTCAATAAAATCCGTGATTGTGAGGCTTATGGGCTATGTATCCCCAATGCTACGTGTCCAACAATGACTAGATCTTTCGAAATAAATATTCCAATTCTCTTTTTTTTAATAGCAGTGCAAGAAAGACGAGAGACAGTATCGACCAAGATATTGCTGTGCACGTGGCGTAACTAGAGGGAACAGACCTTAAGATAACGACAGGGAGGGGAGGGGAGGGGATCACAAGTAAATTAAGCAAAGATATATTGCTGAGAATATTGCCTTGGAATAACCTCAGGCGAGACAGGGTGAGGGGTTGAAGTCGAACCTATGAAATTTTCTCGATTAAGGGTAGTTTTGAATTGCTTTTCCGCTAAGGCAAGATTGATATTGAGTACTAGTTACATGGGGCGTTTAAATTGAATGATAGCCGAGTGGTTTCTTATAAATACGTCATCCTCAAGGGGTAAATTATATAGATTACTTTAGATGTTTGGTATCCACTTCATATCATGAAGGCTGCGATCTAAAAATATTATTAGCAAGTTAATATTATTAAGTATATTATTATAGTGAATAAAGCTGACATACCGTGATTTATGCTCAACTAGAAACACAATGATTTATTCGGTATTGTCGTTAAAATGGTGTAGTGACAGATATTTATGTTGGTTTTAAAGTTTTGAAGATAGAATTTAATAAAGTAATGTCAGTCGAGTAGCCCGAAGTTCAGTCCTAGGATGGGGTTCAAGTGTTTACCGAGTGGCCGACTGTATTGAGGAGCTGTGTAAGGAGAATCAGTATCATATTTACATGAATCACGATGTATTGCATTAGAAGACTGGTTCAGCAGACATAGGTCTTAAATTAAAAGTTCTATTTACCATTTTATTTTACACATATTAGTAGCTTATGTTTATTTTTGGTTTCTTATTAATTCAGCTTAGCCAAAATCAGATATCTAACATAACTTTGTAGTGAAGTTATAATGGCCCGACGCTACACTGTTGGAAATAATAATTATGCATTGCAAAAGAATTACCGATAACCTGAAAGAAGCACTATAAAATGAAAAGTAATAAATATTATTAAAAATGATTTAATTGGAAAACAGAATATTTTTCGTAAATAAGAAAACTCGAGGAATTTCGTATTTTTTCAATTTCAACTTCAATATAAATGGTGAAAAACTTTTTGGTTTTACAATTTTACTTCCTTCATAAAACGATCTTAGTACTTGAGTGAATCTAGGCGTTTTCAGGTCTCCTGAGCCAAAAGATGGGTTCGTCTGGACGCTTATTAGGCTTTGTATCTGCAGTTCGCTGAAAATTTAACTAATGGACCGATATTGATTAATTTTATAATACATGTCTGCTTTTCCTATATTTCGGGAACGGTTTTCAATTGTTCTATAAATTGTTTGTGGTCGACGACGATCACAGTTAGTGTTCGGAGAACGTCGTTAACGTTCGGCTAAACTCGTCTCACCTCCCACACATTCGGCTCCGCTCTAGCGGCCGTTTAATCTCTTTGATTTACAAAGAAGTTAAAATAAAGGTAAAACATTAATTCTGTTTGTTCTTTAAATTATGTTTTTTTAGAATTAAACGAATATTACTTTACGTCTATACGATAAATAATTTCAATTTCATCGTATGAAACGTGGCTTAAATTAATACTAAACGTAGTAATTGTAGCGACCATCATGGTAAGACCCAGACCCAGGAGGTCATTGAGCGCCGATCCTGCCCTTTACATCACTTTTTGAGAGGTCGTTACAATTTTAAAATATAATATGCACGCGTTTGCGATATGTGTTGACTTTCTTACTTTTAAAATTTTGCTTCGATTTTATTCAAACGGCATAAAAATCGATTTTATTAATAGCTTAGACGAGTTCGTCACCAGACAAATCCGTTGAACAGTTTCGAAACATCGGTCATTTTTTAATGCTAGAAAATTCATTTTTTTACTCTTTTTTTTGAGAACTGGATTCACCAATGCAATTGATGTTCAAATCTGCGTAAATTTAAATTAAACATTTTCAAAATCGTTTGGAATTAAGAAAATTTACTGTTGTCAGGTTTCATTTTTGTACTTCGTATTTTTAAAATTTTAAATTCTAATCCGTGTGGATTTTATCGCCGAATCGGACGGTGATATAAGGTTTTAAAATTATTGTGAGATTTAAATGAAAAATAATGATAGAAATTGGCTTTAATCACGTTGACGAGACAGCTGCGTGCTGTTGTTATCTATTGGCCTAAGTATAGAAATAAAACCAAACCGACAACAGTGGAAAAGTTCAACTGTTACACAGTAACATTTTTTAAAATTGGCTATACAAATTTTGATAAAATTTTTCTGAATTGTAGTAGATAAGTCGCCAAAGAACATAAAAAATTTATTAAAAAAAATCCATACGATACAAAAACTTTAAATCGGACTACTTTTCTGAAAAGGTTAATAATACTTTGCTCTGATTTTGGTCGTATACGAAGATGCGTAACTTGTACCAGTAATTAGTTAATAATCACTGTTACGCCTACGAAACCTTTATGTGTGGTTTCAAAACATTCTAAACGAATTTATTACACAATGTATTTGAAAACGAAAGGGTTATTTCGTATGAAATAAAATTTTATATAATGCACACACGTTGTTAGGTTAGGTATATTGCTTTTTTCATTTCACAACTTGTTAAGCAAAGAATAAGATTAAAATGACGGGAAATATACAAATATTTCGTTTAATCTGAACCGCAATTACTGTAAGGCTTATGTCAAAGGAGAGGGCACGGAAGTACAATCTGGCTTTATAGCCTGGATAAATGTAAACCAGAATATGACAAGACATTAAATACATTGGCATAATACAGTCGCAAAGTGGGGTTTCTCAAGCTTTTGAATAACTAAGTTCTGATTCGATTAAATATCTCTCTTCTATGAAACTTAAGAAATAAGCAAGAGCGGCGAGGGTTCTGTGCAATCACAAGGGAGGGTATTGTGCGTCTGTTTTAGCGTTTACAAGAATTACTGGTTGACAAAATGTAATAAACATACTTTTAATTGATACTCACTTGACTCATGTTAAATATGTAAGTAACAACAATAGTTAATAGTTTGCAAGCAACATTTAGTTAATTTATTTATAGAAAATAAGGTAAACTTCTAATTTGAAACCCAGAAAAATCTCAGTTGGCAAATTAAAGGATCTAAATTCTTTAACATTTATAACCTAAATAATAATAAATTCGAAAAAAAAAGGTTGTTTTTAGCGAGTAAATCTTGAATAGTACAAAATAAAAAAACAGAAGAAAGCATTTATTACTATGTTATAATGTTATTATATTACTCCTATAATATAGTATTATATTAATACTCCTATATATAATATAATATTATATATATGATATATTATGTATATTACTATTATATATATTACTCCTATAATATAATGTTATTATATTAATACTCCTATATATAATATTATATTATATATTATTATTATTATTATTTGCGCATAGACCCTGTTGGATCAATCAAAGCACTCCGACTCATGTCTTGTTCCTTCTAATCCTCCACACCTCCCTCATCCTGTCGCCATGGTACCTCTTCTGCTCCTCCGTCCATTTTACCCTTGCTCTCTTTGGGATTTCATTCTCTGGGACCTTCCAACCGAGCATCTTTCTCCTGTATGCGCGCCTGTCTTCAACATCTGTTGAGTCTATTCCTGCGTCATGTAGGTCTATTCTGACTTGTGCGATCCACGACGTTGTTGATTTGACACCTTGTATATACTTAAGGATTCTGTTGGCAAGTCTCGTTGTTGGGAGTCTACTGATGTGTCCATAGAACCGAAGCCTCCTTCTTCTGATATCTGCTGCCAGGTTCGATATCTTCTCTGTGGTCTTCCGGGAGTGCAACCTGTATCTATCTTCTGTTAATCTCGGACCAAGGATCTTCCTCAAGATTTTGCGTTCTTCCTTCAAAATACCCTCCATGGTAGCTTTTGTGTGGAGTGCTAGCTATATATTATATATATATATATGATATATATTATATTATATATTATATATATTACTCCTATAATATAATGTTATTATATTATTGTGTAAACACAATAGTATAAATAAAATATTTCTTTTTGTTGTATTTTTTTGCTTAACGTCCATACTTTATGTCTAATGGGGACCAGAGATAAGTGGTAAGGAAAAGCAACGGGAGCAACCGCGACTCAAACTAGGAACTTTAAGGAGCGCAGTTGAGTGACGCAGCAGACGGTGCTTTAGCCACATCGACCACCAAGCCCCTTTTTTATTATAATAAAATATGTTACGAAAAGGCATGGTACTATTTCAAGTAACTAATTTGTCAATAATTACATAAACACACTAGGCCTACATATAGTAGCTTAAAATATTTGTTTGAATCAAGTTACCTAAATTATCTTTGACCGAAATAATGACTATTGTACATATTTTAGTTTATTTATTGTTATATACATTCGCCTATCAGCTGTGTGTTGTTGGAATTGCTTTCTATTTTAAGGGTTGAATCCACCCCGCCCACCTCCCACTCTCGCTTGTATCGTACGTAGGTACAATTTTATCTGAACACGAAACCTTGTCTAAAAAAAGGAGCGATTTATTTTTAATTTGGAGAAATTTTCGTTCGCGATTTCAAGTTGTGAGACTGCATTGTAAAGGATCGTTAAAGACGAATTCATCATTGATTAATTCTGAATTTGCACTTAGAGTTGAAATTAATTTGAAAGGCTATACTTGCTATATACCCATTTAGTATTACGTGTTAAAACCATTTAATAAGCAGAATATGTTTGTAGAGATGTAACTACTGTAGCATATCTTTTACGAAGACAAAACTCGAGCTACCGCCTTGTTAATATCATGTATTAGGAAATTCGAATATACAATTAATTTACATGTTTACCCAAAGGCTAAGACAATTCCGGAACAACTTAGATTTTCAAAGCTATTCTTTTTCAATAAAACATTCTAAAAATGATTATTAATATTCAACTTTGGATTGATTTTTAATATTTTTATTACATAAAATAAGTTTATTGCAAAACTTTTATCCAAAAACATTTTTACAAATTCATTTCGTTTAAAAATGTTTACTTAGAAGTAAATTCATTCCAAGCACACTGCTGTCACACTGACGTGATAAAAGCAAATTTCCTATGACAATTTTTTGTTGTACTTTTTCAAAATATGTTTTCACCATCAAATTTATCATTAAAATTTACAAAAAAATTGAAGCTTTAAAACGCTTATTTGTTCACAGTTTAATGGTGATTTCGTCAAGGAAATAAATGTCTAAGATAAAAAGTTAATTTTTTTCAAGTTTTCAAACGGCAGACATTTTGAAACTGTTTAACGGATTTGGCTGATTAACAAACTTGTTCGGTATATTAAATAACTTTTAACGACCCGTTAAAAAGTTATCAAGGCCGGCGCTCATATAAAGGTACAGGCGTTACCATATCTAATTTTCTAATCGAAATTTAAAATAACTTTTCTAAACTGAAAGTCAATCAAATTTATTTGTTTGTTTTTAAAGAACACTTTAGAAATAAAAACAGTGTATAAATAAGTATTACAAAGGTGTTTGATACAGCTGTGCATTTCAAATCTGTAGAGAAACGTAAGGCGCTGGTTATGCAGATTGCAGCACAGAACTGTATCACAATTGCAGCGCATCAAGTAGGCACTATTTTATTAATAGACTACGTGACCCAGCGCACTTCGCACCGCCTGAGTCAATGAATGTCGTGTTAATTTCAGTTAAACGCACTTCATTATTTATTAACATAAGCAGCTGACCAATCAGACTATGACTTGTCATACCTATAATTATTCAATTTGAACAGAAATAAAAACTAAAAAAAAAATATCCAAAGCATAATGCTTATTGTAATGTACAACAATATTCAATTTATTTTAGACCATTATTTACTTTTACTCTTTTTATCGAGAAAAATCTGACAATTCCAGTTTTGGATTGAATGCTATTTATTGAAGTGCTTTTGGATACACGATGTTTTTTATTTTCCTTCTGGTGCGTACACAAATAAATTAAAAGGTTTTCCGACGCGTGAGCAGGCCACGTACAGCTGTCCATGTGAGAAGCATGGATTTCCCAAATTCAGTCCACACACTTGTAGCGATTGTCCTTGTGTGCTTTGTTTATGGTAACTGCAAATGCGAGTCGCACTGGAAACTGCAAACGTTTGACATTTCTCTAGCTATAATAGTCTCGGCTGTACGTTGATTGTTAAAGTTGGACTGGGTAAGTAGTTTAATGGCGTTAAAATCAAATTTTTGCTAAACCAAAAATGTCTTAGTGCACCTCGACATTGTTGTAAGAAGGTACCCTGAAAATTTCAAGCCTCTAGCTGTAAAGTCTCGGTTGTACGTTGATTATTAAAGTTGGACTGGGTAAGTAGTTTAATGGCGTTAAAATCAAATTTTTGCTAAACCAAAAATGTCTTAGTGCACCTCGACATTGTTGTAAGAAGGTACCCTGAAAATTTCAAGCCTCTAGCTGTAAAAGTCTCGGTTGTACGTTGATTATTAAAGTCGGACTGGGTAAGTAGTTTAATAATGTTAAAGAAGTAGACGTAAACTTTTCCGAGGACCCAGAGCACAATTGTACAAAATTTGGTGGCGATAGCTAATGTAGTTTATGTGTTTATCCCGGACATACATACATACAAACATTCATTATATATATATATATATATATATATATATATATATATATATATATATATATATATATGATACACCTGTGTTGAACACGTGTACATTAAACCTAACGTGCTCGCTTCTGATTGGCTCTTCAAAAGCCAAAAGCCAAGCTCTTTGAAGAGCCAATCAGAAGCGAGCACGTTAGGTTTAATGTACACGTGTTGAACACAGGCACGTAAATAGAGGAGGGGTACGAGGTGGAGCTAGAAAGTTATAAATAGGACGATCCATAATTTGGTGACCAGTATAGAAATAGTTTTTGAAGATGGAGTTTCTCCGAAACGCGTCAACGAAAGAAGAATTGACGAAGCTATCAAAGGCAGATTATTATACTGAACATAGTTAAATGATATACTTTATTAAATTCTATCTTTAATACGTTTAAAATCTTTTACTCAAAGCACTAACATAAAGATCTAAAAGAAAAAAATCAGATATAGATTTATACAGCGTAAAGGAACTCCTATGGCTACACACCGACTGTCTCTTCCTCCAGGGCTGGTCCCGCTCTTAACACAATCCAGTGTCAAATGGTTAGGCATATGGCGTTTTCATCACAATATCTGTTCTTCGTGAATCTGCATTTTACTGTACCTTAGTCAACCGAGAAGAAAGAAAACCATTCTTAAATCTATCTGTGTAAATGTGCTTTGTCGAATCAAACCCTCGCCACTACACTCTACACTGTATTGTGTTCTACAAATCGATTCTTGCACAAAACATTTCGATTGTATTCGTCTATTGACGGAGCAGAAATAAGAAGTGACAACCGATATCTGAGAAAAGCAGTTAAATATAAGGCTTGTGTTAGCGAAAGATCACAAGAATTATTATAAATTTTGAATTTTGATCCTTAGGTTTCCGGGAGAGCGTTGCATGGGCGTTATCTCTAGCGCCTAAACGGTTAGTCAGAAATAATGAAAATAACAGTTTCATTTAGAATATTAGCACAAACGTAAGACAAATATAACTGCTGTAACAAAATTTATTATTTTAAAACTGATGAAAGTAAAAAACGAAAATGAAATATTTTTTTAAAGTAAGCTTGGTATCGAACAAACACGTTGCTGATTAAAAATATGTATCTTGAATTAAAATAAATAAATAGAAAACTGAATTTATATTTTGAAAAAGTATTATATACAATGACTTATACACAACCGCTATTCGAAGTATAATACGAGAAAGTACAAAGAAAATATTGTGATCGTGAAAAAAGATCAACCTCGAGATTTTGATTGATGCATCCCCCAAAGCGAAAAAGCATAGTTTGTACTGGAATATCAGTCCGTCCTCCAACTGCGCGCGCATGTTTAGGCCTATTTGTACGTATACTGATCTTCAGTTAGAATACAAATAAATTTGCAGTTCGGAAATAAATCATAAATTAAAATTTACGCCGGTCATTTTGTTTTTCCCACGTAGAATCTTCACGTGCGATTGTGAACACACAATGACCATAATAAATTTCAGCAAAATCTGACGAATAAAGTTTGAGTAATTAGGACGACTTGAAGGTTTTCCTTATTGCTTCTAAGCCGGGTTATTGGGAAACGAAATGTTCATTCCAAAGGTGAGTGAAAACAAGCCGCCGATAATTTTTTATAGATACTGACAGAAGTTATTCACTTTTTTATCGGTTCAGGGGCAATGTAAGAAACCATGATGAGTAATGATGAGCAGGCTTAATGGCGAGACGATGCCATTAGTGCTTTGCGGGAGAAATATTTATACACAAGTTTTGGGGTAAGAATGAAAGGGAGCGGTAGGGGCTGTGGTAGATTGATGAAGCAAAAGTAAGTTTTATAAGAGCTTGGCTAGTGTGAGTGAAATAGAGAAGCGCTTCCTCATAACTGAAATCAGTGGACGGGAATATAACTGAAATAATACTCGTAAGTAAGCGAATTTACGACAACAACTTTTATCTTATACTGTTACAAACAAATTGTTTCACCGTCATATTTAGCATTAAAATTTTATAAATTTGCATTTTAAATGTTGAAAATAGGGAGCTGAACCCTGACCGCAGTCAGTTTTGTTTTTGCATCTTTTGAATTTGAATATTTAAAAGAATAACGTAGGCTGTAGATATTTCAACGTTAATCGTAATAAGGAAATTAAACAAAACAAATAAGCTAAAACGATAAGGATTTTTTAAGATTACATTTAAAATCCGTTAGCCAGTTTTTTTTGAACGTATCAAAGCTTCAAAATTGGTTTTTTTTTGAATAAAATCGGACCAAAATTTTTAACATTTTACCATACGTTATATGTAGTAACATACGTAAGCTATCATACTTCGAAGTAACGTAGTCTATGATGGTGAAATCAGACTGTCAATAAGTAAAAATGTTAAGAGAAAATGTTTAGATTTGAAATGACCGCCATTTTGAAATTTTTCAGCTGAACGTGCCGAAGCTACCGAAATCGATTTTCTCACCAAATTTGAATCGTATCGGTCACACACACACGCGCGCGCGCGCACGCACAAACACACACACACGCACAAACACAAACGCACACAAACACACACGCACGTACGCATACACACACACGCTCACGCACGCGCAAACACATACACGCGCGCGCACACACAAACATACACAAACACGCACGCGTACACACACACACACACACACACACACACACACACACACACGCACATAAACACACATACACACGCACACACACACACACACACACACACGCACACATACACAAACACGTGCGCACCCACGCACGCGCGCGCGCGCACACATACACACACATTATGTTTTTAACGCTCCCTCAAAAGGTAATTTATAAATCAGGATTGACGCTCATTTCAAAGTTTATATAAGTTTATTATGAGAGGCGCTTCTTCAATAGCTCATTTTCTAATGTCAATTTGTTAATATATCCGCGGAGCCACTTATATCAGATAGAGTTGGAAAATTAATAAATGCTTCACTAGTAATAGGCGCACTTTTTAACAATATTTCTTTAGAATCAGATTTTAAAATACAAAAATGTAGTACTTCGCAAAAACTAACTCAGTGTAGTTAAGCACTTAATAACCATTACGGCTATTGTCTCTTTAAATGAATGAATAAAGACTAAGAAATATTCGACCAATCAGAACAATCCTTTTATCATAAAAAAATTGTAAAATTGGAAATATGTGTTATCATGACGATTGATTTCAAATAATATAAAATAACACAACTGTTTAGTAAATTTGAATAACAACGTTAAACTTCGCGAAATAATTTCATTGAAATATGTTGACTGTTTACATTGTTATTAATTTAAACGTTCCGGTTATTTACTGTTTAAATGAAATAAAAAGCTAATTATTAAAATATAATTTCAAACGTCATTGTGAAATGTTCTGTGGCGTGTATTGAGCCGTTTAGAGAATTAATTAAAACTCAAACAACCTCTCCAGCGTTTAACACGATTGTTCGTTTAGTTAAATGTAAACAATAAAATAAAACAAAACTTCCCAATCACAAAACAATCAGCCACAGACGGGGCACTTCCTAATACATCAATATTAAAACTCTTTCTAAAATATTTTAGGAACGAAAGTTCAAACCGCTCTTTGTGACTGTCGTGTTAAACAGTAATTGTTTGTGATTGGACGCATGTAGAAATTAAGACTTAACGTTTGTTCGTTATAGATTCGACTAAAGGCACAAGTTTTACGTACAAGCAAAGATGGGCGGATGTTATTGTCCAACATTTTACCAAACTTAAAGGACAAGCGAAGCAAAGTTTGCAAACACTTTACGTAAAGTGCAAAGTGCTAAGTCCGTTCTTACTTGCAAACAAAAGTTTTGCACAAACTTGTTAACCGGTGAGTGTGCGATAAGATCAGGCAGCGTCGTATCTTTACATCAGAGCACACGCAACGGATATGATACGCAAGCTGACAATCAAATTAACAACAAAATATTATTCCGAACATAAAATAAACGTCAAGATTCTTAAATGTCTGTCAGAAAGACTTAAACTCAGTAAATTTCAGGAACCCTATTTCACAAAACTGGACAAACAGAAATTTGAAATAAAGGTTTGAAATGCATTTTACATAAAATCAGAGAAAACTAACTTGACGAAATTCTACGTTACAGTTTCAACATATTTTCGACAGTTTTTTTACGGTGGAATATGGTTAAACAGATTTTATAAAATCCAATCAAATGCGATTCACACATCCACATCGCCAGATCCACTTCCCGTTCACAGCTAACTACTAGTAGTAGATCTAGTATTAAAATCAACAGCTCCTGAAACCTACAGACCCTTAAAACGAAGCATCTGAAAGTCTGCATATTACAAAGCTGAACTGACAGATATTCTTGCAAGGCCTGTAGTATCAGTAGGTTACACGCACAGCTAGAGACTTAGGAGGCAGAGGCAGCGGTCTGTCTGTACGTCAAGATAATTTTTTTAACAAGTAACTCGATATTTTATTTTCGTATGTAAAAAATTAAATCAAAGAAAATGAATGAACTGAATCGTTAGCTTTGCACACTTAATTGAACCTATTTTGCTTTTAATGAAATTCATGCTCAATGACACAGTTTAATTGTCTGAACTGAAAACTTCAGACGCGCTACTGAATTATAACCACGTTTTAAGGTTTGTCGTTTAGAAAAAGTCGAATGAATTTTACTGGTTAAGATCTTTTCCAAACTATTTCTTAATCGATGTTTGTGTACAGTTTGAGTTTCGAATAAAAACGTGCTCAAACACACACACACACACACACACACACACACACACACATATATATATATATATATATATATATATATATATATATATATAGACAACATATGTTTTTTTTATTTAATAAATTGTAAGCGTTAGTCCTTAGTTTGGTGTGGTCATTACTACACGTATCTCATAGAAGACTCAAAGTTCAGTCCTGCTGAGAATCCCTGAAATTGTTCTCATAAAAAGTTTACTTCGACAAAAATATATTAACTTATAATGTTTTCTATTAATGACATCAATTTTCCAACGTTTATTCAATTCGTAATAATAAAACTATTACATTTAAACTAACTAAATTGTTCCTCATGTTAAAATAACCTTTTTAGCACTTGCATTTTGTGATACAATCGAAGTGATCACTCTTTTCATTCAATATTTCAACTGCTATTTGCTTTACGTTGACATAATTAGCGTTAATTTGTTCAAATTAATAATTTTTTACAAATTTTTTTGTATTACATAATAACTCAATATAAGGTAGGCCTAACAACATACAACATACAGTACTGCGTTGCTGATGGGAAATTTGTGGGTTTGACCGCAAGTTCTTGTGTTGACAGTAATTAAATTTATCAGGTCAAAGTAGCCAAACTTTGGGCAGGAGCAGACTTATTGCACAGACTGCCTTAATCTAAAGCAAAGTTTGTCTGTACAGTAATTAGCATCAAAGGCGCAAATAGGATAACGTTAAAGAAGTGATAACGGCCAAAATAAAGCAATGATTGATTACGCCAATGCCAATACAGTACTGTAAATATCTTTTACGACAGGTATATAATTTTGAAATAAGAAAAAAAAACAACATTTTTTTTACGTGAATCAATCTTTGTTTTATTTAAAATTTGGCACACTAATTTTTATACTTAAACCTTAAAATATTATTTTTTTTGGAAAAAATTAACAGTTTAGTTTTTCCAATAACTGATAATGAATTACTAATAATTTTTAAGTATAGGCTGTACTTTTTGTTTTTTCTTTGAAGTAGATGAATTTAATCAATGATTTTATTTTGAAAGTATATTTAGCGTTTTAAAAAAATATTTCGAGTTTTCAAGACATGTCTCTATATTGAATGCCATCATTCCGATTTTGATATCGTCACACTTAGTTTACATTACCGCTAAAACACACACACACACACACACACACACACACACACACACACACACACACACACACACACACACACACACACACACACACACACACACACATACACATACAACACACACACACGCGCGCGCGCGCACACACACACACACAAATTAATGATTTGATATGGTTTTATCATAACAGATACGCTCAATAAAATTTAAAAGTTATATTTCCTATAGTTTATTGAAAAAGTCTTTTTCAAACATGGCGCCGCTGCTAATATTCAAAATTGCTTTTAAGCGATCCGACAATAGCACAGGCAACATTAACATATCCATACCAATGGCAATAGCTTGGCAGTTCTCCATTTTCTTTGTTTCGATATACTGTTTCTACAGTCGATGTATTGCATTGTTCGATTTTATATGTGAACGTGTTTAAGCGTGTCTAATAATTTACCGTATTTTATATTAAAAAATAAATTATTTACTACTAATTTATATCTACTTTATAAACATATTAAATCTTATTCTGTCGCGTTTACGTACAACGTTATAGTGTTTTGGCGGGCAGTTAATTAAACAGATGATTTCGTATAACAGCTGTTTCGTTTATTATATCGCATTATGATATCGCATCGTATGTTAAATAACATTATTGTGTTGTTTTATTTACAATATAAAATATATGTTTTTAATTTTTAAAGGAACTCTGTATAAAACTCAAACATTTAATTAAAAATTTTCTTATATTCTAACGTAATATTACAGTAAGTTATATTTTAAATTATAAAAACAATATCTGTCAAAATTAAATATTCTGCAGTTGAAAATTGGATGTAATTAGTTTTCAGGTATTGCGTGAAAAAACTACGTCAAAGTTATTTTCATTTACCATCATCCAAGGACGCTAAAACGGGTGCCTTTTTTATTGTGTATAATTTGTACACTCTTTCTTCCGTTAAATATTTGGAACGCTTGAATTCTGTAGTTTTTTCTCCATAAGGTCCATACTTTAAGCCAGTAAGACTAATGAGGACGAGGAATGCGTTAACAGAAGGCCAGTAACTGCAAGTCCTGAACGACCTCGTAGTTTGCAGTTCATAGACAAAGTAGGCCAACTGGTTCTTTAGTCACATCGACCATAAAGCCCTTAAAAAATTCAGAAGACTGTCTATCGAATAATTCAGTTTAAGGGATTCAATAAGGAATAATAGTCAATAAAAAATATATTTTACAATTTTTCGTTTAAAACACTATATGGTAATTTAAAATTAAATGGCTTTAAAATTAAAAAAAAACTTTTTAGATCATTTTTAAAGGGTTGAAAAGGTGTTTTCCAACACCATATATATATATATATATATATATATATCTTGTAATTGCTAATTCCTGCAATTTAGAGTATTTATATATTGTATGGTATTTAGAAATACAGAGCGTAAATAAATTAGGTAACACTTTATTGGAACGATAAGGCGGGGCTGAAAATCAAAACAAGAAGTTATTCATTTTTCATACTGCGAAAGTGCAGAATACTCAAATTCGATGTAGTTCTATTATAACTAAAAAAATAATAATAATTAAAAAAATAATAATTAGGCTGGGCGATAAGTTATACCGAAGGAACAGACCCTAGTGGTATAGAAAATGTTTTCTTGTATCAAGTTGTTATTCCCTGTGCGCGTGTATTTGTTTGGCCAGTTTTATGTACCTCGTGCAAGAACATTTCATTATTAATATTATTTTTCTTTGCTTAACGTCCATGTTATACGAAAAAAAGCTCACGGCAGTAACATAAAAAAAAAGAAATAAACAAATAATTTTACATCCGTAAAACCACATTTTACCAAATAATTAATTAAAAATTATTCAATAGCTAAAAAAATCAAACGCATGAAGGAATTTTGTAAAAAAATCATGGAAAACGTTTGAGATACTTGGGATATTTTCCAATTAAATTATCATTAAAAATATTAATTTTGTTTTGAATTTACTATAATAGCCTAACGTAGTGATGTACTTATATTAGGACTTATAACGTTGCACTTTTGGTCCAACTAAATTCTGGCTTAGCAAAAAAATTAAAAAAATAGTTTAGACAAGTTTACTTTTCTTGAAAATTTTTCAGCAAAACCAAAATATTCTAACTCGTGTACAAATATTCTAGCAAACGTTTTTCGAAAAATTAATAGTTAACCAGTAAATGTTAGCTTTTGATATAAATATGTTCTTAATAGATGTAATTCTCACTTCCATTGCAATTATTACGAAATGATTATTTCAAATGCTCCTTTCTGTAGAAAATATTTAACTGTACGATTGCAACGTACTTTGCAAAGATTAACGCACTTTGTTGAATTTCACCAAAATTTTGAAAATAAAATAAGCTTTTTAAAATATTTTTTTTTTCAAACAGGGTTTGTGTGACGGTCGCAATAAAATAAAGCCATGGATTTATATACAAAATAAAAGCCGTAACAGATAGGCTAATCTACGCGTGGACAAATCCGTTAACAAAGGTAACGGTTAGGTCTGTGTGAATGAGTTTATCGAACTGGCAGTGACGATGTATCGATCCTGACCTTGACTTTTCTAGTTGTAATGTTGCACAACTAAAGGTAAAATGTATTTACATACTCTTTAGTTGCATGTAATGAAACGCTATGGATTACAAAACATTATTCAGTGTATAATAAAACTATTTGCGTTAATGAATAAATAAAAAGCTTAATATATTCTTGTATTTATTACAGAAGTTCACTTCGTAGAAAATATTACAATATGTAGCTAAGCTAAGTGAATTCAGATTTAGTTAAAACATTCGTACTAGAAGTTGAAAGAACACTAGACCACGCAGTTATTCTTGATTACTACAGGCAGTACTCTACGACAGCGCTCGTAGCTTTGCCCACCAAGTTCATCAGTAACCGTAAAATTTACGAAAAAAACCACGGGCCAGCTTTACTGGAAAATTTGTGCTCTTTCTCCATGAAGCGGTCAACATTATTTTCACCGTTCAGTCGGTATTGCAGGAAATAAACAACATTCACAGCGTCAAATCAGAGTAGCCATCTTGAAACGGAAATGGGAAAAAATCTTACACATAAGTTTTTCGGACTTTATACAACGTACCAAATTCAAAACAATCGGCCGATATGTCTGACTAAAATTGCCTATACTCTTTATCGTTAAATCGTAAACAAGAAAAAATGTTACATATATGTTATTCGGGCTTTACACAGGATATCGTCGTACCAAATTTCACTACAATCGGTCAATACGTTTGTCGGTAAAATTGTGTGGACTCTTTATTGTAAATCAGAGGCTGCCATCTTGAAACGGAAGCGAATGGGAAAAAAATCTTACACGTACGTTTGGGGGGCTTTATTCAAAGTACCCCTTATTCAATTTCAAAATAATCGGTCAATAAATTTGGCCAAACTGCGTAACAAACATGCAAAAAAATGCCGAACGATGGAGTTGAAACTTAAAATTTTGCTCTTATTCGCATCGTTCTTCAGTTCTCCAGTGGGTTATCTACGAGCTGTTGAAATATTTAGGATTGGAAATTAATATGCAACCCATTGTTGTGACAACTAAGATGTCTCAAGTCAGAAAATGTGGTCTTGGAAAAATCACGTATGGAAATTTTCTATTAACATGTGTCATGCTTTAGGGCTGGTTGCGATGTTCGATTTTGCGCGTCGTGTGATGAGAGTGCACAAATTTGGAAGTTGTAGTAAAAGATAATTTGTTTTATATTAATTCTTAACGATCAGCTGATTTCATTGAACAGCTGATAGGTTATAATGCTGTGTTGTTAAAAACTAGCTATGTTAATTTGTCGTGTTTTCTAACAAATTATCGTAATTGAAATATAAAGGTAGAGAAAATATGATACATATTTATTTTTGATTTAATACCAGAAATTAGTTTTTTCTTTAATTTTTCTTCAATCACCTTCTTTAACTCTACTCTTAATTAAATGCAATCGTTACATTTCTTCAAAGCAAATTCATCAATTAATCAAATTCATCAAAAGCAAATTAATGCTTTTATTCTATTATTCCCCGCAGGGGGGTGCAGACTAGCTGCACCTATTGAGAGGATTTAGACGTCCCTCGCGGTACCCGAGTCTAGCACACACTTACACTTACAATACTACACTTACGACTTAACACTTTACACTCACACTACACTTAGGGAAGCGATAATAGCCTTAATGTGCTTTTCGCCTTAAAATAACAGAAAAAATATTCTATTATTCTAATGATAACGGTCCTAAAACTACTTGGAGTAAAAAGAAAAAGTTGTTATGTTTTCAAACAGCGGCGTAATATTTGAATATGTAAATGATATCACTGTAATCCATTTTTGTCGGAAACATAGTCAATTTTTTTTTAAACCAATAGAGTCTAAAGCATTTGGCACTACTATATTTTTCAAAAATGTTGGCTTGATTAATGAAATGGATGCTTATAAGTTTGTTATCTACGAATTGTGTTACTTACCGAGAGTTAAAAACTCAAGTTTGAAAAATAAACCATTTTTTGACTTACTTAATACTCTGTAAAACAAATTATTGAAGAATATATTTTATTATTTTTAAATTATCAGTATAATCCTTGTTTTCCCAAATTCACGGCAAAGCAATAAACATTTGGTGCCACCATTACCACACGAAATTACGTTAGCTTACTTAAACAATGGCATTACCATATCAAAGCTGAGAACAGAGAGCCTGCTTTTGTTCGACACATCGGTGCACCACACAGCGTGCTGTCTGTAAACGATGTATCGTATTGTTTGCTCTAATCACTACGGTACACGTGTGGGTCTAATGTTTGCAAAAGTGTTCACACGTTAACAAATAAACAAACTTCCCTCTCCACTGTGTTAAACGATACGTTTTAATCAAGCGAAAACAGAAAAACGGTTACTTGGTTTTTGGTTTTAAAACTTCATGAAAAGGTTTAATATACATTTCTAAATTTGCTGAAATAAAATCTGTTATCAGAGCATATTTATACAGACTATAGCAAGCAGTGATTTAACTTAATTATCAACAAATTTACATTGGAAAATGAGCTATTGAAAAAGCCACCACAGATCCGGGATCTAGAAATGAGCGATGATCCTGGCTGGCACTGATAACATAAAACATAAACATACACAGAGCGGCACAGAGCTGATTTTGATGAGTTGGTAGAAACGAATTTCTCAAACATAAACAATAATAATGTATTATGTAGACGAATATATTGATTTGCTTCATTAAACTAAGCAGACGAATTAAATTTGTTTATAGCTTGCCAAATTATTAACGATCCAACGAAATCAGTTTTTCTGTTTCAGTACCTAAAACTCATCCAGTCAGAGTTAAAATGGACATCAATTAACATTTAAAGTCCTCAAATATCACTGACAATTTGAAATGTAACCCTTACCGTGACCAATAATTAGCACATTTAATATTATATACAATATTTGGTATTTCAAATTAAAATTTAAAAATTGTTTATTTACTTATATTACAATGGAAAAATCAGAATTTTTAAAAAAAATGTAAGATACAAATTTTTTCTTTTTAGAATAACCACTATCTTCAAAGAAATGAAGATAAAGAAAGAAATTTTAATTCAAGGAAATTTTAAGGGAGGATTTTTCTGGGTGACAACCCTGTTTAATCTATTACCAGTATTAGATACGACTTTCGAGTGTTGTAATGTTCGTTTTTATGATGCTATTCAATGATTTTAGTTTTTGTTTACATAATATTGACAGAGGCTTGTACTGAGAAAATGTCTTTTCTGAAAACGATTAGTATAACAAAGCAGTAGAAACGTTCAAAATAAAAGACAAGAATCGTATTTTTTTAATCAACATTTTCTGTAAAAAACGGATTTTACTAATTCGTCCTTGACTGCACCAAACTTAATTTTTTGAAGTAAATTTTAATCATGTTTTAGAATTGCTAACGACTTTAAAAGATGTCCTTGATTATCTGTGACACTTCTTTTTAAGGACGTTATATAATTAATATAGCGGCGAGTGATGCCGAACATTCTTATTACCATAATTATAGCGGCGAGTGATGCCGAACATTCTTATTACCATAATTAATATAGCGGCGAGTGATGCCGAACATTCTTATTACCATAATTAATATAGCGGCGAGTGATGCCGATCATTCTTATTACCATAATTAATATAGCGGCGAGTGATGCCGAACATTCTTATTACCATAATTAATACAGCGGCGGGTGATGCCGTACACATTCTTATTACTATAATTAATATAGTGGCGGGTGATGTCGTACATATTCTTATTACTATAATTAATATAGCGGCGGGTGATGCCGAACATTCTTATTACCATAATTAATACAGCGGCGAGTGATACCGAACATATTTTTATTACCATAATTAATATAGCGGCGAGTGATGCCGAACGTATTCTTATTACCATAATTAATATAGCGGCGAGTGATGCCGAAAGTATTCTTATTACCATAATTAATACAGCGGCAGGTGATGCCGTATATATTCTTATTACCATAATTAATATAGCGGCGAGTGATGCCGAACATTCTTCTTACCATAATTAATATAACGGCGAGTGATGCCGAACATATTCTTATTAATGTATGCACAATTAATCTCGCTTCATTGCTTAACGTCAAAGCTGAATGACAAATAGAAAATGGAATGATTAAATCTACACATCACACGAATGCAAAGCAATGCCAACCCTCCTCCCATGAAGTCGCATGACACCCGATCGTAACCCGGCTCCGCCAGTTATCAGATTCACAACTACCCTTGTATAAATAAATTCTTGTCGATGCGGGGAAGAGGGAAGGGGTGTTTCCTCGACATCCCGGCCAAACTGACACGAAGTGTTATGAGTTGAGGAAACGCAACCCCTTACCTTGCTGCGGCTATCCTACCGGAGGGAGTCGTTATATTTTGTGATTTCTGTAGTTTCAAGTGTAAAGAGGAACCACCCTGCTGTGATCAGTGAAAATAATAATTATATATAAAAGTACATATATTTATATCTTGGAATCTAAAAAAGTGTTTTTATTTGTACTCTCTTTGCGAGTAAACAAGAATGCCAAAATATTCGCAGTTATTACTTGGTAACATTTTCATATATTTTATAAATAACTACTCAAACATTTGGAGTAACTTTGATAACTGTTATCACAACGACTAATGTCACTTGCAGTAATGAGTCACAAAAAAGTATTATTTGTTTGTTGATATTAATAATCTGTAAGCTTTTTAATATATATAAATGAATCGATATTTTGTTATTGACGCCATAGCTTAAAAACGGTTCGACGGATTTGACTAATTTTTTTTCAAATGTTGTCAATAATATTAGGACAGTTTTTACGGAGAAAAACATTAGTAAATTTTCCCGAGTACCGCCACAGTCAGGGAGATAGCCCTCAACAATTACTCAGAAATAGATAACACGACGTCTTTCGTTTGTGATTGTTTCACTCATTCGTTTGTTTAAACATATGTCAGCTGATTTATTCTTGGCATATTAACCGATCAGATGTTCATCAACCAACAACGTCTTCGTAATGGTACAGGACTTGCAGTGAAGAAACTAATGAACAATATTGAAGCTACAATTCTCATGGGAAAATACAAAGGTAAAGACATTTTGATCCCACGCCTTTCTATGATACCGAACGATATGTTATTTGAGTTTAAACGATTGCAATTTCCAGTGCGGCTAGCGTTCGCAACATCGATAAACAAATCACAAGGACAGACGTTTAATGTTTGCGGTATTAATTTGGAAAATCCATGCATTACTTCAGTCGGAAAGCCAAGACTTCATTGTTTTCGCGCCAGACAACGTAGCAAAAAATTGTTCGCGAAAAACACTGCAATAGACAAAATGGTAACTTTTAAGGTATAAATTAAATATTTTAATAGTTATTGTAATTTCAAATTTAAAGAATGGAATATATTTTTTGTTAACATGACATAACTTAATTTTTAAAATTTACTTTTTTCAAATTATTAATTCCTCATCATGAACATTCATGGCCAAGACAAGACAACGTTTGTTGGGTCAGCTAGTATTAAATAAAATTAGTTACACTTAAAAAATAATAAAAAAATGTTTTTTACTTAAAAAAAACTAGAACCAAATATATTTAAGTTAAGGTTTGTACTGAAATATTTATATTTAATGTGTGTTATAAGTACCGTAAATGTGTTATAACTGAAGCGAAAGTTTGAAAAAATTATTATAGCAAAAAAGCTCATTTTTGCACTATTTTATTTTCTCTACGGTGAAGTCTCAGATGGAAAACTTGTGACGCAGCAGTATTCAGATTTGTAGTCAATTTAAAATTTGAAGAAAATATTGAAGGGAGGACAGAACACTTTTTCAGCTAATCTTTCATGTTTTTCGCATATTCCTTTCTTTCATGTTTTTTATTTTATGTAATTTAAAAAAAAAATTATTTATGCTATTTTTTTATTTTAATTTTATGTGTTTCCTTTATTCCTGTCTTTTTAACTTAAATTTATGTTTCCACTTGGAGTTCAGGTTATAAGAAAAGTGGTTTTCGTTTCTGACTGGTTTTATTGGTTTTTTCCGTACTAGTCAGTTAACAAAGAGTCCAGGCACTTTTAACACAGCCACTCTGTAAAATATTTTTATAAATATTTTATAATAATCATTTTATTATTATTTAAAATAATAATTTTATAAAAATAAGCGATAAACAAAGTTTTTCCGAAAACATCTTTTTGGTTTCATAACGACTGAACTAATCCCAAATCAAGAAAACTGTTACTAAATTCGACTTTGAAAGTTGTGTTTCTAAATGTAATTGCAGTGGCTTCAATATAACAGCTGTTTATTGCATTCCATCGGTCCAGGAATCCAATTCCCACAGCCATACAGATTGTCTAGCTCGACAAATGAAACTCAGTAAATACTTTGGTTAAAAAAAAGATTTCTATACATGTGAAATATTTGTCTTAAAGAAACGAAACATGACAATATTTGAAACATACGGTAGAAAGTAAAAACCTAGAAAACGTTATTTTAAATGCTTTTCAATCGAAAGAATAATCTACATTGTTTATTTCAATATCCTTCTATTTTACAAAAAAAACGATGTTCTGTTTCTAAAATATTAGAAATACTTAACAGAAAAATAATTAACATTTATTCAATTATCACAGTAATCTGTCCAACAAATACCAGCTTGTATGTTTACTTTACAGAATTTAAAGTAAGAGTACACTCAAGAGTTACAAATAATTATGTAGATTTTCTCCTAACTTTTAAACGCGCGCCACAGTTTTATTGTTTAGAAAATAAATAACCATCTCACGCACCTGTTTTGCCGACGTGAATAATATTGAATAAGAAATGATCATGAATGATAGTTTCGATACGTGAAGATCAAATGCAATAACAGTGATTTTGGTAACAACTTACACGTTTAAAAATAGCGGCTATTAACAGTTTTAAAGGAATCCTAACATTTATTAGGTTATACACTTTTTTGATTAAACATTCTTTCTTAAATTTTCAAATGTCATTGTATACAAAAATGAATAATGACTTCTGCGGCCTAAATTTTGTGGATTGAAAATTTGGACATTTATGTAGGTTTAAGCGGTAATTACAATGTTAAAAAAAATGTATAATAAAAATTACAATTTCTACTTATTTTTATGAATTAAGTACAGTAAATAAAATTGTGAAATATTTTTAATATTTTTTCATTAAAATGTGAGGTAATAAGTTTACACATATTTGAAAACTTCCATTGCCGACCTTTTAAAAGAGGTGAAAGAATTTTGCATAACGAATTTGAACAAACTACTACCAAAAACAATATTTATGTTTGAATCAATAAAACACACACACGCGCGCGCGCACACACACACACACACACACACACACACACACACACACACACACACACACACACACACACACACACACACACACACACACACACACACACACACACACACACACATACATATATATATATATATATATATATATATATATATAATCCTGGATCCGGATCGTACCATGAGGACCCACTTCTCAATGGAAATTAGTTTAAAAGTTACTTTTTAAAAGCCATTTAGTACAAAATTCTAAAAGTTCTTTGTGGGATCTGTATTAAAACACGTGTAAAAGCGGTAGCATTAAATTTACCTAAAGCTTCACGAACATTTAGTGTAATATAAACTTTCTGTGATAAATACAGTGTAACATGCTTATACTCGTTCCGGCTCCAGTCACGGTACTTGGAATGTCTGTTAACTTTGCTTGCACGTGAAGGCCATCTGGCTAATGTCGGTTACCAGAGATGCTATAAATAATAAATCTAATGTTGACAGGCCAGCGGCCGAACACAGCTTCGTGTAGGCCTACTCTACTGTATTTATTATTCAAGCTCTAAATGATAGCGCTTTGTCCCCTAATTTCCGCAATTAAGCCCCTCTCTTCTTCCCATTCATGTAGGTCTAATCACAATGTCCATAAAGTTTTATTCTCTTAGTAGTGTTTATGTGACGAGTTAAAACTTTATCAACTTTTGTTTTTAATGCTATTTCTTTATTTGTAGGACAACTACAATAAGAGTAATAATAAATAGAAAGTTATCAGTAAAGAAAATAGAAATACAAATGATATATTTAATATTACTTTGTCAATTACTATTTAAATGTTTATAAATGTGACTTTTAATGTTTCCAATGCAAAATTTCGTAGAATAGTTAGACATTATCAGAGATATACAAACAATTGCATTTATCTACCCAAATGCAAAGCTAAAGTATAATCATCGATTAGTACCACAATAACCCCCCAAAAGTGCTAAAAAGTGAAAGCAACGCACCTCGAGGGTGTAAGAGAGGGGTCGTAAATATTGATCTTGTAATCAATCTTTGAGGTTCATAGCGAAAAGAGAAAAGGGTTGCCGCGAAATTAATCAGGACTCGCTAGCATCATGTTCCCCAACCGCCGGA
>CM040187.1:39289684-39337184 GCA_022606455.1 Callitettix versicolor
ATACTTGTTCAAAGTATTAATACGGTTTCTCTTTCAGATATCGTATAAACGATTAATTTATATGGGGTCTTTGTTGCAATATAAAGTATCTATAATAGTACCAATAAGGTTTTTTCACATCGCTAAAAATTCCTTGAAGTAATGCGTATAAAGGAGTTCAATTACGTAAGCCACATTAAGCCTGGACAACAACTTATATTCTTAAATTTAAACTGGTTTCAATGCAATACAACTCGAGCTATTCGGTTTTGATTATATAAATTATGAATTTTTAAAGTATAATGAAATAAATAAATAAACATGTTTTTGACAGCCTACCTTGCGAATAGGCTTAGAATTTGTTAAGGAGTTTTTGTGAAATGTTATTGTTAAATAATTATCGCAATGAATGTAATAGATTCTAAACAGAATTCATTCTACGACACACACGTGCGCAACATTTGTAGGTTACATTAATGGCTTGATGGTAATACCAGTGATATACGTCACCCTTCTGGCAGTGAATGCTTTAATGCAACTACAACACTTTTATTCTGTCAGCTCTTCAAGGTGTAGACTAATCGATTGTTACCCGAGAATCGATTCATCCCACCTCTACGTGAGTGTTCATTCTATTATCGTCAGATTTATCTTGGGGCGAGTTATTTTTCACTTTATTTAACAATACTTAATTACAACTGAAGGCAGGATTTGGTAGCGAGATGTATTGCGAATTAAAGTTACGCGGACGTGTTTTGTTCGAGTTTCTCAAGCACAAATCCGATTAAATATTATTTTTGAAAGAAATTGTTTATGTTTGTTTCTCAACACTATCGAAAAGTATTTTATTGGAATCGGATTGGCGGGTAAAGCAGATAACACAAAGTGTGACTTGAATCTTTGTTCAAACTGTCTACTGTTTCTCATTTGCCAAATTTATCTTCAAAAATGTTGTTGATCAACAAAAAATGTTAACAATACTATGCCCAACCTATTCAAAACGTGTTACGAGTAGTTTTAACTGGAAATTCTATCTTTTTTGTGCTAAAGTATCTGTTTGTAAGGTTAACTTTGAATTTTTTTTTTTTTTGGTGTTTAACGTCCGACTATTGTGTACACTTGGGCTAATGCAGACGATGGGATGATTTATAGCTTATGAAAATGCCAAGCCCTGGCCGGGAATCGAACCCGGGTCCTCGGGGTGAATGCCCAGTACGCTATCAACTAGGCCACCGAGGCGGCTTTAACTTTGAATAAAACTTATAAACTTATTGGTTTAATTTAATAATTAAATAACCTTTTACTCTCACTATACACGAAAAATTAAAAAAAAAATCCACAATGAAAAAATGTACTTGAGATTCTGAGAGTTATCAGACCTTGGATGTTTGTCTGTCTGTCTGTGTGGCTGATGCATTACTAGTAGTTTAAAGTATATGCATTACTCGCAGTATATTATAAATTAATATACAGAGCACTCCACGACCGTGCTCCTAACTGTTTCCTTCAATTTAACCGGTAACCGTAAAAACTGCGAAAAATGTTACTGGACCACCGTTATTGGAAATTTTATGCCCTTTCTCCACTAAGCAGTCAAAATTATGACAGGTTTTGCCGTTCAGCCAGTATTACAGGGAATAACCAGCAACTACACTCTCAACGTTGAATTAGAATCCGCCATCTTGAAAAGGAAGTACGGGACAAAATCGTAGAAATAGCTCTTTCGGGCTTTATAAAACAATGGGTCAATGTGTTTGATTAAAATTGCACACACTCGTCATCGTTAAATCAGAAAACCGCCATCTTGAAACGGAAGTTGATAGGAAAAAATGTTATAAAAAAGTCATTTGGACTTTATACAAAATAACTGTACCAAATTTCAATATAATCGGTCAATGCGTTTAGCCAAAACTGCGTAAAAAAAAAATAAATAACATCCTAATGCCGAAAGTTCCAGTCGAAACAGTGACCTCGCTAATCTTGTTCAACTAGAAACTAATTTATTGATAGGTTTGTATGAAATTTAGGTAGTAGGCCTTGTTTTCTGGACGATGTGAATTCAAGCAATTTTTTTAATGCCTTTTTGAATAAATCAAAATATTTTAAACGGATTTTGTCAAATCGAATCAAACATGATCAAATATTATCCCTAAGCATTCAAATAAACCCAATAGATATTTATATGTGTTAAAAGAGATTGGTTTTTATAAAAGCTGTTCATTACATTTTGGTAATTTATGAAGATACATACCGAAAGTTAACGAATAAATCGAAAGATATTTACGATTTAGAAGTAAATAGAAAATAAAGAAAAATAAATCCTGATAACGTCTGATTTGTTTTCTTCCGATTATTATTGAACGCGAACTATAACTTCTTGTTTCATTTCAAGTTCTCTACACTGATTTTAGTTTTAATTTTTATTTTGTCACAAATGTCCAAAATTAAGGAAACCGATAATCCAAATTTGACAAGTTAGGCTTATTTTCCGGTTTTTTGCGTTTATCTTCTAAAACGGGTTTTTTTGGGAGAAACATAATTGTATTTGAAAAATTTGTAATTATTTCGCACAATTTATTTGTAATAATTTACCTTTTCATGGTCAAACGTTTCCTTAAAATAACCTAACCTACAAATGATCGTCGCTAACAAATAAACGGTGTCGGTAACAAAGCGCTTCACGGTAGATGCGCAATTGTACGATTACTCCATTTATCTGTGAGTGGGTGGAAGAGGGAGGGGTAATAATAAGATTCCAATAACAGATAATACTCAACGCGGAGTAATTCCACTGCATTGAACCTCATTCCAACAGAGCATTCCGAAATGCAATATCCTTTAATCTTATCTAACCTAACCTTAACCTAACCTAACCTTACCTAACCTAACCTAACCCAACTGCTTCGCTCTTATCAGGAATACTGTATTCGACGTGTAATTAGAACGTTTTAAACATCACAACAAAATTCTTTACAGTAAATACAGTCGGAGGCAACTAAAATTTCAAATGAAATTAAATAGTTATAAATCACAGCATGTCTCAGTTATGTACGGTGTTTTTAAAACCTTTTCATCTTTATACTAAAATCGAATAAATTTATGAAAAACATTTTGTCAATTAACTGTAGGCTAATTCTGATCTATAATTTGGTCCATTTCATAGGGGAAACAATTTCAAAATATTTTTCAAAGGCAGTAAGCTTCCCGTTACTGAAACCAAACTTAAACACATGTACAGGCAACTTATAGCGTGCAATACAAGATGAAACACGTGCATAACGTTCCTAATCTATACACCTGTACGGCAAGTGTATACAAATAGTGTTTAACTGGTGGATAAGGTTCAAGAAAATATTTCACTCTTGGTTACAAATGTGTTGTACACCACAAAAAAGTAACCTTTTATTACAACAATTACAACCCGCAGAGGGGTGCGGACTAGCTGCACCTATTGAGAGGATTTAGACGTCCCTCGCGGTACCCGAGTGTAACTTACACTTACAACGCTACACTTATGAATTTAACTTTTTACAATCACACTTACATTTAGGGAGGCCTCAATTTGCTTTTCGTCTTAAAATAAAAATAATAAAAAAATACAACAATTACAAAAAGTTACATAAATCTAACTCACCCTTAGGAAGAAAACCAGCTTGTATGAGCTTCGCTTCAATCAGCATCCTGGGTAAGAGGAGGCAGAATGCAGAGATCATGTGGATGAAAGGTGCCGTCGGTCCCGAGTGCCTCCAGAACCCGCGCAGCCCGCTGGCCCCTAGTGATACCGCACTAGGAGGATCAACGGAGCATGTACTGAGGTTTCGTCCTAATTTGAAGCCATCATTGGCCAAATTTCCGACTTTGAAGACGGCTGCTGCGAGGAACACAGGGAGTAGCAGGACGGAGGTTCCAGTGAGGACAACATAAGCGTGTAACTCCAACCGGGGGTTCGAAGACGCTGGCCACGCTAGGGCTATGTAATCTGCAAAGAAACAAATATTAATTGCTTAAAATATAAAACTGAAACAAAAAATGGCTCAGTTACTTAAAAACAGTTACTTTTCTGGAAGTAAAAACTCTTTGTATGAAAAAAGTAGTTTTTCTGATTACCATTTTATTGTACAGTGTTGCATTTAGTATCAACATTTTGTACAGAAAAATGTAGCTTTGTTTATTACGATTTTATTGTACTCAGTGTTGCATTTAGTATCAACATTTTGTACAGAAAAATGTAGCTTTGTTTATTACCATTTTATTGTACCCAGTGTTGCATGTAGTATCAATATTTTGTAAAGAAAAATGTAGCTTTGTTTATTACCATTTTATTGTACTCAGTGTTGCATTTAGTATCAACATTTTGTACAGAAAAATGCAGCTTTGTTTATTACCATTTTATTGTACTCAGTGTTGCATTTAGTATCAACATTTTGTACAGAAAAATGTAGCTTTGTTTATTACCATTTTATTGTACTCAGTGTTGCATTTAGTATCAACATTTTTTACAGAAAAATGTAGCTTTGTTTATTACCATTTTATTGTACTCAGTGTTGCATTTAGTATCAACATTTTGTACAGAAAAATGTAGCTTTGTTTATTACCATTTTATTGTACTCAATGTTGCATTTAGTATCAACATTTTGTACAGAAAAATGTAGTTTTTTTGATTACCATTTTATTGTACTCAGTGTTGCATTTAGTATCAACATTTTGTACAGAAAAATGTAGCTTTGTTTATTACCATTTTATTGTACTCAGTGTTGCATTTAGTATCAACATTTTGTACAGAAAAATGTAGCTTTGTTTATTACCATTTTATTGTACTCAGTGTTGCATTTAGTATCAACATTTTGTACAGAAAATTTGTAGCTTTGTTTATTACGATTTTATTGTATTCAGTGTTGCATTTACTATCAACATTTTGTATAGAAAAATGTTGCTTTGTTTATTACGATTTTATTGTACTCAGTGTTACATTTAGTATCAACATTTTGTACAGAAAAATGTAGCTTTGTTTATTACCATTTTATTGTACTCAGTGTTGCATTTAGTATCAACATTTTGTACAGAAAATTTGTAGCTTTGTTTATTACGATTTTATTGTATTCAGTGTTGCATTTACTATCAACATTTTGTATAGAAAAATGTTGCTTTGTTTATTACGATTTTATTGTACTCAGTGTTGCATTTAGTATCAACATTTTGTACAGAAAAATGTAGCTTTGTTTATTACGATTTTATTGTACTCAGTGTTGCATTTAGTATCAACATTTTGTACAGAAAATTTGTAGCTTTGTTTATTACGATTTTATTGTATTCAGTGTTGCATTTACTAACAACATTTTGTATAGAAAAATGTTGCTTTGTTTATTACGATTTTATTGTACTCAGTGTTGCATTTAGTATCAACATTTTGTACAGAAAAATGTAGCTTTGTTTATTACCATTTTATTGTACTCAGTGTTGCATTTAGTATCAACATTTTGTACAGAAAAATGTAGTTTTGTTTATTATCATTTTATTGTACTTAATATAAACATTTTATAGAATTTTTTTCGTCAATAAACAATTAAAAATATATCGCTGTACAGAAAAGAAGATAAATGAATAGTTCACTTTCATATCAGAAAATTTACTTTAAGCATAGTTTTACTTCAATCTGAAAACTAGTTAATGCAATTTACTTTTTGGCGTCGATTTTAAATTTAGTTATATTTATGTACTTTTTTTAAAGAGCTTTTATTTAACGACGACACAAAGAATAACTCTTTGTTTTTATATTGTTTTTGTAAGTCTTCCATACCGACTTCTCTATGCGCGCTACCCTTCTCAAATATCAATAGTAAACTATTCCAAAGACTTCTTCAACAATACTCTAGCAGTGTGTAGAAACAAGGCATCGTATTTCCATTTGTTGATTGTGTTCACCGTGACAACATTAATTCTGAATAAATGAAAGCCGGAAAATGCAAACATGTGTTCTGACAGGCATCGATTTTTCTGTCATGTTTAAATTTAAAATGGAAAACACGGTAAAGTAATTTTACGGGATCATGAAAACACCTCGGGTGAAAAATGTAAAGGGAAAATTGAATCTTTTACAATTTCCTCGTTGTGTTACTTGTTTTTTTATTATGGCAGCTGAGAGACCAAAAACTTTTTTAAAATGGTGATTTTAAAAACTTACTTTTTTTGGATTCGTAACAGGTATAATCGTTTTTATGATACGCAAATATTAAAAATATTTAATCTATGTAATAGTAAATATTACAATGACTATTTGATAATTGTTAGAATGGACATTACACATTATATGTACAACATTATAAAAACATAATTTTTGAATTTGTAGATAAAACTAAGAGGAATATGAACTCTATGCTTTTATTAACTATATTGTATTACTGATGTATACAATTTGTTTTTGATACGAATAACAAAAAATAATTAAAGGCAGAACAAAACATTCGAGCAGGAACTGCTACACGTTGCGACAGAATGATGCAGACAGGATTACTCTAATACACGTATTTAGATGCACTGCGAGTCAAATATCGATTGTTGAAAGCACGCAGTCTACTATGCTAATGTGTTCCATTAGAAATGATATCCCAGCACGAAGTCTAGCACAACTCGGGGTTTGTCTGAAGATATCTTTGGTAACTCTGGAATGTCGGTTGAGAGGAAATATCGAGTAAATTCTCTACAAGGACCGCTTTAATGTAAACTGTGAAAGTATATATTTTTACCTAGGAACCTGTAGGCTGACTGGACTGCAATATAAGCTTGCAGAGCACATGCAAACAGACCGTACCATACGGACCAAAGACTGTTCAAGTGTCCGTTGAAGCATGTCGTCTTCTTGGTTGTGTGTAGCAGTCGAGGGCTTCTCGGAGGAACGATGGTAACATTCTTTACTCGACCATCCTTCCCGTCCCCTGTGACTAGGCTCCCGTTCATCGGCATTCTTCTGTAACACATAAACTTGACTTAGGTAAAACCCATTTAAGAGGTTCGTACAAGCACGATAACACATTGCAAGACGGAATGGTCACAGGCACTAAGATGGCGGTCAAAAGAAAAGGTATCACAAGTTTCTAATCAACACTTTCATCTTGTAAACACTCTAATTAGTTTATAGAAAAAATTGTAGCTATTTCAACAATGATATCGCCTGTTACAAGTAATATCTTCGATGTACAAATCATAGACTTCAGTATTTCATAAACTTTGCAATTTAAATAAAATTGAAAACAAATATTTTATAAGCAACAATAATGAGTTCAAATGTGATTTTTTTCTAAAATCTAGACAAAACATATGATCGCTATTTTATACAAAATTACAGTTCGAAAACTGACGTCATGAAACAGGGAAATTATTAAGTAGCTACATTTTTTTTTGAAATACTGATTTCTCAAAATAGGATTTGAAAATTTTACGCCGGACGGATAGATTTATTTTTATTTAAAAATAGAACTTGCTTTTATTTCAAATTTGGTAACCCTGCAGGGGGTGCAGACTAAGTGCACCTATTGTGAGAATTTAGACGTCCCTCGCGGTACCCGAGTCTAACACACACTTACGACTTTAACACTTTACACTCACACTTACATTTAGGGAGGCGGTAAAAGCCTAAATGTGCTTTTCGCCTTAAAATAAAAAAAATGAAATTTGGTAAAATTACTTTAGTTTTTAATCTTCAAATTAATACATTTTGTTCAGAAAAAAATATTTTCCACTCATTAATATTTATCGGGTTTCTTGCTGGTAACCCCCGTACTAAAATACTCGACATTTTGTTGGTCAGGAGGTAGGCCTAACATAGGTGAACCTTTCTAATAATGAAAATTGGGTGTGAGAAAGTTTTTGCAGTCATTTGAACAATTTATTAGTCTTTAATGCAGTTAAATTAGATTATATCTTAACATGTTTATTAAAACAGTACGTTTGGTCAGTGTTAAAATCTAAATTCATTAGACAATTTTATATATGAACATTTTAAAATTTATTTTTGTGTGTTTATATATGCGTGTTTATGTTTTACCAAATGCGAATGCCTACAGGAAAATAGGCAATTGAAGTTGCTATCACCGCAAGACCCAAACCCGGAAGCTGTAATACAGGTTTTCAGAAATCACCGTCGGAATTTATTTCTAATTGATTTCAGAACTGTAAATTTTCTTTATTTCAAATTTAGTAACACTGAGTTAAGAGTCACCATATAGCGTACCACTCAAATTTGAGCAATATGTACTGAACAGACTGTGCGGAAATTATTTTTGTTTTTTGTCAATATTTATGAAAAAAAAAATAGGAAAACGTGAAAACGTTTGTGCAATGTTTATGCACCAATTATTTTATAAAGAAAGCAGCTGGAACATTTGTGTTTTATAAAGTGCGATAACTGATTACAGTTTAAACAACAGTGCTTTAAACTAACCCGAAAGTGGTGAACCAATTATTGCAAACATACGAGGTGTGTTCAGAAAGTAACGAGAATTTTAATTTTTTGAACAAAATAATTATTTATTCTTCTACATTAATGTTGTCGCCATCAAAACAGTCCCCATTGGAGAATATGCACTTGTACCAGCGCTTCTTCCAATCCTCGAAACACTTCTCAAACTTGATCTTTGAGATAGCGTTTGGTTCTTTCTGCGATGCGCTTTTAATGTCATCTACGGTTGTAAAACGACGGCCCTTTAAGGTTCTCCTTATTTTTGGAAATATGAAAAAGTCACACAGAGCCATGTCTGGCGAATATGGAGGCTGGGGCATCGTTACAGTACTGTTTTTGGCCAAAAATTCATGAACAAGCGATGAAGTGTGAGCTGGTGAATTATCGTGGTGCAAAAGCCATGAATTGTTTTTCCACAGATTCGGGCGTTTTTTTCGGATTACTTCATGCAAACGGCGTTGAACTTGTAGGTTGTACTCCTTATTGACCGTTTCACCTGCTGGCAGGAATTCATGATGCACTATGCCATTAATATCGAAGAACACAGTGAACATAACCTTCACGTTCGACCGCACTTGTCGAGCCTTTTTCGGTCCTGGCGAGCCAGAATGCCTCCACTGGGATGATTGAGCCTTAGTTTCGACGTCATATCCGTAAACCCATGTTTCGTCACCTGTTATAATACGTTTCGGTAATTCTGCATCGTCGTTGACTTCATTTAGTGACTCCTGAGCAACTTCCATTCGCCGCTGTTTTTGTTCAAAATGCAACAATTTTGCTACCACGCGTGTCATACACAAAACATTGGAAAAAATGTCATGACATGATCCAATCGATATGCCAACATCATCAGCGACCTCTCTAATTGTGATTCGGCGATTGTTCATAATCATTTCTTTCACTTTTTTAACGTTTTCATCGGTTGTTGATGCGCTGGGGCGACGTCTTCACGGCCGTCTTGGAAACGCTTATACCACTCGAAAACTCTTGCTTTACTCATAGAAGACTCACCATAGGCCTCTGTCAACATTTCACACTCTTTGTTACACATTATTCCATTTTTACGCAAAATTTGATACAAATTCTTTGATCCATTTCTTTTAACAAACGAAAATCGCCGAGCTCATAAAAACACGTCTAACCTTAGTGGCTGTCACAGACAAAGTCAACAATGAAAACATCTGAAAGTTTTATCATACTTCAAGGGCATATATACCAACATAATAAAAAAAATGTTTGACAATCTGACTCTCCAAACCCGCGAAATTAAAAAATTCTCGTTACTTTCTGAACACACCTCGTAGATGACACAGTTGCCTAGATCCGGTGCTATTAATAGTTCAAAGGACGGTAGACCTCTCAGAATGTACTTAATTGATACACAAAGAGCTCCATTTAAGCAGTAACCCCAATATTTATAAAAAATGTTACTGAACCAACTTTATTGAAAATTGTATAACCTTTCTCCACGAAGCGGTAGAAATTATAATAGGTCTTGCCGTTCAGCCAGTATTACAGAAAATAACCAGCAGCTACACTCACATCGTTAAATCAGATCTTAAACGTTTTGAAACGGAAGTGAATGGGGAAAAATCTTACTCATATATCTTTCGGGCACAATGCAAGGTACTTCTGTACCAGATTTCAAAACAATCGGTCAATGTGTTTGGCCAAAATTGCGTACACTCGTCATCGTTAAACCAGAAACCGCCATATTGAAACGGAAGTAAATAAAAAAAATGTTTTGCATACGTCTCACTTGGAATTTATACAAGATATATTCGTACGAAACTTCGAAAAAAATCTGTTAAAGCAACAGATTGTTTTGGCTAAAACTGCATAACTCCTCATTGGAAATCGGAGGCTGCCATCTTAAAACGGAAGTGAAAAGGGAAAAATTTACACATACGTAAATCGGGCTTTACCTTCATACCAAATTTCAGAACAATTGGTCAACATGTGTGTTCAAAACTGCGTACACTCGCCATCGTTAAATCAAAGGCCGCCATATTGAAACGGAAGTAAATAAGACAAAATGTTTTACGTACATCACTTGGGATTTATAATTTTCGTACCAGACTTCTAAAAAATCGACGAATGCGTTTGTCTAAAACGGGAACTCCTCACTGGAAATTGCATGCTGTCATATTAAAACGGAAATGAAAGGAGGAGAATTACACGTATGTCGTTCGGGCTTTAAACACGGTACTTCCGCACCGAATTTCCAAACAATCGGTCCTTGCATTTGGCCCAAAACTGCGTAACAAACACAAAACTAAATGCCGAACAGACGAGTTGAAACAGAGACTCATTTATGCAAAAAAAAACATTAAACATTAGAGACATTATTATAGATACTATTTAACGTGTTTTACCAATTAAAATTAAAACATTTACATCTAGATTAACTGAAAATATGACTAATAACTTTTATTGAATTACTTTTTTCTTTTGCGAAACAAAACAAATGCTTGGAGCCTCGTTATCCCATTAGATAACGAATAGTTTACTTTAAAAATTCCGACCGAAGTTAAACAAGGAAGGCGTACAGGACGCTTAAGTTTGCCGGAGGAAATACTTTGCAATGAGTTTGAATGTTACAACGATAAACTTTCATGAAACAGGATTGAATAAAATGTGGACAAAAACAAGGATCTGTGATAATGTGTTTCTGGAAATTGAGATATAAATAAACATTCGCGCCTGGGTTTAATTAAGTTTGGGCGTGTGCACTAGGGACTGGGGAGAAATTCAAACTTGATTCTCGAGTTGGTTTAATAACGCCAACAGCACGCGAAGAATACGTTTCGACGTCCACAGCACAAAGGACAGTTTAAAAGATAAACATAATTTTACCTAATGTTAGAATATTAGCGTTAAATGTGGATTTTCTGATAACTTTATTCTCACAATATTTCGGCACATTTCTCCCATACTCTCTTTCATTTCTTAAATTGAGATTAGAATAAAAACATTTAGACAAACAAGGAAAATGCAGTGACGACGACGGATGCCCAACTATTAATTTCAAATTGAACAATAAAACAAACATATTTATGGGGTCTTTATATAGGGTTTACATTTTTGAACATACAGAGGACCGGGTTTCGAACCCCCTCCTAAGGGCAGCTAGTTATATTCAGACGATGTGCTATTTGAGGTTTCTGAAAAAAACTCTCTCTCTCTCTCTCTCTCTCTCTCTCTCTCTCTCTCTGTGTGTGTGTGTGTGTGTGTGTGTGTGTGTGTGTGTGTGTGTGTGTGTGTGTGTGTGTGTGTGTGTGTGTGTGTGTGTGTGTGTGTGTGTGTGTGTGTGTGTGTGTGTGTGTGTGTGTGTGTGTGTGTGTGTGTGTGTGTGTGTGTGTGTGTGTGTGTGTGTGTGTGTGTGTGTGTGTGTGTGTACGTGTGTGTGAGTGTGTGCGTGCGTGTTTGTGTGGGGGTGTGAGTGTGTGTATGCGTGTATATATATATATATATATATATATGTGTGTGTGTGTGTGTGTGTGTGTGTGCGCGTGCGTGTGTGTATGTGTGTGTATATATCTGTGTGTGTATGTGTGTGTGTGTATGTGTGTGTGTGTGTGTGTGTGTATGTGTGTGTGTGTGTGTGTGTGTGTGTGTGTGTGTGTGTGTGTGTGTGTGTGTGTGTGTGTGTGTGTGTGTGTGTGTGTGTGTGTGTGTGTGTGTGTGTGTGTGTGTGTGTGTGTGTGTGTGTGTGTGTGTGTGTGTGTGTGTGTATGTGTGTGTGTGTGTGTGTGTGTGTGTGTGTGTGTGTGTGTGTGTGTGTGTGTGTGTGTGTGTGTGTGTGTGTGTGTGTGTGTGTGTGCGCGCGCGTGTGTGTATGTATGTATGTGTGTGTGTGTGTGTGTGTGTGTGTGTGTGTGCGCGTGTGTGTGTGTGTGTGTGTGTGTGTGTGTGTGTGTGTGTGTGTGTGTGTGTGTGTGTGTGTGTGTGTGTGTGTGTGTGTGTGTGTGCGTGCGTGCGTGCGTGTGTGTGTGTGCGCGCGCGTGTGTGTGTATATGTGTGCGTGTATGTCTGTGTGTGTGTGGGCGCGCGCGCTCGTGTGTGTAATTGTGCTCGCAAGAAAGAAGTATTATTACCTGTCAAGCAAAGACTACTTCTTTTCCCGCATCTTGTAATTGCTCCGCTTCCCAAGTGCTAGACATAGAGACTATTGTAATGCAGCCATCAGGCCTCGCAGCTCCATTCATCTGTACCCACTCTTTGTTCTATAAAAAGCTTGTCTTTAGCATCGTGTCTCTCGCCATCTTAAGATTGGTAGACTATTATTGTTCTTTGAGAATATTATTGTTCAAATTCATTTTGTATACAATTTTATACAAACATAAATTGGTAGCTATCTTTTTATGTAAACATATAAACACTTTATATGTGTTTTCCCCAACACTTTAAACATAATATATTTCATGATTCGTTCATATAAAATTATACTATTATTTATTTATCTTTCTATAAATTTAGTGAAATTTCTTTGAATGAAATAGAACTTTATTTGTAAAATTTCACTCTTACATTGAGCTGAGCGGTATTTAAGCCATAAGTGCCGCTTGATAAGATTAAATTACAAAACACAGAACTAATTAATTACTATTAATAATTATTTTAATTCCCATATATATAATCCTTTGACACTGCAAACAGAAAACCGACCAACAGCTGCCATAGTAAATGGAATTGAATAATAAATGAGAGTAGGTACTTCAAGATGGGATGAAATGTAGTTGAACGATGTTTAGTTTGTTGTAGATCGCATTGCCTCAGGGCCAACGGGAATACAAAATCCGACAAAATTTAATTAAAACTCCGGCACAAATATTTATGTACAACTCGAGCCATAAAAGTACACTTAAACCCTTTTGCCTAACTCTATGGTTTAATCAAGTTTTATAAAGTTTATTATTACTTTTAAAGCACAAGTAAAATTTTTCTATGTGCATAACCTCTGATAAAAAAAAACAAGACTTTTTACTAGAAGAACTCCGCGGCACTCACGACTGTACGCGACTGAAGTAATGATTTTAAAACTTTTTTGATACAATATCAATTCCTTTCAGAAAAGACTTTTGCAAATTGCCTTCTGAAACAAATCGAGCTTTTGCATCTAATTAAGAATTGTTTTAATTGTAATCGAACAACTAAACGTTTTCTGTTTATCTTACTCCTTCAAGGAACTCTTATAAAACAAACTTCCAACTCCCCCGGCTCGGTATCTTCTTTTATTTTTTCCACTAAGAGTTTTATCAAACTTAAATATTTGTTATTTACTTTTGGCGGATACAAATCAATTCTGTGAGATTCCAAAATACTTAATCAAACCTTTGAAAAGAAGCACATTTTCATTTTCAGTAAGTGTAATATTTTAACTGTTTCGAAGTAATATTTACAATAAATTTTTCACGCAGCCGATGGGTTCATATAATATTAAACACTGTTTTATTATTTTTACTTTCTTCTCTACAGATATGTAGAAGTTATGACGATCGTGAAAACATCGATTCTGTGTGTGTGTGTGTGTGTGTGTGTGTGTGTGTGTGTGTGTGTGTGTGTGTGTGTGTGTGTGTGTGTGTGTGTGTGTGTGTGTGTGCGCGCGCGCGCGGGCGTGCGTGAATGTCGTGCTAGTGTAAGTCACAAGCCAGCTACTCTCCCAATAATAGCGTGATTGAAAGAGTAGAGTGTTCCCTTGTAAGTGTATTGGGATTAACAATAATACAATATCCTTAATAAGGTACTAATATAAACTTCGTTATAGAGAACGGTCATTCTTGACAGCAATAAGAAATAAATTATTTCCTTAATTGTTAATATTTTACTGTAACAATTGGATTATAAAATTAAAAAAATGGAAAGTTAATTTATTTAGTATGTTTCACTTTATCTAATAAAGTTTAAATACACTAACCTTGAACTTAATAAACGTAATTGCATAAATACTTGATTTATTTTTTATTGTTTACAATTCATTGCTATCAGATATATGCCTTTAATTGTGACAGTATGATCCTAGTATCCTCGAAATACCTTATGATATTTCAAAAGTTTCAAATGAATACATGCAATAACGTGTGTAAAAGAAGTTCAATATAACTGCAATAGGTAATAAATATTATGATAGTTTACGAGTAAGGCGTGGTCTTTATTTTAACTCGACCTTTCCGCGTTTGGTTTGTGTGTTTGTTACGCACTTGTAGCGAAACACATTGACCTATTATTCTGAAATTTGGTAAGAAAGTATCTTGTATAAAGCCCGAATAACGTATGTGTAAGATTGTTTCCTTCACTTCCATTTCTTTGAAATCATAAAACGAAATTTTGACGTTATTAAATGAAGAGTTTTGTTTTATTAAAAAAACGATCAACAATTAATTAATTAATCAATTAATTAAAAGGGTCAGAAAATTACTATTCTGTTGTAACACTCGAAAGGTGCTTCACTAGATTTTTATTTTTATTTATTTTTTTTTTTTGGTGTTTAACGTCCGACTATTGTGCACACTTGGGCTAATGCAGACGATGGGATGATTTATAGCATACGAAAATGCCAAGCCCTGGCCGGGAATCGAACCCGGGTCCTCGGGGTGAAAGTCCAGTACGCTATTAACTAGGCCACCGAGGCGGCCTTTTTAATTATGACTGTATAATCTGTATAAAAAGAAAAACAACTTCATTGTAATATTAAAAACAGAAACATTATGTTAATAGTAGAAATTTGAAAATAATGGAAACCTTTTTGTGTGATAATGCCAATGTATGAAAGAAATAACATTAGAGGAAGATGGACACGAAAATCACAATAACAGTGAAGCGGAGGAACAATAACAATGACGCTGAAATAAATATACGAGTGTAAATAAAGCCCCTTTATTAGGGGTTGAAGTTGGATATAAGTACAAACTGTACAGGGGATGGAAGAGAGTTCCGTGTCTACAGACAGAACGACAGACATTTACTGTGTTAATGGAAAACTTAATTTGTAAACGAGAAATTCAAACACGAGTTCGAATAGTTTAAGGATTTTCAACACGCACGCACGCGCGCACACACACACACACACACACACACACACACACACACACACACACACACACACACACACACACACACACATTACGTATGTTTGTTCGGAATAGAAATATAAACTTCTTGGTTGCTGACATGTGGCATGCATGCACTTTAGATATTAGATTTTTTTGCGGTTTTATTCATCAAATTAAAGCAATAATTGCTTAATTATTGCAATGCAGCTGTACATGGCTAGGCCGAGAAGTTTACTAGTGCACTCTGTGGTCTGCCTGAAGTACTGTTATGGATCAATCTGTGGTATTTATAGATCATTCCAATATATTCTGTGTTTTCGATTTAACATAACCTCAAACGTTTACATTAACATGAATATACACGTGATGTCTACATTTTCTTTGATATTTTCTAGTTTTTTTATAATCATCACATTTAACAATAAAAGTGTAAATATTATAAAACTGTTTCCATAATCCATTATTTTTTTCCGAAATTTGATTTTATTTTGAGAATAATCCGGTTTGAAGTTTTCCACGAAATTTCTAATAAATTTAAACACACACACACACACACACACACACACACACAAACACACACGCAAGCGCGTACATATATATGTATATATATATCAAAATAATTTTGTCCAAATTTGATTTTAATGTATGAAAATGTTCCGGTGTGTGATATAATTGCCATTCACTGTTTAGAATTTTCTCTCAACACGTCTGCAAAAATGTGCCGCGGTTGTCTCCTTGTCACAATTAACCCAGTTTCCTACTAGGACTTTATACTTAGTATTCATAACAGAAACACAAGATTCCATCAGAATTCATCACAGTATCACCGGAATTCCATTTTGCAACAAAATGGCTGAACTTTTGTGATCAACTTGTCACGGGTATAATGAAACGAAAATAACGTTTGAAACAGAGCTTTGTAAAGCATTTTTAATCATTTGAAAATGCAAGGGTTCCAAAAGTAGAAGAAACAAATTTTATTTGTAAACACAGATGAATGTAAGCACAGATGAATGTAAACATGAATGTAAACACAGATGAATGTAAACACAGAAGAATGAAAACACAGATGAATGTAAACATGAATGTTAACACAGATGAATGTAAATACAGATGAATGTAAACACAGATGAATGTAAACACAGATGAATGTAAACACAGATGAATGTAAACACCGATGAATGTAAACATGAATGTTAACACAGATGAATGTAAACACAGATGAATGTAAACACAGATTAATGTAAACATGAATGTAAACACAGATGAATATAAACACAGATGAATTTAAACACAGATGAATGTACACAAATTGGTGTATTTTTTTTTTAAAAAAAAGAAAAGAAATTTTGTAAAACTTCTTTTCTACTGTTCTAACCCTTTTTGCTAGGCTTAAATGCAATAAAAGATTTATATAAATTTATTAAAAAAATATTAATTAATAAACATTATTGTTTGTCAAACAGGTTGTTTTTACTACCCAGGTAACGTAAAGCGCTTTGATTTGGGGAATTTTTAAACTCGAGGTCACAATACTTGGCGCTATCCAAGTTAATTTGATTTTTTAGTGAATTTCCATTGGTAAGTGATCTACAGGGCGGTCATCATGGCGCCAATCTAAGTTGGTTAACCAGAAAAATTCGTTAACAGTTTCAAAATGGCGGCCATTAAAAAATTAAAAATACTTAAATTTTTTGTCTGAAATATTTTTTGAAAATCTGATTTCACCATCGCAATCAGCATTGAAAACTGCGTGAATTAGCATTTTGAATTTTCAAAATATATTGAAATTACCAGAAGTAACTTTCAATTTACTATTATATAATTTTTTCAACTTTTTAATGTAATAAAAAGGTTTAAAGCGGTAGTTCAGAGTTTAATGCTGTTTAGATCGTTAAATCAGCATGGCAAAGAAAGGGTAAGATAAAAAATATTATTTTAAGAAATTCGCTTCCATCACGTCAGCGAGACAGTTGCGTACCGCGATTATTTTTTTGTGTGGAATACACAACTTGAGCAGACGGCAAAAAGAAATAAGTTTAGACTTGAGACCAGTGTTCGGCTTGTGAATGCTTTCTCATTACCATGAATAGCGCAGCGCAAGACCCTCTATGCACCGTGCACCGTGCACCGTGCACTGTGTACATATTTAATACAAGGAGGGGAAGCAGAATGCCGCGAGGCAGACATAAACGATTTATAATGAAAGCCGAGGCGACTGTTCGCTAATTTATTAATGCAACGAGAAAACACTTTCAGTCGACGCTTTGACACTTGCGCAAATAATGTTACGATATTTTGAATGTAATTTACCTGTCTCACGTTGGCTGCATCGAAACGTTCATCGAACTTTAGTGTTTCTTCTCCTCAATCTACAAACAAAATAAAAACATTAATTTGGTATAAACATAGAGAATATGTAGTCCTACATAGAGAATATGTAGTCTTAATATAATTGAACTTGAAAAGTAAGTAAAATAAAAGAACTTGATTTAGAAAAAAATACATTATTTAACCAAAAAGTTCAGAAATTAAATTATTTTCTGTTAAAAAACAGGGACTATAAAATAAAAATTCAGAAGTTTATTCGATTGTCAGTTTTTACTTTAAGATTTTTACAATAAGATTTTAATTTTGCTCTGAACAACGGTAATTTTTGTTTTGGTATTTTGGTATTAAAATTAAATCTGAAAAAAATGTAAATTTCTGTTGACGCGTTGTTGAGTCTTGAGATAAAAATTAAACACATTTATCGCAACGTTTCCGTTTGTTCTTTTCTTTTTGATTCCTATCGTTTTGTTGATGATTTAAACCGGATTTATTTAATTCTTCTTCTTCTTCTTTTCGTTTCACCCTCTTTGGGGTACGCTGAATTAATCATTTCTTGCGCGCTGTACTTTTCTTTGTTCCCAGTAGCTCTTCATTCTTTCTGATCTTCTTTTCCTCTCCTCTTCTGAAATGATAGGTTTAGGTTTTATCTTGGAATCTTATTCTTTCGTCTTTGGTAAACACTTGTTTCGTCAATCTATTAGAGTTCATTCTAATTTATTCTCCTTTTTCTCATTGTATCTGACAGTTTTTCAATTTTCTTATAGAGAGCTTCATTTCTTATACATACTACCTTATTATCCTGAAATTTTGTTCCTATAATTTTTCTTAAGATTTTCCTTTCCGTTATTTCAAGCTTTTCTATCTGGCCTATGCGATTCATGGTTAATGTTTCTACTGCGTACAGTGCTTCCGGGTTGATCACTGTTTTATAATGTTTAATTTTGGACTCCCATGAAAGGGATTTCTTATTGTATGTTTCTTTCGTCAATTGGAAGGCCAATTCAAGTTTGTTTTTCCTGGATTCCATTGCCTTGCCTTCATCTGCATTCCAACTAATCCATTCACCAAGATATTTGAACTCTTTTACAATTTCTATTTTCTGTTCTTGGATTTTAAGGTATTTATTTGGGTATTTGTTGTTTGTCATGATTTTGGTCTTTTCAAAAGATATGTTTAGACCTATTTTAGCTGCTTGTTTCTTTAATTCAAGAATCTGCTCCCTTGCTTCCTTCTTTGTTTCAGCAAGCAAGGCCATATCATCTGCAAATGCAATACAGCTAATTCTGAGATTCTTCTTTTTGTAACCCAATCCTATTCCACTTTTTATATATTTTTCTTCCATTCCCTGACTACTTTCTCAAGTGTAGTTTATTTTAATTCAAGTTTAGTTTTATTTAATTCATTATGTTCCTGATTATGTTTTCTTCTGAACTTAGGTTCGCTTAGTAAATGTTCCAATAAATATTTTTTATATTTAAAATCCTTAGTGTGACTTTTCGGGATTTCAAACCCGCAATCGAGTGTGACTTATCATCACTACATCAAATAAAGGGATTCTCGAATCGAAATCGGCCTTGCTTACGGGTGCTGTGAATATGGTCTTCTAAATCCATAATATGAGAAAATCAACGGTAATTGCACATAGTTAATTTTTTAAATAAAAAAAACCTAACGCCTACTATTAAAAAATATTAATAATCGTGCATACAACAGTTTTGCTAACCCGATGCAAACGAATTTCCAACAATCACGTTTCTATCGTTCACTGAAAACAACTAATGTCCCATTACAAACTGTACACGTACTATTAGTATTTTACGTTTTCAAATTGCATCAAGTACGCGAAAATGGATCCTGAGCGCTGTCAAATCAATTTTATTCTTTTCAATTGGATTTAAAAATTTAAAATGTTAATTTATGTATAATTTAACGCTGATTACGACGGTGAATCAATTTTTCATAAATGAAAGGTGAAAAGGATTTTGTAGGATTTCAAATGACCACCATTTTGAAACTGTCGAACGGTTTTTTCTATGTAAACTATTATGAAAATCGATTTTTGTTACAAGTTTAAATCAAATCGGACCAAAAATTGCGAACGCGAGAATGCTAAGAAACACACACACACACACACAATGAGACGAGGAATCAGCGTTAACGGTTATGGAAAAAGCAACGGAAGTAACTGCGGCTAAAGTAAGGTGTGTGCAGTTCAGAGTCGCAGACTGACCGGTACTTTAGCACATCGACCACTGAATTCCCCCTACTATATATATATATATATATATATATATATATATATATATGTGTGTGTATATATATATATATGTGTGTGTGTGTGTGTGTGTGTGTGTGCGCGTGTGTAAAACGACTCCTCAAAAAGTTATAATCCTGGACGTTTCGGTAGTTCATTTACTCATCAATGGAAATTGTCTCATAATTAGTGAAATGTCAGTTAGATGGTAAAAATAAATAATTAATTAGAAAAGTAAGTATCGTATAAAAGTGAATTTTGTTCGTTTTTCAAAATATGTTTAACGGTAAACCATGTTATTCTTCAGTTAACAGTCCTTATCATGACGTCATAATGAGGAAACAAATCTTGTAAATTTATTTAACCAATCGAATGACAAAAGAAAACATTATCTTAACTCCTTTCTTTTCGTTACAGGTAATCAACTAAAAAAACATAGGATTGTGCCGGGTTATTGCTTCTGGAATTTCAGTCTGGAGTAAGCCTACTGGCACACTGGATGCTGGCTTAAGTGTTCGCGTTCACTCATACTCTCCCCGTTTTATTTGTTTATAGAAATCTTGTGTTAAAAAATACAGCTAACAAATCGAGGGTAAACACAGAAAGTACAAACTTTTGTTAATCTTAAAGATTACAGAAATAGTTGCTCTTTTTTTAGCTTTACAAATGAGTGTTTGTGCATAAAGTGATTTCAATATTCGTCAGTAACACAGCCTTTACGTCTTACTGCATTCCCTTGGCAGCAGTTTAACTAAAACAGAAACATTAATCTTACCATTTTACTCCCTTGTGTTACTGTTCTGGCCACGTTAGATTTGTTTCGTTCTCCCAATCAACTTGGAACAACATTTCGTTGTTATTATAACAATTTGAAAATCGCAGTTGAATTTTAACAGAATTTTCAAATTTGTAAACATCTCGCTGTAAAAAGTTGTTTTGTAAGTAAAAATTAAAAATACAGTTATTATAATTGGTAAAGGTACAATTATAACTTGTACCTACTAACTACTAACTTGGCCAACGTACAAGAAAAAAATGCCTCTCAATAAAAACAAAAGTACACCACTACAAATCAGTGGTACTCCCAGAAACGTTATGTGCCAATGAAACTCTCTTCCAAATCAAAAACAATAACAAGACGGTCCCGCTGCTTAAGACAGAGAGAAGGATCATCAACAGAGAGAACGAGTATCAACAAAAGCTACCGGAAAGACGGGACCTGGAGAATAGCCACCAATGAAACAGTATACAAATATATCGACCCAGTTCTCAGTGTAATGAAAAAACGAAGAATTTCCCACTTCTTTCACATATTAAGAATGCCGGAGGACAGAATCCTGAGACAACTGGTAATGAGAAGCATCAGCAGGAAAACACAGGGAGTATACATCACACAAGTCCTCAGAGACCTCAGTGAAATAGGACTGAAAATGGATGATGCAACAGACAAATGTAAAATAACACGCATTCTTAAGACTAATAAGTTTAAAGTGGATAAACCGAAGAGACACAAGAAGGTAGTGATCACAGATGCCGTCAGGAAGCAACGATCAGATCGAATGAGGGATTATTGGAGAAAAATATTACAGCTCAATGTTAGGAAGAACTGAAATTTAGACTAAAGTGGTCCCATGAGGCCAAAAAATAATAAAAAAAAATCGCTAGAGGAAATTTATCTTTTCTGAAATATTTTCTAGTATAATATATTAGATGATAAATCAAAGTATCTATTTGAGTGAAAATTGCTTTAATGGTAAATAAATCTACAGCATTTTTCTTAACACTGTAATCCTAATTTTCACTTTTATATATCTGTGTAAAAAAAGCCAAGGATAATTTCGTAAATTATTTTTTACTTTAAAAATGTACGTTCTCAGATTGGCTTTTTTGGTAGAATTTTATATTTTACTTCAATTTTCTAACATTTCTTTTATAAACGGATTCGTATTGACGTTTTACTGCAGCAGGCACAGAATACACGAATTAAACCTTCGTATTAGGAATCGTTGTTGAAGTTCTGCTCCGGAACGTTCTTTACAAAGGAATAAACAAGATACGATATTTTTTAAATAAAATATTATTACAATAACAAGAATGATACAAAGAATCAGAGCAGCAGATGAAACGCTTATATTTTATCCAAGCAAACTAACAATAGATACTGCGATACGAAGGAAGATCAAAGCGGAAAGAAACCCAACCTGTTTGATAAAAGTTTAAGGAAATCTTTTGCTTTGTTGTTTCAATAAAAATAACGGCGATACGCAACTGTCTCGCTCACTTGATAGAAACGAATTTCCAAAATTATTTTTCTTTATATTACCCTTTCGGAAATTCCTATTTCACCATTATAATCTGTGAAATACATTAGCATTTAAAACTTGAAAGTTACATTGAAAATTTCAAAATGACCAGTGACCGCCTTAATTACAACAGATTTGATAATTAAAAATGCTAATTAATGTAGTTTTTAATGCTGATTAAGAGAGTGAAATCAGATTTCAAAAACGTTATGGGAAGAAAGTTATGAACTTTACTTTTTGAAACTTTTGAAGGAATTTCGCTGGTTAACAGCTTGTCAAAGTTATTACCATAGTCGACTGTTGTGACACGTTTGAATAAAGTTGGACAAAAATTGCAAACGTGAACATGCTACAACACGAACACACACACACACACACACACACACACACACACACACACACACACACACACACACACACACACACACACACGCGCGCCTGTATAAATTTTAACTACCCCCTCAAAAAGTGATCAGGATCGGTGCTCATTTCAAGGTTCCGGTAGGTTCCGTGGTCTCACACACACACACACACGCGCGCACAGACAGCCAGACACACACACACACACACACACACACAGATACACACACGCGCGCACACGCACGCACCCTAGCGCACACGCACTTACTCACACGCACGCACACACACGCACAGACACACACGCGCTCGCGCATGTACACGCGCGCACCCTCGCACGCACACGCACGCACCCTCGCACATGCACTTCGCGCGCACGGACACACCCGCGCGCGCACGCCTGTATAAATTTTAACTACCCTCTCAAAAAGTGATCTGAAGTTCAGGATCGGTGCTCATTTCAATGTTCCGGTAGTGCTCGGTGGTCGATGTGACTAAAGCACTGTTTAGTCTGCTGCGTATCTGAACTGAGCACTTAAAGGTTCTTGGTTCGAGCAGCAGTTACTCCCGTTTCTGTTCTCTTACCGTTAACGCTGATCCTTTCTCACTAGTCTATGTTAGTGTTTTGTAATATGTGAAAATAATGTGTAGTGTAATGTGTGTATGTGTTGTCTGAAAGTCTACGATTTTGTAATATGTGGTTTCGTAAATCAAGTCAATGACGGATCAAACAAGGTACGGTAATACCAAAAGATACAAACTATTTTAATCGTGACGTATATACCAAGCATACAATGCGGCTTTCCTTTAATTAAAATTTTTTGGCCACAATGTGTCAGTTTACCTTCGTACTGTTTGATCTGCCTGGATTTTATGTTATAATCAGTTACTGGAGTAGAAATATATTCGTGCATTTGTTTGAGGCATAGTCCCCTAACCTTTATGATCACCGAGGTATTTCCGTTTTGAGATTTTCAACAGCTCTCTTTTAGTCTCCACTGTAACTTTTGGCACAACCGTGGACCCAAGTACACACTTTTGGGCTGTTTTCAAGATATTTTCTTACAATTACACAAGATATGCCTTTTGAGTAAGGATTTAAAATGGCCTAAACTAAGCAATTCGAAACAATAACATAACTAGCCCGTATCGCAAGAACACAAGGGTCTAAGCGCTTATCGCTGAAGTCAGTCTGCTAACGTACTGCCCTTCTGAAGCAGATAACAGAACATATGAAAATACGCTATATTCTGTTTCATGTAATAATAATTAACATAACCTTAACTTAAACATAAAGAAAACAGCTGATTTGTAATAAATTTCTCAGATGTTACAGTGGACACGTAACCTCAGATAGAATTTTTCCAGTTTCCTTCCATTCTACGCTCGTAAGTTAGTGCCTAAACTTTAAGTTGAATTGTACTTGTTTTTTGGACTCTGTTTTTGTTACAATTTTCCCCGCAGGGGGTGCAGACTAGCTGCACCTATTGAGAGGATTTAGACGTCCCTCGCGGTACCCGAGTCGAACACACACTACACTTACGACTTTAACACTTTACACTCACACTTACATTTAGGGAGGCTTAATGTGCTTTTCGCCTTAAAATAACAAAAAAAGTTACAATTTTGACGAATGAAATAATTTAATATTACTGTACGAGAGACATTTTTCACAATTATCGATCTGAGTTGTTATTCCCATTAGACGAGAGATCGAGGAACAAACATAAATTCTAATTTTCCGCAGTATCTAATTAAACATGGTATAGGGTATAGCGTCGTACACTTGTAGGTTAAACATTCATGTGTATTTTAACTGTGAACGAACCCTTTTGGAACGAACTTGATTTCCTCCAAAGTGCAAACTTAATTATTCCACGCCGAGTTTCAAGTTCAACGCACTTTACAAGTTCCTCCTTGTTTAAACTCGCCTATTGTTTACAGAAGAAAGGGTTAAATTATTGTTTTCATTGAAATCCATCACAAATGCTTAAATGGATTAAGGAATTAAGACACCACAAACTATTCTTGTAACGACTGGAAAGGACGCACGATTTAAAAGTCTGTTAAAATTGCTTTTGCTATTCTTTCAATTTAAAAGTAATATTCTTCTTTTCAGTTACCAATTTCATGAATTAACCTAACATGAGTTATACGTACCTAATATAACAAAGATAAATTTGGGAATGTGCTTGTACTAAAATACAACTTCAGAAAATATTTTCAATTTTATTCAGTGCGTATTGAAAATTTCGTAATTAACTTAAATATACCGGCAAGTTTTGTTCATCACTAAATAAGGATGATTTTGATACATATATTTAAAAAATTAAGAAACATTTTAAAAAGGTTCAAAAATACTATTTATAACTGCTATTCATTTTATTCAACCTATGGGTATTTTATAATGTAGTTTAAGTGTAGTTAAATTATAATGAAAAAAACAGCAATTATTTTTAAATGTGTATAAATTAGGATTTTATAGGACAAAATGTGTACACACACGCACGCACATGCACACACACACACATACAGACACACACACGCACGTACGCAACACACACCACACACACCCCACACACAACATACACATATACACACACACACACACACGCACGCACCCACACCCACACACCCCCACCCCCTTCCCCAACACACACACACACACACACACACACACACACACACACACACACACACACACACACACACACACAACACAACACACACATACACAACACACACAACACAACACACACATACACAACACACGTATACACACACACACACAAAACATACACACAACACACACACACACACACACACACACACACACACACACACACATACACTTACTCACGCGTGTGCGTGCACACATACACAAACAGACAACACAAACAGACAACACAACACACACACACACACACACACACAACATACACACAACACACACACACACACACACACGCACGCAAACACACACACACACACACACACACACATATGCGAAACATTTCTACGGATTAGGTTACAGAACGTGTAGGTTCTTTAAACGTCTTAATTTTTCTAAAAGTGTTTTTTTATAAATTCTTTGACCTTGATGAGGACGCAAGGAGACATTCTTTTCATATCTCACGTAGTCTTGCCGCTCTCACAAAGTAAAGTTTGGGTATTGTTAGTGCAGTTATGTTTTATTCATGGCGAAGGTAGGCTACAGTGGATGTATTGTTGCATATAAACAACGCAGGAGATGGCAGCTGGTACTGATGGCTGTGGATTGCAGCCTCTTTCCATTTCCAATCACAGTGCAGTCCGACTGTCAGCCGCACGACGTCGACATGGGAAATCGTCCCTCTTGTTCACGTTAAATGGATTTGTCTGCGACTGTTGATCAATGCCAGTTTAATGTCTGGCGATGTGGTCAGGTGTGAAGTAACACTTCTCACAGAGTGACAGCTGGGAAATAATCAATTAAGCAACAACATAGATTTACTGCGGTTAAAAACACACTTCAATATTATATTTATTACTTAATGTTTACAAAACTGTTTAGATAATTTTTTTTAGCTTGCCTAGAAACATTCGGAACTGGAGTAAAGTGGACCGAAATTCGATAGCAAAATTATATCAGGTTTAGTGTCTTAAGATAGAAGAGTTTTAAATAAAAATATATGTAAAACTACAAAAATAAGTATTTCACTAATGTGTACAAAAGATTTGAAAAATAGAGAAAAATACATCATTTTTTAAAAGGCTTATATTGAAAAAGTACGCGAGTGGAGCTCGGGGAGTTACCGACAGAAGCGAAGCTTTTGTTTATATCTTTGCTGAATATGTAGTTAGATTGAAGGTATGTTTACAAATATCTTGTTTTGTTTAAATAAGTAAATACGTGAACCTAGCTTAGATATTATTTACTGTAGTTATAGTAAGAGATCAGTTGTTTTATATTAATTCGTAACGATCAGCTGTTAGGCTATAAGTTTCAGGTTATGTTGTTAAAAACTAGCAATATTAACAACATTATTATAAACGTTGATATTAATATCGAATGAATTATAAACGGTTACAACGTGCACGTGTTCTTCAACTAAGGAAAAATACCGAAACCAAAGCAACACGACGTTTTCATATAATACGCGTGTACTGTTATCGGAATGGAAGAGGGAGACGAAATTAGTTTGCTCATTCGTTCCATATTTCCGTTACATTCTTCTATTCGATGGACTTTTTTTTTATTCATTCCTCTCGCCAAAAGCTAACACTAAAAGCTTCGCTCCAATTGCTAGAATGATGTTTTTAAATTAAATGAATAAATATTTGGAATTTTAATTGAAACAATGTATTTCAAAGTGGAAGCACTTAATGATATCACGGAAGTAAAGAATATCCAGTATGAATATTAAATTTTGCAGCAAACATTTATTTATTTTCAATAATAACACTGACTGATAACATAACGTTAAAAAAATATTATGGTTTTTGAGACTACGTAAAACATCACAAGGTCTTTAAAAATATACTTATGACCTTTCGAATGATCTTGATGCTCAAAAAGAACAAGAACACAGATAAAACTTCTTAACAACTTCTACTGTTCAGGTTTGAAATGCTGTAAAACAAAGTAACCTCACAAAATAAACACTTCTAATTTTATGAGAATGTATATCGAGTTAAAATAAAACAATGCAGGCAGAGAAGACGAAGACCCAGAGCCCTCTGGGACGTGCTGGGACTGCGAGGCTAATATAATTAGGGCAAGCCTTCTGGAAGTCCTGGAGAAGTCATTCTATTCTAGTTGTCATGGCAACCATTCTACCCTCGTCACGGAAGTAAACGTTCGGCACATAATTTACACAGTAAAGAAACATATGTCTGACTTCTTTGAGAAAGAAATTTTAAAACATTATTGGTAAAATTTGTTGTTCAGATTTGTAATACCGAAGAGGCAATGAGGCATGAGACTAGATGAAAGGACTGTGGTGATTCAACAGTTACACTGTATGGGATGATTTAACAGTAACACTATTTGTGATGATTTAACAGTTACACTGTATTTGGTGATTTAACAGTTATATAGTATGTGGTGATTTAACAGTAACACTATTTGTGATGATTTAACAGTTACACTGTATTTGGTGATTTAACAGTTATATAGTATGTGGTGATTTAACAGTAACACTATTTGTGATGATTTAACAGTTACACTGTATTTGGTGATTTAACAGTTATGTAGTATGTGATGATTTAACAGTAACACTATTTGTGATGATTTAACAGTTACACTGTATTTGGTGATTTAACAGTTATATAGTATGTGGTGATTTATTAGTAACACTATTTGTGATGATTTAACAGTTACACTGTATTTGGTGATTTAACAGTAACACTATATGTGATGGTTTAACATTTACACTGTATTTGGTGATTTAACAGTTATGTAGTATGTGATGATATAGCAGTTACACTATATGTGTTACTCAGTATGTAATGATTTAACAGTTACAGAGCAGTTGGTGATTTAAGTGTTACACTATATGTGGTGATTTAACAGTTACACTATATGGGATGATTTAACAGTTACATAGTATGTGGTGATTCAAAAGTTACACTATATGGGATGATTTAACAGTAACACTATTTGTGATGACTTAACAGTTACACTGTATTTGGTGATTTAACAGTTATGTAGTATGTGATGATATAGCAGTTACACTATATCTGTTACTCAGTACGTAATGATTTAACAGTTACAGAACAGTTGGTGATTTAAGGGTTACACTATATGTGATGATTTAACAGTTACACTGTATGTGATGATTTAATAGTTACACTATATGTGGTGGTTCAACAGTTACAATATTTACGATGACAAAAGTTACACTACATTTGATAATTTAACAGTTTCTTAGTATGCTATGATTTAACATTTACACCATGTGTGATGATTTAATAGTTACACTCTATTTGGTGATTCAACAGTAACTCTATATGCGCAGATTCAACAGTTACACTATATATAATGATGTAACAGTTACATTGCATGTGGTTTTAAGTTACACTATACGTGATGATTCAACAGTTGCAATCTACACGGTGATTTTTACTGTAAAAAAAGCATTATTAAAGGTTTGATACAATTTGTTAGTATTTTTATTAATTCAGGAAATAATTACGCATGCCACACATCTCACCTTCACGAGTGTTTTATCGGGGTCAAGAAAATCTTTTTCAATTTGTATAAAGTGTGGGGAGATGCAATGTAAAAAGGCAGTTCCTTTTTTACACCGCATATAATATTTTAGTTGTAATTTACAAATTAATTACAAGGATAACCTTACCAGTATCCAAGTTTATGAAATGTAACAAATTTATTTTTAAATCTGGTAAATAATTAATTAAAATTAATATGATTGTTTAAATACGATTGTTTTTCTTAGTAATTTTGTTTTCGATGCTGGTAATATTACATAAATAATGTTACTTTTACTTGACAAACAATTAAGAGAGACAAATGTTAACAATACAATATTTGCTAAAAGAAATTCATAAATTAGCCAACGAATAATTTTTTTACGGAAGATTCACATGAATCGAATTTATTACTAAAAATGATAATTGTACAACAATTAAATTATAATTTAAAGCTATTGAAACAGTATTTTAAATAGTTTTTATTTTTATAAATAAATAGTAAATATATTTGTATAGTTTATCAGCAACACTTCCTAGAAATAAATATTTAAACCCAATGAACTATAAAGTAAAAATTCAACAATGCATTCAGAACATTTTCAGAATATGAAGTCAGCTCATTCCCGTTTTAATGCAGCTCATTCCAGTTATTGGGTAATTTGCTTCAAGTTTGCTCATAAGCTGAAGTTGCTCATAACATAACGCCTCCAAGAGATAGTTTATACGCCTAGTTCGATATGTTTAGCAAATTACAAACAATACGTTCAGCTTGAATGCCATATAAGTTTAAAGTTTCAACATTAAAGTTTATTGGGTATTATTTCCTGCTCAGTGCATTAAACTTTGCAGCCCACATTATCACTTTGCAACTTCCATTATCTGGCAATGGCGGCGAATTTATCTGTAACGACGGGGTAAGTGATATTTGGGGTTGAAATGTGTTCAGTTTTACGGTGAATATATATCCTATCTACCTACTATTACAAAATCGATTATTCGCATCACAATTGCAAAAGAAAATGGCCATATTTAGAAATCAATTGTAAAAGTTTTTGTATAGAACAAAAGTTCTTCAATATATATTTTTAAATTTGGCCTTCAAAAAACTAAATAAAAAGCAAGTTTAAACCATTTCCAAAAAATTCAAATTCAAGAGCTACCGACAAAAAATTGGAATGTTACTAATAGGAAAACCTAACGAACCAGGTTGTTTGTTGTTTGATGTTGTTGTTGTTTTTTGTTGTTGTTTGTAATGTTTGTTGTTGTTTATTGTTTTTTGTTTGTGTGTTTGTTTTTGTTTGTTGTTGTTGTTTGATTGTTTGTTGTTGTTGTTGTTGCTTATTGTTTTTTGTTGTTGTTTGTAATAAATGTTTGTTGTTGTTGTTGCTTATTGTTTTTTGTTTGTTTGTTGTTGTTTGCATTGTTGTTGTTTGTTTGTTGTTTCTTTTTGTTGTTGTTGTTTGTAATAAATGTTTGTTGTTGTTGTTGTTGCTTATTGTTTTTTGTTTGTTGTTGTTTGATTGTTTGTTGTTGTTGTTGTTGCTTATTGTTTTTTGTTTGTTTGATTGTTGTTCGTATTGTTGTTGTTGTTTGTTTGTTATTCGTTTTGTTGTTGTTTGTTGTTGTTTGCTTGTTGTTCGTATTGTTGTTGTTTGTTGTTTGTTTGTTGTTTGTTTGTTGTTCTTGTTGTGTTGTTGGTGATGATAATAATTCATAACACAATATTGCAGTACTGCATACAGTACATGGATATTAAGACATACGAGTATAATGTAATTATCAAATATATTGTTAATTAAAACATAATTAATTAAAATAATAAGTTATGGATGTTTGTATTCCTTCTTGTGAAACAAAAAACATTTTAATATTTTCAATAAAAATAAAATTAATAACGATTTTTGTTATTATTTATATTAATCGCAAGCAACGAAAATGATATAACGTCAGCTGAAGTGGTTTTATGGAAGGAAAGGATGCGAAATCAGCTGCTTAGCCTAACCATCACCATCTGTTGCTTATTATAAGCTCTGTTTCACAGTACAGTAGGTCTGTAATCCTTTTCTTAAAGTATATCATTATATACTACATCAACTGCTGCAAATTATTTTCAGGTAATGGACAACTGTTTGTTTACACACCAATGGCAATGAATTGTGATTCAGTTGGGGCAATTAAAGAACTATAAACGCCGGCGGCCGCAAATCACCCGATTAAATGAATTACGAACTGATTTCGGGCAAAAGGCCGTGTTATTTATTCGGAAATACTGAACCTGACGTGGTATTTGTCAATAGGGTTTGGAAGGTATTAAATTAGAAACCTCCCCGACCTGGCCACGTCAAGCAATTAAACCGGCTCCCTGTGGCAGTCCCTTATAATTACTGGCCAATCCCGACACCACACCCTCATCCCTCTAATCCCGGAGTCCAGGGCTGGTTTCCTGCATTCATTACTTTTTAATTCCATGTATCTTATATATGTCCTCATAAAAACAACGAAAATAACGATTACAGTTGAAATATTTGTATTTAATGTTGGTAACAAGTGAATGATTTACAAAATAAGTGGAATTTCAATAAAAAGTATTAAAACTTCTTTGAAATAAACTTCTTTCGACCAAAAGAAGAAAAATTTACATTTAGGCTACATTAAACAATTAAAAAGTAATAAAAAATGGGACCTATTTTGATTAGGTACATCAAATTTAATTCAATCTTAGAAATACACTTATTGATACAATTAATTATAGGTTTTTGGCATGAATTGTTTTTAATAATTGTTTGGTTAAGGTTTAATACGCGTATTTAATCAAAACAAATTTGATTTGTACTTAATGAGAACAGCTATTTGTAAATATGCAGCGTAGGATGTTTTCTAATTTTCGGTAATTTTTTCGCTAAAACGCTGTATTGCATGCCCCAAAACATTAAATCCAAAATATGAAAGCGAGGAAATTAAAAGTGACCCGTACAACCTCAAAATTGCTACCAATCGAAAATGGGCTAAAACGATAAAAAAACTTTATTCTTTTTTTACCTAACTGATGCGGTAATAGGTAAAAATATTTTTAATCAAACCAGTTTAATGTTTCTTTTTTCTCTTTTTTTTGGGTTAGGCCCACACTGGAGCACATTCAGTCATTAGCGAGGTCTCATCTACTTGGCGCGTTGTTCCTCCCAATACCTCTTCAGCCTTTGTGATCTCCTTTTCCTAAGTTCTTCTGAGATTGTCATTCCCTTTCGGTCGCTTGCTTTTCTAAAGTTGAGTTTCATTTCCTTGTCCTTGAGTATGGCTTTCTCCTCCCCATTCCTCAACTGTCCCTCGATTATCCCAAGGTCTTCCAGGTCTTGTTCTATCCCCTTGAGCCAATTATTTTTTATCTTTGTGCTCAACTGGTAGTTCAGTAATTTCTTGGTGAGCCTTTCTTCTGGGAGTCTGATCAGGTGTCCGTTAAATGCCAGGCGTCTCTTTCTGAACACGTCGATAAGGTGTTCGGTCTCCTTGTACACCAGTGCTCCAGACAGCAGCTTGTGGTTCCCGTTCACAATGTGTTTCTTGTTGATCGTTCTTAGTATTCTTTCCATTCTCTGGAGTTCCTCTGTCCTGTTCCGGTTTCTCAGGTTAAAGAGCGTTTCTGCCGCGTACACCATTGCTGGCCTCGTCACTGTATTTATTTATTATACAAATATTGCTGCACTTCCGACAAGAATACGATTTTTTTTAATGCCGTCGTTTAGAAGAACGACCGTAAAGAAGACCGTAAACCCAACCCAGAGACAAAAAGGGGCAAATCCCAAGCTTCATAAGTAATAAGTATTAAGGTTAAGTAATGCCTTTTAGAATGTGATAACGTTCATTAATAGTAAGTAGTGTAGGGAATCTAATGTTGCAAGCAATGTAAACACCAGTGACGTCACAATATAGTTAAGTAAAAAAAGCCTAAAATCGTAAGGAATCTTAAAAAAATTATTTTACTGGGTGAATATGTGTTAATTAGGTAATGTATGTAAAAAAAAAATCAAAAATCATTATTTGTAAAAAAACAACTCACTGCACACATACTCAAAGACTGTTATTACTTACGTTTTGACAACTGTAACAATGATTTATTATAACATTATTGTCAGTGTCGATTTTATTTTTATTCCCCTACTCTACTAGAAACGACTCAGGGGATACGCCACTACATGATTGTTAATTACTCCAATGTCCTTTGCAGCTTAGAGGTGCTGCCTGAAGACGAGGCTTCGTTGTCATGACAACGCCTGACACCTCCCACCGCGCGCTTGTGAGTGCGCGCGCGTGTGTGTAGGTAATTTGATCGAACTTTTCAAGGTACAAACATGGTCTGATAAAATTTAAAACCTAAAGGGATGCAAATATTGAGCTTATTGATGAACGGTTTCGGAGAGCGACGTGATGCGGGTACGAACTAGATTTTTGCAGGAAGTGAACCTTCCTAAAGGGGTGGGAGGAAGAAAGGGTGCAAAGACGGAACTTGGTCGTCACGAGGCTACATTTTTTATACAAAGTGACTGTACCTACTTCAAAGGAATACATGTTGTTCTACAGCGGGCAATAATTGGAAACAAACTGATGTTTTTATAAACAGCGTGAACAGTTAATTGAACCAAATAAATTTTAAACATTTCAACTGTTCGTCGAGTTAAAATTTTAAATAATAACCATTATGAAAAAAATTTAAAATGCCTCTGTGTATATACCAAGACAAAAAAGCAAAAAAATCGTATAATAATCGAATAAAAACTTTGTGATAAATTTCTATTTAACAATTATTTGTCTGTGTACCAGAATCTAACCTATAATAGTTTCTGTTACAAAATTTGATTGAAGCGAGCGATATAATTCAAAGAAAATCTACTTATCATACGATATTCAGAAGATGCCAAACTTCTATGGCAGGAGTATCTCTTTCAATGTTGGATGTGATGTAATCATAACCTCAAAGTAAAAATAACGAGATCAGCTGATTGCTAGATAGATTTTACAGTATTGTATTTCATTTTTGAGATGTATTAAAAATTGTTTATTATATTACGGATTTTTTATACATGGACTTAAATTTACAAAATTCACTGAACATAGCGTAACGATCGATAGTTTAATAATTGTTAATACATAATAATAACAATAATAATACTAATAAATTGTGAGTGTGAAATTACAGATATTAGGAAAATATATTTCATATATTCAATAGTTTTGCGATTTTTTTTTTTTGGTGTTTAACGTCCGACTATTGTGCACACTTGGGCTAATGCAGACGATGGGATGATTTTTAGCGTATGAAAATGCCAAGCCCTCGCCGGGAAACGAACCCGGGTCCTCGGGTTGAGAGCCTAGTACGCTATCCACTAGGCCACCGAGGCGGCTCAATAGTTTTGCATACGTGTTACAAAAATCAAGTGTGCACTGTTTTAAAAGAATCGGGGGGAGAGAGAGAGAGAGAGAGAGAGAGAGAGAGAGAGAGAGAGAGAGAGAGAGAGAGAGTGAGAGAGAGAGACAAGGAGAGAGCGAGCAAGGTTCAATATCTACTGTAAAGTTATGTATGCTTCATATACGAGGCGCACACTGTCCATTTATCACACTGACTTTATGTATCACAGTATCAGTTTTTCCGTTAGACTGGCTTATACCCACCAATAGAAGTTATAAATAAGGTGATATAACACTGTGCAATGATGAATAGCTTAATCGTGTATACCTTTTCACCTCATTTAAACAATAATGAGTGAATACGAACTGTGAGCCTCCATCTTGGTAAGTCCTAAAACCGAGAGCATGTCAAATTCTGACGTCTAGAACACGTAACGAGTGGGCCATTTATAATATATATAAAGGCTTTGTGGTCGACATGGCTAAGGCGCTGGTCAGTATGCTGCGTCCCTGAATTGCACAACTCAAGGTTGAGTGTTCGAGACGCATTTACTGCCTTTGCTTTACTCGTACCGTTAACATTGATTAATCTATCCTCATTAATCTAACTTATATAGATTAGGGTGCAAATTAAATAAAAGAATAGCTTGTAAAAGTTCGTTATTATCAACTGACAATGCTGTCTCACTGATGTATAGGCCCTATTTCCGAAAACTAACAACATTAAATAATATTTCACAAAAGGAACATACACAATAAACAAACATATTAAAAAAAATATGAAAACGTATTCTGACCTCCGTAAAATTTTTCAATCGATTTTTGAAACACGTCATTAAATTAAAAAAAATATTTAAATTTTAACGGCGGCCACAGTTTATTTTTTAAATTTTCTGTTGTAAAATGTGTGTGCTGCTGTAAAATGTAATTTTATTAATTTTTTGACATTTACTTCTATCACGGCATAGCGCAGCCATTTTATTACTTCGATGAAATTACCTTTTAATTATTACACGTTTTGCTTTTCCTACCACTAAAACTAAATGGAAAATATGTTACACGGTAAAACAATATTGTGTCAACCGCAACACTCAATGAATAGGGACAGAACTAAATACATTCACTAAAGTGCTGAATATAACACATAATGTAATAAGGATTGTATTGTCTTTAGATAGTTCAAAATTCAAAATTTTCTTTGAACATCACAACAATCAAAAAATCATTTAATAACAAAAATTCAAGTAACCCTGTAACACAATTGTAAGATATTACGAAGGCTATGTATGAAACTTCCAAGTAATAAAATATTTTAAACATTCCAGGATAACTTATAAACTATGTACAGTATAATGATCTGCCTTCCCTAGATTCGTCAATTCTACTTTCGTTGACGCGTTTCGGAGAACCTCCATCTTCAAAACTATATCTATACTGTGTTTATTGAGTATAGATATAGTTTTTGAAGATGGAGGTTCTCCGAAGCTGTCAACGAAGGTAAATTGACGAAGCTAGGGAAGGCATATCATTATACTGTACATAGTGACGATAATCCTAGCAGAAAAGAAAAAGAATATAAAAAGACAACTTAAAAAACTTAGCAATCTTTATTAAAAAAATATTCTCTAATGTAGCTAAAGTTCTTTATAAAACGTTCCTTATCAGAGTTTTGAGAAAATGACGAAACGTTTTACTTGAAAGTAAGTATAAAAAAGGGTAACCGAATATTTATTTTTGGTTATTTTAGTCGTAATTATTGCGTAAGAACCGAAAAAACAATTAATAATTGTATTTATTTAGGAAAAATCCTAAAAATGTTTAGACGAATTTTTTTTTGAAATTTTCAATTTTTTAAGTTACATCTTGCAACAAAAAAGAACGAAATATCTTTTAATTACTGCGTAAAAATTATGAAATGAATACAACATATTGCGTAATCCAAGTAACATTGTAAATACACTTTCATGAAGAGAGATAATTCTGTGTTTTAGTGTTCAACCATCCGAGAAAAGCATTCACGAAAGTTAATTCAAAGGTTGTTTGAACAAAAATTTCAAAGGTAGAAATTAAAGCAGAAAGACTTCAATCTGGATGTTATTCTAAGTAAAATTAAAAACATAATTTTTTAAATCAGGATCACTCAGTTTTTACTTTTTACGTAAATTACTATAATCGCATTATTTTGTCTGTTTTTTTCAGCTGAATACAAATTAATTTTTTTACGGAAAGGTAGACTATCTGAAAATACGTTGAAGAGTTTAACCTTTTCTATTATAGAACATGCTTTATAAATAATATTTCTGCATTTTAGAAAAATGCATTTAAAAATATTCATTTAAGCTTTACGTGGATTTGGATATACAAGTTCTCAAAAGAAAGAATATTGCTTTAAATAAACAAAATAATTCGAATGAATTTTCTATTAAAAAATTTATTTACTAAATCATTTTTTTAATAAAAACTGAAAAAAATCCCCAAACTTTGACATTTACCGTTTTTTAATTTTATCAAACAACAGCCAATTGTTGTAACTTGGTAAATAGGAATAAAATATCATATGTTACCAATCCAACCTGCACAAGTTTGTAGGTATACTAATAAACCTTCCAAGATGATAGAAAACAAGTAGGTATTAATTGGTAGGCCTACATATTAAGTAACAAACTAAAAGATAACCTTTCAGATTAATCTAACCTAACCTGCATAATAAACTTTTCAAGCTAACATGCACAAATTGGAACATATAGTAATAAGCTTCCAGTCAAGTATAACCTAAATTTGATTTTACAAAAATTGGTAATGCAAAGCTAACGTAACCTAACCTACACACATTAGAAAAAAAATTCCAAGCAAACCTCACCAAAGCTTGCACAAATTGGTATAAATAGACAAATAATAAACTTTCAAAATAACCTAACCGACGCTTGCACAAATTGGTATAAATAGACCAATAATAAACTTTCAAAATAACCTAACCGAAGCTTGCACAAATTGGTATAAAAAGACAAATAATAAACTTTCAAAATAACCTAACGGAAGCTTGCACAAATTGGTATAAAAAGACTAATAATAAACTTTCAAAATAACCTAACCAAAGCTTGCACAAATTGGTATAAAAAGACTAATAATAAACTTTCAAAATAACCTAACTGAAGCTTGCACAAATTGGTATAAAAAGACTAATAATAAACTTTCAAAATAACCTAACCAAAGCTTGCACAAATTGGTATAAAAAGACTAATAATAAACTTTCAAAATAACCTAACCAAAGCTTGCACAAATTGGTATAAATAGACAAATAATAAACTTTCAAAATAACCTAACCGAAGCTTGCACAAATTGGTATAAAAAGACTAATAATAAACTTTCAAAATAACCTAACGGAAGCTTGCAAAAATTGGTATAAAAAGACTAATAATAAACTTTCAAAATAACCTAACGGAAGCTTGCACAAATTGGAATTCATAAACTTTCCAGCCCAACCTTACCTGTCCCCAGGGTACACTGTATACAATTAATAGCATTCTGTAATTAATATTAACGATGACAAACATATGGTACTGTAGAGCGATATATCCAAATTAACAGTCCATTAAACATCCAGCTATCCTATATCGACATATAAATTGTACAATTTCCTCCCTCTTTTCACCCCATGCTCTTGTCCGTGAGTTTCACTATATTAATCCAATTACACCCTGTGTCCACTTTAAGTTGAGAAGAAGGGTTCATTATGGGTAATAGCTTCGTTATGGTGGGTTGCAATTTGAATTGAGTTTTACCTTTTAAAGTAAAGTGGCCAGTTTTATTGCATAAAAAGAGTTTTCTATTAACTCGGCCATTTTATTTCGCTCTTTAGTGTTTGTTTACTGTGCAATTTCTATATTCCCTAATAACATTAATATTTGCAAAATCCTTCTTTGAATTATTTTTATATAAATATAAAACGTTTATTTAATGTTTTTGCATCATTAATTTATCCAATTGCGATAGTAATGGAAATTAAAATTTTTTTGTTGAAACATAAATTTAAACTTAAGTTGCATTAAAATACATGCTGTAGAAAACAGTTTTAAATGCATTTAATAGGGAAAATCACTTGCCACTTTGAACATATAATAGTTTTAAAATATATTGCTTAAGATATTAAATATAACAACAAAGGATTAAACACATTTTAACTGAAATTATAAAGTCAAAATTTTTAAGAACTAAAAATTCAAAAGAATCTATTTTTTGAGAAACCCCATCAGACATAAAGACAATCCTTTTTGAATAATTTTAATAAAATCTGTCCATGCTACATGTGTTTAATTTGATGGAATTGTATTCGATAAACAACTAAAGCACATTCTTCTTAATACCAAAATAATTATTTGGAAGCTCTGTCCAGAGCTGGCGAATTAACTAGGCTCCAATAAACCACCTTATGACTCTATTAAAGAAATTATTATTACGCGTATTACTATAACCTATTGCTTTATTTGGACCAATTGGTGAATAAATAGATAATTTAATAATAGTGAAAAAGAACGCTAATTGCTTATTCTTCAATCGATTCTTTTGAAACTCTAATTACTTTTTAAATGTAATTAAATAAAGTTAATAATGTAATAAAATAACTTTAAATAAAGTTACAAAAAATTTGTTTGTAAAAATCTTAACACACTAGTATTTACAGGAGTAAAATGGCGGCAAAGAAAACTTCTATACTTGTATGCATTTTACTCTTGCAGGTTTAAATAATTGTTAAATAGCTGTTTGATTAAAGTTAAAATTAATTAAATTAAAACATAAAACTATTTTTTTTTAGTATTGTTCTTTGTTGCAAAATGATTTTTACAGCTAAGAAGAAATAAACGTCCTAGCTTAATTGCTTTTAATAACGTTGCAGAATCATTACGTAGACAATTTCAGATTGCGTTCACAGGTGTTAATCCACTAACCAATCACTGAATAATTAAGTATTCATACTTGTTGTTGGAAACGGGAAGCGTGGTGAAAACGTACACTCAACCAATAAGAGACGAGAACTCTGTCATCCAGGTAAATCAAAATCATTTAGAAAAACACAGCTTCAAACTGGAGTGCCCAAATCATAAAAAATAAATTTAACAAAAGCCACCTAGTCCATAAGCTACTTGAAGATGGTCTGAACAGAAGAATGGAGTTTCATGAGGCTGACCCGATTGGCAATAGCCTAATGTTTTTTCAGTCTAGTCGACCTTTTACCGCAATAGTGGTGTAAATAACCACAAATGTAATTATTGCAACACCGAAAACCCTCACGTTTTTGAACAGAAACTGTTTAAATCAAAATAAATGACGGGCGGCAGTCACAACCGGAACTGAAATTACGTTTTTATCAACAAGTACTATCCAATTTTACGTTTTCAAAATAAGCCCAATTATTCTCTAACGAGATGACAGGGACGAGTTTCATCCCTGTATGCAAATTCAGTCAAACAATTAATAAATTACAACCTTCGAGGGTATTGAATTAGTCGCGGGTTGGCCACTACGGACTCCTGATTAGACTGTGTGTGACTTTTCCTTAAAGGAGCAAGCGTACATCTATAACTATAAGAATTACGATGATTTGAAGAGCGTTATAGAAGAGGGACATTTTCAAATCACACATAATTACAAGCGTGTGCAAATCTTTTATTGGGCATTGCTTTTGTGAGCGATGGTTTTCAGGAATTATTTTTTTAAATATTATTTTTATTGGTTTTTTAAATTTAAATAATTAGTTTTGATTGTGTTTTGAGAGAAAATTGTGTTTGTATCAAATTACGTTTGTAACAATAAACGTTTTTTCCAAACGTAATAAAAGCGTTAGTTTATTTCTACAGCTGGTTTTTTGCTGTCGCCATTTTGTTTTCATAAACACAAGTGTGTTGAAATTTTCATACATTTTTGGTAACATTATCAAAAGTATGCAATGTTTCAAAAGCAATCAAAAGCGTGAAGCACTTAGTGGGACAACATGTATATAACAGAATATGTTAAAGATCAGAATTGGTTTTTAAAATTACTTTTGTTAATAATGAAGACTTGGGAGCGAATTGTTTTAAACTGCAACTAAGAAACTGTGACCAGTGAAGCAGTGATGACAGAGAAACGAAGATAAAAGGAAAGAATATCACCTTCCATACACTTATCGATATATGCAATATATATGCACGAGTATAAATATATAACTTTGTTGCATAAATTAATAAAAGGAAAAGCCAAAATGTATGAGCATACGTAAAGAGAAAACAATTAATGATAATATGGTGCAACTGTTTACTGATATGAACAAGTTTAAAGCTAACAAACATTTCCCAAAGGCCTGTGGATTCTCTCAACAATATCTTAGCTGCCTAAGAGACTGCGCGTCTCCTTGTATTTCGTTACTCAGGTGCTTTGCTTTTAAAGGCGATATTAAATTTCCTTTGTCTTTTGTTATCTTTCAGCGCTTTTCCAGGCAAGGCAGTTTTTTCATTGTTCCATATCCTGTATTATCGTTACACCAATGCAGTCCAGTATTTCATGCACTTGATGCATTAATGCTCTTTATGTCTTTAACAAAAGCCAACTGGCAGCTTTCGAAAACACTCGCAAAATCTACTTAATTCCACAAAACTGGTTTTCATGATATTGTATATAATTTGGTCGTAAATTCATAACTCAAGTCATATGACTTATCAAATATATAAAAACAGAAAACACTGACAAATATTAAAATTTTGTTTTAAGTGTATACTGACTTAACGTCTGTACTTTGTGCCAGGACTAATGAGGACGAGAGATCAGCGTCAACGGTAAGGATAAAGTTAAGGCAGTAACTGCGGCTAGAACTAACAACCTGAGGTGCAGACTGGCCTTATCCACATCGACCACCGGACCCTCAATTTCAAAGTTTTTGACCATTGGCTTGAGTTATCAGATCTCAAATATGACAATAATTTCAGGTAAATCGGTTAAACCATTTAAGAAATTAAACTGAATTTCCATTTTTTTACAATATAGTATATTTATTTGGAAAACAAAATATACGAAAATTCATTTGTGTTACTGCATATTTATAACACACAAAACCTAATGTATTTTGTACATTAAGATGTTTTAGTTACCAAACCAGTATTTTTACAATGACATGTACCCGCAGAAGGAAACAAGGAACGCGGACTGGTACCTTAAAATTACTAAACAATATTCAAATAAATTTATCCTACATGTTTTTACATATTTTATATTCAACAACTACAATCATCAGCCCGTACTTAATAACCACAATTATCAACAAATAATTAATCAACAAATAATCAAACAACAAATGATCAATCAACAAAATAATCAATCAACAAATGATCAATCAACAAATGACCAATCAACAAATAATCAAACAACAAAATCAAGAAAAGAATAATCAATCAACAAATAATCAATCAACAAATAATTAATCAACAAATGATTAATCAACAAATGATCAATCAACAAATAATTATTCAACAAATAATCAATCAACAAATAATTAATCAACAAATAATTAATTACATTCCGTACGTTTGAGCTTATTCAAAAGTATACGAGTCCATGAATGTTTTACTACTTAACTAGATTAGAGTGAACGTTTCAGGCAAACAAGCTTAGTCATGCGGTAAAATCTGCGTAAGATTTATGGCGTACAGCGAAAGGAAAAGGCCTAATGCAATAATGACAAAAATGTAAAAAGTTTACAAGCTTTAATGTTTAGGAAATGAATAACAAAATAACCGTGAAACATTCGCAGCTGGGTGGAAAGGGAAGCTGCCACGTCGAATAAATTACTGCAACTACAAACAGTTCCAAACTTAGATCTCAACAAATATGTCGACCATTTTTGTTTCGTACGTTTGTAGTTTATTACTTTATAGTAAAGGGAACGTATAGTGATCATTGGCAATATTGATCTGGAGATTTTATTTCCAAAACACAGCTGGACGTCTGTCTGGCTATATGTCTGTAGACTGGTGGTCGAGTTGGCTAAAGCATCGGTCATTCTGCTGCGTCACTCAACTGCGCACCTAAAGGTTCTTAGTTCGAGCCGCAGTTACTCACGTTGTTTTTCCTTTACCGTTAAAACTGATCCATCGCCCTTATTAGTCTAACTGGCATAAAGTACGGACGTTAAACAAAGAATAAAATAATTAATGGATTTTAGATGATATTTGGCACGTACTTCGAAAAAATGCCAAAAACAGCTCACAATCGGCTCTAGAGATCCTTATCGAATTCAAGTGTATTCTATAAGTACCCAAAATTAATATATATATATATATATATATATATATATATATATATATATATATATATGGTATGTAAATGAGTATATGTTAATGTGTATATGTTAATGAGTATTTGAGTATATGACTTCATAACTGAAGTCAGTGAAAGGAATTTGAAATAAAAGCGATTTACGTTGTGTTAAAAAGTAGATTGTAAGGTTTTGCTCCAGCTCCGGTGATATGTGAGAATATATAACTCGCCTCAGCGTAGCAAATTTGAAATCAAAAAAGTACGTTTTTAGAGTTCATTGGAAAAAAGAAATCTTTACCGACGTGGTATTTTCGATTTAATCTTGAACACTTTTTTAATGTCAAATTTATTTCATTACTGCAACGTAGCCACCGGACCATTGTGACCTATTCTTCCCGTCAGTGGTCTGTCTACTCTCCTCGTAAAGGCTACCGCGGTTTCGAAACTTTATCGTTTCATCTTCAGGCCGTGATAAAAAATGATTGTCGAGGTCATCACAAAGTCAAACAAAACATTAAAAATATATATCCGGAATGTAACGACATACGAGTCGCTCGTATCGTTTGACCAATCCAAATTTCATCGTACATAGTTTAATCGTGTAATTGTGCTCAGTGTTTGTGACGTATGTTTTTAATGTTTGACTTTGTGACGACCTCGACAGAGGGATTTAACATTTTGTATCACAGCCTGAAGTTGAAACGATAGAGTTTCGAAACCGCGGTAGCCTTTACGAGGCGAGTAAATAGACCACTGATGGGAAGAATAGGTCATAATCCTAATTACTCAAATTTATTATACATAATTGAGTTATGAATGTGTAAGCAATATTTGAGCAAACGTGATATTGAGCAATTTGGAGAATTGGAGGCTGATTTTCTGGATTTTTTGTTGGTATTCTTAGAACCAAACCTTTTGAGGTAACAAATAAATATGAAAAAGCATATGAAAGGTTTCACCATTGAATATTCTGATTTACGAGTATATGATGCTCAATTTGTAAAAAAACAGTAAGTTCTACTTAGGTTAGTCTACTTAGGTAATCATTCATTGCTTAAAACCAGGCAAATTTGATTTTGTTGTTGTTGTTATTTTAAGGCGAAAAGCACATTGAATCTATTATCGCTTCCCTAAATGTAACTGTGAGTGTAAAGTGTTAAAGTCGTAAGTGTAGTGTTGTAAGTGTAAGTGTGTGTTAGACTCGGGTACCGCGAGGGACGTCTAAATCCTCTCAATAGGTGCAGCTAGTCTGTACCCCCTGCGGGTAGAGGCAAATTTGAACTACTTCACAATACGAAAGGTATGAATTCACGACAGAAAGTAAAATAAAAAATAGTAATTATAAATATGAATTTATAAATAAGAATTAATATAAATATTTATTTAAATGAATGTATTGTACAAAATACCTGTATTTTTAAATTTGCTGAATATACTTTTGATATTATTATAAAAAATACTTTGAGTTATATGAATGTCCAACAATTAATTAACACAAAAGTGTTCCTCCAGCTGATAATATGTTCAAGTTTTACCCATAGGCAAATCACAAACAGTTCTTTATAAAGGTTTCGTACGAACGCTGTAGAAAGAAGTTTAAAGTAACACTGTATTCTTAGCCACGCCAGGATTTCCTTGTGCATTATAAGACCTAAGGGAACCCTTAATGCGACCATGAAGTACACTTTGTTAATAACAATTATAACTCGGGTCTCGTCGTAACCTTGGCAACGGGAAACAAGGGTTTGCACTTCACTTCTGGGCGAAATAAAAGCACTTCGGCCGATATATATATTTTCTGGCCAATTATTCTGTTTATATAGCTTAACAATGGGCCATTAAAAGCGAGTGGAACGCTACCGGAAATGCAATTGCTTGTTTATACACAAACAATTCGATTGTTCGGTTCCATTTCCTCTCGTAAAATTTGAAGCAATAAAATTTTGATTTTTTAAAGTACGTGACTGTACGTTTTGTTACTGTAAAATATAAGCTATGCACAATTTACAGTAACTTTCATACGGTATCAGTTGGAGCATGCAGTGAATACACTAGTGATCTAGTATTTATTTTATTTTATTCTAAGGCGAAAAGTACATTGAGGCTATTATGGCCTTCCTAAAAGTAAGTGTGAGTGTAAAGTAGTAAATTTAGTGTTGTAAGTGTAAGTGTTTGTTAGACTCGGGTACCGCGAGGGACGTCTAAATCCTCTCAATAGGTGTAGCTAGTCTGCACCCCGCTGAGGTTGTAGATTTGTACAAATATAATACTACGGAATATAAAACGTTGGACTACACTATTCTCAAAAGCATTTATTTTTTTAGTAATGATTTGATAAAAAATCACGTATATATTTAAAGCACAAATTTAAATCAGGGCGTGATAGAAGGGAATTTTCAAACATTAACAATAATGATTAACAATTCGATAAGCGAAAATCAAACTTAGCACAGTTAATTTTAATAGTAGCTATGATAAAATCTTCACAGAGCAAAAATTGTTTGTCCGCTTCAAAATGACGGCCATTAATTTTTTAAATTTAACTTGTTACCTAATATTTTGATTCGTTCACCTTAATCTGAGTTAATTAACGTTTAAATTTTCAAATTGTGGAATCCTAAAGGATGAAGGAAGCCGGGTAGACCTCGAAAGAGCTGGCAAAGTGGTATTGATAAGGAACTGAAAGGAAGAGGACTAGAAGGTCTCTGGAATGACAGGGAGGAATGGCATTTGGGAAGCGGAAGGCGTAGGACGCTGTAGACCGATAAGATGATGATGATGAATTTTTAAATTTGATTGTAAGTACGAAAATGAATGCCGACCAGAACTGTGTTTATTCGTATTTTTACGAAATATTAAAGCCGAATAAAAGAGTAAGCATATTTTGACGCTGGTTACAATGGCGACCAGATTTTAAAAAAAGTGTTAACATTTTCATTGATTGCAATTTTGTAACGGATTAATGGAAGTCCATTGCTGGGCAACGAACCGCTTCAAAGTATTACCAAAAACAATTTTTGGGCTGAATTTGAATTAAATCGAACGTAATAATATAGCTTCTGCTGCGTCACTCAACTGCGCAAAGGTTCTTAGTTCGAGCCGCAGTTGCTCCCGTTGCTTTTCTCTTACCGTTAACACTGATCCCTCGTCCTCATCAGTCTAATTGTATAAAGTATAAACGTTAAAAAACGTGCATTGTCAGATGCTTGACACACAATTAGCCGGAAGGATGACAAATGGTTTTGGGCAGATGGTGATCAAAATCTAAAGACAGATTTTCAAACTGTAAGACAATAATTTATGATTTTAAAAGAGTTCGAATGTCCACCATTTTGATACGGATAAAAATATTTTACTGGGTGACGTATATAGACTTTACCAAAATTATATAAGTTCCCATTTTAATTTTCACGTATCTACTTCCGTACGTCTAGACTAGCTGACAAGTACAGTACGTTATAAAATAAAAAACATATCTAAAAATTAGATTTTAAACTAGAAACAACTTACGGTGTTATTACTGTCCCCAGTATACGATGTATACGAAAAGAATGATGATAGTGAAAAATCTACCTTGAAATTCAAAGGTAAATCCGTTTTTAGATTCCTTGAGTCAAAAAAGTGGGTTTACTTGAGTCTGTATATCTGTGCACATTGCTGAAGACTAAACGAGTGACTTTTTGATAAGGCTGTAACTATATTTTTCCCATATTTCGGGGAACTATTGATTTTCATTTTTCAAAAATTTTGCTGCAAAAAACACACACCGGTTAAAATACATCAAAATGTAGAAAGCCCTAACAATTCTGATAAACATACTCCGTAAATAGCCTAAAAAAACGCCCAGAGGAAGTTCGGTTCAGTTTGATTAATCACAAATAACCAAAACCTGAGCAGAATCTGAGAACCAATTTTCTGTTTTTCTCTTTTGTCCTCAGAACCGGAATTTCAGGAAATAATATATGAGAAAGTTTGTGCATTGTTTGCGTACGATTTATGTTCGAAAGTAATAAAGGATTAACACAATTATTTAAATTTTAAACGGATCTTTGATATTTGCTGTGTGCCATTACTGATACTAAAATTTGCAAGTAATAAATATTTATGCAGGCATCGCTAAGGAACGTTCTGTTGTATTAAGCCGAGGATTACAGAGAAGGACGCATTCAGGATGGCAGGATGGAAGTAATGCAGGACTTACTGCAGCTTACACTCTAAGCAACCTACCTTGAGTATCTTGTAGTATAGCAATTACATAACGCAGATTGTGACTGTTTTATACAAACAATCCAACAGCGCTTAAACAGTATTTCTCTTTCTTACTAAGAGAAATTTTTAAAAGGTAAAATTCCTAGATTGCGAAACTTGTAGAACGTAACAGGCTAAGTTCTATTCGTGAATTTTAGTTTAGTTGTTTGGTTCGGTTATTTTTCGGCTACCCTTGTCGCACGAACAAAATAAGTACATAAAATGTATTTCAGTTAATTCCGGGAAATTTTGTTCAACCACGTCATCGAAACCACGGTGCAAAGAAATTTTCGCGCCAAATATTAAGTAAATTTATCGGTAACTATAATAATATTATTATTTTCATTATGTTCAGCATAATAATCTGCCTTCCCTAGCTTCGTCAATTCTACTTTCGTTGACGCGTTTTGGAGAACCTCCATCTTCAAAAACTATACCTATTCTGGTCACCAATATTATGGCTCGTCCTATTTATAATTTTCTAGCTCCACATCGTACCCCTCCTCTATTCAACACGTATACATTAAACCTACATTACACGTGTTGAATAGATGAGGGGTACGAGGTGGAGCTAGAAAATTATAAATAGGACGAGTCATAATATTGGTGACCAGTATAGATATAGTTTTTGAAGATGGAA
>CM040187.1:39342184-39382184 GCA_022606455.1 Callitettix versicolor
CCGAAAATTTCGACTCGGGAACTATTTACAAAAAACTTGGAATATCGACTACTGAAAAGATCAGAACACAATTTCTCAAAAACACATACAAACAGACTTGTAAACTGTAGCAAAAAAGTTACACAAAGCAGTGGCAGTGAATTCAATGGTCGCCAGTGAATTTATACTTTCCATAGCTTAATCCCCGCAGGGGGGTGCAGACTAGCTGCACCTATTGAGAGGATTTAGACGTCCCTCGCGGTACCCGAGTCTAACACACACTTACATCTACAACACTACACTTACGACTTTAACATTTTACACTCACACTTATATTTAGGGAGTAATGTAACAAACATCGCCTTAAAATAACAAAAAAAGCTATTTGCTTAATGTGTTTCAACGCACTCGTGACTTTTAACATTTCAATAGCTGCTTATTTCCTTCCACAATTATTTTTAATAATACTTTTCCCCTGATTCTACAAAAACTTCAAAAACGTGAAGTTTATTTTACCGTGAAACTTTTAAATAAATGGTTTAAACGGACAATTAATTAAAAAACTGTAGACAGTGTGATCGATACTCCCGCCCATCCCCCCCCCCAAGACCTACCTTCGCATGGACAGGAGCAATAGCGGCGAGCTTTAATAAATAAAGCAGATAACCTATCTTGACTAATGTTTAATTGCTTCGTAAAACAGTACTTCCGTATTTTCAATGGTACGTTACCTTTTATTGGTTAATTTTGTTAATGGAAATATTGTTGTTTTAAACGTAAACGTGAAATACGTCACATTCCTGGCCCTATGACACGAGTGCGAGAATGTTAGATTATTTTTATGTGATTGCATCTGTCTATTTTGAAACATTTAAAACTCTCTACTACTAATGAATGTACAACCGGGGTATACTTTAGAACTGCTGAACCGATTTGGATAGTTCTTTCAACGTAAAGAAGAGAGAAATATAAGACATTAGGAATTATCTTTGGAACAACGTGGATCTGTTCAGCTAACTGCTGAAAACGTATGATGTAATGCAAAAAACTGGAAGTTTTACATATTGAAACACCATGAAATTTTCGTAATTAGAGAACTGAAATTTTAACTTACTTAATGAAAACTGAAAACATTGTTCAAGAAGAAAGCTTTAAATTTACATAGCCAATATCGAGTAGATATTTTCTATTTCTTATCTGTAGTATTTTAGTGAATAGCACACATAAAAGTAGAAAACTGAAAAACAGTAAATTGAAATAGGATTTAAAAAAATAGTTGATTTGTTTTTTTATCGCCTCGAACAAAAAGTAAGGAATCAAAGAGGATAGCTTTTGAAGTTATATTCATTATAAATATTTTTGTTAATAAAGTTCATGACTCATCTTTTTAATGAAATGTTAGCTAAATATATTTTTAGACAATTTAATATTTAAATAATGGAAAATGTTTTACAATTTTTGTCTCGAAACACATGCAAATATAAGTTTAAGATGGTAAGCAAACATTATTTCGTCTTTTAAAGAAACTACGACTCGTAAATAAGTCATGTGATAAAATTACACGCGTCAGTTGGACAGCTTCATTCCTCAATTATGTTCCTCAGTTATGTTCCTCAATTATGTTCCCAATTAATGTTCCTCAGTTATGTTCCTCAATTATGTTCCTCAGTTATGTTCCTCAATTATGTTCCCAATTATGTTCCTCAGTTATGTTCCTCAATTATGTTCCCAATTAATGTTCCTCAGTTATGTTCCCAATTGTAATCCTCAATTATGTTTCCAATTATGTTCCTCAATTATGTTACTCAGTTATGTTTCCAATTATGTTTCTCAATTATGTTCCTCAGTTATGTTTCCAATTATGTTCCTCAGTTATGTTTCCAATTATGTTCCTCAATTATGTTCCCAATTAATGTTCCTCAGTTATGTTCCCAATTGTAATCCTCAATTATGTTTCCAATTATGTTCCTCAATTATGTTACTCAGTTATGTTTCCAATTATGTTGCTCAATTATGTTTCCAATTATGTTCCTCAATTATGTTCCACAGTTATGTTTCCAATTATGTTCCTCAATTATGTTTCCAATTATGTTCCTCAATTATGTTCATCAGTTATGTTTCCAATTATGTTCCTCAATTATGTTTCCAATTATGTTCCTCAATTATGTTCCTCAATTAGAAAGAGCAAAGATCTAACACATGAATGTAAGCTGGGCGAGACACTATAAGAAACGAAGAGTTATGCACCGAGCGTGTTGAGACACAAATAAACGAGTTATGAATGAGGCACGGACAGGTCCGGTGGATAAGCCTAGTTCATAAATTCGCAATGAATGCGAAAAACTTTGACTACATTCCTCAGTCAATGGTTAGGCCAATTTCAGACCAACGTTAGTGACAAGTATAGAGCCTATAGGTATGCAGTAAGAACACGTTTTTGCGGTAGTGTCTGTTTGTCTGCCTGTTTGTTCTGAAAAATGTGAGTGGTTTAACTAGGATATATGGAAGAGGTTTTGCCTCTAAGTTTAGAACTGTAAGCAATAACTTAATTAAAATAATGCGCTGTTCCACTGAATAGCCGAATTAGAAGCCGAATTAGCGGCCACTCACATTTTCTTGTACTGTAGTGGTTTAAAATATTGTTTTTATTTTAAAAGTGGAGAGTTAAAGATTAAATATATTAAAAGTATACTGTACTTAATATCAGAATAAAGAGAACTTATATCTAATATTCAAACTACAGTATATATTTTCAAGGAGAAAAACCGACATTCGCGAAAAATGTAACGAACATAATAATCCAGTCATATTTAAATAAAAAGTTCTGGAAAATTCCTACAGGCAATCAATACGTAGAAGAATATTTATTAGGCATTTCTGATCAATAATTTTTTTAGTTTATACACTTTTAAAAGATTTTTTTATAAAAAACGAAAAAATAATATCTTATGGATATTATCTGTAAAAAATAATATCTTATGAAACTGTAAGTTCATCAAGAAAGCATTCACTTTTGATCAAAAAATTTGACCCCGCAGAGGGGTGCAGACTAGCTGCACCTATTGAGAGGATTTAGACGTCCCTCTCGGTACCCGAGTCTAACAAACACATACACTTACGACTTTAACACTTTAAACTCACACTTACATTTAGGGAGGCGATAATAGCCTCAATGTGCTTTACTCCTTTAAATAAAAAAAACTCAAAAATGTGAATTTATGACTGTAACTAGCAACTAATTTCACTGTTAGCGCACAAAGCACACACAACCGGCTTTAGGCAAGTAAAGGCACCTGAAAACGATGTCACTGGCCGGTAATTCTTTGTAATCTATATTACCGCGTTCGAGCAAAGTTTCCTTTGTGAATTCCCAGTGAGAAGAAAGTCATTGAAAAGGCCATCAAGGCATGTGCGCCGGTATTTTTTTGTTTTTTTTTTTTTTAAAAATATAGTCGAAATGGCAGATATTCAAAATATCTGAAAACAATCACAAACAATCTGAAACAAATTATTGAAAGTACGAAATGAACCCAACGCAATCAATCGAGTTCATTTTTACATTAAATGAAATTAGAAAATTTAAAACGATATTTACTTCAGATTTGAACAGTAATTACAATACTTAAATTGTATTAAAAAAGGTGTTAATTCTGAAACAGATGCACGTATTTTGCTAGGCTGTGCCCTACGAAAAACAACTTGATTTTCGCGAGTGATTTTATTCAATAATATTAGTTTTGAATATTTGTTTCTATTACGTCGCAACATGACGCGATTATCTTTAAAATATTAATCACTTCAACACATAAAATATTTAAAATAGTAACCCTACACTGCGCTGTATATCACATTTGATACATACTGTTTTGAAGCCTATGTAATAGTAATGTAAACTTATTTTCTGTCTTCAGGGTTTTTGTATCATATCTGTTACAAACAAAGATTCATTTTTGCTATATAGTGCTGCTCTCTGCCAAATGTTGTTGTAAATAACATTGGTATTTAGTGAGCTGGCAAGCCTTAAGCTTTTGTGTGATTTTGTGAGTTTTCGTTTCTGAATTATTTGTCATAATATATTTTAAAATAGTGTTTAAAAGTTATTTACAATTTGTAATAATCTTTGTGAATTATTACGTAGGACACAGTTGTATTAAATAATTTAGCTTAGGGGTTTTGTTTAGTATTTCGCTATGTATCATAAATGATACATTGTGCGTTATACGTTTATATCATATCTAACATTGTAGGTTAGGCCTACATTTGTAAGTTATTATATTCGGCATGGACAAATCAAGACAAAGTGTAGTTTTATCAAATAAATATACAGAGGAATATTTAAATAATAATTTTGATGAAAGTGAAGATGAGCTTATGTTAGATTCAGATGATGAAAATATTGAAGAACTAATAATTGATAATGAAAACATTCCTGTAATTTTTGATTTTAAAGAAGGGTCTGATATTGCCATAGATAATGATAAGCAAAATGAAAAGACATTAGCATAAACGAGTATGATTTATTTAAAGAAAAATTTAAAGATTTGATTTGGAAAAAGAAGAATTTAGTTCTAAATGACGATTAACTTGAATTCAAAGGGGAGACAACATTTCCCACTCTTGTTAAAGAGTTAAGTACACTTTATCAGTGTTTCTCTTATTTCTTTTACAATAGTTTAGTGAATCAAATTGCAGAACAGTCATGCTTATATAGTACTCAAAAGGATCCGTCAAAACCTCAAAATGTGACGGCAATGATGTAAGGAAGGTCATAGGTATAATAATTTACATGTCTGTAGTACACTATCCTAATGTTCGAGCATACAACTGGTTTCATGCAAATAAAAAAATCTTTGTGTCAATAATTGATAAAATTTTGTTTGCTCCAGTATGGAATAAAAGAGCAAGCAATTAGGCTTTTGATTGACAAGCAATTTAACGCTTAAAATAGCCAATTAAGCGTTTAATTTAAGTTGATAATTAAAGACAATGACAAAGTCAGAGCAGTGTAACAGGTGGTGGTGTCGCGAGGGAGCAATCTTTAGTGCTTCGCTTCAGTGCAAAGAATCTGCAATTGGAAAATAATGGCAACGTCTTTGTAATTTAGGCTGGAATTATTTACAAACGCTGTAATGCTGGTTTTATTTCTCATCATAAATAAAAAAGTTGGAAAATAACTGAACCACAATTTGTAAGAAAATTAAATTGTATTAATCTCGCACAAAATGTCCGATCGAAAGAACAAAACATGAACAAAAAAGAACTTTTCTCTCTCGTCATGACTACAGAACATCAGTGTACCAACATAAAAACGTAAAATAATAATCACGACACACAGCTGACGCATGACGCTAGAACAGATTTAGAACCTTTAGTTTTTCATTTTTTCGAAAATGTAATTTTACCGACATAATCGTCTGCATTTGTTAACGTTTTAAACTTCCAAATTATATTGAAAACTAAAATGCAGGTTTTTAACGCAGATAATGACGGTGAAATCAGATTTTTTTTAATAAAAGTGAGATAAAAAAATTAAGAATTTTGAATTATTCGAAATGACCGCTTTTTGAAAGTATCTAACCTGTTTAGCTGGGTATCATACTTGTTCAAGATAACTGAAACCGATTTTTATGCTAAGTTTAGATCAAATCGTAACAAAATTGCAACTTTTGAGTGTAACACACACTAAGGTGGACGATTACAGAAGTTTATATATTACGCATTCATTTCAAATACTTAACGATTTCTCAAAATGTGTTCTATACGTCCGGATCGGTGCTCATTTCAAGGTGTTACCAATAAATGATTTTTCAATTAATATTTATTAAAAATACAAGTGTTAGCGCTTTTTTACAGTTTCTAATTTATAATTATTAACGTCAACGTAACTGCTTTAACGACGAAATTGGCGTACGTCAACGTAACTGCTTTAACGACGAAATTGGCGTACGTCAACGTAACTGCTTTAACGATGAAATTGGCGTACGTCAACGTAACTGCTTTAACGACGAAATTGGCGTACGTCAACGTAACTGCTTTAACGATGAAATTGGCGTACGTCAACGTAACTGCTTTAACGACGAAATTGGCGTACGTCAACGTAACTGCTTTAACGACGAAATTGGCGTACGTCAACGTAACTGCTTTAACGACGAAATTGGCGTACGTCAATGTAACTGCTTTAACGACGAAATTGGCGTACGTCAACGTAACTGCTTTAACGACGAAATTGGCGTACGTCAACGTAACTGCTTTAACGACGAAATTGGCGTAATAAAATGAACCAAATTTTCCTGCCGAAGAAATCTGTTATGAACGATAATTTTACGTATTTTTTTACAGAATTATACTAAAGTTAGATACATAAAAAAATTATTTGGAAAAAAACAGTAAGCGTTAAATTTAACACTGAATACTTTCAGGTTCCAGTAAGCAAAGCCTGTGAAATCAGCAGCATATCAAATTTTATATTCCACACGAAAGCACACGTGTACAATATCCGTGTTTACACGTCCCGCTTGACTAATATTACTGCAGTACCCGCGTCCTTTTGTAATCCCATAAAATTTCACGCGTCTCGATTTCGGAGTCGGTCTCACAAAACTTCATTATACGAAAGCTTAAATTCATCTCTGGCTCACAGATCAATTACCGCACGTTGCGAATCTTCGCTGTCGAGTACAACAGATATTTTAATCCTTGTGCGAGGGGTTGGGCACACAAATGCGATTGCGTATTGCGTAACAATACGTCGCAAGCGTAATAGGATTACGTTCAACAGGAGAACATAAGATGGAAGCAGGAAGCAAAAATAAAAACTGGGAATTTTGAAGTAAGAAGGCACTATGAGCTGCTTGTACTGTTTTGTTTTAAGTTGTTTTTATTTCTTTGTTTCTTGTTGTTAATTAAATGTATTATGAAGACAGAAAATCAAAACTTTGTTTCTGAAAGTAAAATTTTAAATCATCACTTAATTATTACTCAAAATGTAAATAATTGAAAACATTTCTAAATTTCTAACACTCTTCAAATTAATTCCTATACTAAATAAATATTTACATACTACCTTTCCTGAATACACTATAAATAATTTTCAAGATAATTCGTAATACCCTTAATCTTCTTCTTTCTTCCGCCGGCACTCGGACTTTGGCCTCCCGTACAATTGTTCCATGCATCCTGATCCAGCAACATCTATCTCCAGTTGTTCCAATCCTTGCCAGATCCTGTTCCAGGTCATCCAGCCATCATTTCCTAGGGCATCCTCTTTTTCTTTTCTCCAACAAGTTTGTCTACCATCTTCCACCCTCTGCACACGACCGAGCCAGCTGATTCTTCGTGCTTTTATGAAGCGCAGTATGTCCTCATTCTTTATTAAGTTTATCAGTTCCTGATTATTTCTAATGCGCCATACACCCTGGATGCAAACCGGTTCAAAAATACGCCTTAAAATAACATTAATATAATGTTGTATCGTATTATGGTGTTCGCAATCGAATTTTAATGCATTGTATTCATATTAATACATTTTCAACTTATTTTATTATTATTTCCAATTTCATCGTTGAACGTGGATTTTGAGATTTTTAAGGACATATTTTTTTGATTTGAATGTTTTTTGTCACTCTCGTTCTCCGTAAAAAATATTTTTTACCATTTTATATTAGAGTGTTCCTTGTGCAAATCTTTGATTATGCCTCACTTACGTACTGTGACACTTAATGATGACTGTTGATCTTCGTAATATGCTATGAGCGCACGCAATTATTCTGTTCCATTTGTGTTGGATTTAAAACGTTTCGATCACTTTAGTTTGAATTGCAAGAAATCAAATTTTTAAAATTAACTGATTTTCGTCTTTAATTTTAACTACGTTACACGCTGTTCTTCAAACTAGAGTGCCGACTTATCCGGCAAACAAATTTGTTTCTCATTAGGTTTTTTGTACACTAAGGGCACAAGTAGAACATAAATGGCTAATTCTATCTAAGCACAGAACTGCCATGCGCAAAAATCTTTTACAGTATCGGCGTGTAGTTTCTGAAACTGGTTACAAGATTCTTTAAAGTCGATCAATGGCCGAGCTGAGTTCTCAAGGTCGCTTAAACAATTTTATATCTTGTTCCGGATGTGCATATTCATGAGGTATATTTTGTTCGGGATGTGTATATTCATAAGGTATGTCTTGTTCAGGATGTGTATATTCATGAGGTATATCTTGTTCAGGATGTGTATATTCATGAGGTATATCTTGTTCGGGATGTGTATATTCATGAGGTATATCTTGTTCGGGATGTGTATATTCATGAGGTATGTCTTGTTCGGGATGTGTATATTCATGAGGTATATCTTGTTCGGGATGTGTATATTCATGAGGTATATCTTGTTCAGGATGTGTATATTCATGAGATATATCTTGTTCGGGATGTGTACATTCATGAGGTATATCTTGTTCGGGATGTGTATATTCATGAAGTATATCTTGTTCGGGATCTGTATATTCATGAGGTATGTCTTGTTCGGGATGTGTATATTCATGAGGTATAGCTTGTTCGGGATGTGTACATTCATTACGTATATCTTGTTCGGGATGTGTATATTCATGAGGTATATCTTGTTCGGGATGTGTACATTCATGAGGTATATCTTGTTCGGGATGTGTATATTCATGAGGTATAGCTTGTTCGGAATGTGTACATTCATTACGTATATCTTGTTCGGGATGTGTATATTCATGAGGTATATCTTGTTCGGGATGTGTACATTCATGAGGTATATCTTGTTCGGGATGTGTATATTCATGAGGCAGGTTTGTACATATTTTTTATTGTACGAATGTGAGCGTGTTTAGTTTATGTAAATTGTTTTATTTAATGCGCAAAACGGTTTTGTTTTATTTTAAATACTATTATTATTAGTTTATTGTCTTGTCTTTCAATTAATTATTTAGCACAATATAACTGCTTTGTTTTATTTTTATTACTAAATTTGTTAATGCATGCTTTTGTTTTAAGTTGTTGAGATTAAGTGGAAGAGAGGATATAATGGGCCTAACTTGGCCTCAAATAAAAAAGACAATCAGTCTTTCTTTTTCTCCATTTCTCTCCTTATCTCTCGGTCTCTCTTTCTCTCTCTCTCTCTCTCCCTCCCTCTCTTTGGGGTTATGTAAAGGAAAAGACATTATGGTTCTAACATCGCTGCTTCAAAATAAAAGCCATAAAATCAGTTAATCAATATTTCTGTATGTGTGTGTGTGTGTGTGTGTGTGTGTGTGTGTGTGCACGCGCGCGCAAGCACGTGTGTGCGCAACGCTGGAGGTTAAACATTTTTTTGTAATTGAAGAAATTTTGATTTTAAGCACAAAAACCTCTTAAGAGAGTTGTTATAAGGAAGTACAATTTAACAATGAAGAATGACTTTAGAACTGAACTGACTTTAGATTGACTTTAGTACTATAAATGAACTGTTGCGTAAATAGTGTCCTTAAAGACACAGATGCTAGATGGATTAAAAAAAAAACTTAATCGATGGTTGGTTAGATCAAGTTAAATCTGTTTAAAACTTTCTCTTTGATGTAAATCAAGAAATCGTTGCACGAGCGTGCTCGCAAATAATTGCGACATAGGTGGTGGTGGGGGGAATAAATAGCATTCCATAACGCGAGTGAATGCGGCTTACACGGGGATTTCACACGACATGTGATATGTTTGTCGTGGTTGCTAGGCGACGTCATGGTAACAATGCATTCCGCCCCTCTTCACTGCTGGGGCAAGAACAGAGAATTCGACAACCGAATGAATAAGAACTACATTTCAAAACTACAATAATATCGTACGCTTTAACGCATATAAATATTTCATTTATTTGATTAAGGATTACTCAAATAATTCGGAATGCTTCAAACAGAAATGTGTTTGTACTTTAAGTAAGAGATATGTACATTTGTTGTTACTTCTTTCATTATCATTTTTGACATCCGAAAATGTAGCATCGTTTAGTTTTAAAATTGTTAGACTGAAATCAAAATACGAATTTCATTTCAGTTGTGGGCTGTAACGTTGTTGAACTAAAACACACATGTTAAACGAATTTTATATTTTTGTTTTGTAACCGAATATCCTGTAAAGGTACTAATTTAAAATGCAACAGTGCTTCACTTTAGTAAAATAAACAAAAAGCTAAGTTAGGCTTTAAGTCTTTTTTACATTATCGTTACTTTTCATACGAGTATTCTGGCAAAAAATAAAAATAAAATAATTGATTTATTTAGTTTTCAATTAGCTGCACATCGTGTAGGCTATTATATCTCCATACTTCTCAAAGAGTTATTCAATTAAGGAAAATCACGCTTTAGAATTATTAACGAGCAAGTTTCGGAACTGAGAGCCAAATTGCTTAATGAACTAGACATTAGTGCCCCGGGGGGTGGTGGGTGGTTGGGGGGGTTTATTGGGTAAATTACCGGCGGTATTGATTTATTATACAATCTAACAAACCACACTGGAATATATATTACAAACTTGGAACTTTGAACAATACCTTTCATTGTGTTCAATTGTAATGTTTTGTTTTACTTCTTGGGTAAAAACTCTTCGCGAACATTTTTTAATGAAAGTATTACAAAAAACCTTGCCATATAAAACTATTTAACTTACCTCATTAAAAAAGATCAACAATACAACAATTGTTAAAAAAACATTTTACGCACTGGATTTCAACAATTTATAGTGCTTGAAAATTATACAATAGACTATTCAACTTTTTAGCTCCATTTAAGCTCTAATTTGTGAGGAGTCTGCGTGATAGCTGAGTGAGAGACACTCAGCAGAATGATTCGAACCTTTCTCCAATGTAGTGTTTTCTAGCACTGAGTGGGTAGGGCTCAGCAGAATGATTCGAACCTTTCTCCAATGTAGTGTTTTCTAGCACTGAGTGGGTAGGGCTCAGCAGAATGATTCGAACCTTTCTCCAATGTAGTGTTTTCTAGCACTGAGTGGGTAGGGCTCAGCAGAATGATTCGAACCTTTCTCCAATGTAGTGTTTTCTAGCACTGAGTGGGTAGGGCTCAGCAGAATGATTCGAATCTTTCTCCAATGTAGTGTTTTCTAGCACTGAGTGGGTAGGGCTCAGCAGAATGATTCGAACCTTTCTCCCGTGTAGTCTTTTCTGGACTCAGCACTTCTTCTTTCATCTAAGTATAGAACTGCAGATAAAACTAGATACAAACCGACGGCAGTCAGCATGTATTTTTTTTTTAATCATTGCTATACATGCTGCATTACCTATTCTTTTAACATTTCAACCACGATTGTAGAGATACTGTAATATGTTTCAAGTACGGTCAATATGAATAAATTCATATTTACTGTAATATGAATATGAATATGAATTAGTGTAATACCGTACTGTAATATGAAAAAATTCAAGTACGGTTAAGTAGGTAAATGTAAAGAATTACTCACATTAATCAAAATTTTGGCGTTTCATTGACCTGAAACAAATAAAAATGTTTATCACTGAACGTCACAATTGTATTAAAGAAGGCTTTCTTACTTCTTCATTAAAAGTACTGTGATTAAAATAATTCATTTGTCTACGCACATTGGTGAAGACTAAACTTATTAACCGATTCTGATGAAATTGTGAATTTCCCTCACTTAGAGAATATTTTAAAGTTTGTCAAGAAAATTTATTTTAAGGCCAGTTTTTGTCAAAAACTTTTAAAAGTTGGCTAAACTTACAGCGGATCTGCTTAATCAAATGTTGCTCAAAATTTAGTTTCAAACTATCCAAACCGTATAACCATCGTTTAAGTGTCTGCATGTCCGAAAATGTAGTCGGAAAATGTAAAGGAAAACTGTAAACAATAAATAAAACTGACCGCTATAGATTTTTGAGGAAATCACATAGGAACTTTCAATGTGATGAAGTTCAATTTAAACTGTTAAATGCGAAACGTGCATTTCGCAACGCGTCTTGTATCGATATTTCTTTAGGCCTGAAACGTACAAACATAGCCTACTTGTATCGATATTTCTTTAGGCCCGAAACTTTTAAACATAGCCTACTTGTTTCGATATTTCTTTAAGCTTGAAACTTTCAAACATAACCTACTTGTATCAATATTTCTTTAGGCCCGAAACATTCAAACATAGCCTAATTGTATCAATATTTATTTAGGCCCGAAATATTCAGACATAGCCTAACTGTATCGATATTTATTTAGGCCCGAAACATTCAAACATAGCCTACCTGTATCGATATTTTTTAGGCCCGAAACATTCAAACATAGCCTACCTGTATCGATATTTTTTAGGCCCGAAACATTCAAACATGGCCTAATTGTATCGATATTTCTTTAGGTCCGAAACATTCAAACATAGCCTAATTGTATCGATATTTCTTTAGGCCCGAAACATTCAAACATAGCCTAATTGTATCGATATTTCTTTAGGCCCGAAACATTCAAACATAGCCTAATTGTATCGATATTTATTTAGGCCCGAAACATTCAAACATAGCCTACCTGTATCGATATTTTTTAGGCCCGAAACATTCAAACATAGCCTAATTGTATCGATATTTCTTTAGGTCCGAAACATTCAAACATAGACTAATTGTATCGATATTTCTTTAGGTCCGAAACATTCAAACATAGCCTATCTGTATCGATATTTATTTAGACCCAAAACATTCAAACATAGCCTACTTGTAACAATATTTCTTTAAGCTTGAAACTTTCAAACATAACCTACTTGTATCGATATTTCTTTAGGCTAGAAACATTCAAACATAGCCTACTTGTATCGATATTTTTTAGGCCCGAAACATACAAACATAGCCTACTTGTATCGATATTTCTTTAAGCCCGAAACATTCAAACAAAGCCTACTTTTTATAGTTTGTAGGCCTACGTGTTTCAGTTACAGGTAAATTTTTTGCAACATATTTTCTGATACAATGTTAAATTCTGACTCGTATGAAATATGTACTAAAAAAAACAAAAAACAAAAAACTTGTAACTGTAAATTTGACTTATGAACTGACAGAAAACGGAGAGTGAAAAACGTAAGAAGCGTGTGTAACTGACCGAGAGGGCGCTATAAATTAGGGAGAAATTTTGGCTCGTGGCCCGCTGCTAGGGACATAATTACCTCTGCTCTTCCTGACACAGGGATACAATCTACAGGCGACGGCCAGACCTCACAAACTTTACATCACACAGTGGGCCGGGTGTTTTAGTTAGACTAATTACAGGGCACTGGACGCGGGGCTACTTGGTCTGCAGCGACTTGTGTTAAACATTATAATAATATGTTTGTTCATGTGTGTAACGACATTTAAACTTGTAAATTGCTCGTTTATGCTTGCTTTCAGTTTTAAAATATTCTCAAAACTCTTTCATCATGCCGTGTTCTTGATGCGTTAAAAAATGCTATTCGTAAGAGAAAAAATCGTGAATAATTCTACATATTTTATGATAAACGTCTGCAAAGTCAGTCAAGAGGAACGGATCTTTTTTACTTTCCTATTCTGAATTTTTGGAAAAAAACATGCATACATCATTAGTTATCCGTACTTACTTGAGCTACAAATACTTTTAGGGCTAAATATCACATTACGAAAGGAAAATCCCCCAAAAATCAAATTAGGAAAAGGAATTTGTTATCTAAAACGAATTTGTAAAAAACACACACGCTCGCACGCACGCAAGGCTAAAATGTATAAAATATTTTGGCATTTAACGATCATGAAACATGAATGCATGTCACAGTGTATATAAAATGTTTAGACGACCGAAATACTTCCTCTCTGTAAAAACAAGGAAATATAAAATAATCGTGGTACGCAGCTGTCTCGTTGACGAGTAAAAATGAGTTTCAAAAAGTAACGACGTTGAATAACATAAACGTAAAAGAACATTTCTGTAGGCCTACATTGGATGCACACTTATGTACTTTGCGTTGTGTGTTTCACAAAAGTTGTAGAATTTTGACTATTTTTCAAAAAGAGAAGAGAAACGTTTTAGGTACTACAATTAGTTAATTTTACTTTCATAAGTAATATAAAAAACAAAAAGCATTAAAGTAACGTTCGTATCAAGTATGTTAAATACAACACAGATAATAAAACAAAACCCTCGTATTTATGTTATTTAACTAAACATATAAAATGTTTAACAAGAGAATTATTTTGGAATGATAAATAAAATCGTTCAAAAATTTCACGGGAAATGCTCAGTTGTGATTTTTAAATAAAAATTCTGCTTTATTGTCTAGACTCGCTAAAGCACAGGTGATTTTAATACATTATGTTTGCTGCTCTTATATTTCGTGAATTAACTGGAAAATAATTTTACCCTCTCTGCTGAGAAACTCCTCAGACCAAAAGGCGGATTGAGGCATTCTACAAAGAATAAGAATATAAGATAAATAAAATAATATTCTGAAACATTTAATACGTTGTTTCTTTTGCAAGACTAAATTATTAAATTACGTTCTTACAGAATATCTCACAAGGTTGTTTAATGTTCAGAGTTATGATGGGAAGCGTAATGAGAAGTTAAATTATTAGAGTTGCTCTAAAACACTTACTTTCGGCACTTAATAACTTGTCTTTAATAGTCTGAAACCGCTGCCGTGCGAAGTGCAATTTCAACACAAGAATTTTGAATGTTATAAGTTGTGCGTAATTTTAAAAAAGGAAATGTTTTAATTTTCTGGTTTGTCTATTTACAATGTGAACCAGAAAGTGTCAAAATGTGAAACCAGAAAGTGGAAATATTTGCACAATGTGAAACCAGAAAGTTGAAATGTTTGCACAATGTGAAACCAGAAAGTGGAAATGTTTGCAAAATGTGAAACCAGAAAGTGGAAATGTTTGCACAATGTGAAACCAGAAAGTGGAAATTTTTGCAAAATGTGAAACCAGAAAGTGGAAATGTTTGCACAATGTGAAACCAGAAAGTTGAAATGTTTGCACAATGTGAAACCAGAAAGTGGAAATGTTTGCACAATGTGAAACCAGAAAGTGGAAATGTTTGCACAATGTGAAACCAGAAAGTGGAAATGTTTGCACAATGTGAAACCAGAAAGTGGAAATGTTTGCACAATGTGAAACCAGAAAATGGAAATGTTTGCACAATGTGAAACCAGAAAGTTGAAATGTTTGCACAATGTGAAACCAGAAAGTTGAAATGTTTGCACAATGTGAAACCAGAAAGTGGAAATTTTTGCACAATGTGAAACCAGAAAGTGGAAATTTTTGCACAATGTGAAACCAGAAAATGGAAATGCACAATGTGAAACCATAAAGTGGAAATGTTTGCACAATGTGAAACCAGAAAGTTGAAATGTTTGCACAATGTGAAACCAGAAAATGGAAATGTTAACACAATGTGAAACCAGAAAATGGAAATGTTCTGTCAAGCAGTACACATATGGAGCATTCTGTTTTTCAAGAAAACTAATAAAGTATTTGTTTAAAAGTAGAAACATCAAAGCATATTTTAAAATGTTATGTAATGAGTAATTTATTACTTATGCCAAGTCTAACATGTAGGCTATTTAAGGTGGTTCTGGATTTTAAAAATATTTAATTATGGCATATCGGCTTAATCAAAAATGTAACGTAAACATATTAATTTTGCAAAAATTTATAACGCATTTCTCCAATAAAACGTAATTTCGATGAAAAACAGTTTGTAATAAGAACAAATAAACGTGTTTTTCAGAATTAGAGGTCTGTTGGATTGTCAAAAACACAATACTGCAATTTTAAAGTAGATTTTGAAAGCGTAACGGGAAATTATGCGGCTTTTAACACCGATTAAAAAGATAAAATCAGATTTTCAATAAAGTGTAAAATAAAAAAGTCATGTTTTTTTTCTAAATAGCCACCACTTCGAAACGTTGAATGTTTTTCTGAGTAACAGACATGTTCAATGTAATTCCACAATCAATTTTTTGTAATGTTTGAATCAAATCGAACCAAAATTGTGACGTGAGAGTGCACAAGCACATTCTTTTGCGATTCCTCAAAAGTTATTAAGATGTGCTCTTTACAAGGTCACGGTAGCCGCCTCGGTGGCCTAGTTGATAGCGTACTGGGCTTTCATCCCGAGGACCCGGGTTCGATTCCCGGCCAGGGCTTGGCATTTTCATACGCTATAAATCATCCCATCGTCTGCATTAGCCCAAGTGTGCACAATAGTCGGACTAAGTTATGCCGATATGCGACAATCAGGACAAACAGAAATGGAAAAACTGTACAAATGTTTATAATATAGAAAATTTAAATATATTCACACGACATATGTGTGCTGGAACATGTTGTCAGTGAGGAGTCGCCAATATTTGCTTTCTGTCGGGCGGCGACGGTCTGGAGCAAAGAAATTGAAATTTTACACAAATGGGGTTGAAATAAATTTCAGCAAACATGTCAAGTACGGTTTCAGTACACACGGTTCATGCTCATTGAATACATAAGTAAAAAAGTAAATAAAGTAAATAAATAAAATTAAAATAAAAAAAAATAAATAAAAATTAAAAAAGAACACGCATTTTTTACATTGCTTGTCCTTTTATTTGAATAAGAACTTTATTGTTTAGAATAAACAGATTTCTAGACGCAATAAAAGTAATAATATGTCATTGTTACATTAAAAACAAACTTTTTTTTTTAAATTTACCTCAAACGCTCAACAGACGTGAACATAACCTATAAAACAGCCGAAAAGTTATAAAATAAGGACACAGATTAAGCAATTAGATATAAAGTTAAAACCAGAAATTTATACGAAGCTTTAAGTGTCGAGAAGTACAATTAAGCTGTGCTAATGCAACAGAAAACTGAAAACAGAAACAAAAACTATTTGATGTCTTTAAATTTGATGTCTTAATAATATATATATATATATATATATATATATATATATATATATATATATATATATATATATATATATATATATATATGTTCATATGTATATATATATATATATATATATATATATATATATATATATATATATATATATATATATATTACATATGTATGTATATATATATGTGTATATATATATATAGATCAATTATCGTTTTTGTGCCAAAGTGGCAGGATTCCTACTAATGTTAAAAACAGCACTAGAGAGTTTCTATGTCTCAACTATAGCAGGAAAGTCAACCTAAATTTAATAGGTAAAAAGATATAATTTGGTGAACTGGGTCAAACATTGGTTAGGAATTAATTGCACTGCACAACTTCACACCTGCTACAATAATCAATGTCAGATAAGTTCCTACTAGTATCATTAAGTTAAGCCTTTATATATAAACATTAAACTTAAAGGCAGAACACTAAGATTGAAAAACAGATAATACGCCGATTCTGTTTTTCACATGTTTATTTTGAAGCTTCATCGCAAAAGTATTTAAGTTGGTTTTATAAGTTCTTCCGCCAAAATAAAATCTTATAATCCAGCACACTACGTACTGAAGCAATCTTAAAGTGCGTCGTTGGCACATTTCTCTTAGAAAGAAATCTGAAGAGAAGAAAATACTTGAAATCGTTCAAAACGTTTCACAAATATCAAGAAATTTACTTAATGAAGTTTAGGGTGTATATACAAACAAGACACACACACACACACACACATATATATATATATGAAGTATATACATATGAACTCTCTCTCTCTCTCTCTCTCTCTCTCTCTCTCTCTCTCTCTCTATCTATATATATATATATATATATATATATATATATATATATATATATATATATATATATATATATATAGAGAGAGAGAGAGAGAGAGAGAGAGGATAGAGAGAGAGAGGAATCAACTTGGTATTGGATGTATAGAGGATAAACTTTCAAAAGAAATATGGGAAAAAATTTAAGAAATACAGCGTCAATACTAGCAACACATCCACTAAATTTAAAACTAAAAAATTTTAAATTTTAAACTTTCCCCATAGTAAAATATACAGGACGCACTGTGTGACAGCAAGGGAAGAGCTTTGCTCATTCAGTATTCTGAACATCACGTGACAAACCCACACATCACGCTAAGCCAGAAATCTGGTGACAATCTATCGAAACACAGATCCCTTTATAGCGAAGTATGCGATACAAAGGTCTCTTGATCCTTTAGCACATATACTCGGCTAACAGCTGGGACACAAGTAACGAGTTTCTTTTGCATTTGACAAAATCTCCTCGCAAGGATCACACAAACACACAATCTTACTGCAACGTTATTTATAAAACACAAGCACACAGATCGTTTCTGTAAGTTTATAAGCAAAGATCGGATCAAGAGACGCATAAAGGTGACGCGATTCTGAATATTTACAAGCCTAATGCTTCGTCAAAGAAAACCTTAAGGTTCGTCTGACGCAGAATATGAAAGTAGATCCTAATAGAATATTTAATAGTGGAATATGTAATGCAGCCTTGGGTAAACAAAATAAATGGGACTTTTATGGGGAATACTTGGAACGTTGTTCAAGGTAAAAGGGTGTTTTATTTTATACCAGCGATAAGCAAACAGGTTTGTAATAAACTTTTGTGTTTATATTTTCTTGTAAGGGTCAATAGCTAAAACTAAAATTCTGACTTGAGAAGTTATATTTATTTAGTTTATATTATTTATTATTTAAATGAGAGATCTAAGATAGTTTTATTGGCAGTATTCATAAAAATATATAAATTACTAAAACAATTAAAAAAATATAAATAACTAGGATTAGGACCTATTTTTCACAGTTAGTGGTTTTTAACAAGCCTTATATAGTCACTGTGTTCAGTATAATGATCTGCCTTCACTAGCTTCGTCAATTCTACTTTCTTTGACGCGTTTCGGAGAACCTCCATCTTCAAAAACTATATCTATACTCATTTAATATAATCTATTAAGTACAGATATAGTTTTTGAAGATGGAGGTTCTCCGAAAAGCGCCAAAGAAAGTAGAATTGACGAAGCTAGGGAATGCAGATCATTATACTGAACACAGTGATAATAATGCTAGTAGAAAAGAAGAATAATGTAAAAAGAAGCCTTATATAGATTAACGCGGTTTCGAAACGTTAGTTTTATCTTCAGGTCAAATCCCTCTGAAGATTTGACAAGTTGTTCAGGTAGTCACAAACTTAACAGAATATTGAAATACATAACACTACATAATTACATGAATTTGTTAATACAGATTTTGGGCGGTAAAGACTCATGTTCTGGTAGTGTTTGGTCAACTAAATTTTATCCTTTTCCATTTGAATATAATCGTATAATTGTGCAATGTTGTGATACGTGTTTGAATGTTCTGTTGACTTTGTAACGACCTCACGCCAGAGGGCTTTGGCCAACTGTACGGCCTGAAGATAAAACTAACGTTTAGAAACCGCGGTAGCCTAAGTAAGGTTAGTTAAAGACCACTAGACGGTGAAAATATGTCATAAGCCTAATTATTGAAACCTGTGTTCCAGTAATACAACCGTATTACAATAATGAAAAAAAGTCAACGTTAGTAAATAAAATAGGTAAAAAATGAAGTAGATAAAACACAATAAAATAAATCAATTCGTATACAAAACTTTATTTTCTTGGACAACTAGATCATATTACTGTACTATTGTTCGCAGTATCACATCATACTACTCTTCGCAAAAAACCCTTTCATTAAACATTTCGAAAAATATGTTTTGTTCATGCTATTTTCAAAAGTCAAAAATATTTTTTTAAGAGTTAACCGTACGTTACATTATTTCCGTTAATCCAAACTAAATAAAATCGCTACCTGAAGTTACTTAGCTAACTGTTCATATTGATTGATTGACTATTTAAGATCGAACGACTGATTTGAAAGTCCCAAAAGAACGTAAGCGGTATAATTGACCGTAACGGTCCGCTTGACTGGTTGGATGTGCAGGAAGCACGGTTCTGGCAATTAAAAGCATGTTATGCAAATTGTATTTACTTAAGCATTAACCAACTCGGGCACGAAACAAATGTACACGATCTGATTAAAAGGCCAAAATATTCCAGAAGCGAGTTCATTTCATGTTAATTAGAATATTCAGATATTGTTGTCCGTTCGTCGTTACAGCCATTTGTGCACGTGCATGTGTACGTATTTAAATTTAATGGACACATCAGTAAAAATGCTAAAAAAATGCTGATCTTCTGCATTCTTAATAGCGGCAAGTTACTTCGGACTACTTGCACACGAGGTCATTGCACTTAATTTCATAAAAAGGTGTCAGACCGAATGAAATGTTTAATCTGTTTCTTAAAATCAAATATTCACGAAGTGTAAGTGAACGCGTGTGTTTTTAAAATTTTAAACAAGTAAAAAAATTTGTCTAAATACGAAACTATTAACAAAAGCTTCTCTGTGCAAAACGCAAAACATTTTTTTCAAAAACTGTTTATCTTGAAAAAATATTGTCTCATAGACATACGATTGTTCACAAATTTTACACATTTAATAGTTCGCTATTACGCGCACGCGCTGATAACGTGAACTTGCGTGCAAGATGCCTAGTCGAATTATTGTTGTCACTCTTATTGATTAGGCAAACAGTAAACAAGTCGAAGTCAGGAATAATCTATGAGATAAAACAAGAAATTATTGAATTCGTGACCGTTAATTTCAGCAACAAATGAACACCTTGTAAGTTTAGATTACTTACAATTACATGTCGACAAACAGTTTCAATAATTTATATCCTATTATGCGGTAGAACTCCAACTTTTTTCGCCAGGCTTGTACGGAGTGAATGTCCAAGGTATCACTATAATACACACACGTGCGCACGCACACACACACGCACACGCGCACACAATACACACACATACACACACGTGGGCACGCACACACAAAACACACACACACACATGGGCACGCACACTCACACTCACACTCTCTCTCTCTCTCTCACACACACACACACACACACACACACACACACACACACACACACACACACACACACACACACACACACACACACACCCACAACACGCACTCACACAGAACACACACACACAACACACACACACGCACACACATACACACACAACACACACTCACACACAACACACACACGTGGGCACACACACTCTCTCTCTCTCTCACACACACACACACACACACACACACACACACACACACACACACACACACACTCACACACACGTGGACACGCACACTCATACACACACACACACACACACACACAGGACACACACACTCACACACACACGTGGATACGCACACGCACATACACACACACACACACACACACACACACACACACACTCTCTCTCTCTCTCTCACACACACACACACACACACACGACACATAACACACACACTCACACACACACACACACGTGGACACGCACATTCTCTCTCTCTCTCTCTCTCTCACACACACACACACACACACACACACACACACACAATCACACAAACACACATTCGAGACACACACACACACACACATTTTTATTATTGCCTACAATTATCTGTTTGTCGTAGGTATTAATTGTTCTATAAATATTAATTACAACACAAGTTTAAATGGCATAAAATAAAATTGTTAAATCACAAAACTTCGCCTTTCTGTTTGTGAAGTTACTTTAGCACTCGGATGTATGTGACAATATTGCTTTACAAAACAAAGTACCGTCACTAACAGAATACTATAACGCAGAGTACCGCCATGAAAGTGTTATTATTGTAATAATTGATATTTGCATAATATACATGGTGGTTTATATTAAACAGTGTTTATTAAGGCAATGTTTTTGTGTTCGCTTTGTAAAATATCTCCAGTTCTGCCGCAGCGACGTTTAATACTGTACAAAATAAATCACTTGACAAAGCAGCCGCAGTAGGCCTACACTACAAGAAGGAGGCACTTCTCTGCAAGACAAATCGTGAGAGGCCTAACTGCGTGTGTTCTTGTCTGCGAGATTTATTCGCCATTTTCATTGTAATTAATATAAAATACTAAAAAATAATAAAAAACTAATATTTATTGTAAAGCATGTACTGAAACCAATACTACGGCTCCATGTGGTTATTTACGGGACAGTTTGTGCTTTTATAATAATTAGTTCTGGGTCCAATATTACATTAATTGCAAATAAAATCATTTGTTCTGTTTATACTTAAAAATGTGTTTCCGAATTGAATTTGTTTGTGTTTTACATTTACTGATACCTATAATTCCATTGCTGCCTCAATCAGAAAAGTTTTCTTTAAGAGTGCAGCACAAAATTTGGAATTATCAAAGGCTACTTATATAATAAACGCTTAGGCATATTTGTGAATCATGAAGGCTATATTATATAGTAATTTTTGCCGTATTGAAATAAAAATAGAGTACATATACTTTAATCTTAAAAACACCAGTACACACCCAAACACACGCACGCACGCACGCATGCACGCGCGCGCGCGCACACACACACACACATAAACAAATTAAGCTCGTGTGTGTATTTTAATTAGAAATGTATCTTGTGTATTTTACATGTTACACTTTTTTACTTTATGTTAATGTTATTATTTTTAAGTAATTATTTTGAAAAAATATATCTGTCAACGAAACAAATTTATACGTTTGTGCTTGGAGACTGAATAAAACTCCTCAGTTTTATAATCTAACTTACAATGCGACTAACAGTGTAACACTTTGTGCACAACTTACAAGAAAACTATTGTATTTTACAATAATGGTGAGTTATTAATAAACAGAAACTTTCCTTAACTATATCTCGATTTATACCTGCGAACCCTAGGGAAGGAGGGGAAGGAGGGGAGAGGAGTGTATTCCAGTTCGTTTATTTATCTATGGAAAGTGAAAAGGCCGCTATCAGAATAATTCCACACATTACGCGAATATAATAGTTGTACTCGTAACACTTAATCAACGTACTAACAATCAACTATTTAACTTCCAGGACTTTCAAAAATAAGTTAACAATTCTAATGGTTTTGATTTCATTATTTGTTTTCCAAACTTCGAGAAAAACTTTCTTATATTCAACTGTTATTTTCATTACTTTTTATTATTCGTTGTAAGTGAGAACTTGATATATATATATGTACGATGATGTATATGGTGATTTACATACCCCTGCAGTTTAAATGGAGAAAACGATTGTTTAATCAAAGTGTTTTATAATTTCGTGATGGATAGATGATGGAAAGAAACTCACAATATCTTTGGCAGTAGTACTTTTTACAGGATCGAGTGTATTGTAAAACAATCAGTTCATTGAAGAAGCAGTTGATTGAAAATGTAACTAAAACAATACATTTAGAAATGCTGCTCGTTTCAGTTGCATAGGAAACTTTTAATTATCACACTCACACACACTCTCTCTCTCTCTCACACACACACACACAACACACACACACGCACACACATACACACACAAGACACACACACACACAACACGCACTCACACAGAACACACACATACACACACACACACAACACGCACTCACACAGAACACACACATACACACTCACACACTCTCTCTCTCACACACACACACACACACACACACACACACACACACACACACACACACACACACACACACACACACAACACGCACTCACACAGAACACACACACATACACACACAACACACACTCACACACACACACACACACACACACACACACGTGGGCACACACTCTCTCTCTCACACACACACACACACACACACACACACACACACACACACACACACACACACACACACACTCACACACACGTGGACACGCACACTGTACACACACACACACACACACACACACACACACACACACACACACACACACACACACACACACACACACACACACACACACACACACACACACTCACACACGTCGGCATATTATACACAGTGCCCACTACGGACACGTGTATATTGGAGATTGAGTAAACAGACCTCAAATGACGGTCGATTTGATCATCTGTGATAATAACACAAACACATATGAAACTGGCATAAATTTGCTATACATAATTGTTTGGTTTCAAAGTAAAATTTAAATTTATTTTTGAAAGGTCTTTTATTACTACAGAACCTAAGGGAGATGTAATACTATTTTGTGAACTTTCCTCCTCTCTGACTTAAACCTCAATGGGCCTTTATTCATCTCAGAGATATTACTTTCAATAAAACAACATTATTTTGTACCGAAAATAATGATTATGTTTTTCTAGTACAAGTGATACTACACAAATTTAAGTTACTTAATCAATTTTTTATTCATGAATTTGTACAATCTTTAGGTATTTCCGAAACAGCCTAACACAAAACTTGCACAAAATCGTGCATCTATTATTGACTGGACAAACATATAATTACAAAGACACACAATATAGACTCAGTTGAACTTAAAACAAACACATATAGTGGTGTTACAGTACAAACACCATGTTTATAACATCATAGTGCAACACAATGGAACAATGTGTTTGCGAACTTTCTTTGAAGGTTTGCGACAACTTTACGCAATTCAACTTTAATTCTAACCAAGTTCTAGAACGAAGCTTAAGTTTAGTTTTGTTCCTGCTTTCATCAGTTAGGCACCCTTATCTGTTTTCACCCCTTTGTCACTCAAAATAACACAATGGTTAAGGGTTGGTAAATGTATCAAATAAATGTTTCATATTCTCAATAACAATAGCTTTATTATCTTTACCAATTTGGGAACTTTGTAGCAAAATATTCAAATATGGGATAGAGCTTCGTTACCTTACTACGTGGAAGAAGTATGGGGAAACGAAAAATGTTGAATAATAGTTATTCATACCATTATGTTTTCTCAAATTCGACACTTGGATATATTTTTCTTGTTATTATTCTCTGCGGACAGACAAAACTAAGCACCACGCAAATGTCACTTCATTTCCTTCCTCTTCCTCCGTCTTTCCTTCATTCTCTCAGAATGCTTCGCCCTTTTCTCCTCCCCTGCGCTCCTTCCTCTCCTCTACAAGAACCTTTATATTTGAAAGTCTTTCCCAAAACTGGTCTCTGTCCTGACAGCCCTCATCCGTGATTCTCAGTCCCCTGAGTTCTTCTTTCATCTGCTTGGTGTATCCTCCCTGACTCTTCAAGTTGAATATCTTGTCAACAATTTGTTTATTCATCCTCGTTGGATCCATTCTGACCATGTGTCCGTAAAACCTCAGCCGTCTTTTCCTGATCGCTGTTTCCAGGTCTTCTATTCCTTCATATATCTCCTTGTTTGATCGTAGCCTGTACTTCCCCTGTACCACTCTTGGGCCGTAAATCCTTCTTATTCTTCTTTCAGTCTTCAATAGTTTTTCCAGATTTGGAAGGTGTGACGTTTCCACGCCACACTATCACTGGTTTTACCACAGCATTATAGTGCCTTATCTTTGCGTTAATGGACAAGTTCTTTTTGTTATATACATCTTTAGTGGCGAAGTTTAGTCTTTGCAATTGAAGCTTTCTGTTTTCCATTGTCTCCTTATCACTTCCGTTGTTGCTGATGATCTCTCCGAGGTATTTAAACCGCTTTGTGACCCTTATATATATATATATATATATATATATATATATATATATTTATATTATATAAAGTATTATTTTTATTTTTACATATGTGTATTTTTCTAATTTTGTATTATAGTGGTAAGCTGCAAGTTACAAGAAAACATACTGTAAGTGTGGTTGTTTTTTAAGAAAACCTATTTGCAGTGTCTGTTATCAAATTTATCTCTGAGAAGCTGAGATAAAACGAATTGGTCGCATTATGATCCAAAATTGTTCTGAAGGTATAGGCAAAAATCTGGTTCAAAATCTAAAAGATCACATTGAACAGAAATTTAGTCATAAAAATTTTCTCATTGATTGTTTGAAAAATTTGAAGATTTATAACCTAATTTGTATTTTGAGGTTTGCAGCCGGAAAAAATATACTGAAAAGAGCAAATATATTGTAACCAATATATAATATTGTAAACAATATATTTTGTTTTAATATTTTCAAAGTAAACACTTGAAAGAAAGTAAAAAATACAGATGATTGCTTTATATTGTCGCAGGATAATGTTTAGAACAATACCTAACCTTTAATTGTAAATTCTGGAGGATATATAGTTTTGAAAGTGTGCAAAATCAATGATAAATAAATAAATAAATAAATATATTTATATATAAATATATATTTTGAAGTGAATTCCTTTAAACATAAATACCACTCCACAAAGTTTATTATAAGATAACGTAGGATTACTTAAAATCACTAGTAAACAAAGTAAACTCACTAGTAAACAAAGTAAAATCACTAGTAAACAAAGTAAAATCACTAGTAAACAAAGTAAACTCACTAGTAAACTAAGTAAACTCACTAGTAAACAAAGTAAAATCACTAGTAAACAAAGTTAACTCACTTGTAAACAAAGTAAACACACTAGTAAACAAAGTAAAATCATTAGTAAACAAAGTAAACTCACTAGTAAACTAAGTAAACTCACTAGTAAACAAAGTAAACTCACTAGTAAACAAAGCAAACTCACTAGTAAAGAAAGTAAAATCACTAGTAAACAAAGTAAACTCACTAATAAACAAAGTATACTCACTAGTAAACAAAGCAAACTCACTAGTAAACAAAGCAAACTCACTAGTAAACAAAGTAAACTCACTAGTAAACAAAGTAAAATCACTAGTAAACAAAGTAAACTCACTAGTAAACAAAGTAAAATCACTAGTAAACAAAGTAAACTCACTAGTAAACAAAATAAACTCACTAGTAAACAAAGTAAACTCACTAGTAAACTAAGTAAACTCACTAGTAAACTCACTAGTAAACAAAGCAAACTCACTAGTAAACAAAGCAAACTCACTAGTAAACAAAGTAAAATCACTAGTAAACAAAGTAAAATCACTAGTAAACAAAGTAAAATCACTAGTAAACAAAGCAAACTCACTAGTAAATAAAGTAAACTCACTAGTAAACAAAGTAAAATCACTAGTAAACAAAGTTAACTCACTTGTAAACAAAGTAAACTCACTAGTAAACAAAGTAAAATCATTAGTAAACAAAGTAAACTCACTAGTAAACTAAGTAAACTCACTAGTAAACAAAGTAAACTCACTAGTAAACAAAGCAAACTCACTAGTAAAGAAAGTAAAACCACTAGTAAACAAAGTAAACTCACTAATAAACAAAGTAAAATCACTAGTAAACAAAGTAAACTCACTAGTAAACAAAGTAAAATCACTAGTAAACAAAGTAAACTCACTAGTAAACAAAATAAACTCACTAGTAAACAAAGTAAACTCACTAGTAAACAAAGTAAACTCACTAGTAAACTAAGTAAACTCACTAGTAAACAAAGCAAACTCACTAGTAAACAAAGTAAAATCACTAGTAAACAAAGTAAACTCACTAGTAAACAAAATAAAATCACTAGTAAACAAAGTAAACTCACTAGTAAACAAAGTAAAATCACTAGTAAACAAAGTTAACTCACTTGTAAACAAAGTAAACTCACTAGTAAACAAAGTAAAATCATTAGTAAACAAAGTAAACTCACTAGTAAACTAAGTAAACTCACTAGTAAACAAAGTAAACTCACTAGTAAACAAAGCAAACTCACTAGTAAAGAAAGTAAAATCACTAGTAAACAAAGTAAACTCACTAATAAACAAAGTAAAATCACTAGTAAACAAAGTAAACTCACTAGTAAACAAAGTAAAATCACTAATAAACAAAGTAAAATCACTAATAAACAAAGAAAACTCACTAGTAAAGAAAGTAAAATCACTAGTAAACAAAGTAAACTCACTAATAAACAAAGTAAAATCACTAGTAAACAAAGTAAACTCACTAATAAACAAAGTAAGTGTATTTGTGAGATAAAATCCGTTACAATATTAAAATAATGTAAGTTTTCTTATTAATTGTGACTTGCAGATATCTGGTAATAGAAGTGATGAAGCCTGGAAATATAAGGACCAGCCAGACTGCAAGGCGTCTGAATGCATTCTTGGCAAGACTCAGCAGCTTCGCAATGTCAAGGTCACTGTAACTGGGTCAGCTGATTGCATCTCAGTATTGTCAAGTTAATTGAAAGTATGAGTAATACAAAAGCGTGGGAATAAAGAGAGGACTTGACTAGGCGTCATTATATAATTAACAATATATAATCAACAATTTTATATAGCTTGGTTTTTTTAACTTATTAACTATTTAGTCAACTTATAAATAAAATTGAAATTATATGTTTTCTAATAAATTGAGTTCTATTGCTTGCTCAGTTCAAGTATGTACGCTAACACCACAAATCCTAAATTTAGGTCATGTTTCGTACATTTCGTTCATCATCAGGTTTTAGAAAATTCATTCTAAAATAAAAGTAGGCTGAACACTTCGCGCATATAAACTGAAACGAACTAGTATACATAGGGGTATTTTGAATATGAGCAGGGTTGGCCACCCGTGTTTACACAATGTACACCTCGATATTAGTAGAAACTAAAGTTGACGTATAGATATCTCAAAATCACGATTCTCAAGTAAAAGGAGATAAATATTTTAAAAACGTTTTGCTTGTCATTTTAACAAGATAATTTTGACGTTGGATACTTTTTAATTTTTAACTGTAGCCTATTGCTTTCGGGCATCAATCTGAATTGGAGATCCGATTAAACGGAACCGCAGACGTGATTATCAGATTATCCGAAGAAGGAAATTGAATCTGCAATCCCAACAGGACCGTCCCCTAGGATAAGTAGGCCTGTGTTTGAGGAAGGCAATGCCATTATCCCGGGCAAATAAACTGACCGGACGTGCCAGAGCGCAGCGAGTACACATCTTAGTCTTAGTTTCAGTTACAGTTTTTGTAATTTTACCGAAGTACTAAGTGTAGAGTAAAGAAATGTTGGTTAGGTTAGGCTAGGTTGGACAGTTTAATTTTACGTTAATTAAACACAGCAGTACAAACATAAAGCGGAAAAGTTACAGTACAAGTTACTTAGGCCGTCATGACGTGTGACATAAGGGATTGAAAAGAAATCATGAAATACCCTTAATGTATGACGATCTAAAAAAGATTTGAGAGAATGATCTTATTAAGGAAAGGGCTGAATAATATAGCCAAACACATTTTGACAAGAGTTAAGGTTGGACAAAATTTTCCCACAGAAATCGAAATCACGAAAGGTTATGCATGTCACAGCCAACTTAAATTAATTTAGAACGTGCGCTTGTAGTATTGAAATGGTATTCCGACTGATGACAATGTGACCTTGAATTTCATGCTTATCCAGTGATCAAATTGAAGTATATTAAAATTGTAATTTATGATTAGAAAACTGATCATAAAAGCCTTTACTGTCAAAACTGGTGACATAATCAAACACTGTGACAATTAATTGTAAATACTATTGGTTAAACTAACATGGTCTTCGTAAGAAATATTGGAAGTCTCGGGTGTTTGTTTACCAGGTTGGCAACGAGCTGGAGAGGCACAAGGTTCGGAAGGTGACAAGTGAGAAGTGCGGTTGTTGTTTACATTTGGCTCGATCCCTGCTATTTCCACCCGAACAGCTGGTGCAGAAGTTGTTCCGGGTGTTGTCAGGCTGTGGTCCTCCTCGACGTTCTGCTGAACAACGATTTTTGATTATGCGGGAACAATAATTTCTCAGATAGTCATTAGTACCAATCAGAAAAAGGAAGCGTGTACGGGAGATGCGATGTGGCGCGCTGGCAATATGCTTCGGCAGAAATATGATAATATAGCGTATTGTGAACTTTATCGCAGGGGTAGGCTAACTGAAAGCCGGAAAAGAAGTTCAAGAATTTGGTGTGGATGTCTTTCAGTTCCCCCGCAGGAACCTATTGAGAGGATTTAGACGTCCCTCGCGGTACCCGAGTCTAATACACACTTTCACTTATAACACTACACTTACGACTTTAACACTTTACACTCACACTTATATTTAGGGAGGCGATAGTAACCTCTATGTGCTTTTCGCCTTAAAAAGAAAATGTATTTCAATTCAGAAAGGAAAACTCTGTGTGTAACTCAGTTCCCATGTTGCTTAGATAATGGCGATAAAGAAATTTACGATATACTTAAGGTATATTCAATAAACGTGGGACCGAAACCATATTTAAACTTAATTTAGGCTACATTAGGCATATCTGCAGGAGAACATAAATCGTTAAACTTTCCGTTGATAAATTGAATATATAAAATAAATAAATAAAAATTACATACGCTAATCTTGCATGAATACGCTAACCATGCGATGAATATTGTCTTTTACAAGAATACAGGAAGGTAATAAAATTGAAGTATTTTTGAAAAAAATATTTTGTACACACTACCTTTTTGTACTCAACCGTTTTCTGTAAATACAATTTTTCAAGGACTGTATTTTTCCACATCTGGGGCGAAACCTTAAGCTTATAAAGTCAAGTTTGGTAATCGGCTTACTGATCAGGCTCGGCACGGCGTAGCAAAGTTAAGTCCTTCAATATTGTAGTGAAACAACAGTATAATAACAAAGTAGAATATTTAAAACACAATCGTAATTCAATTTAATTACAGTAGAGATCATATTTAGTACTAATGTTTTAAATCAAAGATGGAATATTTGAACAACTTAAGAATTATTATTTCTTCGTTTAACGGCAGAACTTTGAATGTATTTTGAGAAAGCGTTCCATAACCTATCTATCTATCTATTTATCTATCTATCTACCTGTCTGACTATTTACCTACCTATCTATCTTCCTATGTACCCGTCTACCTATCTTCCTATCTGTCTATCTTCCTATCTACCTATCTACCTATCTACATATCTATCTATCTACCTATCTGCCTATCTTCCTATCTACCTATCTACCTATCTTCCTATCTGTCTATCTTCCTATCTACCTAACTACCTATCTACCTATCTATCTATCTACCTATCTTCCTATCTACCTATCTTCCTATCTACCTATCTTCCTATCTGTCTATCTTCCTATCTACCTAACTACCTATCTACCTATCTATCTATCTACCTATCTTCCTATCTACCTATCTTCCTATCTACCTATCTTCCTATCTACCTATCTTCCTATCTACCTGTCTTCCTATCTTCCTATCTACCTATCTTCCTATCTACCTATCTACCTGTCTTCCTATCTACCTAGCTATCTATCTACCTAGCTACCTACCTATCTTCCTATCTTCCTATCTACCTATCTTCCTATATACCTATATACCTATCTACCTATCTTCCTATCTACCTATCTGCCTATCTACCTATCTGCCTATCTATCTATCTATCTATCTATATATCTATATCTATATCTATATCTATCTATCTATCTATCTATCTATCTATCTATCTATCTATCTATCTATCTATCTATCTATCTATATATATATATATATATATATATATATATATATATATATATATATATATATAGAGAGAGAGAGAGAGAGAGAGAGAGAGAGAGAGAGAGAGAGAGAGAGAGAGAGAGAGAGAGAGAGAGACAGAGACAGAAAGAGAGAGAGAGAGAGAGAGAAAGAGAGCCCATGTGCTGCACACTATACGTACTTGATAATTCAGTTCAGAAAGAAACTTTGATGAGCTACCTAGATACTTATTTCTGGAAGTTAATAGAGAGCAACGATTTTAATTTGCATTAAATGAGCGGCTAAGTGAAGTGGTGGTAGGGGACGGTGACGCTAAGTGCACTTTGTTATGAAGTGTGAGCAACTTAACCCAGAAACAGGCCGCTCTGCACGTCTGCAACAGCTGCATAGAATCAATCAACTTTGGCGCACATTATCAAACTACAGGAATCTATTTTTTTTAACTATATAAACTCTTTTTTGTTGTATGAAATTTCCATTAGTTAATCCACTTTTATGAAGTTAATTTTATTTACAAAATTTATTCTTAAAGTTATGTGGTTACAGAAACAATATTACAGTAGTTAATTTTAACGACCAAAATAACTTAAAATTTGATGTTATAGCCTCTTATTAATATATTTTCCCTCCCCCATAATTCTAATCTATCCAACAGAATTTTCTATATTACTCAGGTATAGATAGGAAAGAATTATTTGCTGCCTTTTGAGTTAATTTAGATTTCCTGTCGATAGCTTTTGAAACGGACTTGTTTTTGTTTCGACGCGGGTCCCAGTTTTTATTTGAGATTCACATCATTTATTTAAGTCGATTATAAATAATTTAATTGAACTTGATAAAGTTAATGTAATGTTTTAACACCACTGACTACTTTGTTTTCAAAAATTGCATTGACTAACAATAATTCATATATATCCCCACAGGGGTTGCAGACTAGCTGCACCTATTGAGAGGATTTAGATGTCCCTCGCGGTACCTGAGTCTAACAAACACTTACACTTACAACACTACACTTAAGACTTTAACACTTTACACTCACACTTACATTTAGGAAGCTATAATAGCTTCAATGTGCTTTTCGCCTTAAAATAACAACACACACACACACACACACACGCGCGCGCGCACACACACAAACACACACACACACACACACACACACACACACACACACACACACATATATATATATATATATATATATATATATATATATATATATATATATATATATATATGTGTGTGTGTGTGTGTGTGTGTGTGTGTGTGTGTGTGTAATTCAATCACGAATACTTGTAGCCCTAAACGAAAAGTCAGAAAATCTATAGAACTGATTATTATAGGCATATATAGCCTGTATTATTACTTTGCTTAACGTCGACACTTTATGAACGCAGTTAGACTAATAAGGACGGACAAACGATCAGCGTTAACGGGTAAAGCTACTGCGTCTCGAAACCACAACCTTGAGGTGCGCAGTTCAGAGACGCGGCAGACTGACCGTTGCCTCAGCCTTGCCCGAATATCCATTAGAACACAATCGCAGGGAGAAGAAACTGTTTAGGCAGGGCTGGTACAATTCTGTGCTGCAAAACTTATTCGAGTTTTCATCGGTAATGTCTTATTGCTTGAAATAAGATTGAAAACTTTTGATAAATGCTTTATAGTTGCCAATATTGAGCCATGATTTATTACACAACCATGGACTTAAAGTTTTTGAATGTGACAATAAAGCGCTGAATTGATACTTTTAGGTTTAAAGGTTGATTGATGGCGGGGCCGTAGCAGTCGGAGACGTCATATCGCCAACATTTATACACTTTTCTACTCGTTTGCCGCCAAATTGCTTTCTGCTACATTGCAAATCAAATCCGCCGGGATCGCTTCACTAAACCTGTATAGATTCGTTCTAGACACGTGTGGAGCGTTTAGTGCATTGGAAGTACTGAAAGTAAATGAAACCAATGAAAGAATTAACACAAACAGTACTACCACACAAAGTGATAACACAAATACTATTACCACACAAAGTGATAACACAAATAGTACTACCACACAAAGTGATAACACAAATAGTACTACCATACACTTTTATAAAATTTAATAAGTTAAGGGACTATCACGGCCTCTCAAAAACTGATTTAGAGGTCAATGTTATGAAGGCGTTCATTTCAAGGTTTTGGATCGAGGTGTTACCAATATGGCTGCTTCTGCTACTCTTTCTAATGGGAAATCGATAATAAAATTTCTTAGTGACCACTCCCATAGCTCAGTATCCCATTGATATCTCCTAAAAATGAAGATTGAATTGAGAAAAGAAGACAATAATATTCTACCACGATTTTGTATTGTTTGACTAAAGCGGTTACTGTTCTCTATATTTATAAATTGTGGTAAATTTTTATGTTTCGTTAATTCAATGATTATTAATTAAATCTAAAAATACCGCTAAAAATTTCCACGTAATCGATAACTCATTACATCTAACTATACAATAAATACCTTTAAGTGTAGTGGAAAGTCTGTCTGTCGGTAAAACTATTTACAGCCTAAATTATTGGGTGAGAAATTATTATTTTACGAGTATATTTGGAATTTCTTAAATTTTAAATTTATTTTTACCCAAAGTTAATAATTGTATTAAAATTTCTTACGAAGTTGTAATTGTACTAAAATAATTAATAATTGTACTGAAATTAAAGCACAACTAGTAAAAGGTCACAAAATTGAAATTATAACTTTAAAAACTGATTTAGTTACTCAACGTTCATGCTATAAGCTGACTAAAGGCAAGATTACACATCACCAATTCAAACATTTCTATTGTATAGCCAACGCATATATTCTTACGGATTTTCTATTTTTTGTTCCAGTAATAATCGAACATTTTGTAATCAAGTGCAATTCAAATTATTATTTTTCTTCTTATTGATTTTTTTCAGAAAATGAAATGGTTTTTTCCTTCATATTATTTTATTAAAATGTTTTTTTTGAAAATTTATTTTTTACCCTAACATTTAAAAAATAATTCATTTTATTTTTTTTAATTTTGTGTTCTTTTATTAAAATGTTTTCCAGTCTATAAAATAATTAGACGTTCAGTGGCAAGGTAAATAAATGTTAGCTTAATAAAAAATCTCTTTAACACATTCGAATAAAAATATTTGTTTATTGTTAACAATAATACAACTTTAATTACGCAAATACTACACAAATAAACAATTTAATGGCATAATTTTCTTGTTAGTGTATAATAAATATAAATACATTATCCATTAATGCAAACATCTTAGCAAAAATACAGTTAACTAAGCCGACCTTGTTAGGTTAGGTACAAGTTGGAACTTGCCACTACTTAAATTACTTCAGCAACCTCAAGTAGCGTTTCGACAACTCTAGAGACATTTTTTAAGGACTAATTTTAGAACTCGAGCCGCGGAACAAAATTAAATGAACGCAAATTGGCTGCACTCCAATGCACCCCGAGTTGTGGTTGGTTATTTCGTACTTCCTGGATCGCTAAGCTCTCGTCAGTCTTTGAATAAGTAGCGTTTCTTGTTTACATAAATTGTGAATTAAAGATTTAGTTCCGTAAGCTTTATGACACTGCAAGCGTCATGGTTCACTCAGTGGTGCCAATATGTAATTGATTATTTGTTTTTAAAATATACGTGTTTATTCATAATGCAAAAATATCAAAAGAAATTTTTAGAAATATATTCTATTTGAAATTTTAAACGTTTTAAGCTATTAAACTTTAAGCAAAATATATTAGTGTTTTAATGCACAGTGTAAGCTGATAAGGCGCACGGATAGATGCTACTATAAATAAAAAAACTTTTTGCAGAAGTATGGCTAAAGGTATAACAAAATAAAATAAAATCACTTTTTCCCTCTAAAGATTTAACTATTATTAAGTTATTCTCGTTATTTCTTTTGACAGAAAAGATAAAAGAATAATTAATTGCATCTGCTTTCTTTAATATTAATTGAACTGACGTTCAAAGCTGATACTGTTATTAATTTCAATGCGAAATTGTTCTTCTGGTCTAAAAGCTTTTTAAAAAATATAAAATAATCGAATGATGAAACCATGATTGAATAGAAACAGAGGCTATTACCTAATTATTTGTTTCTAAAAAACCTTAGTTTTAAAAAAACCATAAAAAAGCATACACAATAATTGTTTTTTATTTCTGGTAATACTGAGGTTATATTGTGAGATACGTGCGTTAGTTTCGTTGTTTTGAAAAATTACAGGTGCGAGCGCAACAAGCGAGTTTTTCTATTAAGGATTTCCATAAATATTTAACAAAAATAGTTACAAATCTAGTGAATAAACGAAAAATATTCGATGCTTTATATGAAACGTTTTTTTAAATGTTTGTAAGTGTGACACTGTATACATCCAATAATTACGGTGTTCATTTTGACGTGATTTGGCCAGTGATGTAAGTGAATGCATTGCAAGGTGAATGTTCAAGGTCGGATGATCTATATATCGATCTGCAAGACCGCGGCGCTATGACGTCAGTAGCCAGCAGTGCGATAAAACAAGTATTCTCTACTGTTCTGTAATTTTTGTTTTATATTTTGTGTGTGTGTGTGTGTGTGTGTGTGTGTGTGCGCGCGTGCGTGCGTGCGTGCGCGCGCGCGCGTGTGTGTTTGGTTATGTATTTGATACTACATGCTATTTTTAATTGTAAAAACAAAAATGTAATATGATACGAAATTTCAGAAACAGTTGGCATAAAACTGAAAGGAGTCTGTCAAAATTGGTTAAACATGTGTTGCTCAAATTTTATAATGTATTGTACTATAAAAGGCAAAAATAAAGGAAAATGTAACAAATCTAAAATAGAGACTGTTACACACACACACACACACACACACACACAAACACTCTCACTCACACACACTCTCACACACTCACTCTCTCACACTCACATACACTCACACTCTCACACACTCACACACACTCACACTCACTCATACTCACACACTCACACACACTCTCTCTCACACACACACTCACGCACTCTCTCTCTCACACACACACACACACACACACACATACTCACACTCACACATACTCACACTCACACTTTCACACTCACATTCTGACAAACACACACTCACACACACACACACACAGTCACACTCACTCATATTCACACACTCATACAGACTCACACACTCTCTCTCACACACACTCTCTCTCTCTCTCACACACTCACACACAGTCACACACACACACACTCACACACACACTCACACTCACACTCACACAGTCAACTCACTCATACTCACACACACTCACACTCTGACACACATACACACAACGTCTGCATTAGCCCAAGTGTGCACAATAGTCGGACGTTAAACACAAAAACACACACACACACACACACACACACACACACTCTCTCTCTCTCTCTCTCTCTCTCTCTCTCTCACACACACACACACACACACACACACACACACACACACACACACACACACACACACACACAGTTTCATACAGTATATAGATTCACTAAACCTAAGTTAGTGTTCGTATATTAAGATGGGTAAGTACCATAATTACTGTCATCTAATGTTTACCAGCGTTAAAAGTACGTTATCTTAAAGTTACAAATTTGCATAAATTGCCTTGCTTAGCGGGGGGGGGGAAGTGTTATCTTAATGTACAGTATGTAGGCGTACACAAACTGGGCCCGTCTACTTCTCGTTACTTTTATAATAATTTAGTCTTGAAATAAAGTCTGAGTGCGGTTTATACATAGACATGCGGGTTTCATTAGTGAAGCAAGAACCACGTTTTCTTGTTTATTTATACATACAGAAAAGCAAAATTCAATTTAATTTAAAATTCTGTGGATTTTTGCACATTTTTAATTTTTTACTATATGACAGAGATCGCGAAAAAATATATTTTGAAATTTTGTTTGATATACATGCTCCCTGCTCCGTGCTTCCTGAGTACAAAACATTTTTACTTGAATTTCTGTCTCTCTCTGCATATAGCTGGAGACCTATATACTGTGCCACTTGAAATTCAAGATGTAAGTGTAGTTTGATCATATTTGGGGATTTTTTGGTGGGCGACCAGGGAAAGTTCGATTCTAAAGAACACTTTCAGAACCAAAATCCCTTCATAAGTTACGACTGCGGCTACTGTTCAGAATCTTTAAATAACTTTTTATCGTAAGCCTGCAAGTTTTCAATTTTCTTCAAATTCAATTCAAAATTTTCAAATTACTTGAAAAAATGTAAACGATCTGTGCTGTTGATAAAATCAGCTTGTATTTTATGTTGTTGTTTTTTAAAGGTTTTTATCAGCCGGAAATTTTAAACTAATGAAAGGCCTTTACTGGTATAAGCTGTTGGTACTATCATTCTATAACTGTAACATTCTATGCAACTTTGAATTTTGGATTAAACGTTATGTTCATTTACGGGATACTGTTCAATGTTTGTAAGTTTTGTGAGTTTATTTTATTTTGTGAGTTAGAAAGCGTGTTTATTTTCAAAACGTAGACATTTCAATATTTATGACACGCAGTGATGGTAGCAAATTTTCATAAGCAATATTTTTAATCTTACACTTTAAAAAAAATATGATTTTATAATCAAAATCAACATTAAAATCTAAATAAATAAACATTCGTTTAAAAACCTGCCTAAAATAAGTTCTGACTACCGCCTAACTATCGTATTTTCAACAGAATTTGAAAATTAAAAATGTCAGGTTATGCAAAATTTGATAGTGGAATCAGATTTTCAAAAACTGTAAAAATGTATGATTTCTTAAGATTTAAGTAGACCACCATTACTGTTGACAAAGCTTTTTGTGGCACGTTTTAATCAAATCTCAGATATCAGATTTAAATTTCGAACACTACAATACTCTCTCTCTCTCTCTCTCTCTCTCTCTCTCTCTCTCTCTCACACACACACTCTCTCAAACAAAAACACTTTACACACGACACACACACACACACACACACACACAAACACACACACACACACACACAACACAACACACACACAACACACACAAACACACACACGAACACACACACACGAACACACACACACACACACAACACACACACACACACACACAAACACACACACACACACAAACACACACACAAACACACACACACACACACACACACACACACACACACACACACACACACACACACACACACACACACACACACACAGCAAACACACACAAACACACACACATACACACACACGAATAAAACACACACACACACACACAAACACATACACACAAGCAAACACATACACACACAAACAAACACATACACACACAAACACACACACAGAAACAAACACACACACACACACACACAGAAACAAACAAACAAACAAACACACACACACACACACACACACACACACACACACACACACACACACACACACACACACACACACACACACACACACACATACACACTTGTATAATTATAAGTATATCCCTACAACATGACCCAATAGGATCAACGCTCATTTCAAGTTCCCGTGTTTTGGCTTTACCATGATGGCCTATACTATCCATTTCAAATGGAAGTTCGGTAATAATTAACTTCGGATCTATCAAGTTGTTAAGTATAAAAATAGCCAATGTACTTACTTTAGACGTAAAATATTGCAGTCGTTATCCTGAAACCAATAAAAATAGATAATTAAAATCGAAGCAGTAAACATTTTGTAATGTATGTTGGGGCAGTGCACACTACTTCCAAGTCGCTGGTGTTTTTGTTAGATATAACCTACAGGGTGTGACTGACCGCCGCTGTTTTAGGCGACTCTCCCGCTCTCTCTAACCCTGTTTTGCTAGATAAGCAATAAAAGATTTCAGCTGTTTTCCAAAAACAAGCAGGAAAATTAAAACTGGTACAAGTTTTTAATTTTAAAAATATGGAAGTAAATTTAAGTTATAGTTCAAGTAAAAGTGATTAAATTGAAACAAGGTTACGTCATTATTGGAAACCCTTAGGTAAAGTGCGCACACAAGTCAAACTATGTATTAAAAAACTGAGATAAAACAATATAACACCGCCTCCTCAGCTGTGAAATAGCTTTACAGGATTATTCCGCAACAGAAAATAGCTCCACCGATGTACCCCCCCCCACATGATAGAGTAACACGCACGTTGGCGTGCAACAGTTCTGGATGAGTAAACAAAATTAGTAATTTAAAGAAGTAAATGAATGTCGCAAGAATATTGCACAAACTTTTCCATTGTCAATTTGCTTCTGAAATGGAATGTTTCGTGACGTCTTAAAAAAGGGGAAGCAATTAAAATAATAGCGGTGAACAGCTGCTCGCTGACGTGATAGAAGCGAATTTCCAAAAGTATTTTAATCCGTTTTTGAAATCATGCTTTCATCGTAAACAGCATTATTAAAATCTGCAACCTATTTTGAAAACAAGACCTCACCCCTGTCAAACATTCCTCAATTTCAACAACTTTTGAAAATTCAAAATGCTAATTTACGCAATTTTAGCGCTGATTACAATGATAAATTC
>CM040187.1:39389684-39394684 GCA_022606455.1 Callitettix versicolor
AATACTTTGCTGTTCATTACAAATGTATTGTCTCATATTTAGTGCATAAGACTTAATTTTATTTTGTTAGTTATATGATATTTACTTAAAAAGATTTTTGATTTATTGTTTTTAAATTAGCTTACTTGTGTTATCTTTTGTGTTTAGTTTTTTTAGTCTTTCAAAACTATAATTTAATTCAATGTTTTAAAATTGTATCTGACTTTCAATTATTAAATTAAACGTAAACACTGACTAGTTTGCACAAAATGAACAGCTGTTCTTCGCAGATTTGAGTTGGCCGAGCTACCTTGGTGATTTATCGCGCGCACAAACACAGACTTATTGAAAACGACAATGCTGTGCGTCGAGTTGACACTGTAAACCTTGAAGTTGATTGATAGCATCGCCTCGCCTCACCTCAGCCAACCCTCTCCGTCCCGGGACCCGCCAAAATAGGTTTCTGCTAAAGTGCAAATTAAATCAGGCGAGGTTACCCAAACCGACTTTATTGGAATCAAATTGTGACGCGTAGTTAAGTGCAACATGTCGGGGTGAGAAATAGCGAAAATGAAAGTGGAAATGTGTTTAGATTTACTTATCGTATTTATTGGAATCAAATTGTGACACGTAGTTAAGTGCAACATGTCGGGGTGAGAAATAGCGAAAATGAAAGTGGAAATGTGTTTAGATTTACTTATCGTATTTATTGGAATCAAATTGTGACACGTAGTTAAGTGCAAAGTGTCGGGGTGAGAAATAGCGAAAATGAAAGTGGAAATGTGTTTAGATTTACTTATCGTATTTATTGAATCAAATTGTGACACGTAGTTAAGTGCAACATGTCGGGGTGAGAAATAGCGAAAATGAAAGTGAAAATGTGTTTAGATTTACTTATCGTATTTATTGGAATCAAATTGTGACGCGTAGTTAAGTGCAACATGTCGGGGTGAGAAATAGCGAAAATGAAAGTGGAAATGTGTTTAGATTTACTTATCGTATTTATTGGAATCAAATTGTGACACGTAGTTAAGTGCAAAGTGTCGGGGTGAGAAATAGCGAAAATGAAAGTGGAAATGTGTTTAGATTTACTTATCGTATTTATTGGAATCAAATTGTGACACGTAGTTAAGTGCAACATGTCGGGGTGAGAAATAGCGAAAATGAAAGTGAAAATGTGTTTAGATTTACTTATCGTATTTATTGGAATCAAATTGTGACACGTAGTTAAGTGCAACATGTCGGGGTGAGAAATAGCGAAAATGAAAGTGGAAATGTGTTTAGATTTACTTATCGTATTTATTGAATCAAATTGTGACACGTAGTTAAGTGCAACATGTCGGGGTGAGAAATAGCGAAAATGAAAGTGAAAATGTGTTTAGATTTACTTATCGTATTTATTGGAATCAAATTGTGACACGTAGTTAAGTGCAACATGTCGGGGTGAGAAATAGCGAAAATGAAAGTGGAAATGTGTTTAGATTTACTTATCGTATTTATTGGAATCAAATTGTAACACGTAGTTAAGTGCAACATGTCGGGTGAGAAATAGCGAAAATGAAAGTGGAAATGTGTTTAGATTTACTTATCGTATTTATTGGAATCAAATTGTGACACGTAGTTAAGTGCAACATGTCGGGGTGAGAAATAGCGAAAATGAAAGTGGAAATGTGTTTAGATTTACTTATCGTATTTATTGGAATCAAATTGTAACACGTAGTTAAGTGCAACATGTCGGGTGAGAAATAGCGAAAATGAAAGTGGAAATGTGTTTAGATTTACTTATCGTATTTATTGGAATCAAATTGTGACACGTAGTTAAGTGCAAAGTGTCGGAAACAATTTAATTTGTTCAAAAATTAAGGAACTTAATTAGAACGCTGTAACTATGATTTGTAGGACATGTTGAAACAGAATTGCATCAAAATAGTAAAGTTGGGTCTTTATGGGAGTTGGATCGATTCCACGTCTTCACAAGCCTAATTAGAATAAATTATAGTTAAAAATGTTTTTAAAAATGACAGATAATTGTTGTATATTTATTTAATACCATAGAGAGTGGTTTTTAAATGACTTCCACTAAAGAATTAAAAAACCAAAGTTATTGAAGTCCGATTGTAATACAAGCAGGGTTATCTCTTGTTACTTTACAAAAAACAGCGCCCCCAGCAAGCATTTAGATAAACCTTAATAAATTCTTTCTAGTGGCCCAACGAAAATAAGCATTTTTATCCGCAAGAAAAACTTCATCTAATTTTCTCTTTTATCTCGTTTCATGCACCCTACGTTTCCCGGTTTAAGTAAAGTACCCCAAGGGGCACGGCCCCACGTTTACCTCTCTCTACCCTCTCAAGGCTACTCAATTAATTAACCCTCATGAGGCGAGTGATAGGCCGTGCTACCCCCAAGCATATATAGTGGCTGCAAACACTGAATTATTTGGACGCGTTGAACAAACGTTACGTAAGGGTAGTTCTCCGGGAGGGAAGCTGTGAATCAGAAGAAGAGAGTAAAGATGAATTTTTAATGTTTCAAGATGTTACGCATTCAAGAATATTGCAAATTTTGATTACATTTATTTTGAAATATGCGATTTTCAAAGAAAATAATATATTATGAGAACTAAGAAATTGCAAACGCTAAACGAATAAATCATCCTAATATTTTGTAATACAAATAATGAAATAGGCCTAAATGGTGAGAATATGAATTGTATAAGCTTTAAAAATATACGATGGATCTTTGTAAAATAAAAATCCGGCAACAATACAATTTAGGTAAACCTTAAGACTTGTTACTCAAATTAATCAATAAGTCATTAATTTTTCAAAAATCTTAACTTCAACAAGTGTTTAACTCTTCAAGACCTTCTACATTAATCAATTACGAATAATTCGTTAGTATAACGTTTTCATTTCAAAGTAAGTTTTTGTAGCGACCATCGCAGTAGGACCCCGGATCTTAAAATTGTATTTTTTATATATTTCATATTTTTGAAAATCTGATTTTATCATTGTAATTCAGATTTGTAATTCAGATTGGAAATAAAATGTCCACACGTTAATATTTTCAAATTACATTAACTTATGTAAAGGCGGTTATAAACATTATTGTTTAGTCGATATTTGAAAACTGATTGTTGAGATTAAACTTGAAATAAATTTAAGCCGGAAAGTTTTTAGTTCCAAGATATGCAAGGATTATTTTCATAACTCAGGTTTATGTAATTGAAGTTATTAGTTTTTGGAACTTCGCTTTAAAATGAAAGTTAACGAGACAGCCGAGTGTTGCAATTTTTCATGAATGCTTTTATTTTCACGACTTGTTTATTCACAGACACTGCAGCGCTTTTTCGTCAACTTTGCCAGCTTTTTCAATAGTGATTGTAAAAGTTAGATTATCGGTAAAATATTATTAAATATTACCTGTTAAAGCTGTCATTATGGATACAAAATAATTATCTGTAACATGAGCTAAAAGGCCGGAATATACTATATGAATTCCTATACTATGTACAGAATACTACATACGGAATACTATATACAGAATACTATATACGAAATACTATATACAGAATATCATATACAGAATAATATATACTGAATACTATATACATAATTCCTATACTATATACAGAATACTATATACGGAATACTATATACGGATTTCCTATACTATATACAGAATACTATATAAGTAATACTATATACGGAATTCCTATACTATATACAGAATACTATATACGGAATACTATATTCGGAATCCCTATACTATATACAGAATACTATATTCGGAATTCCTATACTATATACAGAATACTATATATGGAATACTATATACGGAATACTATATACGGATTTCCTATACTATATACAGAATACTATATACGTAATACTATATACGGAATTTCTATACTATATACAGAATACTGAATACGGAATACTATATTCGGAATTCCTATACTATATACGGAATACTATATATATGGAATACTATATACGGAATACTATATACAGAATCCTATATATGGAATACTATATACAGAATACTATATACGTAATACTATATACAGAATTCCTATATTTTATACAGAATACTATATACGGAATTCCTATACTATATACAGAATACTTTATATGGAATACTATATACGGAATTCCTATCTATATACAGAATATTATATACGGAATTCCTATACTATATAAAGAATACTTTATATGGAATAATATGTACGAAATTTTTATACTATATGCAGAATACTATTTACGGAATTCATATACTATATACAGCGTACAATATACGGAATACTATATACGGAATTACTATACTATATACGGAATCCCTATACTATACATAGTACAATATATACTATACTATATACGGAATATACTACATGAACGAAATAGTTCTAACGATATATAACATTTTCATTAAATGCAGTATTCAGCTATGTAATGTAATATACACCTACCCGTATGAACAAAATCTTTATTAAACTAAAAAGTTGTGAGAGTCTGTTCAGTAAAAAATAACACAAAAATCAAATAATGCTGACTAAGGTGGTCACTTGACATTTTATACAAAGCAATCTAGACAACGTGTGAATTGAAAAAAGGTAAAAATAAACCACACGTCCGATTTAAAACTGGAATAGACAGCAAAAAACACAAGTTAAATAAACTGTCGGGTATGAACTGAAAACATTAAAGCATTTGATCGTGTTTATAACACTCCTCAGTTGTTGATAGGAAGTGAAACCTTGGCCACGTGACGTGTCAGGAAATTAGAAACCTTTCTATTGTTGGAAATTATACGTTTTACGCTAAAAATATTTTGTGTAAAAAAGGGTCATTCTTTTGTCTTCTGAAGGTGTTAGGTAAAGTGCGTTTTGAAATATAAAATACTGAACTATACTATGTATTAAACTATAAAATAGCTTTGCATCATTTAAAAGTGGCTCTATAGTTCTAGATAACAAAACAGATTTACTGATATAAATGTGCAAAATAGGCAACAGTTTA
>CM040187.1:39399684-39457184 GCA_022606455.1 Callitettix versicolor
AAATAATCCTGTTTAACTCGTTACCGTAATAACCTTAGGTAATTGAAATGCCATGTAGGCCCACACGGTTCTATCGGCTACCGATTGTGATTAGAGCTTTGACTGACGCAATCTAATTATGTGCAGTTGGCTGTTTGTGAAGGTTAACCAAGCTGCAAACAGCAAATTACCGTAAGCGGCATTTCGGAAATACGACCACCAGTGTTTGTCAGTATTACTACACATTTAATTACTTTAATGTGGGCGCAAATCATTGTAGAATATAAAATGTAAAGATTGCTTTTATTTGCTTTTTAAAATGAGTCAAAACGGAACATTTTTAAAACATATTTATTACAGTAACGTCAATAGATATTCTGCATTACATTAAAGCGTCCATAAGGGACAAAATTTCATAAAAATCGTTACAGTATTTTACCTTACTGTCAAAAAACTTGTTTAAAAAAAGAATTTAAGTCTCGTTTACGTATTTAAGTAGTTCACTTACAAAAAACTGTATCCAAGACGTATTACATTGCAGCTGTACACTGTTGATTAAATGGAAGAGAATAAAATAAATGTTTGTGGAAAACGTGCAAGTAACCTCACCAATAACGTATCGCTAAACCCGATCCACAATTCAATTAACTCGAGCGGAGTAATTTCCTTTCGAAATTAATTTAAATGAAAATGAATTCACGAACGCACACGCAGTAGCATTGCAAACCTCACGGCACTACAATCCGCAGCTTGCTTGTACATTATTATAAAAATTATAGCTAAAAAATAATTCAAAATATCGATTTTTGAGTGAAAAATGTTTTACAAAATAAAACTCTTTGTTTTTTTTACATCGAAAGTTTTGTATGACAATACTGAAGAGCTTTCAAGTAAATGGACACTCAATCATTGTATTACATGAAGCGTTTGATAGCTCAACATATCTGACAGTAAATTTTGTAGAGAATTGAGTATTTAAATGGTATTTTTCTTTTTTAAATTATAAACGCTTTATGAACCAAAATTTACAAACCAAAACTGCGATACAGGCCTAAACGTTTTTAAATTTCGTAATAAGTGTGCAGTAAATATTCAATGTTCTATTCTATTAAACAGAGGTAAAAAGTTTGGCAATTTAAAGTGTTTTTACGTGAATATAGATCCTTTTTGTAAAGGAAGACATGTTCTGAAAAGGACAAAAGGCGGTTTAACCACACTGAATTTTTTACGTTTAATTATTTTAACAAATCAGACTCATTACTTAGACAAATCCGTTTAGCAGTTTCAAAATGGCGTTAATTTCAAACATTAAAAACATAACTTCTTTACCTTACATTTTTTAAAAATTTGATTCACCACCGTGATCAGTATAACATAGGCGAAGGAGAATTTAAATTTGCAAACTCCATTAAAAAATTGAAAAAATTGTCAGACAGCAGGAAGACTTTTTCGTATTTTAATTCGATAATGGTGATGTAAAGACATTTTCATAATGGTAAAAACAATGATGGCGGAAATATTCTTCCGTAACATTAGCGAGACAGATGCGTGCGCTAGAAATTTGAACTCTTTTATATAAATAATCGCGGCACGTAGTTGTTTTGCTGAAGCAAATTTCCAAAAGTATACATATATATATATATATATATATATATATATATATATATATATGATAAATCTACATATATTAATATTTTTAATTTCCAAATTACATTCTAAACACGATTTTTTTATTTTAAGGCGAAAAGCTCATTGAGGCTATTATCGCCTCCCTAAATGTTAGTGTGAGTGTAAAGTGGTAAAGTCGTAAGTGTAGTGTTGTAAGTGTAAGTGTGTGTTAGACACGGGTACCGCGAGGGACGTCTAAATCCTCTCAATAGATGTAGCTAGTCTTCACCCCTCTGCGGGGTCTAAACACGAAAAGGAACCCTGACCGCCGAAAAACAATTTTTCAATTTCAACTAAGTAAACATTCTAATTTATACAGTTTTCAGCCGTGACCGCAGTGGTAAAAAGTTTTTCGAAAATATTTCAGACAACACAGTTATGAAGTTTTTTTAACTGTCGCCATTTTTATGAGTGAACTTTGCGGGTGACGAACTTGTCCAAGCTAGTGCCATAATCGTTTTGTATGGCCAGTTCGAATTGAGTCAAATCATTACTAAATTGCTATAATGAGCAAATTTGTTATGGTTAATAATTTATATATACAATCCGGTCAGGACGGGTCCCGGGTCTGGGTCTTACTATGATGATAATGGCTGCTCCTGAGATCATTTCCCCAATGGAAATTCAAGTGAAATTCCAGTAAACACACAGATATAGAATTTACTTTTGAAAGTAATAATAGAGTAGCATAAAAAATATTAAACATAAAATTGTAAAAACAATTTCGTGCGACAAAGAAAATAAACAAACTGAGCTATAGAGAAATGTCTACTTCCGCTTCCTTGCAGTCATAATGGCTTTAATCTAATTTGTCTGCAATCAAGGAGGGGGCAGAGTGTTTAAATGTCAGGAATTCATTGCGGAAAAGTCGTTCTAAATAAGACGGAAGTGGCCAAGAAGATTTAACCTTAAACGTTTAAACATTAAGATTCATATTACCTTCTCCACTACAGGAAGTATGGGGCTACCTCTCCGATCTCAGGTCATTGAATCCAAAAGTGTCTGTTCACTTGTTATGGATATCACTAGGGACTAAACGATTTAATCAATATTTATGTGATCCGGAATACAGGTCCGCTTGTATCTCGTGACTATTTTTTAGTTTTTCAAAATAGTTTTTGAAATCTTTACGAGGTAAAATAATAAACGCAATTAAAAATCTGATTTTTTCGAAATCGACTTTGGCAATTTCGATAAAATTTTGCTCAAATAGTTCACAAACACACAAACAAAACACTAATCATCTAGAAAGCTAAAAAAGATAGAGGCACAGAAAAACAACTGAAAAATTAGTCTATTTTTTTAAAAATCGCTAACTTAAATCAGTGAAGCAAACTTTGAATAAGTCGTGTTTTGCGATTACTGTCGGTCTTTAAACTCCTTTATTTCAAATCTGGATTATACGATATAATATAAGTAATATTGAAAGTGTAATGTTTTACACTGTTTAAATTCTTTTTACGCGTATATTCTTCTTCTTTTCTGCTGGGATTATTGTCCCTATGTTCAGTAAAATAATCTGCCTTCCCTAGCTTCGTCAATTCTACCTTCGTTGACGCGTTTCGAAGAACCTCCATCTTCAAAAACTATTTCTACACTAGAGTATATTTCTATAGAGTATAGAAATTTTTAAAAATGGAGGTTCTCCGAAACGCGTCAACGAAGTTAGAATTGACAAAGCTAAGGAAGGCAGATTATTATACTGAACATAGTAATTTTACACTGTTTGTTTATTATTCGGTAACACTGAAATAAATAACAGCGTTTTGGGTCGATGCATGTTCTTTTGTTTCAATGATATTAGTATCAAAATAAGTCATATCGATTAGGCCTATAACATTAGTGGCTCTTTGGTTATGAGCAAAATGGTTGCTCTTCTCAAATATTAATTTCTGAATTAGAATGAAACCCTTAACGATGATTCTGACTTCCGCCATCTCCAGTTGCAGTGTCCCCCGTACAAGGCCGTAAAACTACTTTATTATGCTTTCACTTGCTTGAGTTACGTATCATAAATTTAATACTCCCTTATCTCTCATATATTCTAATAATTTTACACCCCATCATAATTTGTCTTTCCTTCCCCTCTTCATAAAGACATTAACTATAAGGAAGTGGTTCTAGGCAAGTTATTTATTGTGAACAATAACTCAAAATAACATATGAGGGGAAATTTGTTCTTAAGTTGACAAAATGTTCGTAACGTGATACATGTTAATCCATTAAATTTCAATTATGTTGAGTGAGTTGTAATCAAGAATTAGATTAAAAACTTAATTGCGTTTAATTTTATTGTAAAGTATTTAAAAGGCCTGAAAAGATGTACAACTTCCAGACAAAATGTTGGAAAGAAAATTTTATATTTCAGAAGGAAACCGTTCGAAATAGAAAGATAATTACACAATAGCCTATAAACTTCTTACAATTACAGTATAACTTACTTTCATCAAACAGCTGATTTTGAACAACAGTTGTTTTATTGTGCTAATTTTAAGGTTATGTCTAACGATAGCTTAGCGCACAAGTATACAGCTGTAAGCGCATCTATTAGGTCGTATATATTGTGGAATGCCTCTGTAAGCCTATCAGCTATCAAGTCACTCATAACAAACAGAGGCCATATATTGTGGAATGCCTCTGTAAACCTATCAGCTATCTAGTCATTCGTAACAAAGAGAGATCATATATTGTGGAATGCCTCTGTAAACCTATCAGGTATCTAGTTACTCATAACAAACAGAGATCATATATTGTGGAATGCCTCTGTAAACCTATCAGCTATCTAGTCACTCATAACAAACAGAGGCCATAAATTGTGGAATGCCTCTGTAAACCTATCAGCTATCTAGTCACTCATAACAAACAGAGATCATATATTGTGGAATGCCTCTGTAAACCTATCAGCTATCTAGACACTCATAACAAACAGAGGCCATATATTGTGGAATTACTCTGTAAACCTATCAGATATCTAGTCACTAATAACAAACAGAGATCGTATATTGTGGAATGCCTCTGTAACCTATCAGCTATCTAGTCACTCATAACAAACAGAGGCCATATATTGTGGAATGCCTCTGTAACTCTATCAGCTATCTAGTCACTAATAACAAACAGAGATCATATATTGTGGAATGCCTCTGTAAACCTATCAGCTATCTAGTCTCTCATAACAAACAGAGGTCATATATTGTGGAATGCCTCTGTAAACCTATCAGATATCTAGTCACTCATAACAAACAGAGATCGTATATTGTGGAATGCCTCTGTAACCTATCAGCTATCTAGTCACTCATAACAAACAGAGGCCATATATTGTGGAATGCCTCTGTAAACCTATCAGCTATCTAGTCACTCATAACAAACAGAGATCATATATTGTGGAATGCCTCTGTAAACATATCAGCTATCTAGTCACTCATAACAAACAGAGGCCATATATTGTGGAATGCCTCTATAACCCTATCAGCTATCTAGACACTCATAACAAACAGAGGCCATATATTGTGGAATGCCTCTGTAAACCTATCAGATATTTAGTCACTCATAACAAACAGAGATCGTATATTGTGGAATGCCTCTGTAACCTATCAGCTATCTAGTCACTCATAACAAACAGAGGCCATATATTGTGGAATGCCTCTGTAACCCTATCAGCTATCTAGTCACTAATAACAAACAGAGATCGTATATTGTGGAATGCCTCTGTAAACCTATCAGCTATCTAGTCACTCATAACAAACAGAGGCCATATATTGTGGAATGCCTTTATAAGCCTATCAGCTATCAAGTCACTCATAACAAACAGAGACCATATATTGTGGAATGCCTCTGTAAGCCTATCAGCTATCTAGACACTCATAACAAACAGAGGCCATATTTTACCGTGTTTCCTTATGATAGCGACGCCGACATAAGATGATGTACGGTTTTTTTGTTAAAATAAACTACAATTAATTTCCTAATTTCCCCTAAGGAGCAAAAATTTGGCAAATTATGATACATATTATTATTCCAAAGAATGATTTTGACTAAAAAAATATGTTCAAAAATAACGTTTAAATATATATACAGTTTTTATGTTTTATCTTCAACAGATTTTTTTGAAATTTATTCAATGACATTTGGGTTTAAAAATAATTTGGTTAGAAATCGGTAATTTCTTCAGACTTTGTTCATACACGAGTAGATTACAAAGTTAAATTAAATTTTAAAAAATAAACACCTACTGTTCTGGACAAAATATCGGACATTTCCATCGTTACAATTTTGTTGACACACTTTGCTTATAAATCTGAATATATTATCGAAATTTGAATGGGGTTAAAAAAATAAACCTATGTTTTGGTTTTATATAAACCTTTAGAACAATATTTTTGGAGTTATATCGATACATAGCTTTCGATTGGGTGTTAAGATCTACATTTTAGTAAACTTTGATCAAAATTGTTTTAGTCAGTTTTGCCAAAGTTTGATTTTAGTTAATATTATGGGTCTAATGTTAACCTTTTTTTGAACAAAAAAGGGTTTTAGTAAAAACAAAATTTTTAAGACCTTAGATGTGAGAAAGTATTCACATCAAATGTTACCGAAATCTGCCAATTATGATAACATAACGCGATGAATAAATACCCTCATAGAAACACCATTTTTTAATCCAGGTATTTTTAAAAAGGATTTATTTATACAAATCGGTTTTTTTAGAACCATAAATTATTATTTTTTGTTATTTATAGTAAAATAGTGAACATATATTAGAACGTTATATGCCGTAAAGTTTTCAATTCTTTGATATCTGTGTTTAAAGTAATCTTTAAAAGTAATTTAAAGGAAATGACAATTCAAAATAACTTTATTCAGAGAGGTAATGATTGTCTGATTAAATACAAGAATCACACAATGTTCTTTTCTTCGGCTATTAACGAAGATTCAATGAAGAAAACAGTGATAAGCTAACACCGTTAAAAATCGAGAAGAAATAAATTCCCTACTTATTCCCTCGGAACTCTTTCTCACTTGATATTGATTGCCAGAGTGGCTTTGCAATGAGATAATACGCAGCAATAAAATTGTTTTACAAATTCCCGATCATTTCTCAAGGAGTGACTACCACGCCCTGGGAAAAAAGCACCCTCTTGTCTTATTCCGGGAGGGTGAAGGGATGAGTCACGCCTATCCACCCCTTTTATCGGTGGTGAATGTAGGTTGGTAATTTCATTAAATTGATATTTGTTCTGTAGTATCAATAATGGTTGTAAGGGAGGACGGTGTGATACAGCGATAACTTGAACAGTGTTCCCCGCTGTTAAATTAATTTAATCGTTTTCCTTCTAGAAAAGAGGCCCATTTTAAATTAACAAGACAATGATTTCTGTAAATGAGCAAAGAATTCGCTGTTTGTTTTTTTATATTAAAAAGGAATTACTCGTGATTAATTACAATAATAATTCTACATTACGGTGTATAGTATATATATATATATATATATATATATATATATATATATATATATATATATATAGTATAGTATATACAGTTATAGTATATATATATATATATATATATATATATATATATATATATATATATGTGTATAAATACTTCAAGGGCGTAGGTTCGAGGCTTGAAATTACTGCCGTTGTCACCATACATTATGCCAATTAGGCTAATGAGGACGAGGAAACGAAATTAATGAAAAGGGTGACAACGGCAGTAATTACAAGCCTCGAACCTACGCCCTTGAAGTGCGCAATTAAGAGACGCAGCAGACTAACGTGTTAGCTATATCGACCATCATATAAGTTTTAAATAATAGTAAAACAAATGAAGTAACGAAACACACACACACACACACACACACACACACACACACAACAAAATAAATAAATTATAATCAGGTCATATCTGGATAAAATAAGGAAAATAAGTGGTACAATATTAGTATACTTACTTATTTAACGGTTTTATTTTTTACTTATTGTGATCGAGAATAAAATCGATTTTAAGATTATTTTAGACTTCTGTGTTCAGCAAGGAAGATTTTGTTTGTACGTTTTTGTTACTATGCATTGCGCATTGTTACTCGAACATTATTGACAGATTTGTTGATTCTCGGCATACAGTTCTTTTTGTAATAACTATAAATTCCTAACTCTTTTATCGACAAAATTTAATTAAATTTTGCTCGAATTTTGGTCATATTTGAAGATGTAATATTCAAGAAAAGTTGGAGGTTTCCTGAATATTTTAAAATTACAAAAATATAAATAATAATTTGTGTTTTATAAAAAAAATTGTAAATCACGTTTTGCGACAATAACAGCATGCGGTAAAAGCTCAGCCACTAAAAGCAGTACTTTAAATAAATTACAACTTACTTGTAATTAAACAAACCCCTTCATTTGTTAAAACATATTGGTAATCGTTGCTCAATCTTATAAAGTATATTTTACGAAAAAATTTCGTTTTTAGATGATTGTTTTTAGAAATGTGCTATTTCAGCAATCGCCAAGTTAAAAATCAAATGAGCTGCTACTCAACACGTTTTGAGGGATCTTTAAAAAATGAATTAATTTTTGTACTTTAGGACATTTGTGTTCGTAATGTTGGTCACACTTAGTTCAACTTGACACGAAAAATCCATTTCTGTAATTGGTCCAGTTTGAACAAGATTTTTTCAGATCAATATTTCAACATTTTTTAAAATGGCAGAAAATTAGAATTTTTTCCGATTATCTTATAATTATTTTAAAAATCTCGTGTATAGAGTTAAAATCTGTGTACATTAATATATAAATTTTTCTACTTACAAATATATGCAGATTGTAATGCTGGTGAAACGAAATTTTCAAAAAAGTGTTAGGTAAAACTTAAAAATTCACTTCAATGGCGTCAATGAAGAAGCTTCGAGGTAACTTTCTTTTTTGAACAGTTAAAGTGTTTTTTCTGTTTTGTTTAATGATTTTTCTGAAAACAAATTTGCAACAGTGATGCGACGAGTTAATTATAATTAGTGTGAATATTATAAGAAATATTTTAATTGGCGCAAACGTTTGTTTTATAAATTTAATTATTTCAGTTGTCGATTCTTAACTTAATTACATTAACGAGAGCTTGTTGAAGAGCAAGCTTCTGCGCATGCGTTGCCTTAGATGTCTGCGTTTGCATTTCACATTAAGGGATAACGCTCACCTTTAGTCTTGCCTATAAAAATGCAGATGTAAAAGTCAAATTTAAAAAGGTAATACATAAATTAGCGATTAGTTTGATCCAATTTAATAAGAAAATACGTGTTCTCCGTTCTTCCACAGGCAAAGGTCAGATTAAAAATGTTTTGTAATTTGACGAAATATAGAAGAAGAAATTACAAACAGCAAAGTGAAATAACCTTTTTAAATTAAAACATGACAAAATTAGTCGAATAATAAGTTGTTTTGCCGCATTTGCATTTATATTAGCATAATGTTTACATTAACATAATGCATTCATGTAAATGTAGTTACCTATTTATTACCTCTTCGTAATTAAATGCAAGCTGTGTAATGTAAATTGTATTTTATTACCGTACGAAGCACATAAACAGTATGGCGAGCATGCGAACAATAGTCTTAAACTTGGTTTCAAATATTTGTTAAAGGAAATATCCATGTCGCGTGTTAATAACAAAAACTGATAGTAATTAAACATGCAGATTTGTCCAAAAAGTAGAAATATTTTTAATTTTAAAAAATAGTTAGTTAAACATTTTTATTACCATAAGCCTCGTAAATATACTTATATAAAAACTAATATTTCAGATAAAATTATTTAGAATTTTTTTAGCTTATTATTAATGTAGTCCCCAATATGATGTAAATTTACATACATATATATTTATATATATCCCACTTTAATCTGGGCAATAGATTGGACAATGGTCGTTACTCAGTAAAACCCCATCATTTATTTCAAAGATATAGAATTTGAAAATCATTTAAAAAATCATAATTTGTTACCTTAAACGTTTGTTATAATATAATTTCACAACCGTAATTATTTGTTAAAGTCTGCACGAATTAGCTTTTTAAATTTTCGGAAAATATGAAAATCAAATTAACGAAATTTCGAATTTCAAATGAAATTAAAAATTCTAGTAGTGCAAATTTTATGAGTGCTTATGATGGTGACATTAGGTTTTCAAATGGTGTACGACAAAAATGTCACGAGTTTATTTAAAATTTTTGAGTGGCCGCCATTTTTAACGAATAAGATTTGGGCTATTTTTGAACTTCTCTGATATATGTTCAAAATTATTTTTTTGTCATGTATAATGTTCTTTTACACAATGGTAGAGTTAATATTTTTGGAAACTCGTACCCATCACATAAATGGGACAGTTGGGTGCTACGATTATTGAAAACAACCAGTTCTTCTTATACAGTACATTCCTACTTTTCCCCTATATACCTATATATATATATATATATATATGTGTGTGTGTATGTATGTGTATATATATATTTATATATATATATATATATATATATATATATATATATATATATATATATATATATATTTATATAGGTATACACCTTTCATATAAAATATATATGTATGTATGTACACACACACACACACACACACACACACACACACACACACACACACACACACACACACACACAAAAATGTTTCTATTTGTAATATTTTTTTACGAATTTACTTCACCAGTGCTTAAATCGAACATTTCACACTGTAATCTAATTTTGGGGAACGAGCTGATTTGGATGTGCGAAGACGCGCCTATTACGTCCTCCCAGGGGTTGATCCGTGCCCGGAATCGTAAAATGACAGAGAAACTTTATACAACGTGTCGCGGATATGATGTGTTATTTTTATGCCTGAGGGTGGATGCACCCTCCTCGCTCCCTCATAACCTCATCTAAGTCCACGTTCATATCGTAGGCAATACTACAGTGTTTTTACTTACTTTCATTTCAAATATTTTGTAAGTGTACTTCAAAAAAGCTTTGATTCCGAAAACAGACTAATAATTAGGTTTTGTCGAAACATTTTAAAAATTCTGAAAGTAATTATTCTTTTTCAGTAATAAATGCCAGCTGTCATTAAGGAAAATAGTTTTGGGCGGACGCGCACGTAGTCTTTACACAAAAAGTTAAAACCATGGTACAACGTTTGGGTCCTGACTCTTGAGTCCGAAAGAGACAGTGGCAGATGCGTGCAGAGCTCTTGGCCAGGTAGATTTGCCTCTTGGTTTGAGTTTGGTTGTGGAAAATGCTCCACATAATGATACCCTTTCATCACTTTTATCCTTTTACATTTAGTTACCTAATATCGAGACAATTTTCTTTCACATTTGGCAAAGAAACAACCGTTATTTTGTAGAATAATAAAAGTTTATATCTAAGTATTTTGGTTTCCACTGTTTTTGTCAATTTTCAAACAGTCTTTTCCATTAGTAAAAACAAATACATAATAAATAAAATTGTAATACTGTCGCATAACGATGCCGTAATGGGAATTAAATCAAGGTCATTGCTATTCCAGCTGACTTAATTCAACAAATATCTTAAACATTACTTCTGTTAAAGAGCTGATATTTTGGACAATATTGTTTCTTATGTCAACTTCGAAGTTATGTTAATTTTAATGACTAGACGTTTAACGGTGCAAATTTTTATCTCAATTTGAATGTGAAAGCTTTGCTTATTGTTATTAAAACGATGTATATGTGGGATCAAAACATTTCAAAAGAGAATAAAAAAAGAATTTATGACACAATTGTAAAAAGCATTATAACATATGGTAGTGAGGTATGGCCAATTAAGAGCAGAACAGAAAGAATGCTGTTGGCTACTGAGATGGACTTTTGGAGAAGAGCGGCAGGAAGATCAAGAAAAGAGAGAGTGAGAAATGAAAGTATACGGAGGATAATGGACGTAAGGCATACAATTGTAGAGGACATAAGAACAAAACAACTGGTTTGGTACGGGCATGTACAAAGAATGCCGGATGAGCGAATTCCCAAAAAAATCATGCAATGGCGAACACCTGGAAGAAGAAAACGAGGAAGGCCGAGACTGAGCTGGAAAGAGGGAGTCGAAAAGGAAATAAAAAAAAGGGATCTAACAGAAGACCTGTGGTGGGACCGCGATCGGTGGAGGTTGGAGATCGGAAGACGGCGTAGAACGTTGTAGACCGAATTATAGATAGATAGATAGATGTATATTAAATATGAAATAAAAATACAAGGCGTTAATAACGATATTAGTTAAATATATATTTACCAGAGATTTAGTCGTCGAGGCGGCAAGATAATCTCCCTTAATCATCTTGCTTCTAACTTTGCTTTTTAAATTCTAACTTTAGGCCACTAGTCGAAGTAGAAAGTTCATAAATCACTGCTCCAACTTTGTGAATAGAGTTTAATAAAAATTAGTTCCCTCCTTCCAATACGTTCTCCGCCTATTAATTACGCAATATTAATTGTTTTATTAAATTTTCTGATTTTGAATTACAACGACTACAAAAATACATTCGAAAAAATTAAAAGAAGCGTCTCAGGTTTACATTTTATTTGTTAACTCTAGTTAAAGATTTCTATAAAGGGTATGTGTCCCCTCGGCACATTTAAACAAACACATAAAGTTCAAAGAAATAAATATTTAATGCAATGCTAACATTATTTACAATGTACAAGAACACAGCGAAACTTTCTCTGTCGTTCGAAATATTTTTGTTATTATTTCTTTCCTCTCGCTCGTCTGAATTTCAGCTTTTTCCAAAAATTCCCGAATGAGCATTTCACTTCCGAGCGTATCGCATTAACTTACTCATCACCGAGAAAAACAACTGCATATGGTGCGTTTAAAAACGTTTTCATTTCAAACATATACTGAAATCACAGTCTGCAGTACGTAGGCATATTAATGGATACTATACAAGGTTATTGTTCGATTCAGTATTGTTTATTTGTGCTTTAAAATTTACTATTTCGGACTTTGCGAAAACACAAACACTAAGACTAACTTGAGGTATGGCACAAATTAGCCTTCAAACTTCTTTATTAAACTACTGATATTTTAGACAATATTGTTTCTTTAATATAACTGTTTTCTATGACAAGGTCCATTGTAACTATCTGAGAAACGAAAAGCGACGCAAATACAAGGTGTGTTCAGAAAGTAATGAGAATTTTATTTTTTTGAATAAAATATTTATTTATTCTTCTACATTGATGTTGTCGCCTTTAAAATAGCCCCATTGGAGATTATGCATTTGTGCCAGCGCTTCTTCCAATCCTCGAAACACTTCTCGAACTCGATCTTTGAGATAGTCTTTAGTTCTTTCAGCGATGCGCTTTTAATGTCATCTACGGCTGTAAAACGACGGCCCTTTAAGGTTCTCTTTATTTTTGGAAATAGGAAGAAGTCACACGGAGCCATTTCTGGCGAATATGCAGGCTGGGGCATCGTTACAGTACTGTTTTTGGCCAAAAATTCACGAACAAGCAATGAAGTGTGAGCTGGTGCATTATCGTGGTGCAAAAGCCTGAATTGTTTTTCCACAGATCCGGGCGTTTTTTTCGGATTGCTTCACGCAAACGGCGTTGAACTTGTAGGTAATACTCCTTATTGACCGTTTTACCTGGTGGCAGGAATTCATGATGCATTATGTCATTAATATCGAAGGACACAGTGAGCATAACCACACTTGTCGAGCCTTTTTCAGTCTTGGCGAGCCGAATGCCTTTATTCCATTTATTCAATTTTTTACGCAAAATTTGATACAAATTCTTTGATCCATTTCTTTTAGAAAATCGCCAAGCTCATAAAAACAATTCTAACGTTAGTGGCTGTCACAGACAAAGTCAACAATGAAAACTGCTGAAAGTTTTATCATACTTCAAGGGCATGTATATGAACATAATACAAAAAATGTTTGACAATCGGACTCTCCAAGCCAGCGAAATTTAAAAATTCTCGTTACTTTCTGAACACACCTAGTATACAGTTGGTTTAAAGTGTTCTGCAAGTATGTTTTATATTATTTACAGAACAACAAGTATGTAACCGTTTCCTGCAGAACATTATCTACAGACCCAACCTTAATACAATAAACAAATGTTTTTGTTAATAAATAGTACTGAGTACTTACACACTATTATTAAGTTTGATTTTTTAGAAAATTTATGTCATAAATGTTTCAAACATTAAGTAAATATTACAAATATTAATCACTTGATATTTGCTGTTCGGAAACAGTCAACAGGAAACAGGAAACAAATATAATTTCTTAACATCTACTTACAAAATTTCGCTCAAATATTCGTCATCCATGAGGACTTATAAGTCAAGTAATTGTTCTATATTTAAAAAATGTTTACTATTTAGGGGTAAATTAAAAATATGTAACAAAACCCACCGGCAGGAAGGATTTATTCTACTTCGTTGTACTGCCGAAACTAAACTTGTTTTATTTTAAATTTGTTACGCTAAAGTTACGCATTTGCATACGTGATCGCATTTGAAAAACACATGATAAGGCGATTTGGAGAAATTATGTCGATTTTCTTGTTTTTGCCAATAGGTTACGAATTGAACTCGTGGGGCAGAAAGAGAGGCGCATACTTTTTTTTGGGGGGGGGGGTAATTGATAACTACATTTAAGCATGATTTGATCAAAATCGTTAGAGCCAATTTGAAGAAAATAATTTTTTTAGTTAAAATGTAATGCGTTAATTTTAAAAGATTGTCGAATAAAAAGGCATCGAAAACGAGAAGTTTTGATATTTACTAAATAACCCAGAGAAATCGATAAAATTTACACCTATATTTTTTAAAATTTAAAGAAATCAATTTATTTTTCTATCGATGAGTACTGACACGCAAAAAACGGACGGACATTAAAATAAATACGATTTTGTCGACTTAAAAAATTAAAATCTGATGTGTCAATCAAAATCTAACCGGTTTTTTCAGACCCGGGTTCGATTCTCGGCCAGGGCTTGACATTTTCATACGCTATAAATCATCCCATCGTCTGAATTAGCCCAAGTGTGCACAATAGTTAGACGTTAAAAAAAAATCCGATCGCCAAACTAACTTCGCGTTTCGTGTGACTATTGAAATTGTTTCCACTTCAACTGTACTGGATGGTAATTGATAATTTAAAACTGAATTCAATTGAGTGTCATTTATTTATCAGCTCCGGGGCTATAATTTAATTACAGTCTGGATAATTAGGGCGTGTTCAGTCACGGCCAATAAAAACCGCCATTACCCAGGGTACATTACCCAGGGTATATCCGTGTGCAGAATAACGCAAATAAAAGGGAATTGCATAACAAAGTTTTTACGACAGCTCCACACAAGGCCTGTTTGCATCCATCGTCGGTAGTGTAATTCTGTTTGTATCCGTTAAATCTAACAATTACTTGTAACTCGGCTTTACTGTAATTACGTTAATACAGTGTGAGAACTCAAAACTAACCTAAGGCAGCCGATTCATTTAGTAATCTCTATGTGCAATTTACAAGATAAAAGCTGAGATAATACTTTCACAATATACAAGATAATGTACTTCCACAATATAAAATTAAAATGAATATTTTGTCAAATATAATAAACTAGTACATTTTACTATAATTTGTGAATACAAAGTAAGTCTATGGACAATACAATACTATTATGCGTTAATGACCTCCGTGGACTCCGCCTAATTGAGCCCCTAATGGCTGCCTGTATTAGGGTTGCCGTGGCTTGACTTTCATTAACATAATAAGTCATCCTAAATAACTGAAGGGAAAATGTTTTAACAAAGCAGTGCATTAATACTTTATCGCTTCCAAAGCATTGTTTGTTTCCTATAGTGTAACTTTACCTTCAGTGAGGATATACTAGGCTTCAAAAAGTGTTATTGTAAAAACTGAATAATATAAAATATTTAAAAACAAAGTGTGCTGTACCGACGTCAATAGAGAACACATCAAAGGTATAATCACGTGGCGCTGACTGAAAAATGCCACTATTGCAAGCTGTTTGATGTAACACTAAAAAATAAAATTTTGTAAAAGTTTCTAATTGGTCTGCCTATTTAGATTTGGGGTTTTATTTTATTTATTTATTTTTTGCGATAAACGTTCTGAAAAACGAGACCGAAACCGATTTTCAATAAAAGAGATTCTTTTTTAAAAAAATAGATCTGAACTTATGTAATAGTACAAGATTTTGGTGTATAAACAATTGTGACGGACATGATGGCCTCTAGAGTATGTAGGCCTACGTACATAGTGTATAGTGCTTATCGGCCTTATTCGGAGTGTCGCCTTTACAAACATCTTTCTGTGTGTATTGTGACAGTGTCGTTTGTTGTGTAGATGACGTACAAATCATTATCAGTCAATCCCTTGTAGTCTATGTTAAATTAAAATTACTTGTGTATTTGTTAGGCTGTAATTTACAAAAACATGATTAATTTTCCTTATATTCGTAAACCTCGAAAGCAGATTATATTTAACTCTATGTCGAAAATTTTAAAATGAAAAACACTTCAACACTATCTGTATAATGTCGACTGCCAATGGTTTTACAAATCTAGGGACTCGGTGCCTAAACATAGTTGCTGATCAGGACTGTACATTCACCGCGTAAATTTTACAATTATCAGTTTCAAATATTGACGCAATAAGAAATTAAACACTTATTCAACAATTAACTTTGTGAAATATTTATACTAATAATATAATGCTGATTATGTACATGTAAATATCATTTCATTAATAATATTACATTCGGAATGAATAGTATATCGGAAACCAATTAATAACCTGTATAAGATCAAAATAAAGAAATGAAAAATACATCAATCGCTGCAAAAGGAATTTTGTTACCCCGAAAACGTTTTACCTGGGGAAACCTGAAAGTTCAACAGCAGTAAAAAATTCACAAAAACCTTTTTTTTTTAAAATATTACTAGCAAAAAATTATAATTATGTGTAATTGTTCAGAAAAACCAGTGAAAGTAATCATGTAACTACATTATTACATTATTGTTTGTTTTCTTGTAAAGGACTAATCAAAGACTATATATCAGGGCTATATAATAAAAAATCCGATATTGTATATATTATATATTATATACATATTACACCTATACATCAGTGCTTGGGATATATAATAAACAAATTCGATATGATATTACGCTTATACACCAGTGCTTGGGATATATAATAAAAAAATCCGATATTATATTACGCCTATACATCAGTGCTTGGGATATATAATAAACAAATCCGATATTATATTACGCCTATACATCAGTGCTTGGGATATATAATAAAAACTCCGATATGATATTACGCTTAAACATCAGTGCTTGGGGGATATATAATAAACAAATCCGATATTATATTACGCCTATACATCAGTACTTGGGATATATAATAAAAAATCCGATATGATATTACGCCCGTACATTAGTGCTTGCATTCGGTTACTTAATATCACAGATATTTTCGCTAAGCAAGTTTACTACAGCTCTACTTTCATTATCTACTTTTACGGAAATTTATTTCACCAAACACCGGATTATAAAAGCCAAATTATTGAAAAAACCTGCAGTAATACAGAACCAATTTTTACACAAAAGTCATAGCCAATGGCTGTGCTTTCAACCACTAGTTAATTCTTACATCCTTTAAGTTAATAACGTAAACAATCTATCAAGAATATGCGAGAAAAGTAAAACTAAGTTTAATTTGTTTAGAATATAATGCAAAACTTTTTATACACCTTTCTCTTTGTATTTTAAATACTTTAACCTACATTAAAGGTGTATCACTTTGCAATCAGATTACATCAATACAATTATAACTGTTAACTATCCACTCCCTGTTGATATAGGCCTATATGATATATTCAGCTAATCACTTTTATTTTGAACGGAAGAAAACACGACATAATTTTTGAATTTTTATTTTCAACTTTAATCAACCGTCTTTATTTTAAAAATAAAAATGTATTTTTATATTTGCATATGTTTTAATATTTGTAAACAAACAATTGTCAAATCATAATTTTAGGACTTCAGGTTGTTTATTAATAAAAGGACCTAATGCTTTACGGACACATCTATTGGAACATCTGTGATTTTAATTGGCATCTATTTACCTTTATCGACTGTTGTAATTCAAGTCCAACCACACTACAGCGCGTCACGCAGGTTAAAGTGTGCATTAGAATGGACTACATAACTGAAGGGTATGACCGAATGATCTCCACCCTATCCATTGCACCTTCCCCTTGCATAATTAACACAAACCGCAGGTATCCGAAGCCACCTGTCCCCTCCCCATCACCCCTCTTTGCTTTTATCCGGGTTTACAATTTAATCAATGCGCAGTTATGCGGAAAATTATTTCACCGCATGTATTTGTGCAACACAATATATCAGGTTTAGAATTTACTTATTTTTGCAATGATTACAAAATTCCACAGGTAAAACAACACAATAAATGCAAAGGTTTTAAGTGTGATCAGTATTAAGCCGACGTTAAATGGCCGCCATTTATGTTTCACAGCTACGGTGTTTGTTAACTAACTTACTGTTATAAATATGCAGTATTTTAAACTTCAACACAAAATATATTTTTCGCTGAACCAACAACATGAGAATGTTTTCTTTTAAAGATTGTCTGGGACAGTTAAAACCCTGGAAACGGAGATGTACATTATAACCTCAAGATCGATTTCTTTACAAACACTTTAACTTTTATAATAGTATAGTGAAAAGATAGAACACACAATCTCGATTTTTATAAGAGGTTATTTTCTATTTTTCGATTCCTTCTTGAACGTAAATTTCTTGTGTTTCAAATCTACTACAGTGACTGTTTAAATCGTCAAAAATGTTTTCAATGTGCTTAATTTTTAATATGTTTTTGTTCATAGCTTTTGAAAAAGAATATCCGCGAACATAGCAATTTATACCTTTTGTTTGCATATTTAAAGACACTACATTTGCGGGTAATTTTCTGAAAATCGTTAAGACTGATTTTGAAAAAATCCGTTTTATAAAAAAATGCTTGACAATTATTTGGCATTTTAATTAAAAAGCTTTGAAAAATGAACAAAATATGTTTACATCTACAACTTTGAGCACGCTTACGAAAATCTCTGGTCTTTATATTTTTATTGTGAAAAAATAAATACCTACATTCTAGCAACCGACTTTTTTTTCTAAGTATTTGATTTCTGTGACTGTTTACGCCAACCTGTAAGTAGTCACGCGAAAGATTTAAACAAAGTATATCTACTAGTTGCACATTATATGAAAACTTATTTTTAATTTTACATTTTGCTTTAACGCGTAAATTTGTTGGTGTTAAATTTTATTAGTCCAATAAATAGATAATCTTGAACGTAAATTATAACCACAATGTGTGCAGCAAATACAGTACTTTCAAATGTTGCAGTAGGTAGAGAGAACTGTTTATCTCGTACCCCTAGGTAGGCGCTGCAACAGACAATGTCTTTTTGATTTACCGTACTTATAAAAAGTGAAGTCTGTAGATAGATATTTTTTTCAGAAAAGGGAAATTAAAAACAAAAGTTTCTCGGGAGTCGGGGCAGCTCAGTGACAGTTAATTCCGGTCTGTCTTCCTCGTTCAGTTTTGTGGGACAGATGAAACAGGACAAGCTTAGGGTGGAGTTTCATTATAACTGAAAATTTAACTTTCAAAAAAGTCTCGCTCTACTTGCCCAGATTTTTAATTTACCAGCGCATCCCCTTTAGGGTAAAAAAATATTCAAGTTTTTTTGATCAAAGATCAAAATCTTTATATATACATATACATATAAACCAAAACTTTCTTCATGAATGGGGAATTGTGTGTGTGTGTGTGTGTGTGTGTGTGTGTGTGTGTGTGTGTGTGTGTGTGTGTGTGTGTGTGTGGTGGGTGTGTGGTGTGTGGTGTGGTGAGTGTGGGGGTGTGTACACTCACACATGTAATAATATTTCATTAATAGAACTATCCATTTTTTACAGAGCTTTATTAGTTTTAGAACAACAAAATTTAAACATTGTTTTAAAAAACATCAAATAAAAATAAGGAATCATGGTTATTCATAAATGTTGTTTCATCTATGACGTATTATATTGTAGAACATAACATAAAATATTGTTATTAATTAACTAATAATTTTATTAAACATTGCATTGTGCATTAGATTAAGAATGCATGCAAAGTATTACGACGAAGTGCCTCGAAAATTGAACTTAGAATTTGACCAAAACACAAACAAAATTTATGAGTAGAAAACAAAACGTTAGGAGAACACTTTCTGCAAAATCTATACAAAAGGACATGTAGCTAAAACGAGCGGAGCCAAAAAAAAAATTAATGAATATATTAAACATCTGGAGCTGTTTTAAACGCAATAATATTAACTATTTTTGTCTTTGATGTTTTTGTAACGATCGATATTTTCTTATCATTTCAAAAGCAAAATTTCAATTTAAAATATCAGTGCAAATAAAACATCGAAACTAATTTAAATGTGAAACAGGTTGTGAAATATGTTTGCTGTTTTAATGATTGTTTATTTAATTAAAAAGGTCATATTTATAACTGTATACCTTTAATAGAAATTTAGTGTAATGTTACAAAAGCAAAGTAGTTCAATTTGCGCTTTCAATTAAATCGAATCATGTTTAAGTGGGATTTGTTGAGCTCATTTCAACCCCTGTCTCTGAGGGAGGATGTTGGGTATCGCCGCCATCAGGAAATGAGAAACGCCTATTGCGTAAAAGGGAAACAGGCGACTTAGGTAAACCGACCCCTTCCTTCAAACTGTGTTTGTTTTTTTAATACAAAAATCGAGTTCGTGTTTTCAGAATGAACCCTCTGGCAAGGTTATTATAATTTGTTTGCTATATTTTTGTTGCAGGAAATTGAAATTAGGTTTACTTTTTTATACTTAAACTGAATTTAGTCACGTAATTTTTAAATTTTAAAGTTTAAACATAAGAATTAGTTTTATATAATAGTTTTAAATAAGAATTATTTTAAAACATATTATTCAGGTACGAGGGCAAGTCAAAAAGTAAAGGAACATTAGATTTCCTTGCGAAACACATGTATGTCAGCACTGATTCTTCTGCTACAAACTCATAACGTCTATTAGCCGTTCTTTGAAAGTATAGTTAGCTAATTTCGATTGTTTAAAAAAAACCGTGTAAACTACGCTCTCCTTTGTCTGTTTGCACCAAGGAAGAAATGCGAGCAATAATACGTTTCCTCAATTCAGAAGTTGTGAAACCAGCAGAGATTATTGTCGGAGAGAGATGTTTGAGTGGAAGCAAGATCTACAGATGGATTGATCGCTTTAAAAGTGGTAGGATTCGTTTCTCTGTGTGATAAACGCCTGGTAGGCCTTCCACTTCAAGACTAATGACAATACTGAAGCGGTTAAACAAATGATTCTCGATAATCGACAAATTACAATTGATAATATTGCAAGTGAGTTGAATGTTAGCCATGGCTCAGCATATGCAATCATCCACGATTCTTTAAACTTTTGAAAAGTCTGTTCTCGCTGGGTTCCACGTCAATTGACCATCATCCACAAAGACAATCGTTTTAAAATTTCCCAGAAGTATTTGGAACATTATGAAAGAAGGAAACTAATTTCCTAAGAGAATAATAACCGTTGATGAGACAAGGGTCCATCATTTTGAACCAGAGAGTAAGTGACAAAGTTTGATGTGGAAATAGCCTTCATCTCCAAAAGCTAAAAAGTTCAAAACACAGCTGCCTGCAAGAAAGTTACACCATACACGTGATATACAACAACCACCACACACGTTAACCTCACCTTGGTGAGTGTAGCTTACACCACATACGTGATATACAACAGCCACCACACACGTTAACCTCACCTTGATAAGTGTATCTTACACCACACACGTGATATACAACAACCACCACACACGTTAACCTCACCTTGATAAGTGTATCTTACACCACACACGTGATATACAACAACCACCACACACGTTAACCTCACCTTGATAAGTGTATCTTACACCACACACGTGATATACAACAACCACCACACACGCTAAACTCACTTTGATAAGTATAGCTTACACCACACACGTGATATACAACCACCACACACGTTAACCTCACCTTGATAAATGTAGTTTACACCACACACGTGATATACAACCACCACACACGTTAACCTCACTTTGATAAGTGTAGCTTACACCACACACGTGATATACAACAACCACCACACACGTTAACCTCACCTTGATAAATGTAGCTTACACCACACACGTGATATACAACAACCACCACACACGCTAACCTCACTTTGTCAAATGTAACCTATACTCCAGTTTATAAATCCAGTTGTACCAATTTAAAAACAAAAATTCCTATACATTATTTCAATAATGTAAAAATATAAGTACGTGGTTAACTCTAAACGACAGACTGAAATGGGAAAAAGGTGAGTTCACATATCTGAAGAAATCATCCAATTCGAATAAGACAGAGTAATTCTTTAAGAACCAAAAAAACATCAGCTTTAACTGCTTCATATTTTTGAAATCATGGGGAAAAAATAAGCCAATTTTCTATTAGAAAACATACTTAAGTGTATGATTATACACGTTTATATATGAACGCAAACATGCATACTTTACGATACCGTTACTTGCAACCCTGAGCTACTGCAGCGCTAATTTATTTAAGTGGTACAATATCACTAATGACATTGGGCATATTTCTTGTCTGGTCGCTAAGCTTACGACTTCATCCCCCTGTACAAAGACCCTAATCAGCTTTACTCAGCTCTGTGTTCTCCAGAGAATTAAGTTGACGACAAATAAAGCAGAGGGAAGACAGCAATAAACTAAAATAATTTTCAAACTCATAACATAATTAACTGCGAAGGATTAAAGATTTAGCCGTATTGTGTTTCCGGAACTTTTAACAGTTGCGAGTCACTGCGGAACTTGTTTTAAACAAAAATAAGAATTATGTTCGGTATAATAATATGCCTTCGTCAATTCTTCTTTCGTTGACGCGTTTCGGAGAACCTCCATCTTCAAAAACTATTTCTATACTGGTCACCAATATCATGGCTCGTTCTATTTATAACTTTCTAGCTCCACCTCGTACCCCTCCTCTATTCATCACGTGAACATTAAACCTAACGTGTTCGCTTCTGATTGGCTCTTCAAAATCATACGTTTTCGCTCGCTTTCGGAGCTACAAAGTTGCACTATTGGTTCTTAGGACGAGCCCTAATATTGGTGACCAGTATAGAAATAGTTTTTGAAGATGGAGGTTCTCCGAAACGCGTCAACGAAAGAAGAATTGACGAAGCTAGGAAAGGCAGATTATTATACTGAACATATAGTGACAATAATCCAAGCAGAAAAGAAGAAGAATATAAAAAGAAAAATAAGAATGACTGTGATTTACATTCACCTGTAAACGCCAAAAACTTGTTATTAATACGAAAAATTAAATCAAAATTAATTGAACAAAAGCTGTTTGAATATTATTTTTTTTTAATGTATTGATTAGACCTTATCAGAAAATAACTCCCCTGGTTTGTATGTATTACACGTTTAAACAAATAAGACACAAATAATAAATCAAATAAAGGGTATAAGGGCATTAAACATACTTTCTGTCTTTCAATGAAAACATTGTAACATTATTCCCTGTAATGTTTCGTTCAGAAGTAATCGGTATTGAGGAAAGCTTAAGAAACCTATTTTTTTTTCAAAAATGTACTTTTTTAAAGACCGAAAGTTTTTTTTTGATTTTATATTGTATTGTCAAAATTTATGCATATGTTGATGGATGGGCATTTTCCTGCTAAGTAATTGTAAATTGCACAAATTGTTATACAAACATGTATAATTCTGTTTATTTTTGTCACTCACGTTTTTTATAAAACAATATTTTTTATATAAGGTATAAGGTTAGGAGAAAAACATATGGACGAGTTTTTACAGGCAATAATAGTGGTTGGTTTATACAGTGGTGGACCAGGACCCCGACCCGTTTATGATTTACCTAGCTTTAAAATTAACTTGCTCACTTAACAAACCGTTTCATATTACATATTGCTATGCCTACGTAATTTCACGTACGTTTAACTATAACCAATATTCCACGCTGTAAGTTTATTGCAGATTTTATAACAGCAATAAAAATCACAAACATTCCTTCGGCAGAAAATTCACTTCCCAGCTCGGCGATAGAGCGCATGACGGTAGCCTACAGTTCGCTGACATTTTATACCTGCAATAAAATATTATTGCCAATTGAAAACGAAACCATTTATACGTACACTGTCTGGATTAGATTTGGAAGTTTATCTTTTTTACGGCTTTCTTCAGCGACGTATTCAGTTAACTACATTTTTTAGCAATTTAAAATATAAGGTGCGATTTAATTTAACATAGCGCCAGAATATTCCGACTGCAGGAGTTCAAACCAGTGTCGTAAAAAACTTTCTTTTTTGGCAGCGTATATCAAAATGTATATATTTGTCAGATAAATCTTTATTTGCATTAGAATTAGGCATAAATATTTACCTATAGAAGGCACTGGCACGATAGAAATAAGTGATAATAGAACAAAAAACTATTAAACAACACAAAACAGTAAAATTTACTAAACAAGATCGCACACCTAGAAATAAACTGAATCATACGGCTGTACATTAATACAACATCCGGGCACAGATATGGCTTCATTCTTCGTGGCCAAGAGATGAGCAATGTTCCGGAAGACTGCCTAAACGCCCATCTGTTACTGCTACACCCCCGGCCCATCGTCAAACATCCATTGTGGTTTCATATTCACCTCAATTAGCCACTTTGAAATTTATGCAACTGTGCAATTTTACACAATTAAATTTTGATTCTGATATTAAAACAATTACGTGTGGCTCTTGTGGTAGTGCCGACAAAAGTGAAAACCAGTATAGTTCGTATTCATTAAATAATTGATCAAACATTTTGAAAAACACGTTTTTAAAATTAACAAGAACAATAAATGGTTTTAATTGACATGAAAGCAACAGCTGTTGTGCGAAATTTGTTGTTAAGAATTAGTCTGTTCAAGTCTACATAATTACACAATAGAACAATTATAAATGCTGTGAGATATGCGTTACGGAATCATTCGTGACGTTTATACCCATGTTTTAACAAGTACCGTAAAGTTTTCAAATTCAAAAAAATTTTGAAAAATGTTTTAACAATGTTATATATGTTGATATTAATGTTATATATATATATATATTTATATATATATATATATATATATATATATATATATATATGTATTATAACCGGAGGTATTATATGCAAGCGAGACGCTAGCACTCCACACAAAAGCTACTATGGAGGGTATTTTGAAGGAAGAACGCAAAATCTTGAGTAAGATCCTTGGCCCGAGATTAACAGAAGATGGATACAAGTTGCACTCCCGGAAGACCACAGAGAAGATATCGAACCTGGCAGCAGATATCAGAAGAAGGAGGCTTCGGTTCTATGGACACATCAGTAGACTCCCAACAACGAGACTTGCCAACAGAATTCTTAAGTATATACAAGGAGTCAAATCAACAACGTTGTGGATCGCACAAGTCAGAATAGATCTACATGACGCAGAAATAGACTCAACAGACGTTGAAGACAGGCGCGCATACAGGAGAAAGATGCTCGGTTGGAAGGTCCCAGAGAATGAAATCCCAAAGAGAGCAGGGGTAAAATGGACGGAGGAGCGGAAGAGGATCCATGGGGACAGGATGAGGGAGGTGTGGAGGATTAGAAGGAACAAGACATGAGTCGGAGTGCTTTGCGTGATCCAACAGGGTCTATAAGCAGATAATAATAATAATAATATATATACATATATATATATATATATATATATATATATATATATATATATATATATATATATGATAACAGATATTTGGCTACTAAAATGTTTATTTATTAATTTTGTTTTCAAAAAGATGTTTTGTGGTCTTATGACTACTCCATGATCAGTAATAGAAAATACCGACAACAGATCACAATAACAATAAATAAAAATATCGAACAGGTCGGTATAGCCTACATAATTTCCATGAAAATGAACAGAAAAAAGTTTATTCACCCTAAGAGCCACTTAAAATTTCTGGCTGTTACTTCCGTAACAAGATGTTGATTCATCTTGTTGGAACCTCACAGTATGTACAGTCTATAACAATGCGTAGCTACGCGTATTTGTTGAAGACGTTACGCAACCATTTCCTCACAGCAGGCTGACATTATCGCAACTCCAGCCTCTCTTCTTGGTTTTCACAAAGCAGGTGCTCTCACAACAAACAAAGTAAGCCTCGAGTCGTGGACGTAGATGAAGAAGATTGGAAACAAGCTCCATAGATAATAATCATTTATCTTTTGGAGTAAAATTTGATTAACAATTATTACGAAATCTGTTTTGGACAATGATTTTTTGAACACGAAAACCAACTCTGTTGCCAACTTTTACTGGGCATTCATAAAGCAGTAGAATTTCTTCTTGTAGATTCCAATATATTAACCCCGCAGGGGGGTGCAGACTAGCTGCACCTATTGAGAGGATTTAGACGTCCCTCGCGGTACCCGAGTCTAACACACTTACACTTACAACACTATACTTACGACTTTAACACTTTACACTCACGCTTACACTTAGGGAGGCGATAATAGCCTCAATGTGCTTTTCGTCTTAAAATAAAAAAAAACGAACAGTATATTAGCATCAGATAAAGAACAATGAATACAGAATCTTTGTAAGAAAGACGAGTTGTCAAGATGTACAGGAAGAAAAAAAATATTTTAGCAATTTCAGTTGAAAAATTAGGTTAACTTTCATCATGGTGTGCTCAGGATTGTGAAAAGAACAACGCTTTTTAATTTGTACATCTTATTAAAAATGAACTCTGAAAGTCGGCTTTTTAATAAAAATTTGTTGGGGAAATCGTGTTGTAAGCAATTGCAAAATCCACTTTTTTGTCGATTTTGATTTTTGTGTGTCGTAATATTGTATTTAATTGTTCAACATGCGTAACAATGCTGCTAAGTTTTAAAATTTACGTCGATCACTTCAAAGAGACAACGTATCACGACATTTTTCCATAGTTTACAAAAATATTTACGCTAATTACAATTTAATTGTAGGTAAGCTATAAAAAAGTTGTTTCGATAACGAGAAATATTAAAATGAGTCAAAATTAAACAGGAATGTTTCATTAGGAAACACTTAAATATTTATGTTCCGTAACGTGACCTAGATAGAAAAGTTTGTAAAAAATGGTATTTATTACCACTTAACTGTCGCTTTATGATTAAAATATAATAAAATATAACCAATACGTGTTCGGATTTATTCGTTATTTAGGTCTGTATTAATTGCTACTTCCTTCAACATTAAACAAACTGTTGGTTATAGCTTTATGTATTTTTATGATGCATACATAAACTTTCTCTGTTTGCTTCAGTCGAAATAGTGTTATGCATTCTTATACATTTTACAACCTTTATTTCGAAACGAAATGTAAAAAAGGGATTTTATAACTTTACAGCAGAAACTCGATGCAATCTAACCTTGGTACGCGATTCAAGCTTATCAGGTTAAACAAGATATCAGTGCAATATAAAAATGTTTTAGACCGAGTTTTTCTATCAACTTGTCACCATACGAAGTTGCCGTACACGTATATATTCGCATTGTAGTATTTGATTCAGGTAAATACACATATAAAACAAGTTAATTTTAGAAAAAAAAAACAATAACTTAATTTATCGGTGTAAACAATTTGAAGGTATAACTGTTAAATATAGTTCTGGAATGGTTACAACGTTGTTTAGTCACGAAGCAAGTATTTAGGATGAATTTTTAACATTTTAACTTAACAACGTTTAGAACTAATAACAAATACAAATTAACCAAACAATTTTTGTATTTGTTAAAACTATGTTAGAATAACTTAACACAAACTTTAATCTTTATACAGTAAAGAGAAATATATCGGTGACAGAGGGCTCCCCAGAAAGTCTGTTACATTTTGCTCTGTAGACGGTAGGAGCGGAGATATCGTGGCCATCTTGGTGTCAGAGTGTTCGTCTGTTCAGTGGCTATCGAGCCGTGCTAATGAGAGTTTACTGTTGCTACTCGTTCCCGTACAATACTAGTTTGAAATGTGCTCCGCTATTGCAAATCCCGCGACCTGTAAAGTGCGGTCGGCGATACGGTTTTTGTTGGCTAAGAACAATAAACCAATTCAGATTTATCGCCAACTGTGTGAAGTTTATGGGAACGATGTGATAACTGAAGGCGGAGTGCGTCAACGGTGCATTAGGTTTAAAAATGGCCGAACTAATGTGCACGACGAAGAACGAAGCCAAGCATTGTGACCGATGAAATTGTTTCTAAAATCGATGAGAAAATTAAAGAAGACCGTCGGTTCACAATAAAAGAGCTATCGCTTAGTTTTCCACAAATTTCAAGAAGTTTGTTGCATGAAACTGTTGCAGCGTTTTGATAACGTGGAACTGCGGGAGGGCGTGCAACCAGGCTGATGTCTCAGGCGGCAGAATTCTACGACACTGGAATTTCAAAACTGGTTCAAAGCTATGATAAATGTCTGAATTTATATGGCGATTATGTAGAAAAATAGTATTTTAGTTCCACTTTCAAATGTATATAATAAATTTTTTTCTTGTAATTCGTTTTTTTTATATATCAAAAAGTAACCGACTTTCTGGACAGCCCTCGTATTATTATTGTAGCTCTGTTCCAGAGGCAGTATTTCTATCACACCAAATCAATTTGTGATTTGATTAGGCAGTTCCACAACTAATATCACCCTTCCATACAGACTGTAGAATTTTTATAAAAGTAATAACAGTAATTTACTATGCAAGAGAAGTTGTAAATGTTGACCTAAAAACTATTGCATCTTCTTGAATTTTAGATTTAATTGCAGTTCTTCTCTGCCTCGATCCACCCTAAATCGCTTCCCAGACTATGCACTCTCCTACATTTATTGTAGATTGCTCTATCCTCTCTGTCCTACTTATATTGTTGTATAATTTACCAAGATATTCTGTTGTCTTTATTTCAAATGTTTTCCACTTACTGCTCCTATCGTAAAACCGTATTGTCATTGCGAACGCAATCCACTTTTTTCAGTTTCTTTATTTTGTTTCAAGAAAATTATCTGTAAATTGCTGTGCTACTTTTAAGCGTTCCTTCTAGTTGTGAATATCATAGACTTCATATCAGATTCGTTATATCTTTTTACGACATAAAAAGATACCTTTTTAAGATATCGTAGAAATTTAACAACGTTGCTGTTTAAAAAACGTCAAATTATTGTTCTTCCTTCTATGTATTTTAAAACTTTCAGTCATATTTTCTTTTGAGTTACACTGTGTTGGTATTAGTTCCTACGAAAATTGAATTTTTACTTTAATCGCTTTCAAATAACTTTGTTAGTCAAGATACATTTCTTGTGTCTGGTCTTTACACCGTGATGATCAATTTCACTTCCTTACTGACAATTATAATTTTATTCTGTATACCTTTGTAAAGTCACAAATTTTTTAATAGATTAATTAATTTTATTTTAATTTATTATTTTTTCAAACTTTTAATTAGTATAAAATTTAACTGAAATAACAGTATTAAAATTATTCCTAAAACTTTTCATTTTGATGTAAATATTGCATTGAAAAGTATGAGGTGCCAACCTAATAGTTTTACGATGGTAGCAAATATGTCTACGTCTACACTGTGTACAAAAGGGAAGAGTCTATAAACATGCAGTTGTTTGGCACGGCAGATGTAGAGAAAGAATTAGCCTACAGAAAAGTTAAGAAACAGTATTGTAACAACAAAAAATAAAGAAACAGAAGTGCAAGCAGAGGGATAAAATGTTTTCGAAATTTTAAGAATTAAGGAAATTACATTTTGGTAAACTAAATATAAAGTAAGCAACATGTAGAACAACTACCCCAAAACTTTCAAATCTGTCATCTGTAGGCGTACTACATAAATAGCTATGCAATGTTCAAATTCGTTTTTTTCGAGCGTTGAAATAAAATCATAACGTTATAAATAATTTTGTAATAGATTAAGAAGCTTACAATTCAGTATATATTTATTAACTGTGAGATAATTAAAAAAACAATAACGCATAATTAAATACAGCTGATATACATGTTTATAGATCGTAGATATAAATAAAAAATCAAAATTGTATAAGAGGTGTGTTCAGAAAGTAACAAGAATTTTAAAATTTCGCGGGCTTGGAGAATCCGATTGTCAAACATTTTTTTTATTATGTTGATATACATGCCCTTGAAGTATGATAAAACTTTCAGCTGTTTTCATTGTTGACTTTGTCTGTGACAGCCACTAAGGTTAGACGTGTTTTTATGAGCTCCGCGATTTTCCTTTGTTAAAAGAAATGGATCAAAGAATTTGTATCAAATTTTGCGTAAAAAATGGAATAAAGTGTAACAAAGTGTGTGAAATGTTAACAAAGGCCTGTGGTGAGTCTGCTATGAGAAAAGCAAGAGTTTACGAGTGGTATAAGCGTTTCCAAGAAGGCCGTGATGACGTTGAAGATGACGAACGCCCTGGACGCCCCAGCACATCAACAACCGATGAAAACGTGGAAAAAGTGAAAAAAAAAATGGTTATGAACAATCGCCGAATCACAATTAGAGAGGTCGCTGATGATGTTGGCATATCGATTGGATCATGTCATGACATTGTTTCCAATGTTTTGTGTATGAAACGCGTGGCAGCAAAATTCGTTCCAAAATTGTTGAATTTTGAACAAAAACAGCGGCGAATGGAAGTTGCTCAGGAGTCACTAAATGAAGTCAACGACGATGCAGAATTACTGAAACGTATTATAACAGGTGACGAAACATGGGTTTACGGATATAATGTCGAAACTAAGGCTCCATTATCCCAGTGGAGGCATTCTGGCTCGCCAAGAACGAAAAAGGCTCGACAAGTGCGGTCGAATGTGAAGGTTATGCTCACTGTGTTCTTCGATATTAATGGTATATTGCATCATGAATTCCTGCCACCAGGTGAAACGGTCAATAAGGAGTACTACCTACAAGTTCAACACCATTTGCGTAAAGCAATCCGAAAAAACGCCCGGATCTGTGGAAAAACAATGCATGGCTTTTGCACAACGATAATGCACCAGCTCACATTTCATCGCTTGTTCGTGAATTTTTGGCCCAAAACAGTACTGTAACGATGCCCCAGCCTCCATATTTGCCAGACATGGCTCCGTGTGACTTTTTCCTATTTCCAAAAATAAAGAGAACCTTAAAGGGCCGTCGTTTTACAGCCGTAGATGACATTAAAAGCGCTCGCTGAAAGAAGTAAAGGCTATCTCAAAGATCGAGTTTGAGAAGTGTTTCGAGGATTGGAAGAAGCGCTGGCACAAGTGCATAATCTCCAATGGGGACTATTTTGAAGGCGACAACATCAATGTAGAAGAATAAATAAATATTTTGCTCAAAAATTAAAATTCTCATTACTTTCTGAACATACAGTGCAGCATTACAAATACAGTATAAGTAGAATGCTAAACACATTTTGGTTTTTAAAGGTATTTGTATAATCAGTAATATTCTTTTGCTATGTAAAAAATTAAAATATTTAAAATAAATAAATTTTAATAAAATAATTGAATTAATTATATATACTTTGTATTATTATATATGTTTACTTCTATGAGAAAAATAAATCGTATACATTTTGAATATTTCAACATATAATTACACAAAATAAGATATAGTTAATTAATTACATATATAAACATATTAAAACATATATAAAATATATGTGATGTTTTTTAATAATACATTTTTTTCGGCCAATGGCAATAACGATAAAATGGATAACACCAATGTGTATAATATTATACTATTTTTATACACTATGGCAGTTTGGGTGACTTAATGGGGCGGATTTTTGCCGCTTTTCTTGATAAAAAAGTAGAACTTTTTTTCATTGTTTAGTATTATTTCGCAAAATAAATATTAAAACTAATACCTCTTAAAAGTTTTTGTTTGTTAAATTTACAACTGGAGTAAGTATGTAGTATGGCTTTTGCTGAAATCGATCCAACAAAGCATAAATCTGTTGAAGCCTGCGTCAGGTTCAACACCAGCGTAATAATTCAGGGAGATGACATGTTGCTTATTTGCATTGCTTGGTACATTGACATTAAACACGATATATCCTGTATGTGCCGGAAGTAGGCTATAACGTAAGATCATTCGTCAATGCCATTGGTTAATTTTATAACGATTCTTGTACATTGTACATTTGCAGAAGAGGATTTCAACTTATTATAAACTTTAGTCTAAGTAGTTAACATTTTCATTAAAAATTAAAAAAAGTAAATAAGTAAAATAATAACATTTCATTAAAAATTAAAAAAAGTAAATAAGTAAAATAAATGAATAGATCAAGTAAACACTGACTGCGGCTTCTGGGACAAATTACGTAGAATTAAATATAAGTTGCTAAAAATTTAATGTATAGACAAGTAGATGAAGGTACCACAACATCTCCAACGAAGACGTGTACCAGAAGATAGAACCATTAACGGACGTCATCAGAAAGAGGATATTTTTCTTAGGCATATCTTGAAAATGAAAGAGACAAGACTTCTGAAAAAACTAACGGAATTTTACTAGAAGAGGAAAACCCAACCCAAGCGGCTAAAACTGGCTATAGAGGACATGAAGGAACTGGGTATTGAAAGAAGAGAGTTGGAGAAGGAATCCGGAAATTTCAGGTTAATGAAAGAGCATAAAACGAGATTCAGAAGAACAGATAACAACAGCAAAAAGATGGTGATGTCCGAAGCCGAGAGGAAAAATAGATCTGACCCCATGAAGAACTACCACGCGGAATGACGAGCAAAAAGAACAGCCAATAAGAGAACTTAAAGTGGTCCCCTGAGGCCGTACAAGAAGGAAGAAAAAGAAGACAAGTAGATGGCCAATGAAGGAAAAGCAGGTCAAAAAGAGATGCTTATACGATATAGACAATGTTGTGGTGGAAATGAGTTTGTTAATAGACTTGAAAAGTGAAATATAAAAATGCTAATTTAATTTAAGGATGTTACAAAAAATATTGTTTTATAACAATCATTATGATTATATTATTATTGTTATTGCTGTAGTTACTGCACAGCAGGGTCGGGTAGCCACCAAATGCGGAGCGAAGTTGTACTGAACCGTTGAATATAAATGGCTATTGATTATATAAATGATTATTTGCCGCTATACAAGCTGCAAGAACAGGGGGAAGGCGTTTGAGAAAATAGACAGTTAATACCTATTTAACTGTAGTTGAACACTCTGCCGCAAGATGACACCAGCAGCAGGATCTTGCGTATCTCCTATAAAGGTTATAACTTTAGTACGTTTATATACAATGACTGAAAGGAGAGGAGTATGTAATCATTTCCGGACCTATTTTGTTTAATGCAAGTGAAACGAAGCTGAGCGGAGTCAAGCGGCGACACTGGGAACCGTTCCGCTTTCAGTGGCCACACAAACGGAGCTGAGCGGAGTCAAGCGGCGACACTGGGAACCGTTCCGCTTTCAGTGGCCACACGTGAAACGGAGCTGAGCGGAGTCAAAACGGAGCTGAGTCACTGGGAACCGTTCCGCTTTCAGTGGCCACACGTGAAACGGAGCTGAGCGGAGTCAAGCGGCGACACTGGGAACCGTTCCGCTTTCCGAGTCAAGCGGCGACACGGGACCGTTCCGCTTTCAGTGGCTACACGTGAAACGGAGCTGAGCGGAGCAAGCGGCGACACTGGGAACCGTTCCGCTTTCAGTGGCCACACGTGAAACGAAGCTGAGCGGAGTCAAGCGGCGACACTGGGAACCGTTCCGCTTTCAGTGGCCAGTCAAGCGGCGACACGTGAAACGGAGCTGAGCGGAGTCAAGCGGCGACACTGGGAACCGTTCCGCTTTCAGTGGCCACACGTGAAACGGAGCTGAGCGGAGTCAAGCGGCGACACTGGGAACCGTTCCGCTTTCAGTGGCCACACGTGAAACGGAGCTGAGCGGAGTCAAGCGGCGACACTGGGAACCGTTCCGCTTTCAGTGGCCACACTTACATTCCGTACAATAGGAGCGGACCGCTCCGCTCAGTGCAACCCGGCCTGGGGAAGTAAGGTAAGACAAGATACAAAGTAGAGCCGATTCATTTACTTTCAATTAACAACTACTAGGCAACGTAAAGTTCAAGTTAGTTTATACCAATATAGTTCGAAATCAAGTGTTTCCAAGTTCGAAATTCATAAAGAATAACTTAATTCCAATATAGTGAAATCAATATGGCGGCCGAAAATATCACCGCACTAATTATGAACTACGAAAAATCTGTGTTTGTCGAAATCTGTCTGATATAGTGCCCCGCAGGGGGGGTGCAGGCTAGCTGCACCTATTGAGAGGATTTAGACGTCCCTCGCGATACCCGAGTCTAACACACACTTACACTTATAACACTACACTGCACTTTAACACTTTACTCTCACACTTACATTTAGGGAGGCGATAACAGCCTCAATGTGCTTTTTGCCTTAAAATAACAAAATCTGATAAAGTGCAATTAACACTTTGCAGAGTGGACATAAAACGAAACCCTTCTAACAGCGAATTAAAAGCAAATTAATTTAATAATTATAAAATAAATACCATAACAGTTAACTTAATCTTAATGTACATTTCTTTTGGGAACTTACATTTGAAGTGCCCATGAGTAAATGAGTCAAGTAGTATTTTGTAAGTATTAAATTAGTGTACTTTTAATTTAGTGGTAAAAGGGTTTCCTTTATATTTGCTGACATCGCCACAGTACGCCTTGCATAATTGTGTGTAGAAGGGACAGTTAAAACTTACCGCGCAAAGAATATAGCCATTAGTTGTAGGTTCACCACGGCCTAAAACGTTATTATTATGTTGTAATAAAATGGCCTTATTACAAAATAAGTGGTATTGGCTATTAAGAGATGAACAATATCCCTCAAATTATACCTGTATATAATATGTGTATAATAAATTTGACTGAATACTCAATACACAATCGTAAATGTAGTATTTACATTATTCCACATTAGATTATTCCACATGTGTTCATTAAATTTATTTTTCAGAATTACGATTTGTGAAGGATTAAAAAAATAATTGGCTGCAGGCCACCCGTTGAAGTACCGGTTCCATTTAATCATACGTTTAACCATAAGTAGTGTTGGTGCAACCGCCCGCTTAGTTGATAGATTATCCTCTAATTAGTTACTCAACTGCAGCAACAGGTATTCCATCGCATCCTTTGTAAGATATGCAAGAAAGGTGCAATCGTTTGAAATGATGCCCGCATACACGCGATAGCTTCTTTCATATATTACGTTATAAACATACAGGCAACGTATGAAAATTATCATTTGAATAATATTTAGTTAAATGTGACAGGTGCTTAGAAACGTTGTAAAGTAAAAAAAATCTTGATTTATAATCCGTCATTCAGCAGATGTTTTAACATTTTTATGGCAGAAAGTTGGCAGAACCTGCAGAAGAATATTAGAATTAGAACAACTTTAGGACAACTCCGTTAAAACAACGGCATATCCTATTCATACAAATATACATAGTAATATTTGTTCTTTACATGACTAAATGTTAAACCAAGCTTCTAGTCGAGTGTGCAAAGGTAATTTTTTTACTACATTTTACGTTTTAACTAAATTTATTATCTATTTTGTTGCGAAAACCATTATTAAAATGGTGATTCATGTTTAAATAACAATGTTTTAACTGTTGAAAAATCAGTGGTCTTTCAAAATGGCTTCATTTAAAGCTAACAAAATGAGATTTTTTGGCAAAAAATATACTTGTATTAAAGATGTATACTAAATATCAGTTTCAAAGCATTTATATTCGCCGAGATACTTCATGAGTTTTTCCAAATAGCTCATTTCCGGCGCCCAAAAGAAATACTTGAACACAAATATCGTCGAGATTTTTCCGTTTTGAGTCGAAATAATAAAATTCGTTATAGTAACATAGCCACCGGATCACATATTTAAGTAATTAGGATTCCCGTCAGTGGTCTATCCACTCACCTCGTAAAGGCTATCGCGGTTTCGAAACTCTATCGTTTCATCTTCACGCCGCGATACAAAATGTTAAATCCCTCTGTCGAAGTCGTGACAAAGTCAAACAAAACATTAAAAACATACATCACAAACACTAAGCACAATTATACGATTAAAATATTTACAATGAAATTCGGCTTGGCCAAGCTACACACGCGACTCGTACGTCGTTACATTCCGGACTGCCTCCGTAACGACGAGTCGCTTGGCCAAGCCGAATTTTATCGTAAATATTTTAATAGTGTAATTGTGCTCAGTGTTTGTGATGTATGTTTTTAATGTTTTGTTTGACTTTGTCACGACTTCCACAGAGGGATTTAACATTTTATATCACGGCCTGAAAGATGAAACGATAGAGTTTCGAAACCGCTGTAGCCTTTACGAGGAGAGTGGATAGACCACTGACGGGAAGAATAGGTCATAATCCTAATTACTTAATAAAATTCAGTTTCCTCAATGTAAAATTTTGGAATGAAGAAAAAATGTGCATGTGTGCACCATTTCGAGTCAAGTCCTACTTGCTCGCCACAATTCAACTTAATATCTTTTATTCTTTAATTCAGTATATATCGTGTAATGCTTTTAAAATAGTCTTATTTTGGTTTCACAATTTACATTTTTTGTACGAAAATATATCCTTCACATTTTCGAGCTAAGTCCTACTTGGAAACCGCAATTCAACTTAATATCTTTTATTCTTTAATTAAGTATATATCGTGTAATGCTTTTATAATAGTCTTATTTTGGTTTCACAATTTACATTTTTTGTACGAAAATATATCCTTCACATTTTCGAGCTGCAATTTACCAGTATACAGAAGATGCTTAACTGTTACAGCTGCTGAGAAATTGTCTGTATCGTTTTCCCAAAATATCTCTATTTTGTGGACAAGAAACGACTATGTGGAACGAAAATATTTCGTACAACTTTTTAAAGTATCCAAATTCATAATAACGGTGGCCGAGTTAAGCTGTCAGTACAGAGAAATAACTTAATATTTGTAATATTTCCTTTCGATGTGAACATTATTTTAGACGGGCCTGACGCATTGTTGTATGAAGGATAATGTGTAATGTAAACTCGCAAAAGTACGAATAGCAAGTCAAACAACCTTAGACGTTTGCTGTATACAAATAATGTTTAGTATCATTGAACTGAACTTAAATCTACCAGTGAACTGCCTGTTTCTGTGCTATCATTCAATGCTAATGAAATGATCGCCATTACACTACATAACCAACGCAACTAGTACAAGACTGTTTAGAGCGTTAAATATATTTCGCACATTGTATATAAATAAGTTCATTAATAAGTGTATACGTTATTAACCAACGCCGTTGTTTTACAAGACAATAGAAACCAACCAACAATTAGTTAAGAAATTAATTAAACTTTTAAAGTTTTCGCTTCTGATGGTCACTTCTGCCACGTTAATTGAACTGAAATTTTGTTCAAACATTTACAATTATTCTACACCTTCTTAAAAAATACTTAAAATAATTATATTTTAAAGAACTGTATTAGCCAGCTACTGCCAACAATACAACAGACAGAAAACTTTATCTGGAAATTGAGTAAAGTCTATCTCTGAGGACACAAAATTTGACACAGACACTCTGAGGTGCACTTACCCCAGGCTCGGGAGCATCGTATCGGTCACACCTGCAACACAAGTCTTACATTAGTACAACTTCATAATTAAACGTGTGCCACTCTCTAGGGCACGGCTCACAGCTTTTGGATAAAACATTGGTCGTAATGCGGTACGGCAGAACGATAACACTACTAACGTTAAGTCTGGTGTATATTTTATCATATCACTACAAAGCAAACCTCATAAATCAAAAAGTGATGTCACAAATTTAACACAAGAAGGTAATTAAGTTATTTTACCATGTTTTTATGTAGTCACTACCTTCAGAAGGATACTGTACTTCACAACAGCTACTCAGACATACAACAACTACTAATTAGAGTAACTTAACTAATTTTGTGTAATTTTGCATTTAGTGGTTTCAGTGACAATTTCTTCTGTTAATTAGACCACAGTGCTCCTTATTATTTTATAGGTTAGACGTTCTATTATTAACATTGTTATACAAAAATGATTAATATATTTATACCTTCTTAACTTTGAAACTTTATGTATTAAATTAATTTACACTTATTCTATGGTTTTTATTAAATATTATTTATATGACTATAATATTATATAAATAATTATTTATATTATATTATAATATAAATATTTATATTATAAAATAATAATATAAAATATTATTTATATTATATTTATAAATATTATTTATAAATATTTATTTATATGTATAAAACATTGTTTCAGAACCAGTACACCAGCGTAGTAAGTAGTAAATATAACATTCCTTGAGTAGTTTGGATTCTAATACTGTACTGTTATACATTAAGCACAATGATCAACAATTCTTTCACAAAACTATATACCTGAGTCTATTAATATTACATTATATTTGTGTAATATTTGTTTAATATTACATATTACAAAAATTATGTAACACTGTAAAACACACACACACACACACACACACACACACACACACACACACACACACACACACACACACACACACACACACACACACACACACACACACACATACAGCCTATTACTAGCAGTATTTGTGTATACACAATTTTTAAAATTTCATTAAATTTTTTAAATTTTAAATAAAATTTGTCGAAACTACGAGGGTTGATCAAATATAAACGAGACTGATTTTTTAAAAAATGTATTGCTTACTTACAAATTATTCTTGATACAACTTATTTTTCTACATAGTCTCCCGCACGAGTAACACATTTTTCCCACCGGATTGGAAGTTTTTTAATTCCATCTTCGTAAAAAGTTCTCGGGCGTTCATTGAGCCATTGGAGCACGAAGGTCTCCACCGCAGAATCGCCTTCGAAACGCTGGCCTCCAAGCGCCTCTTTGAGTGGCCGAAACAGGTGATAGTCGCAGGGTGGTAAGTCTGGACTGTATGGGGGATGTTCCATTGGTTCCCAGCCAATTTGATCGAGTTTAAGCCTCGTAGCGTTCGCCGAATGTGGTCGGGCATTATCGTGAAGAAGAATGACGTTTCTCGCCGGTTTAGATTTCCTTTTCCTACGAAAAGACTGTTTTGCGGCCTCTAAAACATCGCAATAATATTATGCAATTATTGTGCGTCGTTGATGGAGGAAATCGTCGTGAAAGGCGCCTTGATTGTCGAAAAATACAGTGGCCATTACCTTCCCGGCCGACGATCGTGATTTGGCCTTCAGAGGCGCCCTCTCTCCCCTCTTCCACCACTCCATACTTGCCTGTTTCGACTCGGGAGTGTAATGGTGAATCCATGTTTCGTCACAGGTGACAATCCGGTTTAATAATGCCTCACCATCTCGTTCAAATTGGGTCAATAGTCGCTGGCAAATCTCCAAACGATTCCGTTTGTGAACGTCGGTCAAAATTCGTGGAACCCACCTTGCAGATACTTTGCTGAGTTCCAGGTTTGATGTAACGATTTTTTGAACGCTACCATAGCTCAACTGGAGTTCATCTGCAATAAATCGCAGCGATATACGTCTGTCTTCGTCCAGGAGCTTCCGAACAGCATCAATGTTTTCGTCCGTGACGGAAGTGGTCGGGCGACGATCATGGCTGAGGTTTTCTACTGCTTCCCGTCCTTCGGCGAATTCCTTGTGCCAAGCAAAAACGCGAGCTCTTGACAGGGTCCTGTCCCCGTATTGAGCCGTCAATCTACGAAAGATTTCAGTCGGATTGACCCCATCCTTGGCCAAAAACTTAATAATAATTCTCTGCTCCACGGAAACGTGCACTTCACTCTCACTCATTGTATAGTTTTATACTGAAGGGTCCGAACGGAAATGTTGCCCGTCTACGCCCGTCCCAAACTTCCCAGGCTACCTGAAACCCCACCCTTTAGAGTTCAATGTCCAACGGAAAAGTTTTTAGAAAGTCAGTCTCGTTTATATTTGATCAACCCTCGTATTATAGAGAACCATTTGGAACACAAATTATTCAAATGCATTTACTGTGACTGATGTAATAATTTCGATAGATTGATATATATATATATATATATATATATATATATATATATATATATATATTCATTATATTTTGATATATATATACACGTATATTTGAAACGAAAAGTTTTTTTTTAAATTGGAAATAATTTTTGAGTTTTTTTAGCGATTATTATTAGTAACGCCTCGCTTCATAGGGTGCAAAACAGATATATTAAAGTTTTATTATGTCCACTACCACTAAAATATGAGAATAAATAATTTACCAAAAGCAAACATATATTTTTGTTTGATTAAATACATATTTCGAGTTATCAGCATATTTTATTATTATTTAATGCAATTATATTTACTACACCGAAAACAAGGTGGCATAAAAAAAAGATTTTCAAAAATTAAAATACAACAAAATAAAAGACTTGTATCAAAGGTGAAACCCAAACCCGTAAAATAAGGTGGTTATAACCCACTCAATGCCAAATCCCCCTCAGTGGCCCACTAGTGGCCAACAGTGTATAATTCAGGAATCCTTTGAACATCCAGTCACTTTCAACTCCTCTTTCCTGAAGCCACAAAAGCTGAATTAATAATGTCCAATTCGCGTGACATCTTTCAGTCAAAAATAAGGCTGTATTTTGTTTACACATTCGATGGAGCAGCAAAAACATCAGGACATCTCCTGTTAAACAATTACCTGTCATCTATGTAATATTTAAAATAAATCTTTATTTACTTTTCTAACTTACAAAATTATTTTTCAGTTTAACGTAGATCTCTAGTTGGAAATAGTACCGACTCAATTAAAAATTTTCTCGTTAAGAAATATTTACATTTTTGGAGTGCGTACAAGTTAAATAAATCGGGAAGATGTACCTTTAATTTGACCATGTCATTGAACGTAAACGTACTAGCATGATAACCCTTTTGAGAGTTTGGTGAGCGTTCGCTGCTGGTGGCATCTTACGGCAGAATATTCAACTAAAGTGAAATATATAATAGTACTTTATCCCAAATGTCTCCACTTCGTATTCTACAGCATGCAGCGTTCGTAGCGGCAGATAGTTCAGTTACTTGGACTTTAACGGCCAATATCGAGCATGCATTTTATAATGGTGCTACACCATACATTTCTTTTATTTCAAATCTTTTGTACACTTGAAATATAAATCCTCGTAATTTGACCGATTAAATTTTGAGAAACTGTGCTGGTTTTTTATTTCTATTGTTAACAGCTTCTGAACTGATTTTTTGAAAAATAATTGACTGCAGAAAAGTCAGTATAATATTTTGTATCATTTATATATTACTTAAATAATCACGATTTTAAAATAGGACGAGTCTTTTCTTTGCCCCGTCTCTCTTGTGATGCGAATTATATATCGGACAAGAATGGTAATTTAGATCAAATAATGGTAATATAAAATAAATGTGAAAACACCTATCAGCTACGGAAAGTTCTTCTTTATTTATTAGCAAACTGAAATTTGCCCTCGTACAGTTGTTTACCGGTGATATTTCAAAAACCGCTTTTGTCTCAGATTGTTCAACACAAAGTAAATTATATTGCTTTTTCCAATAAACATTTGCTGTATTTCATTTCGTGAAGAGAGACACCGAGAACAATTGTTATTTGTTTTACTTTATTTCCATTTATACTAACTTTTTGTCACGTTTCAATGACAATTTATTTCTTATCTTTAAGGAATATCTTCAACTGGCGGATCTATAAAACATTTGCGTAAATTAAAAACAAAAGTTTATCTTTATACTTCCCTTACATTCCACGAATAATAATCTAATACAGGGAACATAAACGCACATATTTCTGAAATACAGTTCGCCGCCGGCATAATCAGGAAATATTCATGCATCACCTGTCCCGGTCTACGCGGGATTAGAATGCGAAGCGAGCCTCCTCCCGGATACGCCTTCTAAATATAATGTTCTTTCAGCATTGAGTCATCCTAGTTGTGACTAAGTACCGAGTGATCAAGAAAGCAACGTTTTTGTTCTTATTTATTTATAACTGATTCTAAAATAATGTAATGTCATCTTAAACAAAATGGCGATTGGCAGAAAAACGATATGCATCCAATATAATGTATACAACTCGTAACTTTCTTCATGTATCATTTTAAAATTCGTTATCACATGAGAATATAGCCAGTTGCTTTCTTAATAAAGGCTTAAAAAAGGTAAAAACTGTAAATTGGAAAGACTGTTGTTAGTGACGTCATTATTTCGTCACTACCATTAATTCCACGGCAAAGTAATAACAACCATTTGTTGTTCATTAAAACAAAGGAACGTTTGATTTGCAGAAAACAAATAACAAAAGCAGTTACTCGTTAAAACTGAGAAATGTCTGTACTACAAACTCGCATTCGTGAACAATTTATTTAAAAGTTTACGATACCCCTTCGCTGTGGTTTAGGCAACCCTTACAGAAGTGCCATGTTTAATCCAATGTCTGCCGTCTAGATTCTGCTAAGCCCATCTGTGAGCACAGACTGCACGGCGACATGGCTGTCCGGTTATTGATTACACTGGCTAACTGGATCATCCGTGGAGATGCGTTCACGTACCGCGGGGGAGACTGCTTCACCCATCCTTACTCACGCAAGCTCTACGTTACTAGTAAATTGTTACGCCTACTAAATTGTTACGCTTGCTAAATTGTTACGCTTGCTAAATTGTTACGCTTACTAATATATTACGCTTGCTAAATTGCTACTCTTACTACATTGTTACGCTTACTAATATGTTACGCTTACTAAATTGTTACTCTTACTACATTGTTACTTACTAGGAGAATCTATCACCATCGTTCACCCAAGGTCAGCTGTAGTTTGACGTAATTTACGAGGATTTGTAGTAGCAACGGCCGAATTAAAGTTTTAAACGCAAATTAAGTTGTGTAAATTTTAATATTAATAAAACAATCAGCAATAATACATCGTTAAAAGGCAAAACTAACGGTACTTGAAGATGGTCAGTTTTACAACTATGACCAATTTCACAAGACTTCAAACTCTATTAAACGGTTTATATCACTATTATTATTTTTCTCCAGTGGCTTAAAGAACACCCGCACAGCTAACTCAGGGCTGTGGACGTAAACCCTATCAAATTTAAAAGTAAATAAGTAGTTTAAAGGGAATCCCATAACAATGTTACATATGATAATCAATGTACTAAGAAGTTTATAAAAGAGAAATATTAATGGGGCTTACTCGGTAGAATAGCCGGCAATGTGCAACAACACTGACTTGCAACTAGATAGGTTCGAATCCAATTACAACCGGTGGTTTTTCAGTATGCACGTCAATCTTTCATTAGGGTAATTGGCATAAGGAAGAGACATTAAACAACAAAAACAAAACAAATAAAAAATTACAGTATGTTTTGTGAAAGAATTTTTGTGGAAGTCCTTAGTCACGTTACCGGTTTGTTAGCTTATAGGCTATAGGACGTTGGATGTGCGAAAACGAAACAGTAATATTTATTTAAAAACTAAACTTTGGCGAACATTGTTTTATTAAAATTTTTTCGCACTTTTTTATACTTACTTTATTTTTTTTATATGGTTTAATGGTAGCAAACAAGAGGACGTACTTTTAACTTTTCCGTAAATATCTCAATTATATTTGTGAACTTAAAACCAACAGTGCATTTGAAAAAAATATTATAACTCGCTCTTTTTAAGCCTGAATTTACATTCAACGGCATTACATAGCGAAATGATAAACACAAAATTATAAACATAGTAACGAGTTGTTAAAGTTTTAACTTAAGCTATGCTGAACATATCCGATTTAAACATTTCAAACTGACTTTTCCGTTAAGTTATTTTCCTTTAATGTATTATTTTCCTTAAATGTTATTTTTAAACATATAACGTGATATACAAACCAAGATATAATAACGAACTATCTGAAAGCAGATTATACAGCAATATTATGACGTCACAGCTGAGACTTCAGACAATGCGTTTTTATTACAACGCTAAAGGGGATGATGTTTTCATTAATGGGCAAACTCATAAAAGCGCCTATCTGCCTCTTTTGTTACAGGATAATTTGCTTCCTGCAGCCAGCAGGACGATTTAATGCCAGCGTGCATTCAACGTTTCCTAATCTTAACAATAACACAGTTCCAGTCTTGTTTTATTACGGAAAGCTTATCTCAAAGTTCGTCGATTTGTGACGTCATTATCGTTTGCGTTATGTACTCGATTACTAATTGTGCAATAATGTCGAAACAATTATTTTGTTGAAAGGAATGAGAAGATCAGATAAATTAATATATATATATATATATATATATATATATATATATATATATATATATATAATGGGATTCTAATACTTTTGTTTTGAAACTAAAATAATTTTGTTTCTTCTTGTCTTCGTTTCACCCTCTTTGGGGTACGCTGAATCAATCATTTCTTGCGCGCTGTACTTTTCTTTGTTCCCAGTAGCTCTTCATTCTTTCCGATCTTCTTTTCCTCTCATCTTCCGAAATGACAGGTTTAGGTCTTATTTTGGTTTTATCTTGGAATCTTATTCTTTCGTTCTTGGTACTTATCTTAGCAGTTTGGTCAAGCAGTGAATTTTCTGTAATTTTTAATTCTATTAGGTCTTTTTCAATTTCTTTAAACCAGTTCGGTTTTGTTTTACGATTATGGAAAAAATCAAACACCTGTTTCGTCAATCTATTGGAGTTCATTCTAAGAAGATGGTCGTAAAAATTTATTATCCTTTTTCTCATAGTATCTGACAGTTTTTCAATTTTCTTATAGAGAACTTCATTTCTTATATATACTACCTTATTATCCTGAAATTTTGTTCCTATAATTTTTCTTAAGATTTTCCTTTCCGTTATTTCAAACTTTTCTATCTGGCCTATGCGATTCATGGTTAATGTTTCTGCTGCGTACAGTGCTTCCGGCTTGATCACTGTTTTATAATGTTTAATTTTGGACCCCCATGAAAGGGATTTCTTATTGTATGTTTCTTTCGTCAATTGGAAGGCCAATTCAAGTTTGTTTCTCCTGGATTCCATTGCCTTGCCTTCATCTGCATTCCAACTAATCCATTCACCAAGATATTTGAACTCTTTTACAATTTCTATTTTCTGTTCTTGGATTTTAAGGTATTTATTTGGGTATTTGTTGTTTGTCATGATTTTGGTCTTTTCAAAAGATATGTTTAGACCTATTTTAGCTGCTTGTTTCTTTAATTCAAGTTTTTGTTTTAATTCAATTTTGTTTCATTGTATTATTGAATTACTTTTATTGCAATTTGGTAATTCAGGACATCGGGGTCGTGAATCCAGAAATTAGAAAAACTAAATATGGTTCTTAATATATGCTATGTTTTAGTTTATTGGTTTATGGCACACATAGGTGTGATCGCCTGAAAATACGTCGGACCCTAAAAGGATCGAACCTCGGGTTTATGCTTGCCATTCCCCGAAGCGGGACCGTTCAAAGTGATGAATGCTTGTCTTAAAAATTGTAAAATGTTATTCAGTTAACTTAAAAGTTTCTTGAACTTAATTTATATTTATTAATATCATAAAGTCAACACGAAAAAAACGTATAAAAAAAAGTCTGTTTGAGCAAAGTTTGCATCCGTCTTTGTGTAATGTGAGATGTTATCGTGATTGTTTAATCTTTAATCGATGTTGCAATTAAGCAAGGGTCAAAATAATAAATTGTGGTGTTGTACCTTCCAATACATTTATTTTCATACACAGCTCACCTGTGTATTAACCTGAATATTAACACAATGTTATTGTCAAATTATAAGTCGTGTTAAGTAGCCTAGTAACTATAAAGATAATATTTGTATGTATATTTTTCAAGTTTTGTAGGTGATAATTATTAAATACATAATTAATTATTATTGTTATTAGTTGTCTGCTATATATAACTTTGTCTTGGGTTTAAGATTTTAAAATATTTAATTCTGTAACACCCTTCAAAGCCTCTACAAGACTTATTAATTATTTACTTTTTATAGAAGACTCCAAACCCAGCTCAGTCAGTTTAATTAAAACTTCTTCAGTTTGTTAACGAAGCCAATATTCTCTACAAGCTAGAAACAGATTTTTTGTAGCCAATTCGATGAAGGTATAGATCTCGTTTCAAGGTTAAATTAAATGTCTCTTAACTCTTCTATTTAGTTCTTCTTCTGTTGCCCTATTCGCTCCGAATGTTGACGATTGGCACGGTTGTTTTTGACAAGTTGACGGTATTTCTAAAAACTTTCACTGAAGAGATCTCGACCCTATTGTTGCAGGTTTACGCAGGCTCGATCCTACATGTCCTGTCTTACTGTCTATTTGCCTCAGTAATTATAATAACAAATTCAAGCAGAATTAACACTTTCTTTTAACTTCAAACACACAATATGTCAAATGAAACAGCTGCTCATGAAATATAAACTAACATTGTTATCCGTAACAATGCTATAAGTACTTTCGGTGATAATTGCAACCGATGAAAACTGTCAGAGCTCATTTAGTGAAAAATTAAGGACTGAAAAAGTTTTTGTTTTGGAGCTCCGTTAACAGAAGGTTTAAGAACCAACACATTATTATATTTTGGATTAACGTTGCTTTATTGCACTAATTCAATTTATGCTTTTAAAATTTTCATAATTCAACTTGTCTATTATTCTCTGTAGATTTAACTAAATGAAAACAAGCAGTACAATAACAATATTAAAGTGAAAATTTCAGAAACCATCAAGACGCTTCTAGAATTGGTATTTTATTTAAACGACTTTTACTCCAGTTCGCGAGCGTTACACGGCTGAACTTGGTCAAGTTAAAGTATGAAATAACCAAACAATACGACTCTCATTAACGTTTCACACAGATGTAGTACCGCGTTTTTCGTATTTCCCGAACAAAACAGACTTACTAATTACCTGCGAAATTCTTCGTGCACAAAAAAAGTTTTGCGATATTTTATTCATCACTGCGCACGCGGCCTGGCGCATGAATAAAACAACGCTTTGTGAGTTCCCTTCCTTCTCCGTGTGCGAGTACGGCTTGCCAAAAAGAAACCTTAACCAAACATTTTGTTCCAGACGTATTTATGTGCAACGTAAAATTACTTCCGACATGTTGTTCTGTTTGTGTTCAAGTTATTTATGTAAACTTCAAACTTTTAGGAAAAATAAGTAAAGTAAAAGTTATTTACACGACATAAATAATTAGTACTTTGAAAAAGAGTGTACCTAGCAGAATATTCTTTATTTGCCTGTCCATCGCTCTAAGGCAGCGTTATGAAGCGCTTGTAACCTTTACGCCAATTAACCGGTAACCGTAATATTTAGGGGAAATGTTACTGGACCAGTTTTATTGGAAATTTTAAGCTCTTTCACCGTGAAGCAGTCAAGCCAGTATTGCAGGAAATGTCCGGCAATTATACTGGTCATCGTTAAATCAGAGGCCACCGTCTTGAAACGAAATAATCTCTCACATTATCGTTCGTGCTTTACACACACACACACACACACACACACACACACACACACACACACACACACACACACACACACACACACACACACACACACACACACACACACACACACACACACACACACACACACACACACACACACACAACTTAAAAATTTCAAAGTTGTTATGGAAAAATGATAATAGCATTCAAAAGTTATCAGTGAAAACATCACATGCTTAGTCAAACAGAAGTTCACACTGTACTTCCTATTTAAGTATTGGTTGTAAAATATAAAGCTTTTTATGACAAAACAAGCAAGAAAAATTATTTTCAAAAGTAGAGAAATTCTGTGCTCCAAAATGTTGACTTCCATTATTAGCCTCTTTTCAGAGAAAACACTTTCAACGGCTTTTCGGTAAAACAATAATTAATTTGAAAATTAAATTATCGGAACAAAATATTTGTCCACCAACTTTTATATCTCGTAACAAAATGTTTTGTTGTAAACATTTACAACATTCACTGTTGTTAATGATTCGCTTTATACATTAAATTTGTGGCCAACATACATTTTAGTTATTACATTACATCAAAGGTTAACAACAAACCTGGTGTTTGTTTTCCTTCAACTTCGCCTGTACGTCTTGTAAGTTTCTTGCAAAGCCTTTATGCTTGTTTGAGTTTTACGAGAGCATCAACGCCTCCGGTGATCACTGAACGTGTTTTATGTTTACTTAACTCTATTTTATGTTTCAAAGTTTGGACAACGCGGTGAAGTTGGAAAACCTGTTTAGATTTACTTCCCGTACAAAAAAAAAAAAAAAATAATAACCAGCAAACTTGTATCGGAAAATTAATTTAAAAATCACTGTACATTTTTGGGTAGAGAAGTTTTGTGTTGAACTAGTCCTTGGCAATAGGGGTAAAAAAAATTGTATCATTTTTTTAAAGAAATATTGCTTTACTTCGAATACAAAATTAAAGTTTTGATTCTTCTTCTTCTTCTTCTTCGTCTTCTTCTACTTCTTCTTCATCTTCGTCTTCTTCTTCTTCTTCGTCTTCTTTTTCTTCTTTGTCTTCGTCTTCTTCTTTTTCTTCTTCTTCATCTTCTTCTTCTTCTTCTTCTTCGTCTTCTGCGTCTTCTTCGTCTTCTTTTTCTTCTTCGTCTTCTTTTTCTTCTTCGTCTTCTTTTTCTTCTTCGTCTTCTTCGTCTTTTTCTTCTTCTTCTTCGTCTTCTTCTACTTCTTCTTTTTCTTCTTCGTCTTCCTCTACTTCTTCTTTTTCTTCTTCGTCTTCTTCGTCTTCTTCTTCTTCGTCTTCTTTTTCTTCTTCGTCTTCTTCTTCTTCTTCTTCTTCGTATTCTTCTTCTTCTTATTATTATTATTATCAGCATCATCATCATCATCATCATCATTATCATCATTAAAATACAAATTTAAATAACTTATAACAGTTAGTTTGGTTCCAATAAAAAGTCGAGTTTGCATGTAAATATTTTCAACACTAATGCATGTTTATTTTACATGGAAATACGCAGGTTTCAAAAGAACGTTTGTGAATAACTGTGGTATTTTCGAAACGAGTTGTCAATCACAGGCTGACATTACTGAACGTTCCGCCTGTCATATTTTATTAAATTAATGTAAAATTATTTTCTCGAAACACCAACTCAGAATAGATTTAAATATATTTTAAATTAATAAAGATTTAATAAATATTTAATTTAATTTATTTTATTTTATTTAATAAATATTTAAAATAAATATAGACTCACAAAATATCCAGTCAGGGGTCATTTTTGTTTGTTTTTTTTTTTTAACACATTCAAGAAACGGAATGTTCCTTTTTGTAATGTTATTAAACTTTTACAAATCCGCTTCCATTAGGTGCCTACATTAACAAGGAAGCCAACTTCGTATTTGTTTTGTTATCTACTGTATTTTCTTTTTCAATGAAGCGCTTGAATCCTTTTATTGCAAGACTTCTTCTTTCAGAAGAGACGAAGCGAATCTTTAGCCTCGGTTAGTACAACGATGACGTCGGAGGGTTATGCAGACAAATATTAGTACACAACAGCACAGGCGCAGGGCAAGGATCACGTGACAAATTACAAACGTCACAATTACAGCTTTATAAAACCATTTAATTGATAATACACTTTTCCAGAGAAATTACTGTGTTTACTAATTAAAAAAATAATTTATCAACACTGACTGATCTGTGCCTGGCCAATTTAATTCCGCACTTAATTGTTTTTTTGCAACTATGTCTAAATAAGTGCCTGTAATGATGTTGACGATTATGTTCAACTTTGTTTCTTTTTCAATGATTCATTGATAAGGAATATTGTACACATTTACTACACCTTAAATTTAAAAATTGATAAAGAATGTTATAGCCCTCTTTACTATAGCTTAAACGACAAAATGTACAAGGAATTTACAGCTATTTACTACAGCTTAAATTAATACAATTTATAAGGAACTTATAGCTGTTTACTCCAGCTTAACACAATTTATAAGAAATATTATAGCTTTTACAACACCGTAAATTTAAAAAAATTACAAGGAAAATTATAGCTGTTTACTACATCTTAAATTAACAAAATGTGTAAGGAATATTATAGCTATTTACTACAGCTTAAATTAACAAAATTTATAAAGAATATTATAGCTGTTTACTACAACTTAAACTGACACAATTTATGAGGAATATTATAGCTTAAATTAGCAAAATGTGTAAGTAATATTATAATTATTTACTACAGCTTAAATTAACAAAATTTATAAGACATATTATAGCTGTTTACTACAACTCAAATTAACAAAATTTGTAAGACATATTATAGCTATTTACTACAACTTAAATTGACAAAATTTATAAAGAATATTATAGCTGTTTACTACAACTTAAATTGACAAAATTTATGAAGGGAGAATACTTGTTTGAGAATCAGGTAAAAATTTAAAATAAAATATTTTCCTAAATATTTTTAAAGCTGTTTTCATGGAACTAACTTCATATTGGTGTCAGTATAAAAGTTAGTGTAACGAATGTTTAATAAGAAGTTGTAGTTTATACACAATTTAAGCGTCTTTATGTTTTATTTAAGGTTAAATAGCTGCTTACTACAACTTAAATTGACAAAATTTATAAGGAACATTATAGCTATTTACTACAGCTTAAATTAACAAAATTTATAAAGAATATTATAGCTGTTTACTACAACTTAAATTGACAAAATTTATGAAGGATATTATAGCTGTTTACTACATCTTAAATTAACAAAATGTTTAAGGAATATTATAGCTATTTACTACAGCTTAAATTAACAAAATTTGTAAAGAATATTATAGCTGTTTACTACAACTTAAATTGACAAAATTTATAAAGGATATTATAGCTGTTTACTACAACTTAAATTGACAAAATTTATGAAGGATATTATAGCTGTTTACTACAACTTAAATTGACAAAATTTATAAAGAATATTATAGCTGTTTACTACATCTTAAATTAACAAAATGTTTAAGGAATATTATAACTATTTACTACAGCTAATGTTTATACATTAACTAAATGTATAAGGAATATTGTAGCTACATAATTCTGCTTAAACACAGTACGGCCAATACAGCAAAACGTACAGACGTACGTAACAATTTTCGTTCTATTATGCGAAATAAATAGTTTATAATAAATGCAAGGTTTTCGTGTCAGTTTCTGTAGCACCGTGGACTGAAACATTTGTCTCGTCAATCGTAACATGCTCGCGTTACGTTTAACCTCCGTTACAAATAGTAGACGACAAATCACGGCAGCAGCGTGCCGACAGACTTGTAAAATAGCGCAACTCTTTCCGAGTTAATCACTTCATTCCACCCGACAATGACGGATTACAGAGGCTGGGAATAGATTCTATCAACATTTTCCTATCTATTTGCACTCAGTTTATTTCAAAATAAATGGCGCAAAGCAATCAGCGAACTTTCTAAAAACATTTTCAGTAAAAATCCGTAAACAAAACAAATGAGACACAGCATTCATTATTACCAAAATTTTAGCCAAATCTGATAAACCAATTTAGAGAAATTTTTCAGTTTTGTCTACAGTTTCCTACTGGATATTTCGGCTATGAACAACATTCGGTGTGATGCAGGTTTCGCTGTGTGCTCATGGACACTTTTAAGCAAACTTTGATCATAATCGTTATAACAGATTTTAAAAAAAAACAATAAGATTTGTAAGAGTTTTTTCAAAATGAAGCTTCAAAAATTATTTTTAAATACGTAAAAAATTTACCTGACACTAGTAAAATCTACATGCTGCATTCATTAAAACTGATCAAACAATTTAGATCCCAGAAGTGAATGGACAGACAAACAGACTGACAGACATTCAAGTAAAAATAGGCTACTTTTTAGTCTCAGGTAATCTAAAAAATATACACTCATTAAAATTTAAAAATATTGTTTTTTCAGTCACAATACTTCATGCTAAGAAGGGTATATATTTTACTGTAAAAAGTATAATGAAAGTATGTTCATCGTGAAAAAAATCGATTTTATGGTATTTATGAATTTATCTGTTTTCAGATCCCCCTGAGTTTAGAAAAAAGGTCCAATTTTCCAAAACGCATTTTGTAGTTTAGTGTAACAATTTTGATCAAATTTTGCTAAAACGTAGTCAAGTACCCAGAAAAATTTATGCCTAATAAAGTCTTCAAAACATCTGGGTCGGAATTCGGTTTTTAATTTGATTTTGAAATACTTTGGGCCTGGGAGGTGTCCAACAACGGTCTTTTGTTAGAGGATAACCCCTGTAAGGTTCTACTTTAATCTTCATCCAACGAGTGGATTTATAAATACACTAGCTGTTACCCGTTGCGGCTTTGCCTGCAATTATAATGTAGGCAATAAAATTTATAGTCGATTTTCAAAATCAGAATAGATCATTTCATTTTAATATATTTCTATATACAATATTATACGATTTATGGTTTTCGGCCAAGAAATATACATTTTTGCTACTCGATAGTCTAAAACAGAGTCCTGTCATATTTTAATAAAATACAGTATTATTAAAAAATCACTATTATTCAATTAAACTGGAATAGTATTGTGTTTATATCAGGTACCTAAACCGTGTTCATACCAAATTTAATCTCAATTGTTCCAGTAGTTAAAGTGTGATTGAATAACAAACAAATAAACAAAAACAAACTTTCAGAAATATAATATGATTACCTGTTAACCGTCACGGCTTTTCCCGCAATCGTAATATACATTAAAGATCACGCATCACCGTGTTAGGACCAACAACCGTGTCATTTAGGTTATGGTGTATTTCTTTTTTAAAATAAATGTTTTTTTAACGCACCACCGTGTTAGTTAAGTTACGGAGTAGTACTCTTTAAAAAAAATTAAGGCTTTTTTCCTGCATCACCGTATTATGCCCAACAACCGTGTCAGTTAGGTTATGGAGTACTATTTTTTTAAAAATAAATAAAGGTGTTTTTTAATGCATTACCGCGTTAGGCTTAACAACCATGTTAGTTAACTTAGACAGTATTCTTTAAAAATAATATTAAGATTTTTCACGCATCACCATGGCCTAACAAACGTGTCAGTTAAGGTTTGGAGTACTCTTTAAAAAAAATAACGGTTTTTTTCACGCATCACCATGTTACACTTAACAACCGTGTCAGTTAAGGTTTGAAGTACTCTTTAAAAAAAATAACGGTTTTTTCACACATCGCCATAATAGACCCAACAACCATGTCAGTTAGGATATGTGGTATTCTTTAAAAAAATATAAAGGTTTTTTTACGCACCACCGTGTCAGTTAGGATATGTAGCCTAGTATTCTTTAAAAAAATATAAAGGTTTTTTCACGCATCACCGTGTTAGGCCTAACAACCGTGTCAGTTAGGATATGTAGAATTCTTTAAAAAAATATAAAGGTTTTTCACACATCATCGTGTAGGCCCAACAACCGTGTCAGGATATGTCGTATTCTTTAAAAAATATAAAGGTTTTTTTTTCACGCATCACTGTGTTAGACCTAACAACCGTGTTAGTTAAGTTACTCTTTAAAAAAAATATAACGGTTTTTTCATGCATCACCTTATTAGGCCCAACAACCGTGTCAGTTAGGTTATAAGTACTATTTAAAAAAAAATTAATAAAGGTTTTTTTAATGGATCACCGTGTTAGGCATAACAACCATGTTAGTTAGCTTATGGAGTATTCTTTTAAAAACTATATAAAGTATTTTTCACGCATTACCATGGTAGACCTAACAACCGTGTCAGTTAAGGTTTTCAGTACTATTTAAAAAAATAAAGGTTTTTTTCACACATTACCGTGATAGGCCCAACAACCGTGTCAGTTAGGATATGTAGTATTCTTTAAAAAAAAATATAAAGGTTTTTCACGCATCACCGTGTTAGGCCTAACAGCCGTGTCAATTAGGTTATATAATATTCTTTAAAAAGTAAAGGTTTTTTTACACATCACCGTGATAGGCCTAACAATCGTATCAGTTAGGATATGTAGTATTCTTTAAAAAAATATAAAGGTTTTTCACACATCACCGTGATAGGCTCAACATCCGTATCAGTTATGTTATGTAGTATTCTTTAAAACATTATACAGGTTTTTTCACGCATCACCGTGTTAGGCCTAACAACCATGTCAGTTAGGATATGTAGTATTCTTTAAAAAAATATAAAGGTTTTTCACACATCACAGTGTTAGGCCTAACAACCGTGTCAATTAGGTTATGTAGTATTCTAAAAAAATAAAGGTTTTTTCACCATCACCATGATAGGCTCAACAACCGTGTCAGTTGGGATATGTAGTAGTCTTTAAAAAAATATAAAGGTTTTTTCACGCATCACCGTGTTAGGCCTAACAACCATGTCAGTTAGGATATGTAGTATTCTTTAAAAAAATGTAAAGGTTTTTCACGCATCACCGTTTTAGGCCTAACAACCGTGTCAGGATATATAGTAGGATATTTAAAAAAAAAAATATAAAGGTTTTTTCATGAATCACCTTGTTAGGCCTAACAACCGTGTCAGTTTGGTTATGCATAATTCTTTTAAAAAATTGGTTTTTTATCACCCAAAACCCGTGTTAGTCGTATTTTTATTGTTTTACAGATTTACAACACGTTACTGATTTTCGCCTGGTACCAATTTTGAGGTTATGTTGGTCACTTTTATTTTAGATTTTATCGTACTTCTCGTGCTTTCATATTTTGGATTCTTGCTCTTGGGCACATAATAAAGCATTTTAGTAACAAAAATATCGAAAAATATAGGTTATGCTACACTGCATATTTACTATATTTCATGTAATGTAATTACACAAATATATATACTACCTTACAATTGGCACTCTGTGTAGGGATTTTTTTACATTTAATATTGAAAATTTAACACAAAGTAACAAATTAAAGTCAGTTTTGAAAAAAATTTCAACTAAAATATGAAAATGTTACATTAAAAACAATAATTTTGCAATAAATAAAACACAGATTAAGATTATTAAAATAGGATTGAATCTATGTTCATCTCAGGTAACTAAATCACATGTCCAGTAAATAACTGCAATTAACACATGACACAAAACTAAAAACTGATAATTATTTTGGGCTGGGTAAGTAGTATAATGACGTTTTGTAAAACGGGAATAGGCCTATATGTATCTCTGATACTTAAACCATATTCGTACCAAATTTCATCTCAATTGGTCAAGTGGTTAAAGCGTGATTGAATAACAAACAAACAAACAAACAAACAAACAAACAAACACACAAACTTTCAGAAATATAATATGAATTAGATTAGATTAGATAGATTAGATAGATTAGATAGATTAGATTTTAATATATTTTTTAAAAACTGATAATTTTTTTAAATTATAAAAACTTAAGGTTAATTAAATTTTCAAGTAGATTCTCTTAATTATATTTTAAATTTTTTATAGAATTATTAAAGAATTCTATAAAGACTAGCAGGGGTGCAGACTAGCTGTATGTATTGAGAGGATTTAGACGTCCCTCGCGGTACCCGAGTGCCTGTAACGCACACTTACACGCACAACACTTATGACTTTAACACTTTACACTCACACTTACATTTAGGGTAATGATAATAGCCTCGATGTGCTTTTCTCCTTAAAATAACAAAAAAAATCTTTAGAACTAAAGTATATAACAAGCATTTGGTACAAAAAAACCACTTTGTTAAATTAAGCAAAAAATCAAATTTACGAAACGATTGTAGTCCAACTAAAGTAGGATGGAGATGATAATCGGATAAGGCAGGAAATAAATGAAAAAAGATATAAAACTGTTTATCCTGAGCAAAAAAAACCATTCAGAAAATAAATTTCAATTATATCCCCTTTAGATGTTAATAACAACTGATTGGTGGAGTATTGTCGATATAAATTATGAGGGAGTGTATGAACTTACCCAGTTGTGTCTAACTGCATTTGATTAGTCCAACAATGCTCGTCCTAAGGGTTGGAGCGAGGTCAATGTCCCTCAAGCAGCTGATTGTATTAAATCTTCAAACCTTGTTATTTCGATTCGATAATCAAATCCTCGAACACTCTTGTAGATTCGAGTGGAGCTGAAAAGCGCTCAGAACTTGCGAAAGGGATGTTTCCACCCTAATTCTCTTGAGATGACTTGCTAACATGGTGTTTTAATTTACCTCCCCTTCGTCAGGTGCTTTGTGAAATATGGAGGGCAGCTTTCTAAAGACACCGATTTTGACTTGATGAGTGACGTGCACCAAGTAGAGGTCTCATGTTGTATTGTTATAACATGTTGTATACAGGAGATCTGTTCAAGTCGTGGCAACTACTCGATTGTGGCCAATATTGTTGATATATTGGTTGTTACAATGCTGATAATATATTTACATGTATTCTACTTGTTTCAGAAAATCTTATGTGCAATTTCAAATATGTTTTTAAAAGCTTATACATTTTTTTTACAATAACAAATCTAAACGGATATATTTATGGAATAACTTTCTTCAACATACCGAATCTATATTTTGAGGTCAGAAAATGTTGAAAAAAGAAAATAGTTAAAGAGTCACGTATAAATAAGTAGAATAACTAAATAAGTAAATAACAAAATAAGTAGAGTAACTAAATAAGTAAATAACAAAATAAGTAGAATAACTAAATAAGTACAATAACTAAATAAGTAGAATAACTAAATAAGTAGAATAACTAGATAAGTAGAATAACTAATTAAGTAGAATAACAAAATAACTAGAATAACTAAATAAGTAAATAACAAAATAAGTAGAATAACTAAATAAGTAAATAACAAAATAAGTAGAATAACTAAATAAGTAGAATAACTAAATAAGTAAATAACAAAATAAGTAGAATAACTAAATAAGTAGAATAACTAAATAAGTATAATAACTAAATAAGTAGAATAACTAAATAAGTAGAATAACTAAATAAGTAAATAACTAAATAAGTAGAATAACTAAATAGGTAAATAACTAAATAAGTAGAATAACTAAATAAGTAGAATAACTAAATAAGTAAATAACTAAATAAGTAAATAACAAAATAAGTAGAATAACTAAATAAGTAGAATAACTAAATAAGTATAATAACTAAATAAGTAGAATAACTAAATAAGTAAATAACTAAATAAGTAGAATAACTAAATAAGTAAATAACTAAATAAGTAGAATAACTAAATAAGTAAATAACTAAATAAGTAGAATAACTAAATAAGTAGAATAACTAAATAAGTAAATAACTAAATAAGTAGAATAACTAAATAGGTAAATAACTAAATAGGTAAATAACTAAATAAGTAGAATAACTAAATAAGTAAATAACTAAATAAGTAGAATAACTAAATAAGTAGAATAACTAAATAAGTAAATAACTAAATAAGTAGAATAACTAAATAAGTAAATAACAAAATAAATAGAATAACTAAATAAGTAGAACAACTAAATAAG
>CM040187.1:39459684-39532184 GCA_022606455.1 Callitettix versicolor
AATATCCCCTTAAACCTTAAAAAGTGATCTAGTAAAGGTTAGGATCAGTGCTCATTTCCGGTCCCGGGAATGATGCCACAGCTCATTTTTCTAACGGGAATCCCCTAAAAAAGTATATACTTTGTTCGACTGTTCCTACATTAATTAATACTTAACGCTGAACTTTAAACTGGAAAGACGTTTCATGTTTAATTAAATTGTAACTATTAGAAAGTTACAGATTTGTCGCTTGACGTGATGGTGGCGAATTTCTAAAGAGTAAACAAAAATTAAAGAATTGCATTAAATAATAGACAATTTTATAGGAATATTTTTTTAATTTTCCAAATAAAAATATAAAATAAAACCTGTCTACAGTTAAATTCTTAACTATTTGTGAGCTGCAATTTTTTGAAAATCTGTTTTTTATTACTATAAACGGCGTTACGAAGCAGTGCACTTTAAATTTTCATATTTTACAGAAATCGTATGTTCAAAACATGCCTTAGAAAAAAGTTATTAATTTTGAAGTTTAGAATCGCCGAAATTACAAACGTCTAATGTACTAACACATTTATATTATATTTAAATGTATTGATTTATTTAATATATTTAATTGATTTAAAATATTGATTTATATGTATTATTATTACATATGAGTGTATCATATATGTATTACATATATGATATATATAGCCTATATATGTCATAATGTCATATATATATATATATATATATATATATATATATATATAATTTTTAAATACCACTAGCCCTGGGTCTGGATCTTAGAATGATGCCGCTCAAATAACTCATTTTACGGTGAAAATGTTCTAATTACATTGATTTCGTCAAAAATAAAATCAAAAATGAAGAGAAGGAAAACTTTAGAAAACGAAGCAAATAATTTTGTAGAACCTTTTTTATTAAGACAAAAAATATAATAATAAATGTGCTTTTGCCTAGCGTGTAACAATACGTTTTTCATTCATCTTTCTTGATTAAGAGGGTCTGTAATGATAACGTTTAGTGAGTTAAGAGGGTCTGTAATTATAACGTTTAGTGAGTTACGAGGGTCTGTAATGATAACGTTTAGTGAGTTACGAGGGTCTGTAATGATAACGTTTAGTGAGTTAAGAGGGTCTGTAATGATAACGTTTAGTGAGTTAAGGGGGTCTGTAATGATAACGTTTAGTGAGTTAAGAGGGTCTGTAATGATAACGTTTAGTGAGTTACGAGGGTCTGTAATGATAACGTTTAGTGAGTTAAGAGGGTCTGTAATGATAACGTTTAGTGAGTTAAGAGGGTCTGTAATGATAACGTTTAGTGAGTTAGGGAGTCTGTAATGATAACGTTTAGTGAGTTAAGATAGTCTGTAATGATAACGTTTAGTGAGTTAAGATAGTCTGTAATGATAACGTTTAGTGAGTTAGGGGAGTCTGTAATGATAACGTTTATTGAGTTAGGGGAGTCTGTAATGATAACGTTTAGTGAGTTAAGAGGGTCTGTAATGATAACGTTTAGTGAGTTAAGAGGGTCTGTAATGATAACGTTTAGTGAGTTAAGAGGGTCTGTAATGATAACGTTTATTGAGTTAGGAGAGTCTGTAATGATAACGTTTAGTGAGTTAAGAGGGTCTGTAATGATAACGTTTAGTGAGTTTAACTTTAAACAATGAATTTTCAAAATATACTGAAAATACACTTAACTGAAATTTTGTATATCAATTTCGTACAAGATTTTTTGTTTCTTTTGTACGGTATTAAAATACTGACAAAGTACGGTTTTTCGAACCTACGTGTCTTTCATAAATAATGTACGGTGTAGTTAATTAGTCAATCAAAATTAACTTCGAACCTTTGAAATTTCCTATACAGTATCAAAGGCTATCTACACAAAGTAATATTTGGCTTCCGACACTAAAAAACAAATGTAATTAAACACTGTTTATATTGCAAAGAGATGAAACAATTCATTGTTATTATTTTAATTTGCAACCACTCAATGAATACAACTTGTCTTCACACAGACACAAAATCACATCTCACAGAAATAACCGACACACTGTATTTTTAGAAGACTTCAGCAACACGGATCCGTGTATTTGAACAGATTTCACCTCCCCCCCTTCTCAAACACATCTGGCCTCTCCACTCGCACTCAACGTTGTTCCAAGCTCTCTTCTCTTCTTCACAAAGTAAACCAATTACTTCGATAGAAGATGTCTTTGAAATTTTTCCATTCAATCAGTTTCTTTACTTTCATATTTGTTATCAAATAAACTACAAACACATTCTATACTGATTGCCGATTTGTTATCAAATAAACTACAAACACATCTATACTGATTGCCGATTTGTTATCAAATAAACTACAAACACATTCTATACTGATTGCCGATTTGTTATTAAATAAACTACAAACACATTCTATACTGATTTCCGATTTGTTATTAAATAAACTACAAACACATTCTATACTGATTGCCGATTTGTTATCAAATAAACTACAAACACATTCTATACTGATTGCCGATTTGTTATCAAATAAACTACAAACACATTCTATACTGATTGCCGATTTGTTATCAAATAAACTACAAACACATTCTATACTGATTGCCGATTTGTTATTAAATAAAATACAAACACATTCTATACTGATTGCCGATTTGTTATCAAGTAATAGAAACATGTTGTAGTGATTACATTAAAAAATTGAATAAATTTTCTACGGTAAAAAAAACTCTTGACAATCTTTTTTAGATGAAATTTACGTTATTGAAAAACTAAATATATGTTCTGTCGTTAGGCGCAGGTTTTGTAAAATGATCAAATATATCAAACATTTGATAAAAAAAAAAAATTAAATCTAAAGTGACTAAGCTGAATAGTTCTAATAGTTGAGCCGCCTCGGTGGCCTAGTTGATAGCGTACTAGGCTTTCACCCCGAGGACCCGGGTTCGTTCCCGGCCAGGGCTTGGCATTTTCACACGCTATAAATCATCCCATCGTCTGCATTAGCCCAAGTGTGCACAATAGTCGGACGTTAAACACCAAAAAAAAAGTTCTAAAAGTTTTACAACTGCTTGAAGTGGTCTACAATTAATTTGTACAAGTACATTGTGTTTTGTATCATATTAAAGGTGTTGTATAATTACAAACTTTTTTTTTAATTTCAGAATTAAAGTGTTGTTGATTTACAAAGCAACAATATCAAATATCGTGCTCCAAAATTTCATGTGTAATTTGAATAATATACGATAAAATAATATGGACGTATTTTTTAGAAAATTAAGTATTTTTTAGCGTTAACTAGCGAAGTACTTGGTACTTTTTCTAAACCAAATTATATAAAAAAATTACCAAATTTAACAACTTAATATTCAGGTGTACTATCAAATCAAAGGATCTCTTGAACCTAGACTGAAGACTCAAACATGAACGATTGTTGTATATTTTCTTTAAATATACTTCAACTTAATCTTTGCCAATTGTTAATTATTTCTTTTGTATCAGAAATAGTGTCACACATGTTTTTGTGAATAATTAGAATACTTATAGGTTTGTGCGTAGGGGATTAATATTTTTACTGTATCTTTAATTTTTGTTTTAATGATTGTACCACATCCTACTTTTTAAAACTTAACATAAAATAAGTTAAAACAAATGTGTACAAGGACAAACTTAGCGAGCTTGTTGACAGAGCCACCTTGGAGCTCAGCTCGAACCTTTCGGCAAACTTTCAAGACGGTATAAAAACGTCGTTAAGTTAACTAAACATGATTTACAAGAGGGTGTTTTTAAAAGCGTCTTCACCCCTTCCTCTCAACAGTTTTAATATTCTTCCACCCCCTTCGTCGCACTGCCTCCCAGCTACGATGACTACGGGAAAGAAAAAGTAGGCGGGATTCGGGGGTGGGAGGAGAAGATACAGAACATTACTCGCGTTTACAGGGTTGTTAAATTAAGCAAAGTTTTGTTTTTCTTATTTGCGAAGGGTGCTAATGTAAACGAAGCCAAGTTAGGTTGCGACATCAACCCTTGGGTGTTTTTAATGTAGGCCGAAATAATTGTTTTTTTAAAACCACTGAATAAATAAATATAACCGATGAAAGATTAGGTTTAACAGGTGATCGAATAGACAAAATTTCTAAACAATTCGAAACACCATACTCCAAATATAAGATGATAATTACAAACACAAATGTGTTCCTAAATTTAACAATGAACGTGAAAAAAATACAAGGCTACGTATTTTAAGTTAAATTTAATCTAAAAAGAATACTAAAATATTAAGTTATTTCAATCTGCTATTCTAAAATTGTAAGCTCAACAATTGGTTTTCTTGAATGTTTTTAAACATTAATTAATGAAAAAAACCAAATTTAATTGATTGGAAAAAGTTGAATATTTCCTAAAATTTATTTAACTTACCGAGTTGAAATTTTTTATAATAATTACATGTAATAACGTTTAGTAATGTAAAATCTTACAAAGCGTTGTTCTGGCTTTACACAGGGTACTTTCATGATAAATTTCAAAACAATCGGTCAATACTTATGGCCAAAACTGCGTAATAAACAAACACACATACCAAATACTGAACGGTAGAGTTGAAAGTGAGAAAAATTCTTCAGATTGATATCCTGAGCGGTCAAGGATAAAAACAAATTTAATTAAAAGTTTACTTCCAGTAAGTTCTTAACTTGGTGCTGCATTTGTCAGCTATTGTAGAGCCATTTCTAGATGTTTGGTTTTTAGCAAATCACGTAATTTTTAGGAGATATCGATCTTGTTCATGTGTTCTCTCTTTTAGCTTTAATATCTCAACACTGGCCTAAGTATGTAGCGTTAGGCCCTATGTTTTAGTTTTATGTTGGGCATTAGGGGCCTATTGAACGAAAGTTGAGTCTCGAACGTAGTGTATTCTTCTACGTACACAAATGATGGCATAGAAAGAAAGATGAGTCTTGAATGGCGTGTATTCTTCTGTGTACACAAATGATGGCATAGAACGAAAGTTGAGTCTCCAATGTCGTGTATTCTTCTCTATACACAAATGATGGCATAGAACGACAGTGTAGTCTCGAATGTCGAGTATTCTTCTATGTACACAAATGATGGCATAGAACGAAAGTTGAGTCTCGAATGTCGTGTATTCTTCTCTATACACAAATGATGGCATAGAACGACAGTGTAGTCTCGAATGTCGAGTATTCTTCTATGTACACAAACGATGGCATAGAACGAAAGTTGAGTCTCCAATGTCGTGTATTCTTCTCTATACACAAATGATGGCATAGAACGACAGTGTAGTCTCGAATGTCGTGTATTCTTCTCTGTACACAAATGATGGCATAGAACGGAAGTTGAGTCTCGAATGTCGTGTATTCTTCTGTGTACACAAATGATGGCATAGAACGGAAGTTGAGTCTCGAATGTCGTGTATTCTTCTGTGTACACAAATGATGGCATAGAACGGAAGTTGAGTCTCGAATGTCGTGTATTCTTCTCTATACATAAATGATGGCATAGAACGAAAGTTGAGTCTCCAATGTCGTGTATTCTTCTCTATACACAAATGATGGCATAGAACGACAGTGTAGTCTCGAATGTCGAGTATTCTTCTATGTACACAAATGATGGCATAGAACGGAAGTTGAGTCTCGAATGTCGTGTATTCTTCTGTGTACACAAATGATGGCAAAGAACGGAAGTTGAGTCTCGAATGTCGTGTATTCTTGTTTGTACACAAATGATGGCATAGAACGGAAGTTGAGTCTCGAATGTCGTGTATTCTTCTATGTACACAAATGATTGCAAATATCCACGTAAAAATAATAATAACATGCTTTTTTGTTCCGACCCAAGGAAGACCGCTGCGTTACTAGGCAAGTACAGTTAGCCTTTTTTAAATAGTCTCTATTTATATTCCTCGATGTATCCTGCAAAGAACGCTACTACAGTACACGTATCACACAATGGCAAATTAAAACAGAGGTACTCTGTAATCCTGCTCAACGTGCATTAACGCTCCAAATAGTTCGTTACATGCAGAAATGAATCCTCTAAGGACTGATCCTGCCGGTATAGCTTTGTTATTAAAACCTCTATGGATTATTTCCTCTCTCTCCCTCACCTACGCTTTTCCATTTAAGCCGAGTTCAGTGTACCGACCAACAACAAGCCTAATGTCGAATGTATCAGAGAGAGATTTAATCGTATGGTAGAGGTATCAATTAATGTACTTCCTTTAGTATGCGGTATGTTCCTAATTAATAATCTATTAGGAACAAAACACCTCTGCCAACTGTACGAAGCAAAATTTCTCATTACATTCTCGGTTCGAACGTAAATCTTGGTTGACATTTAGTTGTAAATTTTCGTTCTAAATGAAAATGAATCAGTATTAAAAACATAACGACAAATTTAACAAAGCAAAGGAACAACCGATTTTAAACGCAGATTAATATGGTAAAATTAGGTTTAAAAAAAAAAATTCAAAGACAAACATTATGATTTTTATACGCTTTGGATCGGCCACCATTTTCAAGCTGTTGATCAAACATAATCGATATTCGTGCTACGTTTGTATCATATTGGCATAAAATAGTAGGCTATTTTAAAGTTCGATTTCATTGAAAATACGTTACAAAATACTCTTACCCGTCGTCAGATTAATTTTTGCATTTTATATTGAATTAAGGTTTTGAATACCCACCATTTTGAAACTGATAAATGGATTTTTCTAAACAAAACAAAAATTTATCCAAATTATTACCAGAATCTATGTTTGTGCCAATATAATGGCCAAAATTGCGTACGATAGAGGGCTAAACACACACGCACACACACGCACACACACACACGCACGCACGCACGCAATAATCTATTTATAAGAATCAGTGCTCATTTCAAGGTCTCGAGTCTTAGTTTTGGAATGGTCACTCAAATAGCTTATTTTCCAATGGAATTGTAAAACTCTCCCTTCTATAAATTTATCTATAACCTATTCCAGATAAGACAGAAACACGATTGAAATACAACATTCAGTTACGAGGTAAAAAAAATTAAATTTCAGTGAAGTTGTGAAAAATTAATTTTAAAAAGCTGAAAAATTAAAAAATATAAAAACCTTTTCACTTTGTAGATCAACAAGGAGCAGTGAGAGTGGAGGGTGTATCTCCCTCTAGTGGGGCGATGTTATTGTACGCGGCTCCCCTTTACAATGAGTTAACCGCGTCACCTGAGAAACCACCGTAAACATCTTCATTGAGTTCATTGCACCCCAAGGCGGCACTTTGAAGTGCTGCATTGCGTTCAGAGTGGCTTCGAATCCCAGACAGGACAAAAGTTTTTATCGGTTGGTTTAATATGAAACAAAGGTATTTCAGGCAAGTAAGTAGTTCCGTTTACTTCCGCCTCGGATTGAAGTGGTCGGTATTTCAAGGTATGTTTAACTTATCAAGCTTTTAAAACAATGCTTCTTTTTTTACTCTATTATCCTTTCTAAAGTATTGAAGTATGATGGAAAACTAATTTTCGAATTTAACGTAAAGCTTATAAAGCAGGTTTCCAAAAACAAAATTGAACACAGCAGGAAACAACAGACATACATTTATTTCCAAATCAGAAAAGAATAATCGAGATTTGCATGTCTTTTCTGACGTTTTAAAGCGAAGTTTTTAAAAACATTTGTATACACTTTTTTGAAAATTGGTTTCACTAGAAACATTAAAATCTACATCAGGTAGCGTTTTAAACTTTCAAATTACATTTAAAATGAAAAGAATGTAACTGGTTTATGGTTAATTTTTTTATTTTCCGTTGCTGAAAATTTAAAATTTTACTTTATAAAGACTTCAACAAAATTACGATGGTGAAAATAGTTAAGATAAAAATAAGTTTATGATTTTTTAAAGATTAAATGACCACCATTTTGAAATTATTAAACGGATTTTATTGGGTTTACAATTCCTGAAAATTGGGTAGGACAGAATGCACGCGCGCGAGCACACACACACACACACACACACACACACACACGCGCGCGCACACACGCACGCACATGTACACACACGCGCGCGCGCACACACACTCACACACACAAACACACACACACACTCACACACACGCGCGCGCACACACACACACACACTCACACACTCACTCAAACACACACACGCGCGCACACACACACGCACTCTCTCTCTCTCTCTCTCTCTCTCTCTCTCACACACACACACACACACACACACACACACACACACACACTTATTTTCACTAATTTTTGGAAAATGTTACGTGATTGTATATATCACGTATATACATATATATTACACGATCGTAACTGTATATATTACATATGCTTACATATATTACTGTATGTAGATATTACTGATATATATATTATTATATATATATATATATATATATATATATATATATATATATATATATATGACAGTAATATGACTTAATATTAAGCAAATTATCAAATATTGTTAAACGTTATGCATTCATTTTACTAATAATAAACATTGTGCTACATATAACAATGAATAAACTTATTCCACACATCGAAACTGTAACAATTTAAAAACAAGAAAGAACAAAATTATATTTCCCGTTAATTTCCCTGAATTTAAAGGATTTTCATGTTATTAAAACCTAGCTGCATTGAATCGAAACAAACCCTTTCCACTTTCCAATATCCTTTGAAATTGATTACCATTTACAATAATTTGCAGTGACGCGGAATAACAGGCCGGAACCACTCTGCTCTCTTCGAAAATGGAATTCTTCAAAAATTATGTTTCGCAGGATTATTTTCGTCAAAGAAAATGAAAATTAACTTCATTTTTCATGATATTCTTAAAGGTTAAAGGTTACCTTCAATATTCATCAAATATTTTTACATCAAATTTTTAATTAAATTTATATTTACTTTTTTTTAAGTAAATAAAAAATACAATCTAAAAATAAAGCAGACTAGGGAATACCTTCTTTTATATATTGTATTGGATAAAATTAAGCATAATATAATATAAATGTAGGTTTATATATGCCATTTAATATATACATTAACGCAAAATATATTTAATTCATAGTTTCGTCCTTCTTGAAACAGAGTTGAAACATTCAATCGTTCGGCGGTTAGTTGGTATTTTTTTTTTTTAATTTGGTAGGAAGATATTTTGTATAAATCTCTAACGACATATATATAACTTTTTCAGTTTCAAGATGGCGGCATCTGATATGGGTACAGTTTTAGCCAAACACACTGACTTATTGTTTTGAAATTTGGTACTAAAATAAAAATCTGAAAGTCAGTTGTTTACTCAATGAATTAGAAAATAATTTGTTGAAGAGTAAAAATATACCTTACCCTAATTTTAATATTACGTAGTTTAAATAATAGCACAAATGTCATTTCTAATAAACATTAATAAATTTATTTTATGTAAATTATAGTAGGTATACGTAATATTAATACCCTTATAATTTCTTCAAAGACGGAATTTTAGAAAAGACAAACCGAGTTTTCCAATCCAAAAAGAAAGTTAAATAAATAATAGAGAAGCCGCAAGAACAAATACACAACTTCAGTTAGTCGCCTAAGAAACACCTTACAAACTCCATCAATATTAAGGTAAATTAAAGGATTACCGGGTTGATCATCCAACCCTTCCTTTCTGTATATAAGATTACATCCTGCGATATCGTTAAATAATTTCACAGACCCTGAAATTATCCAATTTCGTGTTACACTTTGATCAACCCCCGAGCTTGGGGGAGGGTTGTTACCCTTCCGTTTCCTTTCATACGCAATATCTGCTGCCAACAGGTTAAACTGAAGCAGGTAATTAAATAGCCCGAGATATTACATGTTACATTGCAATGCGAAGATGTAACGCACAGACGAGTTGCCGAAGTTTGTGTCTGAGACCTTGACGGTACAAACGTGTTACATTATATTTTGTTCTGAAGGAGTAATAGTCTTAACTCATCAGAATAAAGTCTACGACGGTACAAACGTGTTACATTATATTTTGTTCTGAAGGAGTAATTCTTAACTCATCAGAATAAAGTCTACGACGGTACAAACGTGTTACATTATATTTTGTTCTGAAGGAGTAATAGTCTTAACTCATCAGAATAAAGTCTACGACGGTACAAACGTGTTACATTATATTTTGTTCTGAAGGAGTAATAGTCTTAACTCATCAGAATAAAGTCTACGACGGTACAAACGTGTTACATTATATTTTGTTCTGAAGGAGTAATAGTCTTAACTCATCAGAATAAAGTCTACGACGGTACAAACGTGTTACATTATATTTTGTTCTGAAGGAGTAATAGTCTTAACTCATCAGAATAAAGTCTACGACGGTACAAACGTGTTACATTATATTTTGTTCTGAAGGAGTAATAGTCTTAACTCATCAGAATAAAGTCTACGACGGTACAAACGTACATTATATTTTGTTCTGAAGGAGTATAGTTACATTCAGAATTTGTTCTGAAGGAAGTAGTAGTCTTAATCATCAGAATAAAGTCTACGATACAAACGTGTTACATTATATTTTGTTCTGAAGGAGTAATAGTCTTAACTCATCAGAATAAAGTCTACGACGGTACAAACGTGTTACATTATATTTTGTTCTGAAGGAGTAATAGTCTTAACTCATCAGAATAAAGTCTACGACATCTACATTATATTTTGTTCTGAAGGAGTAATAGTCTTAACTCATCAGAATAAAGTCTACGACGGTACAAACGTGTTACATTATATTTTGTTCTGAAGGAGTAATAGTCTTAACTCATCAGAATAAAGTCTACGACGGTACAAACGTGTTACATTATATTTTGTTCTGAAGGAGTAATAGTCTTAACTCATCAGAATAAAGTCTAATAAATAAGTCTAGAATAAAGAATAGTCGTTCATCAGAATAAAGTGTAGTCTAATATAGTCTAATAAATAAGTCTAGAATAAAGAATAGTCGTTCATCAGAATAAAGTGTAGTCTAATATAGTCTAATAAATAAGTCTAGAATAAAGAATAGTCGTTCATCAGAATAAAGTGTAGTCTAATATAGTCTAATAAATAAGTCTAGAATAAAGAATAGTCGTTCATCAGAATAAAGTGTAGTCTAATAAAGTCTAATAAATAAGTCTAGAATAAAGAATAGTCGTTCATCAGAATAAAGTCTAGTCTAATAAAGTCTAATAAATAAGTCTAGAATAAAGAATAGTCGTTCATCAGAATAAAGTGTAGTCTAATATAGTCTAATAAATAAGTCTAGTAAAATCTAGAATAAATAATAGTCGTTCATCAGAATAAAGTGTAGTATAATAAAGTCTAATAAATAAGTCTAGAATAAAGAATAGTCGTTCATCAGAATAAAGTGTAGTCTAATATAGTCTAATAAATAAGTCTAGTAAAATCTAGAATAAATAATAGTCGTTCATCAGAATAAAGTGTAGTATAATAAAGTCTAATAAATAAGTCTAATAAAGTCTAGAATAAATAATAGTCGTTCATCAGAATAAAGTGTAGTATAATAAAGTCTAATAAATAAGTCTAATAAAGTCTAGAATAAATAATAGTCGTTCATCAGAATAAAGTCTAGTCTAATAAAGTCTAATAAATAAGTCTAGAATAAAGAATAGTCGTTCATCAGAATAAAGTGTAGTCTAATATAGTCTAATAAATAAGTCTAGTAAATTAAAGTCTGGAATAAAGGATGTCGTTCATCAGAACGGCTGAATATATTTAAAGAATTTACATTGGAAAGTACTGCAATTGTATACAAATTCTGTATGTAATTTGTATGACTACCATTAAACGTAGTTCCTAGAAAGTTCTTCTGTGTGTGTTAGAGTAAAAAATAAAACTACCCTTTCCGTTAACGCTAATCCTCCCTGTACAACAGAGTACAAATGCCTCTCGAACAGTATGTTTTCTGAATTATCTTTCTGGGCTTTTTTTAAATTAGCTATTAAGATCAAAAATTAAGAGTTGATAACATAGGGAACTAAAAATTATTAAACTTTAAAATTGACTGGTATAATATATAGGCTACTAAAGACTCACTCTTTAAGACCAAAATGATATATATTCGTCTTTATTGTCTTTGGCCCAGAAGAACAAAACACTAAGACATTGTTAAATCTGACAACCTAAGATACACGATTTTTCATAATTTCTTTGACAGGTTTTTGCTCATTGTAATTCTACTTATAATGTCATAATTAAATCCTGTAATATTTGAATAAAAGTTACAGTTTAAAAAAAAACGAATGAAAAAAAATGAACCCTGATTGCATTTGTCGGTTTCTCGGGTTTCTCCAATAGCGTTAGGAACCGGAAATGTTAACGTAACAGTGACTAATACTTCCTTCCGCAGCATCATTGATTTTACAGTGAAGTCCTATGGTATTTAAGTACTTATTGTTACTCATATGTTTTTAATACTTGGTATCAATTTCAAAATTCCATTTACAGGCCTGGAAAGCGTTTTGAAAAAAAAAAACAGTATTGTATCGTATAGCATTAAAAAGCGAATAATTAATTTTTCTTACCTTCACAAAAAAAGTGTCAGAACTAATGCATTTATTATAAAAAAAGGAAGCATAAGTCAGTTTCACGCCTGGTTGAGAGCACGACTCAAGCTGTCCGACACCTATCAATTACACCTCATTACCACAACCACACTTCTACAGGAAACAGATGGCGCTTGTCAGTGTGTGTTTTCAACATGCGGAAGCCTTTTATTTCTTCGTTATATCTTCTTTATAATCTTGTATCTTCACAGTTTAAGTTCCTCAATATGATTTTCTTAAACCCACCATTAGTGTTAAACTTCGAAATAAAATGAAATCTATTTCACTTTATCTATCTTCACAGATCTCTTCATTTCTAACTTTCATAAGACCAGACTAATTTTCTATCTTACCAGATCACTTTGTGAGCGAATAGGATAACTAATTTATTAAAGTTCATTATAACGTTACTTGAACTGAATTATTATATTTAAAATTTTCACAAATACAACAGTATATTGTATATCTTTATAGTATTTGTTATCTTATAGTATTGTTAATTTATAACGTTACTTGAACTGTATTCTTATATTTAAAAATTTTCACAAATACAACAGTATATTGTATATCTTTATAGTATTTGTTATCTTATAGTATTGTTAATTTATAACGTTACTTGAACTGTATTATTATATTTAAAAATTTTCACAAATACAACAGTATATTGTATATCTTTATAGTATTTGTTATCTTATAGTATTGTTAATTTATAGTATCTCTATATCTTTATAGCATTTGTTGTCTAGTATTGTTCTCCTGTTATTTCTTGGAGGTATTTATATAGTATAATAGTTTTATTATTATTTACAGTACAATAAAATCATAGCTAATATATTATATACTCATAAATATGTATGTTTATTATATGACATTGAAGATGGTAGTTCACAAGACAAACGTTCTCAAAGATCATTAATGTTTTTGATATTAAAATCAGTTGAAGAACTATGACAGTTGTCCTCGGAACATATTTTCTTGATACATTTAATCACAAGTGATAAGGAAGAAATCAATGTAGGTAATGGCAAAACCTATCGCCAGGAGGGGTTATTGGTCAAATAAATCAGGGTTTATCTGAAGCCGCGTTCAGGCCCAGCGTACTCCACGGAATAGGAATTACCGTGTTCATGTGGACCTTAAACTCGATGACACTACTTGGTATTTAGGCCAATGTTTGAATCCAAACTACGGGCGTTCAAACAATCCAATTTAAATAAATATTTACAGAGGTTCCATTTAAATAATATATTAACAACATAAGCAATAATTATTCCTCAGGATTATTTTTGGCTTTTAGAAAAAAATCAATATAAAAGTAACAGAGGGAGTGAAATGTAAAAACACCATGTGATTTAATATTCCAAAAAGTAAACAATGTATGTTAAACACGAGCGATATATTTTTTCAATTATTTTTTAAAAAAATACTAACAGTTGTCACCTCTCTGTTCTAATTGTTGTTATTAGCACGAAAGACCAATCAAACTTATTCTGAAATTTAAGACTGATAAACACTTCCTAGTCTTATACATTTTGTTTAATATATACAAAATTCAGAACTGATTTTAGAAATATTACAATGAACTCTTTCTTAAAGGACAGTAATCGATTTTAGCAGAAAAGAATAAATAATAGTTATGAAACAGAAATAATAAAAATACTGCAAGCATTGTACCATGGTCGGTGGTTTTGACGGATTCTTGGCTTTATTACATGTTCTGAACGCAGCTGCTGTTCTTTTCTTTAGCCGCGAATTGTTTTATTCACAAAAGAAAGCAGCCTGTTACCGAGTGCTACCAACATCAGGACGATAAATTATCATAATTTCCATGTGTAATTGGTCTATTTGCAACCCTTTCTTGCGTGAGGGAAAGCCAATTATCCGAATAGCAACCCACATTCTGCTTAACATGCGAAGCTATTATCGGCATCATTGCCGTCGCTTCCGTCAACTTGTAGGAGGGTGTTAAGAAAGAACGCTGGGGAAGTTTGTATCGGCATACCTCAACACAAGCCCGCTGCCACGCACCCTCTCTCATCTACCCCTCGGCCTCCGGTACTAATTTCACTTTCAAATTGTCTTCGCAGATGTACGGACAGAATAATAATGTCAGCTCGACAAATGTGTAGCAGCATGATGAATCCATCAATGGGAAAAGGGTCGGGGTAAATCAATACGGAGGACTGAACGAGCAGTGGCTGTCAGACTTAATGGCAAACTAAATACGTACATCATAGCTCGAGGTGAACGTCCAATAAAACAAATTTGCAATTATTTTCATTAGTAGAAACTTTTACACGTTAAAGTGTTTAACAGTATTAAATTGCTTATTTTTTCATTTAAATTCAAACTTAGTTGTTTGAGAGTTTGTTAGGCTCAGCGTCTTATATTTAAAATATCGTCCTTTAAATTTGGACAATTTACAAAGACACTAGAGAATTTGTCGGTAATTGTAGTGCTTATATATATATATATATATATATATATATATATTTGTGTTTAACGTCCGACTATTGTGCACACTTGGGCTAATGCAGACGATGGGATGATTTATAGCGTATGAAAATGCCAAGCCCTGGCCGGGAATCGAACCCGGGTCCTCGGGGTGAAAGCCCAGTATACTATCAACTAGGCCACCGAGGCGGCCTTTAAGCTTGTATATATATATATATATATATATATATATATATATATATATATATATATACAAGCTTCTTATCTCACAATTGAAAAGTTTTTCATAATATAACTTATATATATATATATTTATTTATAACAATATATAGACCGATGGTATCTGGAGAGTCGCTACCAACGAGATAGTGTATAAACAGGTGTACCCAATTACAAGTGTTATGAAAAAAGGAAGAATTGCCCAAATCTTCCACATCCTTAGGATGCCCAAAAGCAAGATTCTGTAACAGCTGGTCATGAGAAATATTAATAGGAAGACCCAAGGAACGTCTCGCAGACTCTGAAAGATCTGCAAGAGATCGGTTTGCGGATCGAGGATGCACCGGACAGAATGAGAATCAAAAGCATTCTGAAATTTTCAGGGTACATTTGTGTTACCATGTAGGCGTGCACTAAGAAATGATTTTGGAAAAATTTGATTTTAACGCCATTAAACTACTTACCCAGTCCAAATTTAATAAACAACGTACAACCAATACTATTATATCTAAAGACTTGAAATTTTCAAGATACCTTCTTACAACAATGTCAAGGTGCACTAAGAAAGGATTTTGCAGAAATTTGATTTTAACGTCATTAAACTACTTACCCAGTCCAAATTTAATAAACAACGTACAACCAATATTATTATATCTAGAGACTTGAAATTTTCAGGGTTACTACCACATGTAGGGGTGCACTAAAAAACGATTTTTCATTATTCACCCCCTAAAGAGGTAAAAATGAAGTACAATAATTTGTATTGGAAAAATATATTTTTCGTCTAACCTTCGTAAAACGTGACATAGTCAGTCACTCTTAAATATAAGTAATGAAATATATTCTTCACCATTTCCCAAAACTCATCCTCTAAAGAGATTGAAAGGGGATAGAAAATGTGGAAAGTTTTATACAATTTTGAATTGAAAAAATGTTTATTTTGGATCGTATATTCTAGAAATATGCAATGAAACACAAATAATGAAACACATATTTCAACATCTTTCAGAACTCATCCCCTAAAAGGACAAACATATAAAAGAGGTATAAATGTTTGTATTGGAGAAAAATATTTTTTATCAGATTTTCTTAAATTCGAATGGAACACGTTTGAAGACAATAAAACAACATATTCAGGTTATAATATTTTTTCATATTCACTGTAAAATAATCACGAGTTTAGATGATCACGCTTTTATTAATATATTTTTTTTTATATTTCTAAATTATTATATTATTGAAAAAGTTTAAGTTTCGTGGGCGAAGCCGCGACGGGTAATGCTAGTAATATATATTGTAATTTCTGTATATTCCAATATTAATTTACTTTATTGAGAAATCGCTTTATTAAAAGAAGATGAAGTCAACATTTTTTAAACGAAATAAAAAATTAATGACAGAAACAAATCTGTTAGTTCTAAGTTCACAAGAATATTTTAATGTTATATTTGTCTCAAGTCGTTTGATTTGAAAGAATCAGTTTTCGGTTTTTGATGCTTTGTTTGTCATACTTATCACAAACATCTAAAACAAACAAAATCGTAACTTCGCTTCTGATTTTCACAATGTGTAAGTTCTTGTAATAATTTTGTTTGGGAAGCGGTTCATATTTAAAGAAATGAATAGATTCCAGTTTAAACAATAATTTGTGAAAGTTATCTACATTTTGTTAATGAAAACAATTATAAAATTTCATATGCATTCAATAAACAAAATATCGCCTTCGCTAAAATATGTAAACAGTCCTAACAAGACAAATAAATAGCGCACATTATAAACTTTACTGTGGAAGTTGGACAGAACTCCAGCCTGTGCACTTGTTCACAAAGAAATGCCAAGAAAGATAGCCTTCCAACAAAGGGGTAAACCCGGCATCACATCTGGCATTGGTGTTAAAAATAGCTCCGGGACTCGAGAAGGAAGGGGAGAAACAGGCCGTCTCAGGATGCAAGTTATGGCTGGATAATTCATCGGGTGCTCTTTGTTCCCTGATGAAAATTTAGTACGTTTTCTCAGGGATTTGTCTTGTAGTAGTTAATTGAAAAAGTTAAACACGATATATTAAACGAGTTTAAACTTGTAAAAGTGTCACCGAGGCGCTTGGTTTGTGTTAAATTGGGGCGTTTAATTTCAGCTTTGCGCCTGTTTTACCTTTCTCAGTGAATGTCCGCCGTTGTGAGGCGAAAATAATATCCTCAGTAAATTATTTCAGTACTAACTATTTACTACTTAAATAAAGTAAATGTTTTTGCTGTTACCTAAAACATTAAAATAACTCACAATAATATAACAGCTGACTTATTCCCTCCTTAATTTACAAATTTGAAAAACACTGTATAGCACTGTGGACTTACGAGTTGTGAAATTTTAATGTTATTTGCTTTGTAGGTTAGGTGTTATTGACCATATGTCGGAAACATTTTTAAATTAAAAACTCTTTTTTAAGCTCCCTTTTAAAAAAGGTACCTCAATAAATAAATAGTTTCTTCAAAACTGGCTGTAACGATTTAAATAAAATTTTGTTCAAATAATCATCTTACTGAGGTTATTTAATTTCCCAAAAATCCGGTTTATGGTCTAATTTCACCACAAGCTTGTAATTTAAAAAAAATCTAAATCCATTGTACGCATACAATGACTTGAGATACTGTATCTTGATAAAATGACGAGGTATCTTCTTACGTGATAAACGTTGTACTACTGCTGACGAATCTAAAGAATTAGGCTGGTGTTCTCAATGACTACATCGGGTGAATGACTTTTTTGCTGAAGTAAAATATAATATAAGAGAGTGTCCTTAACCCTTAATTTAATAATTAATAATTAAATTCAATAATTTAATTGAGTATGAAAAGTGTTTATCACTATTAAGTTTAATTATTTATGTATAATTTGCTTTTTGTAGAAAAAACTCAAATCCAAGGTTATATAGCGTAACTCCTCCGTATTAGAACCAGCGTCCTTATACTGCTACCACAACACAAATCGGAAGGGCATTGTACATATTAGACTAATATAAGTACTTTCATTAAATATTGCTGGGATTTAGTCCTTACGTTTAACAGATATGTAGCAACAATATAGTCCCTGTATTGTACGCATAGAAAAGTACCTAAACAAAACTTGCACACCAGAAAATATATGGTAATCTAAAAAAACCTAAATATTGGTCTTAGTTTTCAATTCGGTTCATGAAACTTGAGTCTTATGTTCATACTTAAGCTGTTGTAGGAAATTTGAATATCACCATTTCGGGTGTAAAGCGAAAAAAGCTACAACTGGCGCTGGACTTTGTTTTCGGTTTTCGATTTATTTTTAAACTATTAATTGCTTTTACATAAGATTTGATACACAGGCTTGATGTAGTCAAGTCTTTTGTAATGGTTTTACACAATTTTGTTAAACTACACTTTAGCAGTGTAGTAATTACGGTGTGTTAATTATTTTTACGTACAGTTTGAGGCAAACACAACCTCGCGTGTTGGGAGTAATAAAGGGAGTAATTTATTACGTGAACACGGACCCTTAATCAAGATCTCTTCCTTTTGCCATCGGCCATCTCTCCCTCACGCTGCCTCTTTACTTGAACAAACTCGTAAATCAGTTATTCAATCGACAATCTTATGTTGTTATTTTTTAAAAATCATCGTAATACGTCTTTTATGCCAAGAACGTTTATGTCTTCTAAAAGCTAAAAAAATTAATAAGTAACAATTCTCTTTCTCAATTTTCACTTAAAAGCTACATTTTTAATATTTTTTTTCACTACATACTACGAAGTTTACAGAAAGTGAACGTTGAAAAGCAGATTTTAAAATTTCAATGAATATAACCTATCCATTTAATTTCAGGGACCCTTTATACAAGCTACCTAACATAATTTATATATGTACTTATATATAATTTTTAAACGTGAAGAAGTCAGGATCATGGTTTGCACCCGTGGGGGAATCATTTCAGGGTCTAATAGCTCATTTTCCAATTTGCTAAAAATACAACACCAGAAAATAAGCAACTTTTATTTGCGTCCCCTCTAACTTCGATATCAAGTTACCAGTTTTTTATCATAAGTTATATATAATTTTTAAACGTTTTTTCGAGTTTTAAAATTCTTTAAGGTTTTTTAAAAATGTGAAACATAAAGAACATAAAAATTACTATGTTCAGTATAATAATCTGCCTTCCATAGCTTCGTCAATTCTGCTTTCGTTGACGCGTTTCGAAGAACCCCCATCTTCAAAAACTATATCTATACTGGTCACCAATATTATGGCTCGTCCTATTTATAATTAATTTAATTTAATCTAAATTAAAGGGAGAAAACATAATAAATAAACAGATATCGTCGCGAGCAGATATTACGTTTAAAAATCTAAAAATTTTCAAAAATTAACAGGAGGGACGACCGTTGAAGAGAAAGTTTGAAAGGAGCCAATCAGAAACGAGCGAAAACGTATGATTTTGAAGAGCCAATCAGAAGCGAACACGTTAGGTTTAATATACACGTGTTGAATAGAGGAAGGGTTATGAGGTGGAGCTAGAAAATTATAAATAGGACGAGCCATAATATTGGTGACCAGTATAGATATAGATTTTGAAGCTGGAGGTTCTCCGAAACGCGTCAACGAAAGTAGAATTGACGAAGCTAAGGAAGTAAGATTATTATACTGAACATAGTCACAATAATCCTAGTAGAAAAAAAGAAGAATATAAACAGAATTTCAACATAAAAATTATTTTTTTATTAACATTGCCATAACCGTAACAACTTCATTATCGTCGGTTTCAGCATTTAAATTGTAACTGGTTTTCGGAAGTCTGAAAAAAATGTTTGTATTGGCTGAAAATGTATATTTGTTGTTACAACCCAGACAGTGAATACTAAATAACTGTGTTTCCGCTGATGAAGGCTACTATCAGATACCATTAGACTGCGTTATATAACAAGCAGGTTACATGACTATGCACTAAATCCCTTTACTGAAGGCGATGGTGTTTGTCCATTAGTTATTGTACTGTACCTTGTTGTTGTTGTTGTTGTTGTTGTTGATGGAAATATGACGTAGTTTACACGCGTCTCAATGAATAAAGTTTGAACAGGAAGCAGTTTCAGAACTAAATTTGAAATGATACATGCAATCAGAAATGGTACTGCAAGTTTCACAAGCTTTACAAACAGGCCTACAATTCACTAGTATTATAAAAACAAATATTTGTAGGAAAATATTTAATTTTTGTTAAACTCATTAGCGGAAGAATATTTCGATATTTTCTTTAAGAACATTTTCATTAAAATTCAAATTAAATTATTTTCTTGCAAGAACGAACTGGAGGCATCGTTTTGTAACCAGGTATCGTTATCACAAAAATAAATAATTAAATTAATCAATTGTCCGACGTTCTACGTTAGTCAAGAGGCTATGTTTGTTTACAGTTTTCCAACACTAGTCGCCATTGTTTTCGCCTTATAGTAGTAAAATGTAAATAGTCAACACTAAATAAAGATCTTTTAGAATTATTACTGTAATTTAGTAACAATGTGTTCAGCATTTAAGCAGAAAAACGTAAACAATCAACCCCAGATAAGGTTTTTTAGAATATGGCTTTTATATTATGTAGAATATATAGAGTATTATTCTATAGAATAAGGTTTTATAGACTCAACAATACGAGTCTCGTATCTATGTATAACTAAATTTTTTAAAAAACAGTAAATTAGTAAGGAACAGGCTATAATACTGTAATTTAGTAACAATGTGTTCAGCCTTTAAGGAAAAAAACGTAAACAATAAACACCAGATAAAGTTCGTTTTAGAATTATTATAGAACCAACAATATCTTTAGACATTTTGAATTTTTAAAAATGCAGTAAATTAGTAAGGAACAGGCTATAATACTGTAATTTAGTAACAATGTGTTTAGCCTTTAAGGAAAAAAACGTAAACAATAAGCACCAGATAAAGTTCGTTTTAGAATTATTATAGAACCAACAATATCTTTAGACACTTTGAATTTTTTTAAAATGCAGTAAATTAGTAAGGAACAGGCTATAATACTGTAATTTAGTAACAATGTGTTCAGCCTTTAAGGAAAAAAAACGTAAACAAGAAACACCAGATAAAGTTCGTTTTAGAATTATTATAGAACCAACAATATCTTTAGACATTTTGAATTTTTAAAAATGCAGTAAATTAGTAAGGAACAGGCTATAATACTGTAATTTAGTAACAATGTTTTCAGCTTTTAAGAAGAAAAATGTAAAGAATCAACACCAGATAAAGTACGTTTTAGAATTATTATAGAACCAACAATATCTTTAGACACTTTGAATTTTTAAAAATGCAGTAAATTAGTAAGGAACAGGCTATAATACTGTAATTTAGTAACAATGTGTTCAGCCTTTAAGGAAAAAAACGTAAACAATAAACACCAGATAAAGTTCGTTTTAGAATTATTATAGAACCAACAATATCTTTAGACACTTTGAATTTTAAAAAAGCCAGTAAATTAGTAAGGAACAGGCTATAATACTATAATTTAGTAACAATGTGTTCAGCCTTTAAGGAAAAAAACGTAAACAATAAACACCAGATAAAGTTCGTTTTAGAATTATTATAGAACCAACAATATCTTTAGACATTTTGAATTTTTAAAAATGCAGTAAATTAGTAAGGAACAGGCTATAATACTGTAATTTAGTAACAATGTGTTCAGCCTTTAAGGAAAAAAACGTAAACAATAAACACCAGATAAAGTTCGTTTTAGAATTATTATAGAACCAACAATATCTTTAGACACTTTGAATTTTAAAAAAGCCAGTAAATTAGTAAGGAACAGGCTATAATACTGTAATTTAGTAACAATGTGTTCAACCTTTAAGGAAAAAACGTAAACAATAAGCACCAGATAAAGTTCGTTTTAGAATTATTATAGAACCAACAATATCTTTAGACATTTAGAATTTTTAAAAATGCAGTAAATTAGTAAGGAACAGGCTATAATACTGTAATTTAATAACAATGTGTTCAGCCTTTAAGGAAAAAATCGTAAACAATAAACACCAGATAAAGTTCGTTTTAGAATTATTATAGAACCAACAATATCTTTAGACACTTTGAATTTTAAAAAAGCCAGTAAATTAGTAAAGAACAGGCTATAATACTGTAATTTAGTAAGAATGTGTTCAGCCTTTAAGGAAAAAAACGTAAACAATAAACACCAGATAAAGTTCGTTTTAGAATTATTATAGAACCAACAATATCTTTAGACACTTTGAATTTTTAAAAATCCAATAAATTAGTAAGGAACAGGCTATAATACTGTAATTTAGTAACAATGTTTTCAGCTTTTAAGAAGAAAAATGTAAAGAATCAACACCAGATAAAGAGTTCTTTTTAGGATTATTATGGAAGCAACAACATCTTTAGATACGTTAATTTTTAAAAAAGCCAGTAAATTAGTAAGGAACAGGCTATAATACTGTAATTTAGTATCAATTCTTTCAGCTTTTAAAAAGAAAAATGTAAAGAATCAACACCAGATAAAGAGTTCTTTAGGATTATTATGGAAGCAACAATATCTTTAGATACGTTAAATTTTAAAAAAGCCAGTAAATTAGTAAGGAACAGGCTATAATACTGTAATTTAGTATCAATTCTTTCAGCTTTTAAAAAGAAAAATGTAAAGAATCAACACCAGATAAAGAGTTCTTTAGGATTATTATGGAAGCAACAATATCTTTAGATGCGTTGAATTTTAAAAAAGCCAGTACATTAATAAGGAATAAGCTATAATACTGTAATTTAGTAACAATGTAAAAGCCTTTAAGTAAAAAAATGTAAACATACTACACCAGATAAAATTTTTTTAGGATTTTTATAAACCAACAATATCTTTACATAACTGAATTTTTTTAAAAAACCAGTAAATTAACAAGCAGTAGCCTACGGGTATAATACTGTAATCCAGTAAGATGTGTTCAGCTTACTTGTGTGATTAATTGCTAACCACACGCATCGTACGTAAACCGACTCTATCACTTTGAGGTTAGGTTAGGTAAACCTATGCCCGCGTAACACAAGGGAGGGATTTCTGCGTTTATTGACGGACGTTGCCAAGCTCAGTAGCTTGCGGAAGTATATAGCTGAAAACTATTCTGTTGCTATGATATTATTGTATTGATGGTTGTATTAAATGTTCCATTTATGTTGTATTAAATTATACATAAATGTAATATATAAAAAATTAACAACCTCTTAAAAAGTGATCTAGTGTTTAGGATCAGCACTCATTTTAAGGAACTGGGTCTTACCTTGTTGGCTGCTCGAATAACTCATTTCCTAATATAAATAAAATTTCAAAAATGCTGAAATTAAACGGAATTTTTTCAAAGTGAACAACATTTTCTACAGCTGTGTTCTGTTAACAAATAATTTCAACATCACGCACAGATACTACAATATGTTTGACAGGACAATGCGTAGGCCTGCATTCCAAGCCTAAATAAGACAATGGTTAGACATAGACAAGCAGTTGTTAACAACGACAGCGTGTCATCTGAGTGCATGAGTGTGCATTTATCATAACTACGACTTTATGGTTTGCGCAGCCTGGAACTAAACCAGTGTGATTTTGTACAAGGAAGTTATTGTTAATTATAACACGCGTCTTTACTTAAATAACTCACCCTTATGAAATGGACACACAACGAGAAACGTTTTGATTTTTTTTTCGTATATTATACGCTAAGCATTCTGATTAGTTTTACTAAAAATAATAACTTGATTTATTTAAACTACAAATAGGCTATAGGATCGTCAGAACACCAGAGAATTCTCAAGCGTATATTTTCCCATTTTAAGGCTTTACAGTAAAATACAACTGACTTAAAACCGATAAAAGATTTGTAAACGAAATTTCAACAAGACCATTATAATGTCCCCGTAAGGGTACATCACAATTCAGGCATAGGTGACAAATGCTTAATTATGTTGTACCAAAACACCTGATTGCAAAAAGGTTAACAAATTAATTTTATAGGTTATAAAAATTAATTATAATCTTTATAACCTACCCAAAGTATAATAAAGCCTATTGTATTAAATAACCTAAGTATAATAAATAGGGATGCTTTCTTAACAGGTCATACAAGAATTAAATATAACTATAACGTATATTTTAACAGGAGTTCATATTGGCAAGAAATAGTAGGACTACATGGTTTTACAACGAATTTACTTAGGAAGATATGTACTTCAAATACAAATACTGAATTAAAGATATCAGGTATTGAATTATTTTATTTATAGAATTCATGTTTTTGACGTACAATTACGGGTAGAGATTTCATAAAAAAAGCCCTGACCCCTCTTTCTTTCCGTTCATATACGAGTACCAACAAAGAAAGTTATGGTTGCCACACATTTCACAGGTCCCTTCAAACACTAACTTCGAAAGGTCGCACAGCCACTAGTAAATCAAAATTTCAACACATTTTTCACGACCATAATTTTTTTACCGTATTTCGAACAGGAGAAAACAAAAAAGCAGGCTGCTTGAATCCTGTTACAATAGTTTGCTGTTTCAGTGTTACATGCATAAATCGTAAATAGGGTAATTATTCGTATACTCTTAACATAATTACGAAAGAATTATACCTTCTTTCTTAGTAAAAAAATTAACCAAAAGAGCATGTAACGCCAAAAACGTTTCGCTTTAACGGGGGATAGCCGTTCACATTCATAGGCTTCGTTCAGGGTTCAACTTTATGTAAGGTTTTTCGCTCAGTTATAAATTGGGCGCATTGACAAAAATCAGTGTTTCATGATTTTGCTCTCCCATGTTTAAGTTATCATCGCCAAAAGGGACTTTGAGATTTAAAATTGAATAGCTGCGCAAATTTATAGGAGCAAGGATTCGGGTGCTCAATATTCTCGAGCGTAAGGAACGTTTAGGTGCTCAATATTCTCGAGCGTAAGGAAGAGTTAGGAGCTCAATATTCTCGAGCGTAAGGAAGGTTTAGATGCTCAATATTCTCGAGCGTAAGGAAGTTTTAGGTGCTCAATATTCTCGAGCGTAAGGAAGAGTTAGGTGCTCAATATTCTCGAGCGTAAGGAAGGTTTAGGTGCTCAATACTCTCGAGCGTAAGGAAGAGTTAGGAGCTCAATATTCTCGAGCGTAAGGAAGGTTTAGGTGCTCAATATTCTCGAGCGTAAGGAAGGTTCAAGTGCTCAATATTCTCGAGCGTAAGGAGAGAGTTAGGAGCTCAATATTCTCGAGCGCAAGGAAGGTTTAGGTGCTCAATATTCTCGAGCGTAAGGAAGTTTTAGGTGTTCAATATTCTCGAGCGTATTAATTAAAATTAACCTTTCCCTGGCAATGTCAGCTGTGACGCATGCAACTTACTAAACTATAAAATCAGTTCTAGTATAGAGAAATGGTATTGCTTCTTAAACGTGAAGAAAAGAACTAAATATAAACAATGAATTACTTTATAACACGATATTGTAACAAATAGGTCAGTAGGCCTTCATAGTGTTCAAGGTAGACTATACTGTATTGTAGTACAGTATAAATCGCTGCATTCAATATTTATTATTTGAAGTGAACAAGATCGTATATCATATTGTAAATTGTTATAAGTTTATCTATGTTTGAACAGTCACTGTTACACACAGTGGCAACATTTATTAGGTACACGATAAAAGTAGGCCAGGTTTAACGATACTTAACGATACGGTAATTCGATGAAAGAAATATAACAATGCTTACTTTGAAATATGTTTTCCAATGTTTTCTTTACCTGTGTGGTTACTTCGCGAACAAAAATGATAAAACTTCAAGTCTTTCAAAATGAGGGTTTTTATTGCAAACAGATTCTCTTTCCATCCCACTTTCTAAAATGTCTAAAAAAATCTAGCGGCGTCTAGTAAATACTGCTTACCGCCGGCAAAGAACCAAACAATGAAACTTGTTTTGGTACGCAAGAGAACGAAAGACTTTAATAGCTAAAGTCATCATTTCCTGCTTTTCACAGGATTGAACCTGCAATCTCTCAAGAACAGTAACTATTAAATAGACAAACCAATATACTTACACGCAAAATATAGGCTATACAAGGTAGCCTATAAATAACAGAAATAAATTGTTGTTGGTGGAATGAAGAAGTCTATAAAAATAACAATGTCCAAAAAATTATTAAACTTCTTTTTAACATTATGTTCAATATAAAAATCTGCCTTCCCTAGCTTCGTCAATTTTATATATATATATATATATATATATATATATATATATATATATATATATATATGTGTGTGTGTGTGTGTGTGTGTGTGTGTGTGTATAAGACATATATTGTATTGTATGTGTTATTAAACGGACTATCGCGGAAACAGTTTGAGAACAGGCTTACTATAGTGGTGCATAAGCCACATTGCCGGTGATTGTACTGAATAAGGGTCAAGGAAAGCATTGCATTACATTAAAGCACGGCTGCACATCATTCTGCCTTGGCATTACTCGTGCTACATTATATCACTCGCAGGATCGGCCATTCTCCAGACACAATGCCGCTCTTGGTGGCCACAGGAGGTTTATTCTTCAAACTGTCATTTTTATTTTACACAAACCGTGGTTCCATTTCTATTATTAATGCAAATGCTTCTGCGGGCGCAATTTTCTGGCTTCCCTCTATGTCCTCACCGCGGAGAAACAATAACGAACGCAATAAATCTTGAAGCGCGACACAATAAAACCTACTTCAATATTAAAAGTGGAAGACAATTTATCACTAAATAACAGATATTAACGACACATTGTGAAACATCTTTACACAAACACGTAATTCTAACGTTCAATTACTTTTTAAACTATTTGGTTCCAAAAACTATCGACAAAAAGTCAGCCTATTTTCTCTAAATAATGATTGAATTTTTCTCAAGGTTTTAGTTATATTAAAATATTTATTACACATTTCAGTGTACCAAATTTAAAATAAATTATATTCACGTAGAGGGGAATTACAAACAAACACACACACCTGACATCGGCCACAGTTTAGTTTTGTTTTTCGGATTCATTTCTAAACTGCATCTTTCTTTTACTTCGAATTTGGTCCAAAACATTAGAACCGATCTTAAGAATATCTGATTTTTATCAGTTTCTTTTTTTACCAAAAATTTGTAAAACTAAAAATTAGTCTCGAGATGTCAGAAAATACAAATTTCTTGTTTGGATTTTAACATATCCTGTAACAATACAAGTATGCTACAATACAAGTAAGTGCAACAATACAAGTAAGTGCAACAATACAAGTAAGTGTAACAATACAAGTAAGTGTACCAATACAAGTAAGTGTACCAATACAAGTAAGTGTAACAATACAAATAAGTGTAAAAATACAAATAAGTGTAACAATACAAGTAAGTGTAACAATACAACTACATTTATCAAGTTTAATGATAGGTAAATGTATAGTAATTTGATGAAGTAAATATAAACATTTTTCACTTTGTAATACGTTTTTTCAGTCTTTTTACCTGTACTATTACTTCGCAAACAAAAATTTTAAACTTCAAAATGGGTTTATCATTCAAAATGAGAGTTTTGTTATTGCAAATTCAAGTACATTTTGTTTTTTGTTTCCATCCGATTATAACACTCTAAAATGCCCACCAAAATGTCTATCAAATATTGTTTATTGCTGGCAAGAAACCAAAAAATTAATATTGTTTTTTGTGCGCTATGTTAAACAGAAAAACAGGTATTTCTAGGAAAAATTAAAGACAATATATTATCAGCTAATCTAAACAAGTAATGTTTTTTTACCTGCATTACCAAAACATATTTTTTATTCGAGGAATTTTTTTGGTTAATATTTGTTAAATTATCATACATTTCATAAAACCAAATATATTTAATACTGACAAACTTTAAAACAGTATAACTAAATAAATAAAGAAAGAAATTTTAAATTCGGTCTTATCACTTAGTTTTAAAATAAATTGCGGGTTACAGATAATTTGTCAACATTCTCGGAATGTGTTGCCCACCACATTACAGTTTTGATAATATCATCGCATACATTTTGGTAATCGTGATTTTTATCAAAACTAAATACAAACGTTTCGGTAAAACAACGGTTTCAATGAAAACATACTTCGCTACATTTACATTGTGCGGCAGGTGTGCTGGAAAATATTTGAAACTTTCTTGATTACAAAAATAATCGCCGTTAAGTAAGAAGAAATCGAGAGAAAGTTTGTGCCGAGAACTGCATCGCATCGTCAAAGGGTTGCATGACTGTTTGGTTTGTTGTAATTATAGCGTCAGACAGCCTATATCTCGAGATGTAACCAGGTGGAAGCTTTACAAAAGTTCTTAAAAAAGCATCTGGAGAATGAAGCCAGACTTTATCTTCAAACGTTTGTACAACTTGAAACGTACCTCCACGTTTTTGGTTGTTTTGGGGAAATGTCGTGATTCACAGTACTTCTCTTTCATCAATGTTAAAAATGTATTTAAATTTTATTTATTTTTTAATGGAAATTAAAGTAAGCTGTTAAAATTCTCGTACGTTAAATTCAGCTAACTTAGAACTACTCTCTTTCCTCTCTTATTTACATTATTTACATTATTTTATAATTTATTTTTAATATCTATATAAAATTACTACCTTTAGTAACCTACTGGAAAATTTTACATTATAGTAATTAATCATAGATTAACATTTAATTTAAAGTTTTTTTAATTTTAAATATTATTTTTAACTCAATTCGTCTTTATAAATTACAATTTTAAGTTTGGGTACCTCTAACCAATTATAGAAGTTCCTGCTTGCGTTTCCTATGATAGATTTACAGTAGTTTTCAACGATCTTATTGAATACAAGGTCTCTTCCCAACTTCGGGAAATAAAAAAACCTTCCCGATCTCTTGAAGTTGCTTCTGCCAAAAGGCATCTGATTAACTATAATTGAAACTTTTGATTTTAATTACTGAAATGAAACACGCTGATAACTGAACCACGACGAAGGCCCTGCACCAGTCGTTGTTGCTATTTGTTTCAGTCCTCTTTCGTATTATTTCTCATAGGCTTTTAATATCATGCTTTAAGCAGCGGTCAGGCAATGTATCGTATGACACGTTACAACGTATGATCAGGTCTGTTCAGAAGTTATAAAAATCGGACAAATTTATCAAAATTGTTTCATGAGATGTCGCTCGAATATTCGTCATACGTGAAGTTACGTAAGGAAAGTCTATGTAGAAAATTTTAATAAAAAACATCCGTTAATTTAGTTGTCGCCATGGTTTTCCTACAATTTACATTCGGGCCGGAATTTATTTTAATTTAATTAATTTTTTTTATTGTACCCAAATATTTGGAACAACATTTGAATTTGAGAAATTTGTGTTGTTTTTGCGCCATTTATTAGCTTAAATAAATTTGTAACTGGAAGTCCATGAAGAACTCTGTTTTTAATTTGAACTGTAAGCATATAAGGCATGAAATTATTATCCATTTCCTTGTGCAAATGCCAAACATGCGAGATGCAAGTGAATCCTAACACATGACATTTGCATGCGCGACAGATTCGTGCTTTGTGCAGTCAGACTCCGGGGAAATTTGGCGCTACGAGATGCAGTACAGGCTAAGCGAAGCAAAGAACCGTTACCGACATATTCGAATTTCAATACTTTTCTTCTTCAAAATAAAAGAAGAAAATGTGTGTCAGCATCCCTGTTTGCCACGTCTGGCTTTCACATTCCATTTGTGTTTGTACATCGTCATCTGATTTTACAGTTCAAATTTATAGAAACTTTTGTTTAAAAATTTTATAAAATAATTTCTCTGAATAAATTTTGTGAATTTTCCTATATTTTACTTTAATTCAACAAACGTATCATATTTTTCAAGTGTTTAATAAATATTGGTTTCGCGTCACACTTGAGCTATATACGGTGGATCATCGTTTATAAAAATTTATGTAAAAAAAAACGTATATTTAATAATTGAGGCGGAGATTATAACAGAAATATCTTGCATATGATAATTTAACTTTACTTTAATAATCATTTTTTTGGGTTACGAGGGCCGATTCATATTAAAAGTAGGCTAATGTTATTTATTTTGATATACAAATTATCAAATTATATTTTTCATACTACAATTAATTTGATAATCAAATATAAAAACTAAATGCACGTACTGTTTATTGCAGAATTAATGTTTACAAGCTCATATTTTCTAAATTAAAAATTTTTAAATTAATGAAAAAGTCTTTATTTTGTTATTTTGATTTTCTCTCGCGGATTATATAATGAAAAATCTATAGTCGAATCAAAATAGTATTATCTATCGAACTATTAATGTCTGTATACTCACAATTAGATACTAACACATGAATTATATTTATACATTAATAATTCTACAATGTTGTGAGCATATGTGTTGTGAGCGTATGTGTTGTGAGCGTATGTGTTGTGAGCGTATGTGTTGTGAGCATATGTGTTGTGAGCATATGTGTTGTGAGCGTATGTGTTGTGAGCGTATGTGTTGTGAGCGTATGTGTTGTGAGCGTATGTGTTGTAAGCATATGTGTTGTGAGCATATGTGTTGTAAGCATATGTGTTAAACGCATATGTGTTGTGAACATATGTGTTGTGAGCGTATGTGTTGTGAGCATATGTGTTGTGAGCGTATGTGTTGTGAGCGTATGTGTTGTGAGCGTATGTGTTGTGAGCATATGTGTTGTGAGCATATGTGTTGTGAGCATATGTGTTGTGAGCATATGTGTTGTAAGCATATGTGTTGTAAGCATATGTGTTAAACGCATATGTGTTGTGAACATATGTGTTGTGAGCATATGTGTTGTGAACATATGTGTTGTGAACATATGTGTTGTGAACATATGTGTTGTGAGCATATGTGTTGTAAGCATATGTGTTAAACGCATATGTGTTGTGAACATATGTGTTGTGAACATATGTGTTGTGAGCATATGTGTTGTGTGTTGTGAACATATGTGTTGTGAGCGTATGTGTTGTGAGCATATGTGTTGTGAACATATGTGTTGTGAGCATATGTGTTGTGAACATATGTGTTGTGAGCGTATGTGTTGTGAGCATATGTGTTGTGAGCATATGTGTTGTGAGCATATGTGTTGTAAGCATATGTGTTGTAAGCATATGTGTTAAACGCATATGTGTTGTGAGCATATGTGTTGTGAGCGTATGTGTTGTGAGCATATGTGTTGTGAACATATGTGTTGTGAGCATATGTGTTGTGAACATATGTGTTGTGAACATATGTGTTGTGAGCATATGTGTTGTGAACATATGTGTTGTGAGCATATGTGTTGTGAACATATGTGTTGTGAGCATATGTGTTGTGAGCATATGTGTTGTGAACATATGTGTTGCGAGCATATGTGTTGAGCGCATATAACAATTAGTGTAAGCAAAGCTTCTGTCGGCTAGTCCCTTGACCGCCACGTTCTTTTTCCCTTTATTTCATCGTCAATAATTTTGAGGAAATACAAAAATCTCTTTTATTGCCTCAGTGGGTGAAAGGTTCGTTTGCATAGCCTAATGCTTTCAAAACAGTTAGAGTTTGAAAATTAGTTTTAATCGCGACAAGTCAGGTGCGTGCAGCGATTATTAATTACAGGAGCAACAGTAAGGGATAAACAGACAGACAGCCGAACAAATAAAAGCTTGTGTTGACATTAAAAAAAACATCAAAATTATTCCGGAGCATTACACGCTACCTTTAACTCTGTACTATACACGGAATGTAAAGCATTAAAAAATGTACAAATCTTAGGAAATAACTTAAGTAACACAAATACCAACAAACATCAACTATTCCAGGAAAATAATTTTCTTTGGTATCTCTGATTCTTGCGGACTTATAGTCTACGTAACGATTTCAACAATTTTTTGTTTTTGTTTTCTTATGTACCGTATTATTGAATTTAGAGATATTCACTCGCGAAAGATTAAATTTATTACCTCAAGTTAAGATTTTAAGCCATTCTTTACGGACTATATTGTGACGTCATTGCTGTTTACGTTACATGGAACGAGCAATATTAACTACGCCGTCAACACCGAAGTACTGCTCATGCGCGTTATCACATTATTATAACTGAGTCAAGTTCTTCAATGTTTTTGTTCAATGTTCAAAGCTTTTTTTCATTGTTAACAACACTCATTTTAATTAATTAATTGTTTTCTCGATGTAAAATACGTTACGTACTTTGGCGCTATAGTAATTTTGAGGTTATGTTTGTCGTTTTTATTTTTCACAAAATTACCGTTGTTTCTGCACTTCTATATTTTGGATCATTAATATTGGGCGTTTAATAAAAGCGTTTTGGCGCAAAAACTATCAAAATTAACGTAAGCCTTAAGAACTGAAGATTACCTTTCTTCGTCCACAATCATTTTTCGTAAGTACTACTAAACGGACCAGCATTGCTGGTCACAATATAACTTTATTTTCCATTTCGTGTTTAATTAGACGAACTGCTGAATTTAATGTTGTTCTTGCTAACTTTGAGACGGCGGTATAATTTAAAATTATAATTTCTCGGATCCTGAATGAGCCGAGCAGTTGGTGCAATAGCAACCGCAGAAACTTTGCCGCTTACCTTCACGCTCCCACGGATCCGCCTTTTGATAAAGTTTTAATTTTTTATCAACCAAGAAATGCTTTTTGCCTTAACTTTCGTTATTCGGCAAACAGAAATATTTGAGTTTACTGGAAACGGTGCCGTTAATTAAAGCAATCCACACAAAACAAAGATCAAAGGGATTTCGTTGGGTGAATTTTCTTTGCAGTACAAGTCCAAAACTTTTCCGATTCTAAGAATACTTGATGGTTTAATCATTAATTAGGGACCTGAGTTTAAAAATATTGACTTGTTAAATTAAAACCACTTTCAATTAAATCACTTAATGTCTGAAGTGTTTTAAAGGTTATTGGCCGAAATACAAATCAACATTACATTAAACAACTTACTTACTTAAACAAGCAGTTAGATTTTTAATACAGTCTGTAGCGAGTGCACTTTCATTTCCCAACAAACTACAAACAAGATGCTACTTTTTTTCTTTTAAGGCGAAAAGCACAATGAGACTAATATCGCCTCCCTAAATGTAAGCGTGAGTGTAAAGTGTTAAAGTAGTAAGTGTAAGTGTGTGTAGACTCCGGTACCGCGAGGGACGTCTAAATCCTCTCAATACGTGCAGCTAGTCTGCACCCCCTGCAGGGACAAGATGTTACTAACTTTAAAATCAGAATTTGTAAAACCTTGTTAAATATAATTAAAATAAACATTCAAGAATTTTGGAAGAACCACTCACTACGATACGTTTGTTGAATTAAAATAAAATATAAGAAAATGCACAAAATTTCTTACACGCTGTTAAAATTCATTCACAGAACATATTTATTTTATAAAACTGCGAAATAATAGTTTTCTCAAATTTGAACAGTAAAATCGGATGAAGGTGTACCAACATGCATTTGTAAAATAATGAAGTCATGTCGCAGTCAGAGATAAATACAAACAAGGATGACAACACAGATTGGTATGGCTCATCTACGGTAAGATGATTGATCGGATATTGACCAACCCTTGACAGATGGCTGGGTCGCTACGTTCAGCTTGGTTACTGTTGTTTCTAATGAAGATGATTGATTCTCCTTTATGGTAATTGATATTGAACATGATTGATAATGATTATTCTTGAAGGTAATGTACCGAGAAGAGATGCAAATGGTGATTACAAGAAAATGATAATGGCAATGTCAAATTTACTTATTGTTATTTTATAACACATTTCAAAAATCGAAAATGCTATTGTTTAAGATCAGATGTAATCTGGTTGTTGAAATTATTGTGCACTAATTAAGGAGCGAGTGTTCCTCCAACACCTAAGAATTTTAGTTTACAATATCTGTTTATTCCTGCAGTAAGTACTTAAATCTGAGATTTTGTTACTGCAAAGCGAAATACGAGGTGTGTTCAGAAAGTAATGAGAATTTTAATTTTTTGAACAAAATTTTTATTTATTCTTCTACATTGATGTTGTCGCCTTCAAAATAGTCCCCATTGGAGATTATGCACTTGTGCCAGCTCTTCTTCCAATCCTCGAAACACTTCTCAAACTCGATCTTTGAGATAGCCTTTAGTTCTTTCAGCGATGCGCTTTTAATGTCATCTACGGCTGTAAAACGACGGCCCTTTAAGGTTCTCTTTATTTTTGGAAATAGGAAAAAGTCACATGGAGCCATGTCTGGCAAATATGGAGGCTGGGGCATCGTTACAGTACTTTTTTGGCCAAAAATTCACGAACAAGCGATGAAGTGTGAGCTGGTGCATTATCGTGGTGTAAAAGCCATGAATTGATTCTTTGATCCATTTCTTTTAACAAATGAAAATCGCCGAGCTCATAAAAACACGTCTAATCGTAGTGGCTGTCACAGACAAAGTCAACAATGAAAACAGCTGAAAGTTTTATCATACTTCAAGGGCATGTATACCAACATAATAAAAAAGGTTTTTTCCATTTCCACTTGAATAAATGTTACCTTGCCCTTTAATTCAGCAACGAAAAATACAATTAACCAAAAATTAGAAATTTGAAAGTTTACTTCCAATGAGACTTAATTAATCTGTAATAACTTGTAGTAACGAAAGTTATTTACATTCTGAGTGTTTCAAGTAAGAAATATTTTTCTGCGGCAAAGGAAATGCATTAACTTGACTGCATGATTCATTGGTTGTGTGCCTGTTTGGGATGGGGTAACGAAGCACTTCCACCCCTTCTCCAGGGGTTGACACATGTCAGAACAACCACCCCGACCGTGGTAGCGCAATATGCGACATGGGCAAATACATTTTCTGAAATCACCTTGGTTTGCGGTGTTTTCAAACATTGCTTTTACTTTAAACTTTAGCAGAATTTGTTGCTTTGATAAATTATTTACTGCGAGATGATTTGAGGGCAATGTAATGAATAGCCCATTGTACGCGTGTTACGTATACTGAACTATTTATACTGAACACAACAAGAGTCACCACGACAGTTCTATCATATGTTGACAGGCTGTAGCAAGAATTGTTGTGTATTCTATGTGTTGTATTATTGGTATAAAGAGTATTGGTATTAGAACTCCTTTAGTACCACAGTGTTGTCTAACAGAGAAACATATGTCCCTCAATAAATATTTTTTGGTACAAAACATACTGTTAGTTGGACTTTTTTCCAATAATATTTAGTTTCACGATGTAAAAATGAAATGTATAATAACTTAACAAATGGTCGAGGGCAAGAATTATATCACATTTTACAATATTATATTTTTGTTTTACGCAAACACATATATAATTTGGTACATTTGTTCACTCATGGAAGTTGTGTGTGTGTGTGTGTGTGTGTGTGTGTGTGTGTGTGTGTGTGTGTGTGTGTGTGTGTGTGTGTGTGTGTGTGTGTGTGTGTGTGTGTGTGTGTGTGTGTGTGTGTGTGTGTGTGTGTGTGTGTGTGTGTGTGTGTGTGTGTGTGTGTGTGTGTGTGTGTGTGTGTGTGTGTGTGTGTGTGTGTGTGTGTGTGTGTGTGTGTGTGTGTGTGTGTGTGTGTGTGTGTGTGTGTGTGTGTGTGTGTGTGTGTGTGTGTGTGTGTGTGTGTGTGTGTGTGTGTGTGTGTGTGTGTGTGTGTGTGTGTGTGTCTGTGTGTGTGTGTGTGTGTGTGTGTGTGTGTGTGTGTGTGTGTGTGTGTGTGTGTGTGTGTGTGTGTGTGTGTGTGTGTGTGTGTGTGTGTGTGTATGTGTGTGTGATATGTAAAAGTAATACGAAGTACAATAATGTTCATAGAAAGCTTAGGATAATTGTAGGAAAACACGCAGTTTCATTTTCCACCAAAATCATAGGGGAGGTTGTTTTTTAAAAAAATTGTGTTCTAATATTAATAATATTATTGTTATTAACTGAACCGTGACCGATCGGAGATTATCTGACGTTTTCACACGCTACACACTATACACAAAAAGAAGCCTATGGTTATATTTGTAGATATTGGAAACCTCTCACGAGGATAATAAAGGTGTGAGCGAAGGAAGAGATCCGATTGGCCCAGAGGGGACGCTAAGCCACATCTTTATTGGTCATTGGCCAGTAACACTGCTCCTCTTTGATTAACTCTACCTTATTTTGTAGCGTAGCTTATACGATAAAGTTTGTTGTTATTGATCTATAACTTTAGGAATCACAATTCTTGTATTATAAGATCACAACGTTTTTATTTTATATGTTGTTACTTTATTGCGTATACATCGTCTAACTTGTTCAAAAAAAGTTTCCGTTTAGGAACTTCTTTTACAAATTAATATTTCGAAAAAAATACTGTACAATAAAAATACCTAAGCATGACAATGAACACAAACATATATCCGTAAAAAAACTCTAAATAATATTCAAGGGTAGTTATACTTATGTATTTAGGGAAATTATCTTGATTCATTTAGCATCGTACGATATTGCAGTTATTAGTGAATTTACATTGGTAAATAAGCTATTTGAGCTGCCACCTTAGTAAATCCAGGACCATCAACTAGAGGTCACTGATCTCTAGAACGTGTTTTGACGGGTCGATAAAAGTTCGAATATGCGCAAAAATTGATTCGGTAGCAACAGCTTGGAATGGTTCGTTACTTTGCAAAGTCCTTTAAACTGTTTTAAAATAATTAAAAAATCAAAACTTCTATATTATACATTTTGAAAATCTTATTCCATCATCGTACTCAGCAATAAAATCTGCATAAATTAGCATTTAATATATTAAATAAATATCATTTAAAAATACCAAAATAAATGTGATGTTAGCATTCATGTTCGGTTAAATCAAAAATCTAAAATAAGCACTAATTTGTGTAGACTTTATTACGACTGCGTTGTCGGAATTCTTCAAAAAATTGATAAAAGAATTGATAAATTGATAAAAATTGATAAAGAAGAAAAAAAATTCTTCTTCTTCTTCTTGATAAAATTGATAAATTCTTCAAAAATAAGATAAACAATCTATGAATTTCACGACCATGATGGAACCAATATTTACCTATAGTTGTCGTAAAACAAACAAATATTCTCGCATTAAAATGTTTATTTATGCGACTTTTTTAATTTTTTTTGTTTTAGAAATTCGCTCGCACTTCAAAATCTAACAGTATTTTAAGTAAATTTTCTTCCTTATTGAATAATTAAAAAAAGTCAACATTACCGAAATTAAAAAATCCAAAGAGGAAGGAATTATAAATAAAACGTAGATAAGGGAAGAAAACAGAACATCGGCTGGGCGGAGACAGTAATTTGGTGACAAATTAAACATTTGAACTCTGAAGTGTTCTTTTATAACGTCGACAATTACTTGATTCCCTCAGCAACCTTGACTGCGCACCCGCGGGGTTTCATTCCTACCAGGCTTGGATTAAATTTGGTTTTATTTCAATTAAAAGACAGCTTTCATTCGTCGACGTTGCCATTGTGTTTGCAAGGCCGTGGCTAGAACAATGGTGATATCTCAGAGGCAGTGGTGCGGGAGTGTTTCGTAATCGCCCTTAATTTAGTCAGCCATGTGCTTCTAATTATTTAAAGGATGCAGTTTGTATGTACTTTTTGTACACGAAAATATAAGCACAGGCATTACAACCTGAAATATCTTAACGAAATTTCTAAACGTTTGTTCAATAGCTAATTTTAAATTTGATTTAGTCATTCTACCCATCCTGTAGCGACAATACGACCCATCCTGTTGATGGGTCAAATACTGAGAATTGATTGGTTACCGTTTTCCATTTTTTTGTAAGGTTAATATTTTGTTTCTTTACGAACCATTAACTCCTGATCTTATTACATTAAATCGTACTGTCGCAGGTTCGATTCTCCGCTCTACTTATTACTTAATTAGGCCTTATGTACACTGCATTTCATTTCGTCGAACAACGACAGAAGCATTTCTTGCCTGTTCTATAAACGGTTCCGTTCTGCCGTTTACAGACAAACTGTACAAACCTAGAAAGGAGCAGGTACAATTTTATCTTGAGGTATTTTTGAACATAAAAGGGGAGTTACTATCACTGGTAATAGTTAAACATCCAAAAGGCGATAAAGGGAAGCTCATATTGGAAGAAATAAATCGTATACACGAAAATTTAAAATTTACAATAGAAGAAGAGAAGAAAGATAGTTTAAATTTTTTAAATTTAAGAATACAAAGTAAAGCACGAACAATTGAATTTGAAATATATAGAAAAGATACATACACATATAATATAATTAACGCAAAGTCAAACCACCCATTAGAACATAAACATGCGGCGTTTAGACACATGTTCAATAGATTATTAAATGTACCAGTAAAGAGGAAAGAATATAAAGAAGAATTTAATACAATTTTCCAAATAGCAGTGAACAACGATTATGATTTAAAAATTATAAGAAATCTGTTACGGAGAATTAAAAGAAAGAGAGAGGAAGAAAACAGCGATAAAAGAGAGGATAAAAACGAAAATGGGCTAAATTAACATATACGGGGAAAGAGGCATATAAATTTAAGAATTTTTTTAGAAAATATGATATAGATTTAGCAAAGGATACAAATAATACAATAAGGAACAAACTGACAAAGAACATAGAAGAAAAGGACAAATATAGTAAGAATGGGGTATACTGAATACAGTGTGAATGCGAGGCAGTCTACATAGGACAAACGGGACGAAAATTTAGAACTAGGTTTAAAGAACATGTAAGATCATTCAAATACGGCAAAAATGATTCAAATTATGCGTCACATTTAATAAAAGAGAGACACATACCTAGATAAATAGAAAACTCTATGAAGGTACTACATATGGCAGAAAAAGGAAGACGTATGAAAATTTTGAGAACTTGGAAATTTTTAAATCTAAATTAAAGGGAGAAATCATAATAAATGAACAGATATCGTTGCAAGCAGATATTACGTTTAAAAATCCAAAAATACTCAAAAATTAACAGGAGGGACATTCGTTGAAGAGAAAGTTTGAAAGGAGCCAATCAGAAGCGAGCGAAAACGTATGATTTTAAAGAGCCAATCAGAAGCGAGCACGTCACGTTTAATGTACACGTGTTGAATAGAGGAGGGATATGAGGTGGAGATATAAAATTATAAATAGGACGGGCCATAATATTGGTGACCAGCATAGATATAGTTTTTGAAGATGGGGGTTCTACGAAACGCGTCAACGAAAGTAGAATTGACGAAGCTAGGGAAGGCAGATCATTATGCTGAACATAGTGACAATAATCCTAGCAGAAAAGAAGAAGAATATAAAAAGAATATAATGCAACCAAACAATTCGTGTCATACGAGAGGCACACACGATCGAAAAAACTTGCCGCCACACAATACAAAAATGTAATTTTTTTACACATATTTTAATGATACAATTCTTGTTGTCCTTCGATATCACGTATTGTTTACAGAGTGAACCAACTATCAAGGCAAAAAACAAAAGAGAAGTCAGTACTCCAGTGACTAACTGTACTTAACAAACCGCAGTGAACAAACGGGCTTACAAAATAAACGGTAAATTACACCTTTAATTCCAACCAATGAGAATAGTTTCCTTTGTTAGGTCAATGAATACAGACACTCGTACTAGAATGATAACCTTTATGAGATCTTTGTGAGCGTTAGCTGCTGGTGACATCTTGTGGCAGAGTGTTGAACTACAGTTAAACAGACAATGGAACTGGCTATTTTCTTAAACTTCTTGTTCACCTGTCATTGCAGCTTGCAGCGTTCTTAGCGACAGTTAGTTCAATTACTTGGACTTTACTGCCTGATACAGAGCACGCGTTTTATAACGATAGCTGTAATTCTAGTTAGGTTTACCAGACTTTCTTTAACACCACTCCTCCCCGCAGGGATGCATTTAGACGTCCCTCGCGGTACCCGAGTCTAACACACACTTACACTTACAATACTACACTTTTAATTTAACACTTTACACTCACACTTACATTTAGGGAGGCGATAATAGCCTCAATGTGCTTTTCGCCTTAAAATAACAAAAAAACACCACTCTTATTCCTTATTTATTACGTCATATATGTTGTAATGGCCGGTTCTTAAGGGTTGTAGTTAAATTAATATTACCGTAAATATTCAAATTAAATACAACCAGGTTCTTCAAAGCAGATTAATTGAATAATGTCCATGCGTTCACTGTTCTTGTTTACTCTTAACAACCCCTATCATTACCAACACATGCTTAGCACATTCATGCGGGGCGAGTTTCCGATTGCTTAGAAGCGCATATCCATCTGCATTCCTGTTTGCTTGTCTACGTCTCATTCCGTACACACTCAGTATTGTTAACATACACCGGAGCTCTGAAGATTCAAGTCCAGAGATATTTCTTGTTGGCCACCGGTAGTCGAGGATTACGCAACTGAAGAAAACGTAGCCTATACGTTCTTCGTGCACAGTACAACTTTTAAGGACACCAAAAATGAAACATTGAACAACAAAACATTACCATAATTATATTAGAAAGTATGCTCATTTGAAAACATTGATTTCTTGTGATAAACAAAATGTTATATATTAATATGAAAAAAGCTTTTAAAGTGTGGTACTAGATCCTTTATTTGAGAAATTCTTCGCAATTATGGTAATAATTACAGGATTCTCAGGTTAGATTCTGACATTATTTACTTTGTGTTTAACCTACATGGCAATTAATTATCCTTCTAAGGAGACCCAATGTGCAATCACAATTAATAAACCAATCATGAAACTGTTATTTACTACTAGTAATTTTTATTCTTACAAAATAACGATAAAATTACATAATTAGGTGAAATTCTTTTTATATTCTTCTTCTTTTCTGCAAGGATTATTGTAACTATGTTCAGTGCCTTCCTTAGCTTCGTCAATTCTACTTTCGTTGACGCGTTTCGGAGAACCTCCATCTTCAAAAACTAAATCTATACTGGTCACCAATATTATGGCTCGTCCTATTTATACTTTTCTAGCTCCACCTCTATTCACACATGTTGAATAGAGGAAGGGGTATGAGGTGGAGCTAGAAAATTATAAATAGGACGAGCCATAATATTGGTGACCAGTATAGAAATAGTTTTTGAAGATGGAGGTTCTCCGAAACGCGTCAACGAAAGAAGAATTGACGAAGCTAGAGAAGGCAGATTATTATACTAAACATAGTACTAATTAGGTGATTTTGAAAGCGACACAATATTTTAGCTTTTAAATTCGGTTTACGTTTTTCGATTATTATTACTATTTCATTAGGCCTAATATCAACAGTGTTCTGCATAGAACTCGTTGAACTCGGGCACGAAATAATTCATAAGAAATAAAACGTAATTAATTTACAGCTTGCTCATCCATTCAGAGTTAGACTGGCTGCTCTTCAGTTTGGAGGAAAACAGCGTCTGGCGCAAGAAGGAGCTTTCATTATTTTCACAGACTGGAAAAGGCGAGAGAGAGAGAGAGAGAGAGAGAGAGAGAGAGAGAGAGAACTGAAACACTGCTTGGTCCTTGCCATGCCTCTCGTGTGCTGTGTCGCAGACGTAGAGGATAATGAAGCAAATTACTTTTAAACAATTTAAGTTTAAATTACCATGGATTTTATTCTAGTATATTGCAAAACTTACAAAGCACATGTAGACAATTAAGGAAATTCTTTTCATATTCTTCTTCTTTTCTGCTAGGATTATTATCACTATGTTCAGTATAATAATCTGCCTTCCTTAGCTTCGTCAATTCTACTTTCGTTGACTCGTTTCGGAGAACATCCATCTTCAAAAACTAAATCTATACTGGTCACCAATATTATGGCTCGTCCTATTTATAATTTTCTAGCTCCACCTCTATTCACACGTGTTGAATAGAGGAAGGGGTATGAGTCAAAGCGGATAATATATACAGAATGTGTTTCATGTTGTCAAGAAATAACTTTTAATGTGTTAAAAATGTGTACAAAATCCCTGGAGATATTTACATAAATAAATACGGATAAAATTGTGAATTTTCAGGTAAAAAGTCAATCTTCTTGTGCATCACTTATATTGTTTATAAAAACTTCAAAACTTTTAAAGCCGCCTCGGTGGTCTAGTGGATAGTGTACTAGGCTTTCACCCCGAGGACCCGGGTTCGATTCCGGTGAGGGCTTGGCATTTTCATACGCTATAAATCATCCCATCGTCTGCATTAGCCCAAGTGTGCAATAGTCGGACGTTAAACACCAAAAAAAAAACTTTTAAGAGTTCAACATATTTGTTATCTTATTCTACATTTTACATATACAATTACATGCTAATATTTGTCTCTATTTTTATTTATTGGTTTGGTAATATACATTAGTACTGAACATAACTAAATCTTTAGTTTCTCTCTTACAATACGTAATTGCCAGCACGAAAACACATTATAGCTCTTCGATGTATAGGCCTACCAATATTTATTGTTTAGCCTATCCTACATTATGTTTGCTGTCTGTCATAAAAACTACGATTTCTAGTTCGGTAAGAACAAATAAGAAACTGTGCAAACGCTAACCCTGTAATTGTGCAGAAGCCTTGATTTTACACGTTCCCCTAATGTCACTCATTGCAACTAACCACTTCAAGAAACTTACATTATTATATAACACTTTCCCAAGTCAGTGCGCAATTAGTACAGAACTGTCTTGATTACATCCTTGTGCTCAGTCTGATTGTACATGGTTGTATACAAACAGCATGGCTGTACGGCTTAACTACTGCTATTCAAGCATTAAATCAGATTATACATTACACTAAGCCTTATACCGTGCAATGGCCGCCGTACAGTATAAGTTAACTCTAGTAAAGCAGGTATGTTTGTATTTCCGTGTAAGCAGGCGTCCGTTGGCAGCGTCTAAACGATATTCCGAATAGTTATCAATGTTGACAGCTGGGATTTTAGCTCGAAATGAAATACAGAAAACCCGTTAAAGAAATCTCTTTCTTGAATCATAGCAAAAAATTATAGGGTGTAAATGGTTCGTCAATATGAAAATGGTAAACGAATTGTCGAAACCTTTGCTTCTGTATTCAAGTTAAATATAGTTTTGAAAAGAACAAACGATACGTGATGTAGACCTTTTGATAAAACGATGGTGTAAATGTACATTTTAGTATAAATGAAGTATATTTTTAAAATAGTAAACTACATGAACATTTTTGTTGAAATCATACAGACTGATGAACAAAGGAAACAAGGGGTGAGTTGGGGTTGCAGCTGTTAGGGCGCAGGTTGAAGAAGACAGCTTCCCTTATCTCAGAATTTATCTTGCAAGTAATTTATTCTTGCTGGGGAGGTTACGCACCTGCCACGATAGACCTCCCTGACTTATCACTATCACTCGTCACACGAGCAGATGTTAAGACTCTCGTATTGTTGTATCGATGAGGTTATTGTTGTATCGATGAGGTTATTGTTGTATCGATGACGTTATTGTTGTATCGAAGAGGTTATTGTTGTATCGATGACGTTATTCTTGTATCGATGAGTTTATTGCTGTATCAATGAGGTTATTGCTGTATCGATAAGGTTATTGTTGTATCGATGAGGCTATGGCTCTATCGATGAGGTTATTGTTGTATCGATGAGGTTATTGCTGTATCGATGAAGTTATTGTTGTATCGATGAGGTTATTGTTGTATCGATGACATTATTGTTGTATCGATGAGTTTATTGCTGTATCGATGAGGTTATTGTTGTATCGATGAGGTTATTGTTGTATCGATGAGGTTATTGTTGTATCGATGACGTTATTGTTGTATCGATGAGTTTATTGCTGTATCGATGAGTTTATTGCTGTATCGATGAGATTATTGTTGTATCGATGAGGTTATTGCTGTATCGATGAAGTTATTGTTGTATCGATGAGGTTTTTGCTGTATCGATGACGTTATTGTTGTATCGATGAGTTTATTGCTGTATCGATGAGTTTATTGTTGTATCGATAAGGTTATTGTTGTATCGATGAGGTTATTGTTGTATCGATGAGGTTATTGTTGTATCGATGAGGTTATTGTTGTATCGATGAGGTTATTGTTGTATCGATGAGGTTATTGTTGTATAGATGAGGTTATTGTTGTATCGATGAGGTTATTGTTGTATCGATGAGGTTATTGCTGTATCGATGAGGTTATTGTTGTATCGATGAGGTTATTGCTGTATCGATGAGGTTACTGTTGTATCGATGAGGTTATTGCTGTATCGATGAGGTTATTGTTGTATCGATGAGATTATTGCTGTATCGATGAGGTTGTTGTTGTATCGATGAGGTTATTGTTGTATAGATGAGGTTATTGCTGTATCGATGAGGTTATTGCTGTATCGATGAGGTTATTGTTGTATCGATGAAGTTATTGTTGTATCTATGAGGTTATTGTTGTATAGATGAGGTTATTGTTGTATCGATGAGGTTAGTGTTGTATAGATGAGGTTATTGCTGTATCGATGAGGTTATTGTTGTATCGATGAGGTTATTGCTGTATCGATGAGGTTATTGTTGTATCGATGAGGTTATTGTTGTACCGATGAGGTTATTGCTGTATCGATGAGGTTATTGTTGTATCGATGAGATTATTGCTGTATCGATGAGGTTGTTGTTGTATCGATGAGGTTATTGTTGTATAGATGAGGTTATTGCTGTATCGATGAGGTTACTGTTGTATCGATGAGGTTATTGCTGTATCGATGAGGTTATTGTTGTATCGATGAGATTATTGCTGTATCGATGAGGTTGTTGTTGTATCGATGAGGTTATTGTTGTATAGATGAGGTTATTGCTGTATCGATGAGGTTATTGCTGTATCGATGAGGTTATTGTTGTATCGATGAAGTTATTGTTGTATCGATGAGGTTATTGTTGTATAGATGAGGTTATTGTTGTATCGATGAGGTTATTGCTGTATAGATGAGGTTATTGCTGTATCGATGAGGTTATTGTTGTATCGATGAGGTTATTGCTGTATCGATGAGGTTATTGTTGTATCGATGAGGTTATTGTTGTACCGATGAGGTTATTGCTGTATCGATGAGGTTATTGTTGTATCGATGAGATTATTGCTGTATCGATGAGGTTGTTGTTGTATCGATGAGGTTATTGTTGTATAGATGAGGTTATTGCTGTATCGATGAGGTTATTGTTGTATCGATAAGGTTATTGTTGTATCGATGAGGTTAATAAGTTTAGCACAAATATTAATACATACAGAGGAATATTTAATAGTTTTTCATATATTTCCGTAGAATTGAATAGCCTAGTATGTCGTTAAATAACTATAAATAAATTATGCGTTTTCACTTTTTACTTATTATTACCACATTATTATTATTGTTACTTATTAATACCACATTATTTTTTATTATGAAATTAAATATAGTTAAAATGCAAAGAAAGAAAATTAATAAATTAATAAAAAAGCTGAAGTGTAAGCATAAGAGACATTCTATTGGCTAGAAAACGTTGAATGTAATAAAACATTAATCGAAAGAGCTGCGCTAAACCGAACACGTCCATTTTATAGCCCGTAAAACATAATACCCACCATTGTCATGCGGCTTCCACATATCGTTTTGAATTTTACGATCGGAGTTGTTTATCAAACTTTGTTAAATTTTTAAATTAAAACATAACTTTTATTACCTGATCGTGCGTCTGTGAGAGGAAAGGGTTATAGCCTCGGAACGCAACGAAACCTGCCGTAAATTTGGCTCAAGGAAGTCATAACTTACACAACTGTAGTCTATAACATAACAGTCAATGCAGTGTCCAGGTCGTCGTGATTTGTCTCGACTATACAAACACTTACAAGAAGCATTATAAACAGTTTTTATTACTGCAGTTAAATTTACTACAAAATAATTATTAAAATAAGGAATAATTTTTAAGATTTGATAGATAAGTTTATAATGAAAGTTTAAAGAAGTATAAAACTTGTGTAAGTTATTTCTCTCCAATAACACAATATTTTTTTAAAAATTTAACTAAATCACACATGCCTGTAATCTACCTTTGTACAATTCTGTTATTACACCGTGCAATAACTATTAAAATTTTTAACTGTTTTTTTGGGGGGAATTTTACTTTTTAAATCAGAAAATAAAAAAAACCAAAATAAACAAAACTTTCACTTTATTTACTAGTAAGTACAATTTTCACAGTATTTACTAGTTTTTGCTAGTATGTACCATTTTAAGTTATTTTCGTAATATTACTCAAAACTCGATAGCAATGGTTTCCCAAAAATATGCGCCAATTTTGATTGTAAGAGAAATATTCAGTGTGCTACAGGCCGGAATCAAATAAACTTTTTGGCATCAATTTATACTAGCTAAAAGGTTTAAATAAAATACTTAAATAACAAAAAATTTGTTGCTACTAACCCAAAAATACAGTCTTAAAACCACAAAAACCTGTTAGAAAGCTATTGACAATAATAGTTAAAAAAAACGAAAGTTAATAAACAATCCACAATGCATCAAGACATAGATATAATTTAAATAGTCTATATGGTGAGATTCATAAGAAATGTTAAAAATTTTAATATTGCTCTTAGACTGGATTGAAATTAATTGTTTTTATTTTCGCTTTTTACTGTTTACACCTGATCTTTTAGAATTATAAATCAGCTCGAACTGAAATTATTAAGCAGATCACAAGCGACACGTTTTGTTTGGGTAATTAAACGCTACGTTTGTGCTAAAGTGAAATCGACCAAGTTAATTAAAACCGATTTAATTAAATCCGATGCATGTAAAACTAGCTTCGCTCGCAGCTTTGCTCGCTTGGATTTTGTAATTTGTTTCAAAAAATTGTTGGACATGTTACATTAGGAGGACAATATTATAAAAAATCTAGTAATTTCATCATTGCAACACAGCCACCGGACCACATATTTACGGAATTAGGATTATGACCTATTCTTCCCGTCAGTGGTCTATATACTCTTGTAATGGCGGTTTTGAAACTCTATTGTATCATCTTCAGGCCGTGATACATCAGAGGGATTTAACATTTTGTATCACGGCCTGAAGATGAAACAATAGTTTCGAAACCGCGGTAGCCTTTACGAGGTGAGTAGATAGACCACTGACGGGAAGATAGGTCATAATCCTAATTACAAAAACAGTAAAACCATATCACAATGCAATTTTCACGGGTTTATTGGATTTATTCACTTTTAAATTAGCGAAAAAATATATTTAATCCAATTCTTTTTATATTCTTCTTCTTTTCTGCTAGGATTATTGTCACTATGTTCAGTATAATGATCTGCCTTCCCTAACTTCGTCAATTCTACTTTCGTTGACGCGTTTCGGAGAACCTCCATCTTCAAAAACTATATCTATACTCCTGTTATTGCTATTGGACTATAGATATAGTTTTTGAAGATTGAGGTTCTCCAAAACGCGTCAACGAAAGTAGAATTGACGAAGCTAGGGAAGGCAGATCATTATACTGTACGTACTGATATTTAACCCACTTTATGTCGATTTCCAAATCCTAATCATGTGCTGTACAACCCAAACCTAAGGTGCGACATTTCTGTTCCCTAACCATTGCGTATTAAAGATACTGTAATGGTTATTGCAAACACTTCCGGGCGTTTGACCATTGCGTTTCATGTTTGCGTGGTTTTTCTTTTTAAAAATCAGTTTGACTGAAAATGTTGAATCCGTATATTTATCTCATTACGGAAATAAACAGTACTTAAGAAATTTAGCAAGAATCGAACTACTCCAGGCCTGTGTACAGGTCCACATAGCCACATCACAGACAGACATTCAAGTGGGAAGAGCTCATATGACCAAAAGATCAAACAACCAAAAGTTATTCGACCAAATTATACTTAAATATTTTGGTTGAACGAACTTTTGGTCATATGAACCATGTTTTTAACAGAGTGGTTCATATGACCATAAAATCAAACAACCAAAGGTTCATTCGACCAAAAATGTGTAATAACTTAGAGATTTATTAACATCGAGGTTCGTGTTTCCTTCGAAGGAGGATATTTTGTAAAACACTGTTATTTTTATTATTGCATATAGATCAGTGTCATTACTGATATTTAAATTAATAATACACGCCATTACACTACATACCCAGACCAGTCATTACTATGTTGTTTTTCGGCGATGATAACCTTAACGGTTTTTCGCCGGAAAAAAAATATATTGTTTTAGCGTTTAGGCCTACAGTTGAATATACTGTCATTATTTTATATATTCACTTTTTGTTATTGCATATAGGTAAGTTTCAAAACTAAATATTTAAATTAATAATAAACGCCATTATACAATTAACACTTGAATACTAAATAATTAAGTTGGACTGGGTAAGTAGTGTGATTGCGTTTAACATAATTTAAACATTTATTATTCACACCTATCAATATATAATACACGACTAAAACGTCACTGTTATACAATTAACACTTGAATACTAAATAATTAAATTGGACTGGGTAAATAGTATGATGGTGTTTAAAATAATAATAAAAATATGATTCACATGACCAAAAGTTTGTTCAACCAAAATATTAAAACATAATTTGGTTGAATGAACGTTTGGTTGTTTCATCTTTTGGTCATATGATCCCGCCTATTAAAAGCACGGTTCATATGACCAAACATTCATAGGGCCAAAATATTAGTATAGAATTTAGTTGAATGAACTTTTGGTTGTTTGATCTTTTGGTTATATGACCTCATCGCATTCAATTCAATAAAACATTGGGGATTAAACGGAGACATATGTCAATCATAAACTCAAAATAAAATGTGCAATCTAGATACATTTTTATAATCTAGTATTTTGTTTAATTATTTTAAGGCGAAAAGCACATTGAGGCTATTATCGCCTCCCTAAATGTAAGTGTGAGAGTAAAGAGTTAAAGTCGTAAATGTAGTGTTGTAAGTGTAAGTGTGTGTTAGACTCGGGTACCGCGTGGGACGTCTAAATCCTCTCAATAGGTGCAGTTAGTCTGCACCCCCTGCGGGGATAATCTAGTATTGGATACAGTAGCAGTAGACATGAGTCGTTGCGCAGTAAAGGAACTTTAGGCTGTTTGTTTGCACAACAAAGTGCTTTACCGCAATTTCAGCAGTTCTGCAGTAAATACAGCAGGCAGTGAAGGAATTAGAACTTCCTTAGGGAAGTCCTAATCCAGCAGATTTGATGACTCACTGTCCCACCCTCCATCCCCTCTAGGTAAATTGTTAATCCCCTTCTCTTTCTTCCTTTTACTTCATTTCAATTATTACAGTAACTGATCAGATTATTAAACTTATTTTCATTTTAAAACAGCCGCTGTCTTCATAAAGCTTCCATTGAGAAATCACTGTTATATAAGTAGCCTGCTACTTTGTTACCGAATAGCAAATGTTATTTTATTTATAAACAAATAACGTTATTTGTAACGTACGCGCAATATAACGAATAACATGTACCGTACTTACAATATTAGTTGTTGTCTCAACTAAAACTAAACATAAATATTCAAAATTGTATTTTGATGAAATAATTTTTTTTTAAATGGTTTTACTTAAACTTTGGTTATAGCTTTGTTTATAATTATACTCAGTGTACAAAATAAAAAAAAACCATTCGAGAGAAAATTGAAGGAAAGTCGACAGCTTACTTTGTCGATAGATTCCAAATTAATTTTTTTTTTAGAAATAATTGAAAGTAAAGTTTTTTGATTAGGATTATGACCTATTCTTCCCATCAGTGGTCTATCAACTCACCTCATAAAGGCTACCTCATAAAATCACCACATTCCGGACTGCGGAGTAAGGAATAAGAGTCCGGAATGTAACGACGTACGAGTCGTGTGTGTAGCTTGGCCAAGACGAATTTCATGATGAATATTTTTAATGTGTAATTGTGATTAGTGTTTGTGATGTATGTTTTAATGTTTTCTTTGACTTTGTGACGACCTCGACAGAGGGATTTAACATTTTTTATAACGGCCTGAAGATGAAACTATAGAGTTTCGAAACCGCGGTAGTCTTTACGAGGTGAGATGATTAGACCACTGACGGGAAGAATAGGTCATAATCCTAATCATTTGAATATGTGGTCCGGTGGCTATGTTACAATAATAAAGTTTTTTGTATCATTTAGTAAAATTATAAGTGAACACACAAAATAAACAGATGATTAAAATGCGTTTGAATAACTTTAATTAATTATGAAAGAATGGCATAATATTCATTCGTAACTGCATGTTTGGGTACAAAAAAGGAGAGGAGAAATGTCAGGTGTTTAAAATGTCTGAAAGTTCGAAATAGCACTGTTCATCACTAGTCTGTCAATCGCCACTTACATTTTTGTTTGTGTTTAATGTCCGACTATTGTGCACACTTGGGCTAATGCAGACGATGGGATGATTTATAGTGTATGAAAATGCCAAGCCCTGGCCAGGAATCGAACCCGGTTCCTCGGGGTGAAAGCCCAGTACGCTATCAACTAGGCCACAGAGGCGGCTCTTCGCCACTTACAGCTATCAGTATAAAATATAGTATAAACGTAAGCTATGTGTAATATAGTATAACTATAAGCTATGTTATATAAAAATATATAACATTTACAAAATATAACACATCCACAATGACTTAAGTTCTTGTTGAAATCTCAATGTGTTCCAGTACTTCTCACCTCGATTATAATAAATTTTTCGTTGCCTTACAGTTACAAGCAACAACGAAATCTACAAATAAAGATTACAGCTTCATATGAAATGGTCTTCTTAAGTACCGCTTCAAAATAAATCTCAACAAATATGGTAAAATGTTAGTACAAATTCATTATATTAAACTTAACAAGATTGTAGAGAACGCGCTCGGGAAAAACCATATTTTATACTTTAATAATGGATCTAGCCCACCAAGTATTTGACTTCATATGGAAAAATAAGAACTAATATAACTTTATGATTTCTCACGTGTAGAGCGCGCCGTTATATGTTCCAAATTAGATTTCATTCACGCCTCAAGTGTCGCTAAAAGGGCTCTTTTAGGAAAAATGTTCCTGATATTGCTTTTTCTTTTCAACTTGTAGCTTGTATATTGTCAGGAAGAAAAAAAATCTGTAGAAGAAATATGGCGTACGTTTATCGTTTACAAAATCGTTAAATTAAACTTTAAAACAAACAGATTTATTTGCAAACAACAACATTAGGCCTCACGTATTTAAGAAGATTAATTTCAATATTATTTCGTTACGTGAAAGTAATTTATTAAATTACTTATTTCCTGTTTAAATTACGCTGGCCTTTATAATTATCTGTCAAGTAATTATTTTTAGTCGGCTACTTCTATTTTTTTTTTAATTATTTTAAGGCGAAAAGCACATTAAGGCTATTATCGCCTCCCTAAATGTAAGCGTGAGTGTAAAGTGTTAAAGTTGTAAGTGCAGTGTTGTAAGTGTAAGTGTGTGTTAGGCTCGGGTACCGCGAGGGACGTCTAAATCCTCTCAATAGTTGCAGCTAGTCTGCGGGGAAGCTATTTCTAAGTAGGGACCTTGTTGCATATTATTTGTTAAAAGTTTTTAGGTTAGGGTGTATTCGAAATGCAATAAAGGTACTTAGAATGACAAAGCCAAGAACGGTACTTATAAGTAGGCCTACTCATCACTATACTTAATGATAGTCATAATAAAAGCAAAAAATGTATTATTAAAAAAATGTAAATTTTAAAAATGAAATGCAAAATTCCAAAACAAAAAACTCAAAACATGTGATACTTTGTTCTGTAATATATTTTGTTGGTTTCTTAAATTTTGAATACAACCAATTTTGTAACTGACAAATTTTACCTGTCTTAGATGTTAAAAAAACCGCTGAGTTACATTTGTACATTTTCTGACATTGTTTAAGTGTTTTTACTCTAAATGTGAGTTACTGATAATTAGATTTCTGCTTGATGAAATTCCATTATTGAAAATAAATTAATAGAATATAAACAAAATCAATTTACAATATAAAACGTATTTAAAATAGTTTATTTTTCGTAAATCGTACTTGTAAAATCTACCCTATGGAAATCTCAATATATAAAAGAAGAAGTCCTGACTGACTGACTGACTGACTGATTCATAATCAACGCAGAGCCAAAACTATTTTAGCTAACGACTTGAAATTTTCAGAGTACCTTTATCTCACCATATAGGCGTGAACTAAGAAAGGGTTTTGCAAAAATTTGAATTTAACGCCATTAAACTACTTACCCAGTCCAAATTGAATAATCAACGTACAACCGAGGCTATACCTTCTTACAAAAATGTCAAGGTACACTTAGAAAGGATTTTTCAAAAAAAATATTTTAACTCCATTAAACTACTTACCCAGTCCAAATTTAATAATCAACGTACAGCCAAGACTATTATAACTAGAGACATGAAATTTTCAGGGTACCTTCTTACAATAATTTTGAGGTGCACTAAGAAAGGCTTTTGCAAAAATTTGAATTTAACGCCATTAAACTACTTACCCAGTCCAACTTTAATAATCAACGTACAGCCCATTCTATTATAGCTAGAGACTTGAAATTTTTAGGGTACCATTTTACAATAATGTATAGGTGCACTAAGATAGGATTTTACAAAAATTTGATTTTAACGCCATTAAACTACTTTTCTAATACAGTATAAGAGCACTAATATAATTATTAAGTAATAATTGTAAGTAAACGGTAAACGATTTATTTTAAAGTATGCAATTAAAAAAAACAACTGTAAGAATATGTACTGTACTTACAGTAGGCTTATTGATAATTGTCCTTTCTTTTGTTTCGAAGTTGTAAATCCTATAAAAAAATAAAAATAATTTATTAATAATGATTATAACTACAGGCAAAAAACAGTCAAATATTATATATATATATATATATATATATATATATATATATATATATATATATATATATATAAAGACAGCGGTAAAGAATTAAAAACAGTATTTCTTGTTAGTGTATTGGTTATAAAAGATGACCGAACATCAGTGTGCTACTATACAGTATTACCTTGAGCCAGATGTTTGTGATATTTTAAGTCTTCGTAACTATATCACGTAAAGTTTTGTAATAATGTTTAACCTAAAAATCCGTAATCTTTTATAAAAATTACCTAATTTATAAATAACAATAACTATTTGCTGTATAAATTTAAGTTGTTGAAAACAATTTTCATTTTTTGCCAAGTAAAACACTAAGTAATTCTGCACCGGATTTTGTTGATAACTTTGTAAACTTGAACTTCTCTGTAATATCGGTGTGAATTTAAATTATTTATTTCGAACAGCCATTATGATTAGACCCAAACTGTGACCAAATATAGCGATCTTGAAGTATACAATACCTTTGAAGGACAATTAAAAAAGTATATACAGCATGTATTCGGCGCTAGTAACAGTTTATTAAAAAAAAAATAATAATTGAAAAACATATGATGCAGATTACAAAGCTGAAAAAGAGAGTGACATTCTTTTTTTTAATTAAAAAGTTATGTTTTTTTAAAGATTTTGAATGACTATTATTTTGAAGCTTATGAAATATTTCAATAAAGCTTATGAACATTCCAATAAGTTGTTATCAAAGTAAATTGTTATGCAAAGTTTGATTTTGACGTAATGAAAAGTTTGTTTACTGGTTGTTATGCAAAGCCGTTACAGCAGTTGCAATTGTAACAATTACATTTTCCGACCTTTGGTAAACTTCCTTCTAAATATTTAGACGCTGGCGATGCGCTACCGTCAGAATTACAATCACTGGACTCTTCTTACTTCATTTGACTTGGAACAGATCTACAGTTCAATTTAAATGCGGACTATAAAACTCCGAGCTTTCGTTAAATCATCGTAAAAAAACGTCTCTCTGAAGAAACCTGACGACTTTAAAAGAACTCAATATTCTTAATCTTCCTTTTATTTTATTTTTACTTTTTTGCAATTTAATTTGTCTTGTTTTCTTCAAGAAAAAAGAAAATAATATAATTTGCTTTTTTGTTCAATTTGTAATTTGAGATAAAGTAATTATAGAACTACGGAATACAATAGGAAGAGCCGCTATAGTATCGAAGCACTTTGGAAAATAAGCTTGGATAATTTGGAAACCGGAAGAAAGATTGGTTAACGTGGAATAAACAGGTTAAAATCATTTTTTCTGAATTCATTATTTTTATCAATTTTTAATCAGTAGTAAGCACCATTTTTGAAAAAAGAAAAATTACATTTTGTTTTGTAATTGTTTATTTTAATTAAAATAATGCACAACGTTTACATTATTTAAAAAAATAAATTTTGTTAATTATTTTATAAAATTATACGCAATATTTCTTAGTAAAAAACTTTTGAAGAAAAGTGTAATAATTTTTAACTAATTATTTTGTTTTTTACAAATTGTTATTATAATTTGTGTAAAGAAACCTCAACAAAAGCGTCTCTTGCAAAATTGACCACCAATTTTAGATTTTTTTAAAAGTAAGTAGAATAACGTTAAAGTTACTTTTACGTTTTAGCATCACATTACAACAGAAGCACTTATATCTTGATTCTGATTGCGGCAGTGCAAACGGAAGTCAGCTGATCCATTCCTGTTAAATGAACGAGCGAAGTGAAGTCTCTATTTCAACTGTACCGTTCAGAGTTTGGTTTGTGTGTTTGTTCGTTACGCAGTTTTGGTCAAACGCATTGACCGATTGTTTTGAAGTTTGTTACGGAGGTATTTTGTATAAAGCCGGAAGAGCCTTGTATTCATACGTGGTGGAAAAAACAAAATTATTAATAAAAAAGCTGCTTTATTTCAATACACATTTCTCGGAATATCTTCCCCAAACAGATGATTTATTTCAATAAACATTTCTCGAAATATCTTCCCCAAACAGCTGATTTATTTCAATAAACATTTCTCGAAATATCTTCCCCAAACAGCTGATTTATTTCAATAAACATTTCTCGGAATATCTTCCCCAAACAGCTGATTTATTTCAATATAAATTTCTCAGAGTTTCCCCAAACAGCTGATTAATACAATTGTTTGTTTCTTCGTTATGTTAAGAAGACAACGAGTTGTTTCTTCGTTACGTTACTTATACAGTATTTCTATAGTTTTACGGTCGTTTACATGTCACCGAAAATGTGCAGCTGGAAGCCCAACAAAGGCAGGTGTGTCGTCTAGTTACTTCATTAGTTCCAACTAATTTAATACCGTTTTGTTTAAAAATTATTTACGTATGGTACAGTAGTTCTAAAACCGGCAACTGAGACGCAATATTGTAGTATAGTATTACAATTCATTATCAAATCATTTCTATTTCTATTCAATAAACCAATATATTTTTTAATTAATTCCTGAAATGTAACTACAAAAAATAAAACAACTAATATGAATAATTAATTAATAGTTAAGTCGATAGTATAATTAGTCAATCGCATAATGCATACTTGAAAACCTGTACAAATAAGGACGTTCAAAAGTCCAGGAATCGCTTTAGAAGGAAACCTAAGAATTAACACAATATTTATATGTATATAATATGTATACAATAATATGTGTATATATAATATGTATATAATAGAATATAAATATACAAATATTTAAAATGGTAAGCTCTTTATATAATATATTATTTTTAAAATCTATTTAACAATGACATCAATACCAGTTTCCTGGGATATCTTTATCTAAAATAGCAGAGAAATAAACTTTGATTTTACACTAAAATAACAAATAATAAACTAAAAATAAACAGGGGTTAACAAGGAAGGAAGTTGTGTAATTGTAGTCCATAGATGGCTGTATAAAATTTTAAAAAACAACTAAAAATTAAGTTAAAATAATAATAGCAAACAGAATTTTGTTTTACCGGTGTATACATACTTTAAAACTCGGCTTCCTACCATTTTAGTGCAGACATCTCAAGCATAATATCTGCATCAGTGTCTCATCCAAACAAACATTTAAAATAACCTTGTAGCCTGCCACACAAACAGCGATACCATCTAAAATATTTTAATTACAACGCATAGCCTGCACTCTAAAACAAATAATTTTACGTCAAAACATGCATTCATTTATCTTCAACGTATCTCAACGTATCTCAAAAACACTAGTCTATATTATTTTGTTTTAAAGTTATTGAGAGGGTTTCATACATTTGAGATATTCAGTATGTAATGCCTGATTACCATAGAAGCTGGAAGAGACATGCCCAAAGGTTGGATCGAAGAAGAATGTACAGAAAGTCTTATAAACAGATCAAAGAAAACTCACAAGAGCTGTAGTGGGTCACTTACAGACCCACTACAAGGAAGAAATAATATGACAATTATGATCATGATGATAATGGTAACAATAAATTACTAATAATCTGATTCAATAATAAGATATGTTTATTACAATTTGCACGGCATTATAGTTAGGCTCTTGTTAACTGTGTAGTTACCGCACACTAAAATACTATACTACAATGAAATTCACTGCATTTAATACAATATTATATATGTTACGCTACACTACACTGCAATACAATACAACACTATATTACTCCTAAACACGTACACTGCACACTAAAAAACAACGCATTGTGTAAAAAATACAATGCAATATAATGCATTACATTTATAATGCAATATAACGACAGATATACTACACAATACATTGTTCATATACACTATTATGCAATACACTATTCTATACTACTCTGGATAACAAAACACTACATTGTACTAAAATGTGCAATGCTACGCTACACTACACTACAATTCAATGCAGTTAATTACAATACACTACAATGCACAAAACTACACAACAATGCATTACAGTACTCTATACAATATACATACTACATTAAACAGAACTATATTAAACTACACTACACTATAATACACACAACTACATAATAATGCATTACACTAAAGTATTTTATACAATTTACGTACTATATTAAACAGAACTATACTAAGACTGCACTACACAACAATACACAAAACTACACAACAATGCATTACAGTGTTCTATACAATAACTACTGTACTCGGCCCCGCAGGGGTGTGCAGACTAGCTGCAGCTATTGAGATGGTTTAGACGTCCCTCGCGGTACCCGAGTCTAAGACACAATTACACTTACAGCACTACACTTACGACTTTACACTCACACTTACATTTAGGCAGGCGATAATAGCCTTAATGTGCTTTTCGTTAAAAAAAAAGGAAAAAAAACAGTACTCGACATAATATACGTACTACATTAAACAAAACTATATTAAACTACACTACACTATAATACACATAACTACATAACAATGCATTACAGTACAGTTATTCTGTACAATTTACGTACTACATTAAACACTACAATACACAAAAGTACACAACAATGCAGTTCGCAAATCCAGTGATTTTTTTTTTTCACGAGGGACATGAAGGCTGGAGAGTTTCCCCACATATCCCAGCTGCCCGTTCCTGGAGCACATGAATATAAAATGAAGTAGCCTATCTGTTTGGAACTGATAAACACTTTGTTTTAATTTGAAGGTTCGAACTCTCCCTTCTTATCCAGCTCCCCTTACGTTGATGGGATTTGGATTGCTACATTAATCTGGTTCACGTTCCCTGTCCGCTACACGAAAGTGTTTAGGCTATTGTCTCAACAACTATGCGTAGGAGTTCGGTCATATTGTTAAACTTTCGTTATGGGGAATAATATTGTTCTTTCTGTGAAGGCTTAATTCAAGAAAATTTAAGCGATAACAGTAACTTATAAGCCTAATAAGAAAGGGATCGTTACTTAAAAGTTAGTGCTTACACTGAGTCACGTAGTCCGGGTGAGAACTCGTGTTTTGCTTTTAAATTGAAAACACGTAAACATTTGTGTCGGCATTAGAACTACTAAATTCCAACCAGAAACGTTTTAATACTAACGAATATAATCTCGTAAAAATAGTTTATTTTAATTTTATATGTTTTAAACTTTAGTTTTCCGATATTGCACAATTTATTTTAACCTTGAGACATTTTATTTTGACATTGTTTTAAAAACGAATGTAAAAAAATATATTAAATTATTTTATTTATAAAGTTCTACGGTATAAAACAGTACTTGAAAAGTGCTTGGTTGTTGTTTTCAACAATGTAGAAAGCATTTTATTTATGAAGCCGCAGCAGACATTGTATATTTGTTGTATACAGTTAAGTGATTATACGTAATTAGAAAAAAAATAGACAATATTATGGAGGCAACGTTGTCTACAAGCATGGGGGCGGAAATGTCAACCAGATGCAGATGTTGCGGATCTGTGCGTGTTACAAAAACATAAATCCGGGTACTAAGTACATTGTAATCCTTATTAAGCAAGCCGGCTGTCTATAGTGAATAGTGAACACTGTTTTTATCCCATTAATATAAGAGTGGAAAGTGTATTACTATTTGCAAGGAGTTATAAAGACACACGTGTTCTATATTACATTCGTGGGTTTGGTATGTGCAATAACTGCGGCAAGCTATTGAGGGTTAAATAACTGATAAAATAAGGGAACAGAGAGCGGCCAACGCTTATCTCTGGCGCCTTGCCCTGTGCTGTTTGTTAATCAACCACTGTTTGTTTAGGATTTTTAGCCGGAGCGAAAACATCACTACACCGGTGTTTACCTTGTAAATGATCTGAACTGCGAAACATTCGAAAAGAACTTCGGTGAGGAGTTTTTATGCATAACGAAAAGAAATTTTTAAAAAATTGCCTTTTACGTAAGCTCTTATTATTTTACAAATCACATTGTTGCTTAAACGATAGTAAAATAAATAGACAGGAAAAGTAAGTATAATATCGTTATATGTATAGAATAATCTAAGTAGATCTTCGTGTTATCTTAGCGGACAGTTCGGACGCAGGTTCGAGTTAACTTAATACCGTTATCTATTTTTTTTTTTTTTTTTTTTTTTTTTTTTGGTGTTTAACGTCCGACTATTGTGCACACTTGGGCTAATGCAGACGATGGGATGATGTATAGCGTATGAAAATGCCAAGCCCTGGCCGGGAATCGAACCCGGTCCTCGGGGTGAAAGTCTAGTACGCTATCCACTAGGCCACCGAGGCGGCTAATACCGTTATCTAACTGGCGAACATTAAATAAGTTGAATGATTACGTATAATTTAAACTGCTAAGCAAATTATTTATAACAAATGTATTTTTTATTTAATTAAAATTATTGCACCACTTTGTAGAATTTCCAAAAAAAAATTTCGCTAAAGAGAAAAACTAATATTTTTTTTTAAATATACCAAATGTTATACATGCTACCAGACACAAGAGAGAATAAAGGGTGCATTTCTATATCTCCTGCAAATTGCAGTAATATTTGAAAGGCAACTCTCACAAGGCGGGTGTTAAAAACTGTTTCATCTTTTTAATTTATCTGACTTCCGGCGGAAAATACGACGAAAAGTAAAAAGGTTTCCGGTAGAACAATCTAGTGAAACTATCTCAAAGTAAAGTGTTCCTTGGAATATATGTTGAGATAAACTAGATTTTACATTTTCTTCAGATATATTAACATAAAAACGTATATTTATAACCTGTTAACATTAAATAATTAAATTTTGTTTTTTTAAATTTACATAAGCATCGCTTTCGGGGTACAGGAATGCATAAATAACGTACAGCACCTCCATCTTTAGGAGATGAATTATGCTTAATTCAATGCACCCTCCACCCTCCACCCTCCACGGATGTGTCAAATTTAGTTGATGCAACTCATATAAATAAGGAAGGCAAACAAACACACAACGCTGAACAACGTAAGGGGAGATAGGAATAAATGTAGTTTATGCCACCGAGAGCAAACGCGATAAACTGATTATAGCTCGCATTAAAAGGCTCTACAATACACAAACCCACGCTTAATAAGGTCGGCAAAAGTGCTTCGTTGCCAAATTTAGTCCTTTGCTCCCTGTGTAAGCTGTACCGAATAATATATTTACTACCAAAGCAAGAACTCTTGCACGACTGAATATTTAATTACTTTGTGATCACTGTATTCGTATTATAGTCAATTCGGTTAAAACACAAACGTGAAAGTACTGCCCGTTACGCGGTACGACCCCGCTTACTGGATTTGAAGTTGAAAATATATAGGCTATCCAAAAAAACTAAGTCCATAGCCTGAAATTATTATGACTACCCAGGAATTATGTGATATACAAAAAATATTACTAATTATAATACCAAAATTTTCTTAACCGAAAATCAGCTGTCCTAACACAAAAATGTTTGCCAAAGAAACCTCTATCTGAATTACGTAAAAAAATCTTCCAGTTATTCTTTTTATATTCTTCTTCTTTTCTGTTGGGATTATTGTCGCTATGTTCAGTATAATAATCTGCCTTCCCTAGCTTCGTCAATTCTTCTTTCGTTGACGCGTTTCGGACAACCTCCATCTTCAAAAACTATTTCTATTTTTTCCCCACCTTTGCCAAATTCTTTCATGAAATCCCTTCCGTTCGTAATTACTTCTTTTGATTGTGTTCTTATTATTTATTTGTGTTCCTAATTTTTTATTCAACTTATCGTATTTACTTTTAGCCTCTTTGTTCATTTTGTCCGTAATACACTCTATTATCTCCATTGCAATTTCTCCTAACACTATTTCATTTAATATTAGATTTTAATTATTTTCTTATTAATATCGCTCTTTTTGCTGTATAATGTTTTTATTTCCATCTTTATCCAATCATTTTCCGCCTTCTGGATTGCGTATTTTGCAGCAAAACTATTTATTCTATTCTTGATTCTAGCATATGAAGGAATCACGTTATTTATAATACATTGTTTGTAAAACCATATGTTGGAAGTCTTATATAACTTCCTAAAACTAAATTCAAGTCTTTTCACTAACATCGTCCGGCTGACTACGTTGAAATTCTTTTTATATTCTTCTTCTTTTCTGCTAGGATTATTGTCACTATGTTCAGTATAATAATCTGACTTCCCTAGCTCGTCAATTCTTCTTTCGTTGACGCGTTTCGGAGAACCTCCATCTTCAAAACCTATTTCTCCAGTTCTATCTTCCAGTTACTTGCACAATATAATCTTATAAAATATAGGAATTTTTTAAACTTTTCTTTTTGTTTACACAAAACTTGAGTTCTTAGTGCATATAGACTTGTTTATTGACGTTTTTAATTCAATCGATGTTTGAATTTATGAGCAAACAAACGGAATCTTCAGGCCTACATAGCATTTATTGATGTTCTTCTATAGACAACAGTTATGACTGAAATCTTTATACAATTGTAGGAACTGGAATAAATGATTATCGAGTAATAAGGAAAAGTTATAACGATACGGTCAGAAAATAACGTGGAAGAAATCCTATTAATTATACAAAATGAGTAGGCCTATACGAGGAAATGGAGTTTCAGAGTAATTGTGATTGATCGAAAGAGAGCCTCTAATGTTTCCTTTAATTTTTTATACAACGTACTTACAAATTTCTTTCGGCAACCCATCGCTAACGCTTAAACGGTAAGTCGGAAAGTTAACGAACTCAACAGTTTACACTAGACTGCACGAGCACAAATCAAGAAAAAATGTAGTTTAGTTTTAGATATGACAGTAAAAATGTAGTTAGAAATTATTTTGGACTAAGTTGTCGTACATTGTAGTGTATTTAAATTTTATGGAAAAGTTATTTGACTTTTTTTTGTAATTCAATATGGCAGGACAGAATACGAGAAAGGTGGCAAATTTTGATATCCTTTAAGAATTATACTATAGTAATTAATACAATATTTTAAATAAAATCTCTTTGTATATATTATTATTATTATTATTATCTGCGTATAGACCCTGTTGGATCACGCAAAACACTCCGACTCATGTCCTATTCCTTCCAATCCTCCACATCTCCCTCATCTTGTTCCCATGGATCCTCTTCCGCTCCTCCGTCCATTTTACCCCTGCTCTCTTTGGGATTTAATTCTCTGGGACCTTCCAACCGAGCATCTTTCTCCTGTATGCGTGCCTGTCTTCAACATCTGTTGAGTCTATTTCTGCGTCATGTAGGTCTATTCTGACTTGTTCGATCCACGACGTTGTTGATTTGACTCTTTGTATATACTTAAGGATTCTGTTGGCAAGTCTCGTTGTTGGGAGTCTACTGATGTGTCCATAGAACCGAAGCCTCCTTCTACTGATATCTGCTGCCAGGTTCGATATCTTCTCTGTGGTCTTCCGGGAGTGCAACCTGTATCCATCTTCTGTTAATCTCGGGCTAAGGATCTTCCTCAAGATTTTGCGTTCTTCCTTCAAAATATCCTCCATGGTAGCTTTTGTGTGGAGTGCTAGCGTCTCGCTTGCATATAATACCTCCGGTTTTATGACTGCATATACGAGGGCTATTCAGAAAGTAGATTACGTTTTTGGATAAAAAAAAAACTAAGTACAGGAAAAAAATTTTATTATATACATTTGAAAGAGGAACTAAAATACTATTTTTCGACATAATCGCCAAACAAATTTAGACATTTGTCATATTAGTGAACTAGCTTTGAAATTCCCGTGTCGTAGTAGAATTCCGCCGCCTGTGACGCCAGCCAGTCAGTCACCCGCCCGCGCGAGATCTGCGTCGTCATCGAAGCGCTGTGTTGCAAGCCAAGTCTTTATCTTCGGGAATAAGTGGAAATCACTAGGTGCCAGGTCCGGACTGTAGGGTGGATGAGGAAAATCTCCCACTTGAAGGCCGTCAAGACGTCTTTTGTTCGATTTGCCGTGTGAGGGCGGGCATTGTCGTGCAAAAACAACACTTTGCACTCAGTTTTCCTCTCCGCTTGTTCTGGGTAGCTCGTCTTAAAAAGGTATTGCCAAACATTACGAAACTTAAGACGAGCTATCCAGAACAAGCGGAGAGGAAAACTGAGTGCAAAAGTGTTGTTTTTGCACGACAATGCCCGCCCTCACACGGCAAATCGAACAAAAGACGTCTTGACGGCCTTCAAGTGGGAGATTTTCCCTCATCCACCCTACAGTCCGGACCTGGCACCTAGTGATTTCCACTTATTCCCGAAGATAAAGACTTGGCTTGCAACACAGCGCTTCGATGACGACGCAGATCTCCGCGCGGGCGTGACTGACTGGCTGGCGTCACAGGCGGCGGAATTCTACGACACGGGAATTTCAAAGCTAGTTCACCGATATGACAAATGTCTAAATTTGTTTGGCGATTATGTCGAAAAATAGTATTTTAGTTCCTCTTTCAAATGTATATAATAAAATTTTTTTCCTGTACTTAGTTTTTTTTTTATCCAAAAACGTAATCTACTTTCTGAATAGCCCTCGTATATGCAAAAGATACAAATACACAGAACTGAGAAAATTGTTTAGTATCATATGATCTTTTTTAATTCAAAATTTTCTAATGCACAAAAACGAATACCTTTTTTAAAATGCATGGGCCTATTTTTATGATGCGTTCAAGTAAAAGACTTCACAAGTTCAATATTATTACAGCCTAAAAATTCAAAATTACAACCTTTGCTTCTGCTACAAACATCCAAGTCAGATTCTACTCAAAAGAGACAAGATTGAGCGACGCTAAACCAAACAAGACCTGTTGTCACTGTTACCTGCGTACTGATCCTTATAACATAGTATCACTAAATTCTTTACTTATCTGTGCATTAACTTAATGTACTGTTATATTTGCCAATTTCTCATTGAATATAGTTGACTGAACTTTGCACGAAATGTCTTCAGTCTAGACTCTAGACCAATGTAATACTAAATTATTAGCTTATATATATAAGCCGATACAGTTATGATGGCTTGTCGGTTCGGTATTGCAAACTTCTAACTCAGGTTGTAGCTTTAAGCTGCAGTCTAGCCAATTTCAACTTGATATTTGATTCAACTTAGTTTATTAATACAACACAAATTTAACAAGTTTGATATTTGAGTTTGCAATAGCTTCGTTTGTACTTTACCTTACTTTTCGTGACCATTTAATCAATTCTACATTTTTTTAAATTTATATTTTTTGTTTACTTTCTTACTGGTACACCAATTAATATACAAAAAAATTATGAGCGTGTAAAATGGATCCGAAATGTTGATGCCTATTTAAATACTTTCCGGTTCCAAAAAAACTGGTTCATTTAGACTGACCATATTGTGAACATATCTTCCGACTATTGTGCACACTTGGGCTTATGCAGACGATTGGATGATTTATAGCGTATGAAAATGCCAAGCCCTGGCCGGGAATCGAACCCGGGTCCTCGGGGTGAAAGCCCAGTACGCTATCAACTAGGCAACAAATAAATGATATTAATTAAGGTCTAACCAATTAAACGATAACCGGCTAACCGTGTTTACACGTCTCTCTAAATGTGTAACGGTGCATATCACTGGAGTTGAAAATTGGTCTAGGTTTATTAATTTAAAAGAATTGTTTATAAGCATTTACCGGTTCTGCAAACCTAAAAAATTAACAACAAACATTTTCAAATCAGCTGTTACGATTTTAATAATATTCCAAAACACAATCAATCACAATGAATTGTCCAAAGCTTTCTTTCGTTGAAAAAATACAGGATACATTCGTTAGACTTTATAAATAGTTGTTTAAAAAAATGACAAAATTACTCTCACATGTTGATATTTCCTTTAAAAAATACCACTTTTAAGAAAAAAAATAGAAAATTTATTCAAGCTGTCAAAATTTCTTCGTTTTTTAAAAAAAAATATACAGGGAGAGATTCGTTACTACAAAAAATATAAACCCTGACATTCGAAATGACATATCGATAACGGCCGAAATGTGCTTTTTTAGGAGACAACGATATATTCTTTTTGTTGAGATACTCAGGGACTAAAATTGTACAAAATTTGAAAAAAAACATTGTTAAAGACGACTTTGATAAAATCCTATTTTTTCACATATTTCTTTGCACCACAATAAAATGACAAATAAAACCAGGAAACGTTGAATCTGACTATATAGCGATAAAGAATTTATCATATTTTTTGTTTAACGGCAATACTTCCTCCGATTAAGCAAAGTACTAGTGCATGTAAATTTACCTAACGACTAATATAAAAAAACAAGCAAAACCAAGCCCGCATAGTTAAACCTCACATACTGTAAATCAAAAGTGAGCTCACATTTTATTACCCATAAAGTCTTACAGCTGTCACGAGGTTAATTGAGATGTTTTCCCAAACACTGATATATGCCAGGCCTATAATGTGCCTCTCACTAATTGCATGGTGTACGAATTTGTAGTAGTAATTTGGTAATTCAACGTTGTACAAATCAAAAATCATTTCAACGACCTGAAGTTAGTTTTATATTTTCTTTCGAACGGCTGTTTCTAGAGCTTAAACTTGAAAAATTAAGTTTGCAGTTTCACCATGAACAAACAACAACAAATTTTTACTTCCGAAAACAAAATAATACACGAGAAACATGAGAAGTTGACAAAAATAAATGTTTAAAAAACTTATTGCAATAAAAATATTCCAGTTTGAAGTCTACAGTGAAAAAATTGCCAAATTATTTTCCCTCCTTTTCTGTTTTGGATGTAAAAAATTCTGTAAAAGTTGTCGCAACTTACAAAAAAATTGATTTTTTTTGTAAATAATTGAAGTATTTTTAAAAATTATGAAATCAAACATGTTTTTTTTAGAAAAAATGTGGTTTGAAAAATTACGCCATTTTTTCAATTATTCTTAAAGTGGAAATTTTAAGACAGATTGCAAGATATGAGTTAGTTTCAGTTAAATCGATTGGAATAAGAAGATAAAAATGTCACTTTAAATGTAGTTATTTTAAATACAGACAAAGTATTTACTTATAGTGTATCAAGCTTTATTTTTCTAAATAGTTCATAATGTGCAATTTTTAACACGAAAATTGAATCCAGCCAAACTTTTTTTTACACAACACATTACAAATTGGCGGGTATATATTTTCGTGACTCTTTTCCGATATATGTAATTTCAAAAAATAAAAAATTATGAGCAATAATTGGAAAGTATACTTTTAATTTACAATTTAAAAAGTTCTTGGAGGTGTTGGTTCCTCTGGGAGATTGTGTAGTCCTTACGGGTGGAGTGGGGTGTGGGGGGTGTTGTGTAAGTGAATGTGTTAACAAAATTCATATTTTACTTATTACATGATGTGCATTCTTTACACTTGAAGTTTCATTACCATAATTTTTGCAGATATTTTGACAAAGCAAGAATTTTGTTCCTGAATGCGAAGAAGCCGCAATACATTTGAGTTCCGCTTATTAAAATAGTTCTTGCAGACTTGTCTACTAAGTTTCAAATTAATAACTTCAGTTTGAACGACGGGTAACAAGAATGTCTAACATGCGCCAGATATTCTGTGTGTTGAACAGAGTTGAGGCACTTTGTATAATACAGCGACTCCTTGTTCTTATCAGCACCAATCTGTGATACACAAACAATGTGCTCCTACATAGATAAAACACCGACTTTATTGCACTATACAATCAGTAAACCAGATCGTGTTTCCTGTTTGTCAGCTCTGCTTCTTGCCGTCTTTCAAAGTGCATTATTACATACAAAATGTGTTTGAGGTAATATAATTCGTGAGTCAAAAATGTTAACTTTTTGAAAATGTCTGTGTATAGGATTTATTGAAACAAAATGACGGCCAAAAATGCATTCAAACAAAGTTACCGCGCTGATTACGTTTTGAAAATAAACTTTTATCGATACAATGCCATTCATTATTTAAATATTAGTAAAAATGAGATTATCAAACTATTTTACTGAAACTGAAACCCATCCACAGTGCCACATTGATACAAGTCTTTGTACAAAATTAAATGTGTTATTTCAAGACGTTACTCTTAAAACTCACTTCAAATCGTCATCATTGTTTAAACTGTGAATGTAAACTCGTTTCTTTTAGATAATTTTACTTGAAAAAGTTATAAACAGACTGTAATCTGGATATAGGGGAGGCCAATACTTCTGGCAAGCCTGACTGTGCACTGTTTCACTATTACGATTTAATTATTTCTATAAACAATCAGATTCATGCAAGAATGGGTTTATTAGTTTAAGTATAAGAATTTAATATTTATGAATTTATTTATAAATAAACACTACAACAGTTGCTGTAGTATTTGGTAGCACAAATGTGGTAGCACATTTAATAAACTGAAACGAGGTAGCACATTTAATACCTCATGTAAGGTGAACTGGTACCACATTTAATACTTCAGTAGCACATTTAATACCTCGGTAGCACACTTAATACCTCGTGTAAGGTGAGCTGGTAGCACACTCAATACCTCTGTAAGGTGAGCTGGTAGTACATTTAATACCTTGGTAGCACATTTAATACCTCGGTAGCACATTTAATATCTCGCTAGCACATTTAATACCTAGTGTAGGGTGAGCTGGTAGCACACTCAATACCTCTGTAAGGTGAGCTGGTAGTACATTACCTTGGTAGCACATTTAATACCTCGGTAGCACACTTAATACCTCGTGTAAGGTGGGCTGGTAGCACACTCAATAGGCCTACCTCTGTAAGGTGAGCTGGTAGTACATTTAATACCTTGGTAGCACATTTAATACCTCGGTAGCACATTTAATACCTCGGTAGCACATTTAATACCTCGATAGCACATTTAATACCTCGTGTAAGGTGAGCTGGTAGTACATTTAATACCTTGGTAGCACATTTAATACCTCGTGTAGGGTGAGCTGGTAGCACATTTAATACCTCGGTAGCACACTTAATACCTCGTGTAAGGTGGGCTGGTAGCACATTCAATACCTCTGTAAGGTGAGCTGGTAGTACATTTAATACCTTGGTAGCACATTTAATACCTCGGTAGCACATTTAATACCTCGGTAGCACATTTAATACCTCGATAGCACATTTAATACCTCGTGTAAGGTGAGCTGGTAGTACATTTAATACTTCGGTAGCACACTTAATACCTCGTGTAAGGTGAGCTGGTAGCCCACTCAATACCTCGTGTAGGGTGAGCTGGTAGCACATACAATATAATATTTGTGATTCTGGTTTTCAAAAATTGGTACAACATATTTAAAATAAATTTAGAAAATACACATTTTAAAAATAAGATAAACTATAAACACCTCAATTGAAATTACATTGAAGCAACAGCTGCTACGCGAAAACAGCTGTTTAGAAGAGTCACTTCAAGGCTTCATATATACAACAATTATATATGCTGTGATGTGTGCGTTACGGAATCAAGCATGGCACGAAAACAAATGTTTCTACCTACGCTTTGTCAACCACCGCGACCGTAGAAGTTTTCAATTAAAAAAACTATTCATGTTATTATTTTGACTAGTGCATTGACACCTGGAAAACGACTTGAAATTGCCTAATATATTATTACAAGTTAAAGCATTGCTCCAGTCACAGCACCTTACTTTTTGCCCAACTGTAAGACATACGCCATAAACATTTTGCTTTCTTGCTATTTTTTTAGAAAAGCAATAAGCTTGTACACAAAATAATTAGGTTATAAGGTTCTGTTTTAATATAACTGTTGTTTTAGATTTTTTTTATATGACTGGAACAGCTGTTTAATAATTAGCTATAAAATAAGTATTAACGAGAAAATACTCCCAAATAAACTCGTAGTAACCTATCGTTCAGAAGTAGAAATCGATTAGGAGTAGGCCTAAACTGATGATAAATCTATAAAAACCATACAAATCGACTTAATTCGATCACGTAGGACTTACACTTTATATAGCACAGCAGAGCAAGAAATAAAGGCGGGAAATACAGGTTTAAATTTTAAACCTAAATTATAAGAACTAGTTATTTTATACTTTTGGAATTCAACCGATATTTTACTTCCTTAAGAGGTGATATCCTAATTAACAGAATTACGTAATTTATTTCTATGCAATTAGGATCTACCATACCGAAGAGAATTTTGGCTAGATACAGAATATCTCTTGCAATATTCTGAATTTAATAGATTACAAATCCTACAATGTTCGTTGAATGAACGAATCAAAAACCGAAAGACTCACAAACTGTTATAATAATAGACTAGATTTTATTTAACTTATATTAAATTTACTGTATTTTATGTTTGACAACTGCCTTTAGCAGATTATTTTTGAGTTTAGATAAATGTACAGGCTATGTAATTTTAAAAACGTTACGCAGACACAGTTGGCCATTAAAATCATGCATTATATTTCAAAATGGCAGCCGGTAAACCCAAAGGAATAATCTATTATATTGTTACAATACAATGAAAACTTACACTAATTCAATAATAACTATAATAAGTATTAAAAATTCATACATGTTTTTAAAACATAAAAAATAAAATAAACTTAATTTAATTAAAATAGTTTGATCTAGGTTAAGTGTTGAATATAGCAATACCACATTGAATGATAATGTGTCTAATATCTGTTAATTAATAATTGTATATAATATGGTTAGCGATTTGCACTGTTATTTAGGCCTACAAATAAATACAAAATCAACACTGGCATAAACAGATGGAGATAAGATACTATTATATCTTGATTGACTTAATAACATCTCGTACTACATTAACTTGTAATCTCATATACAATTAAATTAATAAATCATTTTATATCTCTGATTACAGATTACAGAAAGTCGATAGACTCTCTGTTCGATACACCCACTTTTACACTTCGGAATAACACCTGAAGTTATGAACAAGACACAATTAACTACACCTCTACAACGAAGGTATGAATGACAGAATTTAAAAAGCATAATGCTTTAAATAGCAGTTTCATTAAACTGAAAACCCTGCAGTTTGTAACTGAACAAGATTCGTTTCTCGTGAGTAGACTATCCTACCCAGTAGCTTATTACGCATTTAGTACCTCGTGTAGGGTGAGCTGGTAGCACATTTTATACTTCGTGTAGGATGAGCTGGTAGCACATTTAATACTTCGTGTAGGATGAGCTGGTAGCACATTTAGTACCTCGTGTAGGGTGAGCTGGTAGCACATTTAGTACTTCTTGTAGGGTGAGCTGGTAGCACATTTAGTACCTCGTGTAGGGTGAGCTGGTAGCACATTTAATACTTCGTGTAGGGTGAGCTGGTAGCACATTTAATTCCTCGTGTATGGTGAGCTGGTAGCACATTTAATTCCTCGTGTATGGTGAGCTGGTAGCACATTTAATTCCTCGTGTAGGATGAGCTGGTAGCACATTTAATTCCTCGTGTAGGGTGAGCTGGTAGCACATTTAATTCCTCGTGTAGGGTGAGCTGGTAGCACATTTAATTCCTCGTGTAGGGTGAGCTGGTAGCACATTTTTAATTCCTCGTGTGAGCTGTGAGCTGGTAGCACATTTAATTCCTCGTGTAGGGTGAGCTGGTAGCACATTTAATTCCTCGTGTAGGGTGAGCTGGTAGCACATTTAATTCCTCGTGTAGGGTGAGCTGGTAGCACATTTAATTCTTCGTGTAGGGTGAGCTGGTAGCACATTTAATTCTTCGTGTAGGGTGAGCTGGTAGCACATTTTCGTGTAGGGTGAGCTGGTAGCACATTTAATTCCTCGTGTAGGGTGAGCTGGTAGCACATTTAATTCCTCGTGTAGGGTGAGCTGGTAGCACATTTAATTCCTCGTGTAGGTGAGCTGGTAGCACATTTAATTCCTCGTGTAGGGTGAGCTGGTAGCACATTTAATTCCTCGTGTAGGGTGAGCTGGTAGCACATTTAATTCCTCGTGTAGGGTGAGCTGGTAGCACATTTAATTCCTCGTGTAGGGTGAGCTGGTAGCACATTTAATTCCTCGTGTAGGGTGAGCTGGTAGCACATTTAATTCTTCGTGTATGGTGAGCTGGTAGCACATTTAATTCCTCGTGTAGATTGAGCTGGTAGCACATTTAATTCCTCGTTTATGGTGAGCTGGTAGCACATTTAATTCCTCGTGTAGGGTGAGCTGGTAGCACATTTAATTCCTCGTGTAGGGTGAGCTGGTAGCACATTTAATTCCTCGTGTATGGTGAGCTGGTAGCACATTTAATTCCTCGTGTAGGGTGAGCTGGTAGCACATTTAATTCCTCGTGTATGGTGAGCTGGTAGCACATTTAATTCCTCGGTATGGTGAGCTGGTAGCACATTTAATTCCTCGTGTAGGGTGAGCTGGTAGCACATTTAATTCCTCGTGTAGGGTGAGCTGGTAGCGCATTTAGTACCTTGTTTAGGGTGAGCTGTTAGCATATTTAATATGAAAAGAAAAATTGTCCGTTAAACATTAAATGTTAACTATTTTTACTTTCCTAAAATATGTAAAATTTCGTCATACATGTTAAATAACATAATAGGGCGTGTTATTCTGGACACAGCAAGTCACCTAAAACTGAATGCTGTCTTTTACAACAGCCCTAATTTTAAACGGTTGAACAGCTTGTGCTGGATTACAGCTTTTCGAAGATATTACCAAAATTATTTTATCTTGCTAAGTTTGAATCAAATCGGACTAAAATCGCTAATACTGGAGTGCTTAAATTGCAACGAATAGAGAAGTTAATATATTGAGAATACAATTTTGTCAAGGTGTCAAGAACGGTGTACATTTAGAACGTTACCATGGATTATGGACAACGAACATATTAAGAACACATCCATGAAACCAATTATTTATTTTCTAATGGAAATGCACTAACATTTCCTTAGAGCTTCCTATTTGCTCTACATTTTTCAAATTATAAGCCTCACACGGCAGCTCACTACATACTAGAATCCAAAGGGGTTATTAATTATCAATTGTTAAAAGAGGATTAGTTCAAACTAGCGCCAGACACAATGCATGCATGACGAGTAACACATGCTATCTGTGCCGTCTGTACCAGCTTTAACAATTGTACAGTTGTATCTCCATGCTACACACACGGTTTTATCCCTTAAGTTCATTTACTGAAGCGTTTCTAATAGGCATCAACAGTGTTTTATTCTGTTAATACCTAAATAATAAAACCTCTTTAATCCTGAAAGATTAAATATGTTGTGTATTGAACAAAGGGAAAAGATTTCCGTAGAAACGCGTTTCTGATCTGTGTTTACTGAAATACAGCTTCGTTGTAAAAGTAGGCTATTGCTA
>CM040187.1:39537184-39539684 GCA_022606455.1 Callitettix versicolor
TTCTTCAAAAATATATGAAAAATTATCGTTGCTTTCACCAGCTTTCGACAATAGGTACATCAATGGTAAAATTATCAAGGGAGTTTGCATAAAGGGACTTTTAATGCAGTCGATGCAACGGGCTCACTAAGTTTAACAAAACAATCTTCACATTTGAAAACTGAACTGTGTGTGTGTGTGTGTGTGTGTGTTTAACTAAACGGACAAAAGAAATGAACAAAAATACTCTCTTCATTCGATGAATATGAAAATAATTTCGTTACAGACAATTTATACTGGGTCCTTATATCAGGCAGAACTAACGAATCTCAAAATACACTCAGTTTAACTTTGTTAGCCCAAGATTTCGTTCAATTAAACTGAACGTGCGTGAGCCTCCGGACGACAGACAAGACATTCTTTCTGTTATAATGTAGCTATGTTCTAAAGTATGAAACTACTATCACAACAAAACCAATAAATAAATGGGTCTCAAACATTTTAGAAACGTAAATGAATGAGAAAACTTAGCGTATATGAATGAAGAATCATGAAAATGAACCTCTGTTTATTTTCATGCCTCAAGCGTTTACCAACTCCAAAATGCACCCAAGTTTCAGAACACCAATTCCATTTAGCATTACCCACCGAGGGTGAGCGGGAGGATTATATAATGGAGGTAGAGTATCCTGAAGCCAATTTGCTAATGCGAACGTCAGTTACCTGGCCTGGACTACTGCTGTTCCTTCGGCCAGTATCGATCTGGCAAGTCCAAACTTCGCGCTTAGCTTAAGCAAAACTTGTATTGTACGCAACTTGCAAAAACCTCGCTGTTAAACTTTTCAATAGAACTAGCAGCGGCAGCGATTTGAAGCATTTTAAAAGTCACGTAAAATCAGTATCAGTCTGTAGCTCGAGAAACGAACTGCATTCAAGTCTTGTAAAATATTTCCGTAAAAAGTTTTCATAACTTGGAAAAAAAATTCAAGGATTCGAAATCGTATTTATCTGTTTCAAATCCTAATCAATAATGAATAAAGATCCTCAGTATATGAATTACTTTGTACAGTTTAGAAAGTTACAAAAAACATTATAAAAACCTGACCAGTAACTCGGTATAAAATCGTCACAAATTGTTAAACTTTTTGTCGGCTGACGTTTCCAGTAACTTGTACGTCACAAACGTCGCTACAAAATAGAAACGCCCACACCGAGGATACACTGCGTCCCTGTACTTTGCAGGATATTAAATTACGCGAAATTGCATCCTGCATATTCCGGCTCAAATTAGCAGCACGAAAATAATTTTGCGAGGCACAAAAAAATCTGCACACTCGTAAAACAGCACTTTAAAGCTGAGTGCAGACGTTTGTTGCTGATTAGGCGGGGCTGACGCAGCGTGAGGCGTGTAGTGTTTAATATTTTACGTGCTTTATTTCTGTCCAATTAAAACGGAAACTATGAGCGTAGCTGGTACCCACTAGTGCTAATAAATTTACCCTATTGTAAATACAAAACAAATATAGACGGTTGCAGAAATAATTGTAGTGATTTCCTAAGCTTCTATATCGGTCAGACATCTCGCTCTTTTAAAAACACATTTAAAGAGCACATACCCAGAAGTGCATTATCGACAAACTCGGTTTTCGCAGAACATCTTATGGACAAAAACCATAAATTCTAAGACATCCATACCAACATGGAAATATTAAATTTGTGTCATGAAAGTAGTTATATGGATGCGATTGAAGAGTTTGAGACTTACGGGCGCGCTACTCCTGATGAAGGCTCCGCAGTCCGGAATGTAACGAAGTACGAGTCGCACGTATCGTTTGGCCAAACCAAATTTCATCGTGTAATTGTGTTCAGAGTTTGTGACGTATGTTTTTAATGTTTTGTTTGACTTTGTGACGACCTCGACCGAAAATAGTGAAAACATGCCTTGAGGTAAAGGAAAATATGAGCCAACATACTATCGGACAAAATCGACCAAGCTGTCGGCTGTACAGACAGAGAGACGACTGATTCCATACTTCGGACATCATAACAAGGAAATAAAATTAACGGTATTCCTAAATGAATATTCAATGAGGATGCAGTGTATGCCAAATGAAATAAATGTGTCAGTTTTTACCAAAAAATATTCGCCCAACCGTTCTTGCCTGATAGATATCGCTGGGTTATACCTGAAGAAGAGCAGGTGATGAAGACTCGGCTGTTTCTAAAATTAAGTCGCACTAGGAATTTACTCATTTTTTCATTTTTACTGTAGAATAGTTAATCTATCATTGTTGCAAAGAGATCAGTATGGCTATGGCAGGGAATAAACAAAATACAGTACTTTAGGCCAGTAGCGGAATGACGCTATTGTGATTGCATTTTGACTTATTTATTGACTTCAATCAAATCCGACTTGTGATAACAAACCAATAACAATGCAACTGTTTCATGTATTGTTCCTCTTCAGGCCATGGCGTGGTTGTGGTCCATTAAAACCGATTACCGTTAGTAGTCCATTGTA
>CM040187.1:39544684-39557184 GCA_022606455.1 Callitettix versicolor
GTACGTTACAAGCTGTGAAGTCCGCGCGATTGGTTCCAAAAGTAACACAGACAAGGTGGAATTCATCTGACCATTAATGTTAATGTGTCATTTGTTGTATATGAAAGTCGTTATGTTTTTTTTATTTATTTATTTTAAGGCGAAAAGACATTGAGGCTATTATCGCCTCCCTAATTGTAAGTGTGAGTGTAAAGTATTAAAGTCGTAAGTATAGTGTTGTAAGTGTAAGTGTGTTTTTAGACTCGGGTACCGCGAGGGACGTCTAAATCCTCTCAATAGGTGCAGCTGGTCTATTGAAGTCATTAAGAGGAGCAAATACAAGTGTTGTCTGAGGTTTACTTTTGGGCTTCGTGCGAAAGTGGTCGACATTAATCAGTTTTCCAGGACAATAAATAAGACCATCGCATGTGCTTGACAATTGGTCTACTCTCTGCAGAGTAATAAGAAATTAAAACGTACAACATTATTTAACCACAATAACACGCGCTGTACTGTTTGCAATTCCCCACGTCCCAACTTGTTAATCGACTTCAAAGTATAATTTTGTTCCACCCCGAATAAGGTCGCCCTGCAAGTGCTAGCACAAACACCGGTGTATTTATTCCTATTTGATACAAGCTGTTATTTTTTTCCGTGACAAAACGCTCTCGAATCACCTCCGTTACGGTTCTCTCTGACTTTCACTAACAACGCTGTTACCCCTCCTGCAGCCATTTGTGTCGGTTACGTTTCATTTGCCTAATGGACCAATTAAAATGTTTCTCCAAAATAAACACACGAAATTCCCCTTTGTACCAGTTATATTCATAACCGTCGGCTTTTTATTGAATTCATATTAATAGAATGTGATTTTTTCAAATTGAATTCGCTCGTATTCAAAGACCTTGTGTGACGGTATAGTGGTCCATTTTATTTTGTATATAAATGATGTGGTAAATTCTGTCTGATTTTTGAATGCACCGATTTCGAGAGAAAATAAAAGCCAATACAACGGTCTCAACTAAAGGACAAAAATAGTTTCATAAACAAAAACAGAGATTTGTTTTAAGTAATCAAAAAATAAAACTAGAAATTTATAGTTCGGAATAAGAGAAAACAAAACTAAATCTCGGCTGTAGACAAATTGTTTGTTTTTCTAGTTATTCTGGATTTGTAAATTTCTACACTAAATTGCCACGTTGACTTGTTTACGGATCAAAAATTTTTCATAATCTTGTAAACCGATATTGAGAAATCATGTGGATTTTTTCACAATAATTTCAAAAGTAATTTTTCTTTGAAAATTAGAAACACAAAGCTGCTTAAGTTAACGTAATTACGACAAAGTTTGTGCAATATTTTTATTGCAACTACTGTTTTAATTTTAGTTACGGTATTCTAACATTATTCTAAAAGTGTAACATCTGTTAAAAGCGTTAATTGGTCAGGGTTTATTTCGGTTTTTTCTATTAAGGCTACTCCAAACCCATGAATTTATTTTAATACAAATTTACCATACTTCAAATAGGTATTTTCATTTTAAGTGTTTCACAAAACGCAAAAATATCTTAAACCGATTTTTAAAAATGAAATCTATTTTTCGGGATTCTTCAGCTCTTGAACTGCATTTTTGAAGATATGACGTCTCATACGTTTAATTGTTTAATTGGTTTTACATTAGAGCAAACGTCTCGGTGGCCTAGTTGATAGCGTACTGGGATTTCACCCCGAGGACCCGGTTCGATTCCCGGCCAGAGCTTGGAATTTTCACACGCTATAAATCATCCCATCGTCTGCATTAGCCCAAGTGTGCACAACAGTCGGACGTTAAACACACAAAAAAAAACAAAAAACCAATTAGAGCAAAATTCACAAAAAAATTAGAGATTTTTTTGAAACATTAAACAAAAATTACTTGCATACTTAGGGTAGCGCTAACAAAAGTGAAAATTGGTAAAGGTCATTAAATAATTTAACTACACAAATTTAGAAAATATACATTTTAAAAATTAACAATAACAGTAAACATAACCTCAATTGAAATGGTATTGAAACAACAGCTGTTGTACGAAATCAGCTGTTTAGAAGTACTCACTTCTTTATATATACAAGAACAATTATATATGCGAGGTGTGCGTTACGGAATCAAGCGTGACACGAAAGCAAAAGTTTATACCCGTGTTTTTTCAACCGCGACCATAAAAGTCTTTACTTCAAAAACAGTCCCGAGTTATATCACACTAGATCCAAGTAACCGATCGATTCGTATTATTTAAAAACGCACTTATTTATCAAAATACCAAGATAGACTTTTCACAATCGCAATACTTTCTTTAGACTTATTTTTGTGAAAAATTAAAAGACAATACTTCCAATGTTAATTTATTTGAACTGTGAAAAAATAAGCTTAGTAGGGAATAAGGCTTACATTTACAGTGGGAAATAATTTATGTCAGTGAGTTATTTAGTTCTTAACTCCGCCGTTGATCTTGCACTTCCAAATTTCCACTTCTGTGCGTATTTCGAACAATACGAGTAGTTACAAACGTTATCTCAAAGTAATATCGATTAAATTTATCTTTAATCGAGATAAAAACCCCAAAGTTTTTTTGATCGCCAAAAGATTCTACTTACATTTTGTACATCCAATAAAATAAGGTAGTCGTTTCATATTGTTTACATTTTATTTGACAAAATTTAACTTTTAATATCTTCCATAACAAGCAGCTTTTATTTATTTATTTTATTTTATTTTTAACGTCCGACTATTGTGCACACTTGGGCTAATACAGACGATGGGATGATTTATAGCGTATGAAAATGCCAAGCCCTGGCCGGGAATCGAACCCAGGTCCTCGGGGTGAAAGCCTAGTACGCTATCCACTAGACCACCGAGGCGGCTTACAAGCAGCTTTTAGTTAACGTAACCCATGCTTCACTGAATGTATGATCTGCGCAAATCGCTGTGTTAAACGGATTGACCGATTTCTATGAAATACAGCATGAAAAAGGCAGAAACAGAATATTAAATGAGTTGCATTTGTGTTAATCGTTTCGTCAGATTTTGCAACAATTTGTTTGATGATTCACGATTGCATTGTTGCAAAACTGAATGTCAGTTCAATACGGTGCCAAATTTGGTGCACTGACTTCCCAACGCATCTTCATATGAGACCAACACAATCGTCTCTTTAATATTAATATGAAAATGTGTTATGTATATCACAGCTGAAAGTTTGCAGGAATTTGTTCTGTTTTTGAAGTGAATACTTCTTATGGCGGGCTATGGATGTATGTTTTGCACGGGAAAAATTTAGTTTGCCGTCAAGCATCACGCTCTTATATATATATATATATATATATATATATATATATATATATATATATATATATATACATATACTTATGTGCTACTTCTTATGGCGGGGTATGGATGTATGTTTTGCACGAGAAAAAATTCAGTTTGCCGTCACGCATCACGCTCTTATATATAAAGCATATATTTATATACTACTTCTTATGGCGGGGTATGGATGTATGTTTTGCAAGGAGAAAAAATTTAGTTTGCTGTCAAGCATCACGCTCTTATGTATATAGTATATACTTATATACTACTTCTTATGGCGGGGTGTGGATGTATGTTTTGCACGGGGAAAAATTTAGTTTGCCATCACGCATCACGCTCTTATATATATAGCATATACTTATGTGCTACTTCTTATGGGGCGGGGTATGGATGTATGTTTTGCACGGGAAAAAAATTCATTTTGCCGTCACGCATCACGCTCTTATATATATAGCATATACTTATGTGCTACTTCTTATGGGGCGGGGTATGGATGTATGTTTTGCACGGGGAAAAAATTTAGTTTGCCGTCACGCATCAGGCTGTTATATATATTTTTGTTTTAAAATGTATTTTTGAAGTGAAAACTTGTATGTTAGCGCTATTATATTACTTACCAAGTCCAACTTAATTATTTAGTTTTGTGTCAGATGTTAACTGGGTAATAGTGACGTTTTATACGTTATTATATATTGGTAGGTGTGAATAATAAATATTTAAATGCCATTATACTACTTACCCAGTGCAAGCGAATTATTTAGTATTTAGTTTTGTGAAATGTGTTAACTGTAGGCTACAACAGTGACGTTTTAATAATATTTTATACTTCTTAGTATAATATTTTAAATTTGAAAGTTAATGTGTGTTTTCGTTTGTTATTCAATCACACATTAACTACTGGACCGATTGAGATGAAATTTAAAATGAACATGGTTTAGGTACCTGAGATGGACATAGATGTATTCCCGCTTTAAAAATCTGAATCCCTGTTATTATTTATTATAAAATTATTGTTTATAAGCTTACATTTGCAATGATTTTAATTGAAACAATCTTATAATTCCAAACAACCTGCCTTTCCAAATTAAAATATTTTTTTTACAATTAGGCTTACTCATTCAGTATCATGTATCGCTTTATAGGCCAATTATAAGATGTACGTGTATAAGAACTACAAATAATGATATAAATATTTATTGTTAATAAACCTAGATATGAAACTTTTTATTATAAAGCACAAGTTACTGAATTACTGAATAACGCTCAAACTTTTGATATTTCAGTAGGCCTAGTTGTGCTGTCTGCGGGCATGTTGAATAGTAGAACATATATAGTACAAACTAGAATGTATAGGCCGGTGTGGAGAATAAAAGAGAAAGTTTAACGTAAAATGAATCCTTACAGAGGCTGACCTGTCGATTAAGAAAACTTATCCTTTTCGCAGATATAAATAGAACCGTTATTTCAGGCAAAGTTTTGGCGATGAGCTGGAGAGCTGTTGTACCGCATCATGGTGCTCCATCGCTTGTCAAATTGAGTTAGCGTTTTTGTGAAACCAAGGGTAACAGTCCCTCTTTTACCTAACCTGCCCGGTCCACTTCACTTCGCACAAAGCGAGCATCGATCATTTTGTTTGGATAAAACCAGTGAGATGAGATGAATGTAGGGTCTGCGATCTACTCATTGGTCAGAGAGAAATAAAAGTAAAACAGGCAGTACTTTTAATAGACGATAAATTATTTTTAAATTTCTTAATTGTCAAATATGTCTCAATTTGTTTTATGTTTCAATCTGGACACAAAAGCAAAATACATCTTTTTTTAAGTCTGTTAAGTTTACAGATATACCGAAATTTAATACAGCTTGTTGTCAGTTTTTCTTAGAACTGATTGCCTTTATTGTGACCTGACTTTTGAAAGTTACTAAAAATATCAAAGATTCGTCAGATTCTAATATACTTAGCCTTGTTTGTAGGCCTAGTTTCTAAAGATCAATAGCGCCTTTAACTATTAACTGCACTTATGATGAATTTCGGTTGGCATTATGCCAACTACGAACCCCAATAGATAACCAAATATTTATTTTTAAAAAATAATCATAGGCTATTTGTGTTCTAAAGTCTTCGTTATAGGCTCTGATTAAAATAATTTCCGCTCCGCAGAGGGGTGCAGACTAGCTGCACCTATTGAGAGGATTTAGACGTCCCTCGAGGCACCCAAGTCTAACACACACTTACATTTAGGGAGACAATAATAGCCTCAATGTGCTTTTTCGATACTTATAAAAAATGGAAAATTATTTATAACATAAAAAGTAGGAAAATAATCTGTATAAAAATTTGAAAAACGATGACGTCATTAAGGAAACCTGTCTAAGTTTCCGCTACTTAGACCTCAGAAAAAACACCTGAGGCATCTACAAAAATCTTACAAAGAAATATTACAAAATGTAATAAACTTATATTAAGAGGTTATGATTTGTAAAAACACATTTACAATACAATTTTTAACAGGAAGATTGGAACGCTTAGGCCTATATAGTTTCACAAAATTTGTAAAATTGTTTTAATTGTCCTAAATATCATAGGGCTTCATCGAGTACCGACTTTGTGTACAATAAATAACAATTTGTAACACTTGTAAATATTGGTAAACATTGGGGGGAGAAGAAAAAACAAGAGTCTTAAAAGACTCAAAAATATTATTATATATATCAAAAAAACACAAAATCCTTTACAATTACTAAAGTGTTCCATTTACACACAAAATATTGAATCCCATATTGCACAATGCGTCGCTAGGACTCAGGTTCAGCCTGAAAACTAAGGCCAACGGATAACTCCATCATAGTTCATTAAAATTATTCACTCACCAAATATTCATTCAAAACAAAAAAGATCACTAAAGTTTACTATTTTCCTGCCATCATGAAACTGTCGGATACAACGCAATATTGCAAAGTAAAATATTCTTCAAAATGATTCCCCTAAAAGTACAATGTACAATACAACGTTCGAAATCAAACATTTAATTGCAATATCCCAAGCGTAAATGGGACTTTAATCTTAAAAAATGCAATCAGAAAGTCGGTTACAAGCCTGAGCTACCGTGTATGTCGGAATTGATTGGATCTCGCGTGAAGGCTGCAGGCATGGATGTAGTGCATGTCACGCAGGATATATAGTCCTGTCAACAGGCACTACGTTTGTTTGGATCCTAGACTGAACTTAAAGCAATTACCGTCGCTTTACCGAAATGTAATTAGATTACTTGTACTGCGTGTGTCCGCTGTACTGGGGGGGGGGGTAATCCATTAGGGGTTCGTAATTTAATTCTGCCTACGCTTGGATTTAAAATACGTATTCAAAAATTGTCAAAAACATGTGAAAACCGTATATAAAACAGACATTTGTAAACACAACTGTAGTAAGAATTTTCAAAAATCGACAACAATGAATATGCCTCGTAAACATACACTTTGTAGTTTTTGAAAATCAAATTTCATCAATATAATCAACGTTCTTAAATATCAAATTACATCAACATAATCAGCGATCATACATATCAAATTTCATCAACATAATCAGCGTTCTTATATATCAAATTATATCAACATAATCAGCGTTCTTAAATATCAAATTTCATCAACATAATCAGCGTTCTTAAATATCAAATTTCATCAACATAATCAGCGTTCTTAAATATCAAATTTCATCAACATAATCAGCGTTTTTAAATATCAAATTACAGCAACATAATCAGCGTTTTTAAATATCAAATTACAACATAATCAGCGTTCTTAAATATCAAATTTCATCAACATAATCAGCGTTCTTAAATATCAAATTTCATCAACATAATCAGCGTCCTTAAATGTCAAATTTCATCAACATAATCAGCGTTCTTAAATATCAAATTTCATCAACATAATCAGCGTTCTTAAATATCAAATTTCATCAACATAATCAGCGTTCTTAAATGTCAAATTTCATCAACATAATCAGCGTTCTTAAATATCAAATTTCATCAACATAATCAGCGTTTTTAAATATCAAATTACAGCAACATAATCAGCGTTCTTAAATATCAAATTTCATCAACATAATCAGCGTTCTTATATATCAAATTTCATCAACATAATCAGCGTTCTTAAATATCAAATTTCATCAACATAATCAGCGTTTTTAAATATCAAATTTCATCAACATAATCAGCGTTTTTAAATATCAAATTACAGCAACATAATAAGCGTTTTTGGATATCAAATTACATCAACATAATCAGCGTTCTTAAATATCAAATTACAGCAACATAATAAGCGTTTTTGGATATCAAATTACATCAACATAATCAGCGTTCTTAAATATCAAATTACATCAACATAATCAGCGTTCTTAAATATCAAATTACATCAACATAATCAGCGTTCTTAAATATCAAATTTCATCAACATAATCAGCGTTTTTAAATATCAAATTACATTAACATAATCAGCGTTTTTAAATATCAAATTACATCAACATAATCAGCGTTCTTAAATATCAAATTTCATCAACATAATCAGCGTTCTTAAATATCAAATTACATCAACATAATCAGCGTTATTAAATATCAAATATCTCTGAAAATACTAAAAAAAGGGTCCTGGCCAAGGTCGTTTTCGGTATTTTGCACTGTGTTCCCACATTTTATATTTTCTTCTATTTGTCTGAGTTTACTGTAATGGTAGATCCAACAAATCATTTCTTCAATAAACATTCGCTTACGATTAATGGATTGAACAGATTTTTTGAAGAACACAAAGCAGACACATCTATTTCAGTTTGCCTGGTTAGGAAAAAAACAAATAAAGACAATTTTTAAAAAGAACTCTGCCCACCAGGAGGGGAATCAACAAGGATGAGAAATATGCGTAATAGAATATGGAAGAGACATGTGGGAAAACACAAAGAAAATTAGTTTGAATTTGATTTTATTTATTTCGGTTACGAATAATATTCCCGTCTCATTTGTTTGATCTCTCGGACAAAGTTTGCGAGCGAGGGGAACATATTATAGCAGAAGGCAGTCACAATCCGTTCACTGTATAAATAGACGTAGGCTACTAAGAAATGTTTATATAGTGTTTCGCCGTATAGCAGAAAATTGTAACCCAACTAAGCAGAAATGTTTACAGTTAGTTTTCTATATTAGCAGAAATGTGAATCAGGTACGTTGAAACCGGAGATGTGTACATTTATTCTAAACAACTGCTTCCAGAAGAAATATTGTTGCAACGTTTCTTTAGAATCATATCCGGGGCTTCTTCAAAGTGTTTGGTGGTGGCATCTGTAAGTCTGAAGTCGCAAACATTTAAGATTTTGGCGAAACGTCGGCACAATGTTTCATTACGGAAAGTTTCGCAATTGCGTCAAAACAGTTGCGTCAAAACAGTTGCCACAAAACAGCTGCGTCAAAACATATGCATCAAAACAGTTGCGTCAAAACAGTTGCGTCAAACCAGTTGCGTCAAAACAGTTGCGTCGAACTTTTTTTCGGAATAGGACACACACACACACACACACACACACACACACACACACACACACACACACACACACAGGAGAGAGAGAGAGAGAGAGAGAGAGAGAGAGAGAGAAATTTGTTAGGGATATACATATATTATTTTCCAGATTCAGGTCCATTGAGAATTGATTTGTAAGTTATAAAAGTACACTGCACAGCTTTTAAAAAAATGGACAAACTTTAAAATACTCTTTATCTTTAGGCTATTAATTTCAAATTCATAACTTTAACTTAAGTTAATATTACGACATAACTGGTGTTAAAAATCGATTAGAACATGGAAGCTTATTTCGTTTAATTGACATTTTAAATATTTGTTGTTTCAATTTTTACATTTTAAAGATGCAATTAGTTTTCTTAAAAGTCGCTCGATAAACACGGATTATATATTTATAAAACTGCGCATTGTGTAAGAAGATATTTGTCAATAATACACCATTACAGCCTATTTACTGCACGCATTCGTTATCTTTGACTGTGGCCAAAAGCAGAGGCTTATAAAAAATAACCTGTAAAATTGCCTTGAAGAAAGCACCAGCAGCAATCCTCTTACAGGAAATCCTTCTTACATAGTCCTGGCATTGTACAATAGGCTACAGTAGAAGAGCTGGGACACTAAGCTTGCCCTATCGATCCGCTCTGGCTAGGCTAGGGGAATGTCCGTTCCATTCCCGCTGAAAGGTTCAAATAAATGGACAGCTCTGTGTAAATAAGGACTTGTCGGGCTTTCCATTTTGATAACAGATTGAATAGATTCTCGCCAATAGTCGTCTCTCTTGCTGTTTTTGTTATCCATGGAATTTTGGATGTAATGCCTAATAAATGAAAGTAGGGTCAGGTAGGGCGAATGAGTCAGAGAGGGTGAGGTTTAAGGGGTGGCCACCCTTCAGACATATTGCTTATGTCTTACAAAGTCCAATTGCTCGCACGGATGGGTGTTACTCAAGCATAAATAACAAAGTGCAATATTCGTCCGAATATCCTCGGAGGATTAAAGGACGACGGTACTGCTGGTTGCTATCTTTCGTAAAGAAAAATGTAAATAAATTTAATTCTTTGATAAAGCTGAATGAAAATAACATAACTGAATAGTTCTTTAAGAAAATAACAATGTATAACTACAGTACATCCAATGTATAACTACAGTACATCCAAACTATAACTACAGTACATCCAATGTATAATTACAGTACATCCAATGTATAACTACAGTACATCTAATGTATAACTACAGTACATCCAAACTAGTACATCCAATGTATAACTACAGTACATCCAAAAAGACATTAATTATTTTCACTCTAGTCTGTTCTCGTTGTAACAACAGGCCTGCATAATCCATGTATCTTTACACTACATTACAATGGTAAGAATTCAATATAGATTTTTTTTTTAGTTGTTCGTTTTCTCCTGGATAAATAGTAATAGTTTTTTTTGAAAATTGCTCATATAAAAAGGAATACAGAATAAATTAATAAAACAATTTAAATATCTAGGAGATATTTAAATATATCCGCCTCGGTGGCCTAGTGGATAGCGTACTTGGCTTTCACCCCGAGGACCCGGGTTCGATTCCCGGCGAGGGCTTGGCATTTTCATACGCTATAAATCATCCCATCGTCTGCATTAGCCCAAGTGTGCACAATAGTCGGACGTTAAACACAAAAAAAAAATATATCTAGGAGAAATTATCTGCCATAACTTGGAAGAAAAACCTGCAATATTGATTAGAATGGCGAAGCTCAAGAAAGCGCAATTTTTAACGTGGTCAACTTATAACAAAAAAAGTCTCGATAAAGTCCAAAGTAAGACGCTACAGATCTGTGGTTCTCCCGGAAGCACTGTACGCCTGCAAGACCATTTTTCAGATCAAGAATAATGCTAGGACTGACCAGTTACTTAAGATCGAGAGAAGAATCATTAGGACCTGTTTAAATAAAAGTTACCAGGAAGATGGTTTCTGGAGAGTCGTTACCAACGAGACAGTGTATAAACGGGTAGACCCAATTACAAGTGTTATGAAAAAACGAAGAATTGCCCATCTCTTCCACATCCTTATAATGCCCTACAGCAGGATTCTGAAAAAGCTGGTCATGAGAAATATTAATAGGAAGACCCTAGGACAATACGTCTCGCAGACTCTGAAAGATCTGCAAGAGATCGGTTTGCGGATCGAGGATGCACCGGACAGAACGAGAATCGGAAGCATTCTGAAAAACATCAGGTTTGATTTAGGAAAGCCGGAACGACGAGGGACGGTGGAGGTGTCAGACAAGGTCAGGAGGCGGAGATCGGATAGGATGAAGGAGTATTGGAGGAAGAAGTTTGAATCCTCACAGTGCACTAACACGGATAAGAAGAAGAGACCGAAATATTGATTCAAAGTGTCCTCCACCCATGTGGCCTAAAAAGTTAAAAAAAAGGAAAGCGAGTTTGGTACAATGATTTACACTCTATGAAAAACACGCAGAAGTCTGAGGTTTAATTCTCCCGGAACCAAAAGTACAATAGCCAAAAGATTTTCAGATGAAGATAGCCTAAATGTGTTTTTTCACCTTAAAAAGAAACAAAAATCAAATAATGAAACAAAACTGCGTAATGAATGAGTAATCTTAACAAATTGGATTACCGCACTAGAAAATTCCTGTCAAGGTGAAACTTGTTCCTTAAACAGGCAATCTCCGTCGAGCACCTGCTCCTGCTGGCCTTACCTAACCTGTCCTCGAAGTTAATGAGACCATTGGTGGCGCGGTGCACTCCAAGTTTAACACGAAACTAACAAGCGCTGTTACTGTACCAAGTAGTCTTACTTTATCGCTTAAATACTTTCATAAAGTTTTACGAGAAAACTCCTGGTATTGGCTTCGGCAGTTAATACCTTACACGGTTTTATATATTAGTGTAAATGTAGTTGGTAGCCCTGCACAAACAACGAACATATTTACAAGTAGACACTACACTTAGCAGAACATGCACGTATAGCATAACACCAACCATACTGCACTTGGAGGACTGGGTAAGAGGGAGAGAGAAGTAAATAAACTATCTCACTCTAATTTGACTGCGTGCAACGTTGTTTGTGTCTAGTTGTACTGCGCATAAAACATGAATGTTAAAGTAATTAAAGTAGGAAGACGAAATTGACAGCTAAAAGGCAGTAAGAAACCCGTAAAGTTCCTTCCTGATCTAGTTCTACCCCCGACAGAAGGCGTAAACACTGTCACATGGCACCCTTTATTGGGAGAGGGAGTTAACAGAAACTATTGTGTATGGTCTCCCTGTCAGAAGCTTTTATTAGCATTAGAAAGAGCCCTTCACTGCGATGTGTTGTCCAACGGTCTATGCCTGAGTTAAAAACTCACCAAAGTGAATTGTTGAGATAAAGTATGCTTCGGAGTGGATGGAGTGTAGATTGTAGGCTATAACCAATAGCCGATACCTTCAGGGCAATTGAATGTTCTCAAAACGGAATCAATGTTTGCAGACACAAACTGAAAACGGATTCGCAAACAAACTTGGACATGTTCGGACTTGTTTTCTATGATTTGGACCGCGTTTAGTAGAATCTTTAGTTAGGTGACTAATGGGAACTCAAGGGAGGATACGCAAAA
>CM040187.1:39564684-39754684 GCA_022606455.1 Callitettix versicolor
AGGTATGGGTGACCACGTTAACACCTATTAACGTTTTCGAAAATTTAATTGCTTTTCACTAAATAAAATTTAAAGTGCTACTGACGTGGAAAAACTATTGTTCAATATATAGACAGACTATTATGCTTTTACTGAATAGAGGAAATGAACAGCATATTTAGTTTTAATCCTCTATTAGTGTTAGATACACGTTAATCACACTGTGTACACGTTAATCACAGATACATAATAATTAGTTACAAATTGAAAGTGTTTCTTAATTGTGCAAATCGTAAATTATTCACTTGACGTGAAGTCTAGCCAGTTTGAAAATCTGGTCACTGAGTCAGTAAAAAAGGCTTTTAACAAGAGCAGAGAAACCTGATTGCAAGTTAAGATTGAAGAAGGGGCGGGGCGGGGCAAGGACAGCTGCATCTCCAGAACAGCTGTTCTCTTCCCCTTCTCTGCTTGGATGATCTCTCCCACTCTGACCTCATAATACCGTACTAACCCGACTGATATTTCCTGCTTGCTGATATTTGATTACTTAAATCGAATTACTCCGGTGAAGAATTACAAATATTATTCCGTGAAATAAACGTCAAACTAATTGACTGCAGTTTACGTTGCAATAAAATAATATAACTTTAAAGTCCTGCAAACTACAATGTTTGCCAAAACATTAAAGATAAAGTACATAAGTTTATTTGCAATTAAGTGGGCATTGGTTTCGAGACGCATCTGTCACTTAAGCAACGATTTGCATCGCTTATAATTGAAGGGTTTTCAGGTTGCTTCATATCTCCGACAAACCAGGTGGTTTCAGACTTACCGACAGCTTTTTATAAGCTTATAACGTTGCAAGTAAGGGGAAGTAAGCTGTAATCACATTCATAATACACTAACAATGCGGTGCGTGTTTATAAAGATAAAAGACATGATTGAATAAAAATATGTCAAGAATATCAATAGTAAGTTTATCATCTACTAAATCTAAATGCCTGTGATTTGAATATAACAATGAAGAGAATATGTCAACAAGCAAATGTATGAACAAATGAGTGAGAATAAAATGTTATGTCTTAATAAACCTGTAATAGATAAGTTATGTAATAATTTCTATAATAAAAATAAATTTTATAATAAAATATTTTTTTTATAATAATTATAAAAATAATTAGCTAATCTTTTTCAAAAAAACGTTTTTCTTTCTGTGTATGTGTGTGTGTGTGTGTGTGTGTGTGTGTGTGTGTGTGTGTGTGTGTGTGTGTGTGTGTGTGTGTGTGTGTGTGTGTGTGTGTGTGTGTGAGAGAGAGAGAGAGAGAGAGAGAGAGAGAGAGAGAGTGTGTGTGTGTGTGTGAGAGAGAGAGAGTGTGTGTGTGAGAGAGAGAGAGAGTGTGTGTGTGAGAGAGAGAGTGTGTGAGAGAGAGAGAGAGTGTGTGAGAGAGAGAGAGTGTGTGTGTGTGAGAGAGAGAGAGAGAGTGTGTGTGTGAGAGAGAGAGAGTGTGTGTGTGTGAGAGAGAGTGTGTGTGTGTGAGAGAGTGTGTGTGTGTGAGAGAGAGTGTGTGTGTGTGTGTGTGTGTGTGTACTTGGAATAATGAGAAACTAATGTTTTACTATTAGGTTTTAAATACACACATTCTTCAAGTCTTCATAGCAGATTTACGACATTACATTAAATATTTACTAGACAGCTCTAACTTGGTGTGTTGGACTTTTAAAACACACTACACTAATTAATTCAACTTGATTTATAGCAATAAACGTACTTTACTTTCACAAAAGTTTTCGTAATAATTACGAACAACAGGAATGAAACTTTTTAAACAACTGTCAAAATATTACCAATTTTTGAACTTCTACTTATTGAGATTAACATTCCCAATATAGCTAAGAATAATTACACATAGCCTATACTACCCTACTACCAAAATTAGATTCATAATCGTTTTTCAATGAGTAGTATTTAACAAAATAAATGTACGAAATGATCAAATAATAAAACTTTAATTGTAGGAGAAATTCGATACAGAGCATTTGGCAACACTGCATAATAATGTGAAAAAATTACAAGTTTTTTTACATTTTTTTAAAGGCGAAAAGCACATTGAGGCTGTTGTCGCCTCCCTAAATGTTAAAAGTGTAAAACTTTAAAGTCGTAAGTGTAGTACTGTATGTGTAAAAGTGTGTTAGACTCTGGTACCGCGAGGGACGTCTAAATCCTCTCAATAGGTGCAGCTAGTCTGCAGCCCCCTGCGGGGAGTTTTCTTACAGCTGGGCGAATATAACATTAACATTTTGTAAACAAGCTGTATTGGTTAGGACACAATTCTGTCATTGCCCCTTTCATGGAATTATTTATGAAAATAACTTGGAGCAAAGATGTACGTTAAAGTTTTTTTTCAAGAAACCATCTAAATTAGGCGTTAAATCTTCATTGAGGTGAAGATAAAATGCTACATGAAAATCGGATATGAACATCTCTTACAAGGGTTTTAGTTAAAACAACTTCTATCCTCGTTGAAGAAGAATATCGTAAGTGTTCAATGTTTATTTGAAATTATAAATTTAGCAATTCTTACGTAAGATTTGTATCTTAAGAACGTCTAAACAAGGCAACAAAACATGGAAACAACAATATTGTTACATACGATGAGTCATGGCACTGAAAGGAAGCAACAACTTACAATGGAACCTTTAATTCACCAAATCTATTGTTAACAGTACTGGCAAGGTAATGATGATTATTTTTTGGTCATTATTTTTTCATATGCCAGCGTGTTTTCCCCTCTCATATAACAGAAACAGTGTTCAACAATTCGAAGGAACAGAATTCACAGTTGACACAAAAATACACTGTGAATATACCCATTTTTTTCTCGGGACCCTCATCGGTGTCTTTTAGTGCAATAATGAACTCTGAACTGTTCCCAGAAGCCATTTTTAAAAGTTAAAATTCCTTGTAATTGAATACAATTCACTTCTCTCTACTACACTGAAACACACGTGAAAAAATACAGTTATTTATAACTAAACCTAATTATTCACAATGAAAAACTAAGACGAAACTATACATATCAAAGGAATTATTTCTTGTTCATTAATAAAAAAATGGATTGATGTTTATAATAAGGAGACTTATTCCTATATTATTCCGTAATTAATAATGCTTTAGTAATTATTATTTCTTTGTGGAACGATTGGATCTTATCAAACTTATAGGCCTATTTTTTTTAAACAATTATAAAAATATTTAAATAATAATAAGCCATTACTTACTGCAATAAACAGCAAATTAATGACGGTTTGTAGTGTGGTAAGTGTGAGTGTTAGGCTCGGGTACCGCGAGGGACGTCTAAATCCTCTCAATAGGTGCAGCTAGTCTGCACCCCTCTGCGGGGCGGAAATTATAGCGAAGACTTTAGAACACAAATAGCCTATGATTATTTATTTTTTTAATAAATATTTGGTTATCTATTGGGGTTCGTAGTTGGCATAATGCCAACCGAAATTCATCATAAGTGCAGTTAAAATAGTTAAAGGCGCTGTTGAACTTTAGAAAGTAGGCCTACAAACAAGGCTCAGTATATTAGAATCTGAAGAATCGTTGATATTTTTAGTAACTTTCAAAAGTCAGGTCACAATAAAGGTAATCAGTTCTAAGAAAAACTGACAATAAGCTGTAATAAATTTCGGTATATCTGTAAACTTAATAGACTTAAAAAAAGATGTATTTTGCTTTTGTGTCCAGATTGAAACATAAAACAAATCGAGACATATTTGACAATTAAGAAATTTAAAAATAACAATTTATCGTCTATTAAAAGTACTGCCAGTTTTATTTTTACTTCTCTCTGACAGCACAACTAGGCCTATTGAAATATCAAAAGTTTGAGTGTTATTCAGTAATTAAAAACTTGTGCTTTATAATAACAAGTTTTAAATCTTGGTTTATGTAGAATTATTAATGTTACTATATATATATATATATATATATATATATATATATATATATATATATATATATATATATATATATATATATGTATGTATGTATGTTGTTGTTATTTTAAATAGTTGTTAGTTATTTTAAGGCGAAAGCACATTGAGGCTATTATCGCCTCGCTAAATGTAAGTGTGAGTGTAAAGTGTTAAAGTCGTAAGTGTAGTGTTGTAAGTGTGTTAGACTCGGGTACCAAGAGGGACGTCTAAATCCTCTCAATAGGTGCAGCTAGTCTGTATCCCCCAGCGGGGATGTATGTATGTAGTAGACATTTCATAGCAAATAAGTAAAACAGGAGATGTATTATTTCTTAATAGTTTTTTTCTTAACTTCTATACTTACGCCAGTTAGACTAATGAGGACGAGGGATCAGCGTTAACGGTAGGGGAAAAGCAACGGGAGGAACTACGGCTAGAATTAAAAACATTAAGGTACGCACTTCATAGACGCAGCGGACTACCCGATGCTTTAGTCGCATCGACTACCGAGTCGCCGTCTTTTCTAAGTATCGTTGACAAAGGATTACACGGAAACTGCATCGAGTGAACAAATTTTTGTATATTTTTTAAAAGTACTAATAATGCTACTTAAACATATTCACAATGTTTCCGTTATATTATTAATGTAACGGAACAAAAGTTAACGTAATAAGGAAGCAAAGTTAACTATAAAATTACAAAAAAAGAATTTTTATGAACTCAAAGGATATTAAAAAGGATGAGTGAATTAAAAGATAAACTTGGACGATGTTTTTTATTACTTGAAATAATTTCCTTTATTATAGAGTAGTATTATATGAGAAAGTATAAAACACTTTTGAAAGCAATGGAACTGAACAAACTAATTTATAGGCTATAAGGTGTCGCAACCTGTGACTCAAAAGTGAAAGCTACTGAGTTGGATATTAAGGATAACGGAAAATGCGCCGCTTAAGGACACGTTATGGCCAAATGGCCCATTCATTGCGTCAATAACAATAAGTCAGCTTCCTCGTATATCACGTACTTCACATAAAAAAAGACGCAAAGCGTTAATATAACAAAATGTATTTGATAAAAACGCTCAATACCGTATCTGAATATTAATATTAGCACGTGCAACGTAAGGACTCCAAACTTTCCCGCAAGAACTGACAAATAAGAAGTGAAGAAAGGAAAATTGTTTGAGAAAAACTAAACAAAGTGGAAAGATAATTACATAAAGTGCCTTTCTGAGTACAATACTTTTTGTTTGGGGTGTAATAATTATTGAGTAAAATTATTCAATTTTCAATCAGTTGTTAGTGATGTTAAAAATGAATATTATAAATTATTTTTTCATTATTTCTCATTGTTTAATATTTACTCCCTCACTAGAGTATGAAAATAACTACAAAGAACATTTGATGATAGTGAAAAAGTAGATCTTGGGATTCCGTTTTCAAGTACCCTGAGTCAAGAATGTGGGTTTTACTTATGACTGTGTATGTACGCACGTCGCTGGGGCAACTAAGCTACTTTTCTTCTTCTTTCTAGGGACCACGTGACAATTTCAATTCTTCACACTTAGCTGTTTTCTCTTCCGTTTCCTCCAGTATTCCCTCATCCTTTTACTATGCAGCTTTTTTCTGTCTTTGGACCACTTTGCACCAGGTTTCTTCTGCAATCTTCCTTGGAATCCCTCCATACTCAATATCCTCTTTCTAAAAATCTCTCTGTTCAGCGTTTCTTCTTCTTTTATATTATTTCTTTCTAAATCTTCCCTTACCTCTTGAATCCAACTAGTTGTTGACTTTTTATCCCATAGGTACTTGAGTATCCTTTTCGCTAGTCTTGAATCATTCATCCTGTACATATGTCCAAAAAACTGCAGTCTTCTCTTCCTTATCGTCTCTGTCATGTCCTCTATGTTCATGTATATTTCATCATTAGATCTTAGTTTCCACTGTTTCTTTAGTTTTCATTGGGCCAAAAATTTTTCTCATGATTCTCCTTTCTAGTATTTTCAGTTTATCTAAACTATAATTTAGTACCAAGCATTCACTTGCGTACAGGCATTCCGGTTTCACTACTGTAGTGTAGTGTCTTATTTTAAGATTTTTATATAAGCACTTTTTGTTATAATAATTTTTAGTGATACCATATGCTCTTTCCATTTTACGTACCCTTTCTTCAACAGCAGACTTCTCCAAGCCATTGTCTTGGATCATTTCTCCCAAATATTTGAATTTCTTTACTTTTTCCCCCGCACCAATATTCGTAACCAAATAATTTGGAGCGTTTTTGATGTTTGTAATAATCTTAGTTTTTTCTACGGAGATTCTCAAACCTGTTTTATCAGCTATTTCATTTAAGAGATTGATTTGTATTGTTGCATTTCTTAGGGTGTCCGACAATATAGCAAAATCGTCTGCAAATGCCAGGCAACTTACTTTAATGCCTTTATTTTTCTTCCTTAAAGTTACTGGCGAAATGTTACGTTCTTTTAGCTTCACATTCCAAATTCTGACAATTTGTTCTAGAACACAGTCGAACAGAAGCGGTGATAAACCATCACCTTGCCGTACACCTGTATTTACTCGTATCTTAATAGGTTTTGATATCTCACCCATAAATTTTACTTTTGAAATCGTGTTAGTAAGTGTTTCACGTATTAAGTTTGCTAATTTATTTTTAACTCCAAATTCACGTATTGTTTTATCTATGGTTTCTCTATCAACCGAGTCAAAGGCCTTTTTAAAATCTACAGAAGTCACAACTATGTCCTTTGAATTTAGTACCCTATGGCAAATGATGGATTTTAAGTTAAATATTTGTTCTGATCAAGATCTACCTTTTCGAAAACCAGCTTGATACTCTCCCAGTTGATTGTCAAGTGATGTCTCTGCTCTATTCAGCAGGATCCTTGAGAATACCTTATATGCAATTTGCAGAAGAGAGATGCCTCTATAATTCTCAACATTTTGTTTATCCCCTTTCTTATGCAATGGGTGTATCAGAGCCACTTTCCATTCCTCTGGAAACCTCTCTGTTCTCCAAATATCTTCAAACATTAACTGCAGCTCTTCAATGATTTTTGATTGAGACCATTTCAAAAGTTCAGCTCCGCTAGCTTTATTATTTTTTAAATTGTTAATTGCTTCTTTAATTTACTCAGCATTGGGTAGTATATCTTTTTCCAGATTTTCAGCTGTTTGAGAGAATTCCAACTTATTTTCTGGTTCAGGGCAGTTTTAAAAGTTGATCAAAATGCTTTGCAAGTATTTCACAGTTCTCAGCATTGCTTAAGCCAAGTCTACGACTTTCATCTTTGAAGCAAATTCTAGGCGCTTGATACCCTTAAAAGTCTCATAGAAGTCTCGAGAATTATTTTTAACAAAGTTGTCTTGCATGTCAATAAGTTGTGACTTTTCATAAGATCTATTAACTCCTCTTATTATTCTAGCAGTGTACATACATACACACACACACCCACACACAACACATACACATACACACACACACACACACACACAAACCCGCACACAACACATACACATACACACATACATACCCACATACCCACCCATACACACACGCGCTCACACACACACACACACACACACACACACACACACGCGCACACACACACACACACACACACACACACACACACACACACACACACACACACACACACACACACACACACACACACACACACACACACACACACACACACACACACACACACACACACACACACACACACACGCGCGCGCGCTCATTCAGATCAACTTGTAGATTTTAACTAAAAATAAGAATTAATTTCTAGGAACTTTATCACCTCCACAACTGAAATTGGCTTCTTATTCATTTTCATACTTAAAAAACAACGTACAATTAATTAAGTCATATAAACGGGGAATAATTTAACGATAAAACTGTTAGTGAAAATATAAACGTTTTAAGATATAGTTTGCTCTTACCTTGTGATTTGTTTTTAATTTTTCAAAAATAATGGGTTTTGTGATGAAAACCTATTAGAAATCGAATTTTCTCAAAATCGGCTCTAACTATTTTCATAAAATTCTACAAATACATGTTAACTTCTGTATCAAATGTAGTCCTAAGTACTCAAGTAAATTGTTACGATTCCTCTCCAAAAAAATGGTTTATGTTTTGCTAAAATATTGATAATATATTAACATTTATAATTAATATACGTAGCAAATTTGAACTAAATGAAATTTAATTTTCGGGAGTAAATATAAAATAAAAAATCAAAAAAATTAATAAATTCTGGTCGCTGTTGGATTTTTTTTATTTACTCTCAAACTGTAAATTTTAATATTTCAAGTTTGCAACACTGACTCACGGTTTAATGATGTTTCATTTATAACCTATAATCTGATAGATCGGGTTTGAAAAATTAAACCAATTTTGGTGTTTTCCAAAAGCTCGCAAACTGGATTTTCGGGCAGAAATAATAGTAGCAAGTTTGTTAATAATTTATTTCTTTATAATGATGTCGCGCGCGGTTGGCAGGAGAATTTAAATACAGGTGTGCTAATGTTATTCTTAAACAAAGATTATTTAAACTCACTTAAAACAGGTTTTAAAATTTAATTGAAACTTCGACTCTTACAGAAGTCGAATTACAATAATCACTCACAGAATTCTGGTTTACGTGATGAAAGCCAGTCTTAGAATTTCCAACAATATCATGTTTTTGCCTTGAAATAGTTTTATTTTGAAAACCACATTTCACGTCCACAATTGGCATTCAATCTGCAAATATTGGCAGTTTTGGTTTTCAAATTACTTTGAAATTTTAAAAAGTAATGAATGTGTATTGCGGCGACGAAATCAGATTTTCAAGAAAAGTGGTGATTTCAAAACGGTTGGACGGATTTTGCTGAAAAACGGACTTATCCAAGCTATTGCTAATCGATTGTTCTGCCAAGTTCAAAGCAAACCGATATAATAAAATTTTAAACTACTCTGAAAATAAAACAATGAATCGTAATCGCACTCAGAAGATACATTTTCTTTTCTTAACGGAACTGTAAAATGTAAAATGTAAAATGCCAATATATGCAGATTTCACCTCGTTTATGCCTACAATAAAAATTAGATTTCCCAAAATTTAACGTTAAAATTGTGTTTATATTTTAAAGTTTTAAATAGCCGTCATTCTAAAACTGTTAATGTATTTTGCTGGGTAACAAACTTGTCCAAGTTATTAGCAAAATTGATTTTGATATCAAGTTTGAATAAAATCGAACCAAAATTCTGAATGCGAGGGTGCAATTTATATGTACGTACGAGGTGTGTTCAGAAAGTAACGAGAATTTTAATTTTTTGAACAAAATATTTATTTATTCTTCTACATTGATGTTGTCACCATCAAAATAGTCCCCATTTGAGATTATGCACATCAAAATAGTCCCCATTTGAGATTATGCACTTGTGCCACCGCTTCTGCCAATCCTCGAAACACTTCTCAAACTCGATCTTTGAAATAGCCCTTTAAGGTTCTCTTTATTTTTGGAAATAAGAAAAAGTCATACGGAGCCATGTCTGGCGAATATGGAGGCTGGAGCATCGTTACAGAACTGTTTTTGGCCAAAAATTCACGAACAAGCAATGAAGTGTGCGCTGGTGCATTATCGTGGTGCAAAAGCCATGCATTGTTTTTCCACCGATCCGGGCGTTTTTTTCGGATTGCTTCACGCAAACGGCGTTGAACTTGTAGTTAGTACTCATTATTGACCGTTTCACGTGGCAGGAATTCATGATGCACTATGCCATTAATATCGAAGAACACAGTGAGCATAACCTTCACGTTCGACCGCACTTGTCGAGCCTTTTTCGGTCTTGGCGAGCCAGAATGCCTCCACTGGGATGATTGAGCCTTAGTTTCCACGTCATATCCGTAAACCCACGTTTCATCACCTGTTATAATACGTTTCAGTAATTCTGCATCGTCCTTGACTTCATTTAGTGACTCCTGAGCAACTTCCATTCGCCGCTGTTTTTGTTCAAAATTCTACAATTTTGGAACGAATTTTACTGCCATGCGTTTCATACACAAAACATTGGAAACAGTGTTATAACATGATCTAATCGATATGCCAACATCATCAGCGACCTCTCTAATTGTGATTCGGCGATTTTTCGTAACCATTTCTTTCACTTTTTCCACGTTTTCATCGGTTGTTGATGTGCTGTGGCGTCCAGGGCGTTCGTCATCTTCAACGTCTTCACGGGCTTCTTGGAAACTCTTATACCATTCATAAACTCTTGTTTTACTCACCATAGGCCTTTGTTAACATTTCACACACTTTGTTACACTTTATTCCATTTTTTACGCAAAATTTGATACAAATTCTTTGAACCATTTCTTTTAACGAACGAAAATCGCCGAGCTCATAAAAACACGTCTAACCTTAGTGGCTGTCACAGACAAAGCCAACAATGAAAACAGCTGAAAGTTTTATCATATTTCAAGGGCATGTATACCAACATAATAAAAAAATGTTTGACAATCGGACTCTCCAAGCCCGCGAAATTTACAAATTCTAGTTACTTTCTGAACACACCTCGCATACGGTAATACATATCTGTATATTGTATATTGTAAATATTATAACGTTTTAATGCCTTCTCAAAAGACGATTTTTAGTTCAGGTTTGGCCTGCTCGAATAGCTTACCTTAGCTTCATGAAGGACTAATAAATATAACTATAAATGTTTCCAAACTAATTTATTTAAAATAGCTACATTTTTTTATTTAATAATTCCTCTACATTTAACGCGAGTTTATTTTGTTTAAACATATTACTATACAAAGTTCATAATTGCAGGCAAGAATTGTTTAATGTTACAAAATACTGCAAATAAAACAGAGTAAAGCTGCAGTCCTCTCCCATTACATGCATCTGTCTGTCTGTCTGTCTGACCACTCGTACAAATTGCTGCTTGTTTCCGACTGAGTAAATATTTATTCTGCAGACAACTTTATCTCTGCTCTTCACAAAAACTGTACCAATGTTGTACCTAAACGTGTGATACTACCTCAACGCTTAGGAATTTGTAAATTTTACTTTTATGTTACATGATGTTAAACATAACGTATAACATTTCGTCACGAAACAAAAATATTCTAAATTACAGAATACACAAAAGCAGTTTTTAGTACGTAGATGCTTAGGCTAATTTTACTAAAATTTGGTATAGTTGCGTATATTTTAGTTTTTATAAGCGCTTTGTATAAAACAAATAATAAATTGTATAAAAAATATATATTTGTTTTAAATTTTTATTAAATTTTTTTCATACTACGTAGGTAATTAATAGGCCTACAGTCAAAACGACAAGGTATTAATGAATCGTTATTATTTCCGAAAATAAGTTTGGGACAAATCTAGAGAATTAATTTTTCAAATTTAACTCGGTAGATTTCGGTTTTTTTCGTTGTTTTATTTGTACTCAACGTAAATTTTCTTTACTTTAAATTTGTGGTTTTTTTAGATCACAGTTTATGAATTACCATATGACTCAAATATGAGGCCTGTATCACTCAGATAAATTTTGATTAGTGTCCTTCATTTAAAGATTTGCAGTGTTTTAGTCAAAGCTCCCATATAAGAGAAATTCTACGCGTATTACCAACATAAAGTAGACTATACGTTATACACTAACTAGCTGTTACCCGTTGCGGCTTTGCCTGCAATTATAATGTAGGCAATAAAATTTATTGCCGATTTTCAAAATCAGAATAGGTTACAGCACGTTACCGATTTTCGCGCGGTAGCAATTTTGAGGTTATGTTGGTCACTTTTATTTTAAATTTTTATCGTACTTCTCGTAGTTTCCGCGCTTTTATAGTTTGGGTTCTTGCTTTTGGGCACGTAATAAAGAGTTTTAGTAACAAAAATATCGAAAAATCCAGGTCATGCTACACTACATATTTACCATTTTTCATATAATGTAATTACACACACACGCGCGCGCGCACACACACACACACACACACACACATATATATATATATATATATATATATATATATATATATATATATATATATATATATATATATACTGCCTTACAATTAAAGTATCCTAATAAAATTGTATATGTTATATATTCTGCACTCTGGGTCGAAAACATTGAAAAGTCTTAAATGAGAAACACCAGATTGTGATTATTTGATCTAATGAAACTTAAAATAACAAAACTACAAACAATAAAGCAAACCAGACTTTCACAAAGAGAAAATATTTACAATTATTGCAATTTTTAACGTATCGTAATCTGCACTCTTTTTTACATTTAATATTGAAAATTCAACACAAAGTAACAAATTAGAGTCGGTTTTTGAAAAAATTTCAACTAAAATAATTGAAAATGTAACATTAAAAGCAATAATTTTGCAATAAATAAAACACAGATTAAGATTCTTAAAATGGGATTTGATCTATGTCCATCTCAGGTACCTAAATCTCAGGTCCAGTAAACAATAAATAAACATAAATACAGTTAACACATGCCACAAAACTAAATACTACATAATTATGTTGGGCTGGGTAAGTAGTATAATGACTTTTTAAAACGGGAATAGGCCTGTGTTTATTTCAGATACTTAAACTATTTTCGTACCAGGTTTCATCTCAACTGGTCCAGTGGTTAAAGCGTAATTGATTAACAAACAAACAAATAAATAAACAAACAAACAAATAAACAAACACAAACTTTCAGAAATATAATATGATTAAGATTAAGATATATTGTAGCGTATTATAAAAATATCGAATAGCGTTTTGAATATCGAATTAAATTTAGTATAAAATTGAACAAATGACAACATAACATAAAAAAATAATGTTTATTAATTTTACTGTGTTAAAGAGTTACAGAGAAATGACAAAATTTAATAAAAACTCAACCAATGATAAAACTTTATATCATCTCGCTAAGTATATTGTAAATTAGTTATAAGTTTACGACTGCCTCGATACAAGTTTGTCAAGTTTATTCTGCATGCTGCTAAACGGCCCGGCAGGACAATAAAGTCACGTGATATAAACAGTTTATTTATTGTAACGGTTATCTCCCTTCCTCCATAAATCTGCACGAAATGGCGTTAACAAGTAGCAGCGCTTAAATCGATTATAAATTTCTTATCGACCCCGCATAGCCAAATTTGCCTCATGGCAGTTTTTGTATTGTAATCATGCAATTTGTACACCATGAGAATGGTCACCAATCTACTTTCACAGTGTAGACGGTTCAGTTACAAGATTTGTGCGGTTAACTGATGTTCTTACATAAACGCCTTTGTGGTTTGGGCATTTTGTTTCCAAACACAATGCGTAGGAAAATGACGATTCGATACATGATAACGTTTCCATTACAGCATTAGTTTCTTTCTTCTTTTATTTCAATTTTTTACAAACGAACGGTGTAAACGTATACAGAAATTTTCCTAAATTCAAATATTTCTTCCAAAATATCAGATTTGGAAGGTTACAGACAAAAAAAATCAGCCTAGTATCTCAAAATCGGTCCAACTGGATTTTCTTAAAATTTTCTCTTATTGATTTTTATTTTACCATATAAAAAAATTTAATTTCTGAAAAAAATTCTTTTATTAATTCTGATTTTTTTTATTTATTCTCGGACTGTTCATCTATTTTATTTTAAACTAACCTAACCGCCGCTGCTTTTTTCTGATTAAAATAAAAAATATATTAATAAACCCCTGGCCATCTAAATCACCAAACGCGCTAACCTTGTTCGCGCTTATGGAACAATATTATTTCGAACAAGATCTGCCTGGGCTTGTTACACTGGAATTATGCCCTGAACCAATACAAATTGTACTCTGTTGCAATTGTAACAGGTACTTGGACTTATTTGATTTCTTTTTATGAAAAAAAAAATAGTTACTTTACCTCTATATATTATGAAATCTTGCCCCAGTTAATTCTCATATAACCCAAACCTCCAAGTTATTTGACTTATTGGGGCTAAAATCTTGCTGTCACTCCTTCGCGTAAATTTTTTTGCGATTTTTCACACAACGTTTTTAACATCCTTTAAGCTGAAATGATTAAACCTTTCAGAATACAACAGTACCTTTCATAATTACTTATGATAATTAACTGATAATTACTTTCATAAAACAACTGTATGCTTATGCTTACTCACACAAACATTCCATGAACTTTTTTTTATAAACCCTTTAAGGGTTTATTTTTTGAAAATACTGGAAAGAATTTATTTATAAATAAATTAATTAAATGCATTAAAAACGAACATACTTTTCCATTACAAACTTTTAAGTCCAATATTATTTCTTCATACGTTGAATGTTTGAGAATCCATTCGTTACATAATAATATAAAATTATTTTCAAAACTTCAAGTCTCCACATATACGTTGATACGTCAGTCAGTCAAAACGTCTTGTTTTATAGATATAAACTTGCAATGCAGACTTGAATTTTTTACGTCCATACAAGATAAAAATTTCAACAAACTCTGATCAAACAATATTGAAAAATTAAGTGATTAAATAATTTGCATTCAATAGCTGCAGAACAGGAGTTCCTTGAATTAGCGATCCCCTATCTAAGTACATGTGTCGTACTTAGTCTACATTTAAATAAAATTTGATCAAAATCGTTACAGTCGATGTCAGAAAAAGTAACAATTGTTGATTAAAAATTAGGGACTAAAAAAATATTTCGTGATGTAGGAAAGCAGACCCACCCACACACAGTACAATGTAATATTAAGTAGGCTACTACTGTTAACGTTGACTGTTTTCTCGATTAGGCTATAGTTCATTCTTTATACTTTGTACAAGGAGAAAGTAAAAACGATATATAATTTATTAAATTCACCATTTTACTTCCTTCCTATTAAAGCTAACAAAAATTATGGCGATCTTTAAAAAAAACATCTGTTTTTAAATTATAATGGAACTACCATTTTTTTATAGTCCAAAAAATGTATTTTTACTTAGATGTTTGTTTATATGTTTGTTTGTGTGTTTCTGTTCATCGCTGAAGATAGGTTTCAACTTTGGTTTATCAGTAGACCATTTTTATTAAAAAATATTTTTCTTGGATCTTTTATTATCAAACACTGTAATAATCAGATTTTATCAAAGATTTTTTCATCAAATTTTGCTAACATGTAGATCTCTCTCTCTCTCTCTCTCTCTCTCTCTCTCTCTCACACACACACACACACACACACACACACACACACACACACACACACACACACACACACACACACACACACACACACACACTGTTGCTGCGTGTCGTGAGTGGTTACCGAACAGTTTCCTACGACGCTGCATGCGTAGTGGCGGGCGAACCCCCAATGGAGCTGATGGCTGACGAAAGAGCGAGGCTCTACTGGCGCAAGCGAAGTGCTGAGCCGCGGTATAGTCATACAATGGTAATTACAGAGGAGCGAAATCGGACCCTGAAGACATGGCAGCGACAGTGGGACGAATCAACAAATGGACGATGGACATACCAACTCATAGGTAACATCCAGGATTGGTGCAACAGGGATCATGGGGAGGTGGATTTCTATCTCACACAGATTATCACTAGGCACGGTTGTTTCCGAGCTTACTTGTTCCGTTTCGGGCTGGAAACAGAATCGGTTTGTCCCCTCTGTCTTTCAGCAGTGGAGGAAGATGCGGAGCATGTGTTTTTCCGGTGTCGGAGCTTTGACGAGAAGAGGATGAAGCTGCAAACATATCTGCGAGGCAGCATTGCACCGGAAAGTCTGGTTGCGACAATGATGGCTTCAGATGCCAACTGGAGGGCCATTGAGGAATTCGCTGAGTCATGAAGAGGCTGAGGGCTGAGGATCGAGAAAGGAGAGCCAACGCTGTAGAAGAGTAGGCGGTCAGCCAGTCCACCTTCCTACGAACCCCTGGCGGCGGTTCCGTGGGGAGGGGTTTAAAGAAGAGGAATGCTTTTGGTGGTTTTTTTAGTGGGTAACAATATATCATAACTTGAGCTTGAACTTAATTTGAGTCCCACGCTCTGGGGTAGCGCGTACCCTAACCCAGGTAATCTATAAAAAAAAAATTTCCACCCTTTTTTGGCATCGCAAACACACACACACACACACACACACACACACACACACACACACACACACACACACACACACACACACACACACACACACACACACACACACACACACACACACACACACACACAATAATTATAATTATATATATAATATAATTACCAAATATATTTTTGAAATTCTTTTATTTCAAATGTTACACACTGACGAGTTAAAACTTTAAATGAACCGATAATAAAACATTTTGCAAAGTTACAGAATTTTTTGTACACGTAGGCTATTTTCGAACTGTATTTTTTCGAGAAAAAATTGATTGTGAGAATTATGTGTATAATATTTTTAAATGAATACAAATACAAAAAATGCGCTTTAACAATACGAAAAGGAAAACAACGCCTTTAACAAACACACAGTGAAATGTAGTTTGTAAAGTTATCCAAGAGGCACAGTAAGCAAGAACATCGATGTTTAATATCGATTTATCTCTACTGCTTACAGAAATACAGGAACATAACAATTCCTTCCGACTGCCAGGTATTTTCGTCTTATAATGAAAACATCCCTAATTCGTTTTCAATTCATTGCCTTTAATTGAATCGAGAATCTCTCGTCAAAGGCAATGCAGAACGGTTAAGCTTTTTGATTAATAAGACGTTTTTGTTCGCAACCAAATCTCCCTAAACATTAATAAAAAGAAAAGCCTATTATACTTACGTAGGCGATCCTTTGGTAACAATTGGTTGTGTTTTTTTATTCAATTTGAAAAATAATATATATACAAATTGGAATTATTAATTTCTACTTTCATTTTTTAACTAAAAACTAAACTTACATCTTACATTTTGGCTCATTTTTTGTATATGAGTAAATATGTAGTTATAATATTACTAACTGATTTGTAAAACGATTCGAAATATTAATTAAATAATTGAAATTAAATTGTTAACATTTTTTAACATTCATTGTTAGGGCTCTAGGACTAGTCATCGTGATAAAGGGTTCGGTGGCCGAAGTGACTAAAGCATCGGTCAGTCTACTGCGTCACTCAACTGCGCATTTAAAGGCGGCTCTTAGTTCGAGCCGCAGTTGCTCATTAGTCTAACTGGCCATACGGATCGTGATATAAAAGGAAAGTGTAGATAAACCAAAACTTTGTACTGAATGTGTTTAAATAAAAATTTCTACACTTCAATTCGAATTATTGTAAACTATTAATTGCTAATTATGATGTTTTGGAAAATATTTTGTAAAGAATTTATAACTCGTGAAAATGTGTTATGCTTGTTTCAAAAGTGACTGATCAAAATATAGTGGACTAATGTTGTAAAGAATTGTTGTAATTCAGTTGATAAGGATTTGAAACATACAGGATTAAATACTGATTAGCCCAGATTATCTTTACTATTATTATTATAATCTATTTTTTTTTTACCAGTGATGATTATGCATTTCTATGAAGGTTGAAATCAACAATTAATTTACTGGTATGGAAAGTGAGTTCTTGACGTATTAATATCACAAATGTAATGATTTGTAAAACAACGTTTAATTTATTGTTATAACGTAGAAATAAATGTTAAAACATTTTAATTGTGTTATTGTATCGATAAATGAAAGCCCCAAGATTTTTTTACCAATAAGATCACATCTGTAGTGTTTTGGTTAACTTATAACTGACACTTTTCTTTAAAATCAATAAAAAGCATAAAAAAACATTAAACTAAAATTATTTTCGTCATAACTGTTAATGATATGATTCATTTATCATATGGGTTTGTTTTTCTGTCTGAGCTTACTTCATTTAATTAGCTTAGCGACTACTAATTAATTTGTAAATTTAATTAGCAAGCAATTATATCGTTAAGTTGTTTTGCCCAATTTTTAAAGATTGTATTGTACCTGAGGCATTGCAAACTTCTTGAATATAAACGTACGCATTGCGTGTATGGGTGTTGTATCAAATTTAATTAGTGATCTGATTAATTAGTGTTTAATTAGTGAAGAATGCTTAGAGGCATTACCGTATGATTATAAGGCGACCAATTAATTCAATATAGTTTCATTAGACCGAACATATGATCCAATGAGTTCTTACTTTTTTCAACAGAAAAAAATTAATTTACGTCTATTTTGTTTTAATTAAAAAAATGAACAAAAATTGAATGTCCATTGGGACAATGTGAAAAACTTATTAAAGTAAACTTAAATGCCTTTTGGTAGGAAAAGTTAAGAGAAAATCTAATGTTGAAAGAAATGGAAACCTAATAAAGACCATTATATTATTTGTTGTCTTAAAGAATAGCCTAAAAGTTATTTTAAAAAACAGCTGATTTTGTAAGACTAGACTTCGAGGTTATGTTTGTTATCATCTTTTAATGTGGAATAACGGAGCAAATTTTCAGCTGCTAGTGAGTTTCGCTTGCAGTCATGAGCGATGAGGTTAATTAATTAATAATTTCAACTATGAATATTTAATTGTTTTTTTTGCTTCAGAATATCAGTAGAATCTCAAGTGGGAACAAAATTTTATATTCTCGTAACGATATTTGCAACTCGCTGTAGCAACAATGTGATTTGCATAACAAATTAGCGGCATTACTGTTCCGCTGGTAATGTATTCTACTTTGTGGAATAAATTATAGTGGAAAACAAAACTGTTTACATCTTAACACAATAAATACATCAATAATGTATTGAATACATAAGTGGTGTTCAGTCACATATTACTTTCACACAATACAAAGTGCATAGGTTATCGCCGTTTGAAGTCAATTTTAAAATTTTGATATATATATATATATATATATATATATATATATATATATATATATTTCATTTACTAATCAAAAATAGTTTGTTTGAGTAAAGTAGTACATTTTCTCACCAGTACCGAGGGTGGGGTTTTCCGGTGTTTAACGGAAATACAATTAAGCACCGGAAGTGCACTTTAAGCACTTTCCATCATACAGCAAAGTAACTAATATGATTAAGTAAAAAAGTTGATTAATGTTTCTCGTAGCATAATTTTTTAATCAATAAATTAATTTAGGTTGATAAAAGATTGACGTTTTAGAAATGCAATAGTTTTTTTTTTAAATTTAATTTCTCTTTAGTTTTATAACTCACTATTGAAAACCTACTCCATAAAGTAGATGGGTTCATTTTTTTTTTACTTAGCTGAGAGATAAGCTATTGTGTATATCTGCCAAGCATCTCTACAGTCCGTCGAAATTCACTACTTATGTTTTCCATTAGATTAGGATACAATCCCAGTTTCCTGTCCCTCCATGCTAGTTTACTCATCAGGTTCACAGTAATACATACAGACGAACAGGCATCCAAGAGGAAAAAAACACTAACTTTTTGAGGCTCTCGAAAGCCGAAAACAAATAGTTCTACAAACACCTTATTAACATTAAGATTATTTACTAGAAGAAGGAATAGTTCAACCCCAGGCACTGCGATCCACTGACCTCTTAAAGTACCTAGTTCAGCAGATTGGTGCCCCTAATAAGTTCCAACAATCCACTGACTAGCTCACCTTGCTGAAGATCCCTAGGGTGAGCAAAAACCCCTAGCCTCCTACTAGCAAGAGCCTCACAATCATAAATTATGTGACCTGCAGTTTCCTCCTCCTTCCTGCACAATCTACACACGGTTTCTCCGTGGTATACACCTATCCTGTTCATGTGCACCCTCAAACCACAGTGCCCTGTTATGAGCTCCATGATCCTCCTGAGTTGTGCTCTGCCCCTTTGATTCCTCCAGAAGGAACTTTCCTTAAGAGACGTTTACTATGAGAATGCCCATGAAGGTTGTCCCATCTTACCTGGTGTTGAATGTAATCCACCTATTAATGGCAGACCTGGCTAATGATAGAGAAATCCCTAAAGCCGGCTCAGGTCCGATTAACTCAGATGCAGATCCAAGTCCAGCCAGTCGGTCTGCCTCCTCATTACCCTCAACTCCCCTATGCCCCGGAACACAGTGAAGAAACCCGATTATCCCGGGACAGAACGTCAAGGTTCTTCCAACACTCCCAATACAGACAAGCTTGGATTGTATTATAGGACCCACAAGTGCTTTTATTGCTGCCTGACTATCGGTATGAATATGAATATGTGCTCTCTTGAAGTCCCGTATATACAAACACCTTAAAATTGATTTGTCATTTTTATACTATACTCTTTATACAATGAACGAAGTAAAATTGGAGCCAGTTTCGTATTTGCGTTGAACGGACACGACGATGCTCTCATTGTTAGCAAGTAGCCTGTCGGAAACGTGTTTGTAGGTGTAAGCTACAACTTGAGTTGTGCACGTGTTGAAGTGTTAACAGCGTTAATTTCTTGCCGTAACTCGGACGGAATACAAAGCAGTGCACACAAGTCTGTTGTCTTTGAAAAAACCTGACAACGTATGTATAAAATAATTAACCTTATTACATTTGTAGCGTGTGCAATGTTGTTGGACTAAAAGAACTTGTTCACATTAAATTATCTTCCGGAAAGGTTTGGTCTGTTAGCTGTCAATACAAAAGGTGGAAAATGGGTTTAAATTCTCAAAATCTGACCATGAGATTTGGCTTAAAATTTTTGTCATTTGACAAGAAACATAATTGAAGCCAATGTAACAAATTAAAGTAAAATAACTACAGAGTTCAAATGTAAATTAGTAAACACTCGTCTGCGGTCAGGTTTATTTATTTATTTATTATTTACTCCCGCACCTTAAATTTGTTTTCTTTAAGCTGTTATAAGTGGAACAGAGCTATATCTCTTAGCTTAATAGGGTAAATGTGGTTTATATTGTTACTATAAAAACCACATGTTTATGTTTGAACAAAGAAACAACAATGGATCGAATAATTAAATCTGCAATTAATTAAATATTCAAAGGATAAATTAAATATGCACAGAATTAACTAATTAAATTTCCGAAGGATTGATTAATTAAATTATCAAAGGATTAATAATTAAATAGGCAAAGAATTAATTGAGTTTTCAGAGGATTGATTAATTAAATATCAAAAAAGATTAATTATATACATTACCAAAAGAAAATACATTATTTTATATTTTTCACCTCTGATATTCATTTTCAAATATACATGTACAAAAGAAGTTTATTATTATCTTTATATTTTTCTTCTTTTCTGCTAGGATTATTATCACTTTGTCAGTATAATGATCTGCCTTCCATACCTTCGTCAATTCTACTCTCGTTGACGCGTTTCGGAGAACCTCCATCTTCAATACTATACTATATCTATACTCTATCTATAGGCGTATAGATATAGTTTTTGAAGATGGAGGTTCTCCGAAACGCGTCAACGAAAGTAGAACTGACGAATCTAGGGAAGGCAGATCATTATACTGAACACAGTTAAAGAAGTTTATATATATATATATATATATATATATATATATATATATATATTATGTATAAGTATATATATACTATATATATACTATATATATATATATATATATATATATATATATATATATATATATATATATATATATATATATATATTGTAAGCAGTTATAGGAAATGAAAAGGTGAAACGTTAATTTTTTTAAAATTATTATGGTTTGAAGCTTTTTTAAGTATGTAAAAACATGTCATAGAAAAAAGACGTTAAAAGCCAGAAAATGAGAAAGTAAAAACGTATTTACAATGTTGTCGTGTTTGGTACAGGCTTAGGCTTATATTTTAGTTTAGTGTAACTGATAAAAGAAGTTGATTATAACATATAGATAATATTTTTCTATAAAAAAAATATATATCTAAAAATAAAACATAAATAAAATAAAATAAATATAAATAAAAATATACATATATGTAAAAAATATATTAAAAAAACTATTTTGGAGTCGCGCGAAAGTTGTCGCCACGCCTGTCCAATTTTGGCAAGGTCTGTTCCCCCTCAAAGTAAGAGAAAACACGCGCTCTTAAAGTGAAATATTCATATTGAAGTAATGTGTAACACTGAGTTTTCGAATGGTTAACATTAAACGAAACAGGGGAAATGTTATGTATTTAGCCTATACTGTATGCATAGGCTATACAGTGTTCTGTAAATAAAAGCTTTAACGAGATAAACGTTTAGACTGTTTAAACTTAACTTTATTTGAAATTTCCTTCATTGAATTTGTAAATATATATTAGCGCCAGATTTTTAAATAATGTTTAAATTTTATTTATTCATTTTGGTTTTATCGACGTGATCTTTGTGAAAGCGAATTTGTGAAATGTGTGTTAATTAAAATAATTATTTGAAAGATACATGAACGTTTAGCCCCACTAAATTTAACAGTAATTTTGCTGTACAGGTAAACATGTCTTTAAAGAGAACTAAATAAAATCTGTCGAGTATTTGAGCGAGTGAAGAGACTGGTGTGGGGCAGGAGACAAGAAAGGGGAGTTAAAGAGACAAGTGTAAATAAAGCTCTGGACAAGGTGTAACTTTCTTTTGTTACCGGACTTTCTTTAGTGAAGCGGACGCCCGTGATGACATTTGAATATGGTTTAGTGTGCATATATATTATAAGAAATCAGTTTTAGAATTCTTACACCAAAGCGAGATAAAAATCTTATGTTATAATAAATATAACTAAGTGTGAATGTTATTTTTTTAAGAAACAATATAAATTATTAAAATAAATTTTTAAATTATTGTGCACTTTAAAGGGAAGGGATCAAATATTAAAGAATATCTTTAAATTACAACCGAAAAAAGGCGGGAAATATACTTCTGAAATGTAGTCTGTAAAGGTAATCATTAAATAAATATAAATATAGGTCACTGCTTACATTGCGGATATTACAGTACAAAACAAACACTGCAAGTTATTAAAACAAGCCACTAATTAAAGTACACAAAAAATTACGAAGACCGGTAATTTGAAGTTGATTAGCAACAGATGCTGCAGCGGCTTAAATTTCTTCTTACATTCACTCGTTCAATCTGCTGCAAGACATACTTGGAGCCGCTTTTACATTTCACTAAATTATCCATACATTTTCATTAAAATCAGATAACCTGGCGAAGCACCTGCTTCGATACCACTTCTCTCTCGTTGTGTGTGATGATAGTGCGGGTCTGTGTATATGCAATTTTTCATTAAACATATATTAATGTATTAGATTTTCTTAAAAATAATGTGAAAAAATTATTTTAGCCTTAAAAAAATAAAGCTGTAATGATCTTTAAAAATCGGTAATAGAGTAATAGTGTATATGGAGGCACAACAAAAGATAAAAGATATATATCGGTAATTGTATAAGATATGAACTACAAAAATTACTTTATTTGCATAAAATAATAACTTTATTTCAAAGGTAACACAATTTCAAACTCTACTGCATTTACAAAACACACAAATACAAATTCATTTGTAATAGGGATTAAATATAGGTAGCCTATTTAAGCCGGATAGAACACGCAAATTGTGAAGATTTTAACAAAGAAAATATGTAAACAAAATTAATAACGTTATCTTTATGGACAGAAACTGCTGGGAGACTGATGGGTTTCCGATACGTAGACAGACTCTATTGCGTTGGCTAATGTGAAACCGTTAGAAAAATTATGTTAAACTCAAGAGATTAAACAAGCGTGAATATTGCGTAAACTTTCTCTTGACTTGAGAGAGAGGGAGAGAGAGAAAGAGACAGACAGAGTGAGAGGCAGAGAGAGAGAGAGAGAGAGAGACAGAGTGAGAGGCAGAGAGAGAGAGAGAAAGGGAGATTGAGGGAGAAAGAGAAAGACAGACAGAGTGAGAGGCAGAGAGAAAGAGACAGACAGAGTGAGAGGCAGAGAGAGATAGAGAGACAGAGTGAGAGGCAGAGAGAGAGAGAGAAAGGGAGATTGAGGGAGAAAGAGAAAGAGACAGACAGAGTGAGAGGCAGAGAGAGAGAGAAATAGAGAGAAAGTAAGGGGGAGAGAGAGACAGACAGACATACAGAGTGAGAGGCAGAGAGAGACAGACAGACAGACAAACAGACAGAGAGAAGTGAGAGAGAGAAAGAGAGAGAGAGACAGACAGAGACAGAGAGACAGACAGGCAGAGAAAAAGAGAAGAGAAAGAGACAGAGAGAGAAACAGAGAGAGAGAGAGAGAGAGAGAGAGAGAGAGAAAGAGAGAGATAGAGAGAGAGAGAGAGAGAGACAGAGACAGAGCTAAAGATAGAGAGGGAGAGAGACAGACAGAGTGAGAGAGAGAGAAACAGAGGAAAGAAGAGAGAGTGGGAGAGGGAGATAGAGAGACAAATAGAGTGTAAAAGAGGCAGAGAGTGTGACAGAGAGAGAGGGGAAAGAGACAGTGAGAGAGAGGAAAAGTGTGACAGAGAAATTGAGAGAGGGAGAGCAAGAGGAAGAGAGAGAAGGAGAGGAAACTGAAAACGGGCCTAAACTCGCTGACGTGAATGAAGCGAATTTCCAACGAAAGTATTTCTTCACCTTTTTTGAAATTTTGATTGCACTGTCATAATCAGCACTAAAATCTGCATACATTTGCATTTTGAAATTTCAAATTTCATTGAAAATTCAAAAATGAACCCATACCCAGGTCAGAGTGGATTTCTTAATTAAACTGATTTTGAAAATTCAAAATGTTTATGTTGTTTTCAGCATTGATCACGGTGGTTTTAAAGATTTGAAATGCCAGCCATTTTGTAATTGTTGAACGAATTCTGACACACACACACACACACACACACACACACACACACACACACACACACACACACACACACACACACACACATATATATATATATATATATATATATATATATATATATATATATATATACGACCCTCGAAAAGTAATCTACAAGTCACGATCAGTGCTCATTTCTAGGCTCGAGTTTGGGTCTTACCATGATGGCCGCTCTAAGAGCCCTTTTCCCCAATGAAAATTCGCTACAAAAAATTGTGGTATATGTAGGGTAAGAAGTAGCATAAACGAGCATACAACATTTTTATTACATATTTAGGTCACTTCTTAAAATTTTGAAACATATTTTTCTAAAGCTATAAAACTAGCTGACTAGCGAGTAGCGTTGAGTTCTTAAATATATACATTTACTTGAATAATTTTACTGTGAAAATTGTATATTTATATGGAACAAGAAACACGCAATCATACAGTAAGGTACGGTTAAAGAAACGTATGTATAAACTAAACGTGATTCTATGTTTACAGTTAACACGTTGTGTTCCTGACAGCGAGGTACATCTACATCGGCAATATGGAAATCAGCTTAAAAGCCGACTACGTGTGTTTTTAGTACTGTTGCAGTACGGGACCAACATTACGTATTCAAATAAGCCATTGTTAAGCTGCATTATTTCTGCCAAACCTGGAAACCTGTAATCAAGTCTGCAGGTAAATATGTTATACAAATCGGAAAACCCTTCTTGTTGAAACCAGTTTTGATTCGCTTTCTTGTAGGCGTATGACAGTTACACAATCTTCCCCACAAACATTCAAGACTAAAAAATATTCATAATACAGTGATTGAAGAGTGAATTTGTCAAAGTGAAAAAATCACACTAAACGAAGATTTTAATATGTAATTTTTTTGCGTTATACGATAAAAAACACTTTAAATTTAATAAATTTAATTTAAGCTATTAAGACTACCGAGCCGCCTCGGTGGCCTAGTTGATAGCGTACTGGGCTTTCACCCCGAGGACCCGGGTTCGATTCCCGGTCAGGGCTTGGCATTTTTATACGGTAAAAAATCATCCAATCGTCTGCATTAGCCCAAGTGTGCACAATAGTCGGACGTTAAAAAAAAAAAAAAAAAAAAAAAAAAAATTTAAGACCACCGCCAGCTCTTAAGGCTTTCAACACCATATACACTGATAAACATAATTTGATACAAATTTTATACAAATTTTAAAAATGTATAACATACAAAATTTACGATTTTTTTAGAATTTGAATAGTCGTAATTTTTTAAAAGGTAGAATTTATTAAAATATGGTAATATGGCAACCATATTTACAAAAACTAACAACATCTAATGAAACCAAACAATTTTTAATAATCTATTATTTTTATATTTTATAAGTGTTATAAAAGTACCAGTGAAATCAGAAAGTTAAATTTCATATCTTTAATGGAACTTGCAAATTAAAAATTCAGATCAATGCAGCTTTTAACGATGTTTGTAATGGTGAAATCACATTTACTAAGAATTGTAGTCATGAATGGTTTGTGATTCTGATTGAAAGCCGTTTTTAAAACAATAGGTCGTACTTTCCCGAGTAACGAAATTGTCCAAGCTATAAGCAAATTCAATTTTTATGGTAAACTTGGCTTGAAATAACCTAATTTACGGGTGAATAACACACACGCCCGAGTTCGAAATTGGATATATTTTTCAACTGCAAGGATTTTGGAAAGGACTGTTACTTCACCCGATTTCGAATCGAGCAACTTTCATGCGACAAAGAACTTAGCAAGGGTCGGTCTCAATTTAGCAACTTTTTTTATCTGCGTAAAACGTATAGAATTGGTTGGACTTGCGAAATTTCCCTACTTCGAAGATGGGTGATGAAGAGTTTGGTTATCATCCGCAGGGGGTGCGGACTAGCAGCACCTATTGAGAGGATTTAGACGTCCCTCGCGGTATCCGAATCTAATACACACTTACACTTACAACACTACACTTACGACTGTAACACTTTACACTCACACTTACATTTAGGGAGGCGATAATAGCCTGAATGTGCTTTTCGCCTTAAAATAACAAAACAGAGTTTGGTTATTCTCTGAGCTCGAAGTGAACAATTTTACTTACTGCGGAATGTTGAAGAAACGGTCTAGTATTTCGCAAGCTCGAATCGAGCAACTTATCTGATTGTCAGAATGGGTAACTCCCAACCCAGTTTGAATTGAACTTGCGCGGTTTTCCAAAAGTGTAATTTTCTTGGTGTTTTCCGCGATAGTTTTAGACAAAGAAGTATTTTTTACAGCAAATAATAAATGTAAAACATTCGAATACGAATTGTTAATAGTATCCTAGGTTTAAGAAGTCGTGAAGTGAATTCTAATGTATTGCTTTGGATCTACAAGGACAAAACGTGTTTCATTTAATCTAGCCATTCTTTACTTAATACCACGACGTGAAATTGCAATAAGTGTGTTACTTTATAAAAACTTGGCGTGGGAAAATACAGTAAAAAACTAATGCCAATAGCGATTCACTCGTTCTATTGCTGAACTGTGGTGTTTCTAGAACAGTTGAGTTCATACATATAGTTTTACTTTTAAGTTCAAAATTCCTTAAAATATAATAAAAACGGTCGGAGGAACGACCGTTGAAAATAAATTTTGAAAGGAGCCAATCAGAAGCGAGCGAAAACGTATGATTTTGAAGAGCCAATCGGAAGAGCACGTCAGGTTTAATGTACATGTGTTGAATAGAGGAGGGGTACGAGGTGGAGATAGAAAATTATAAATAGGACGGGCCATAATATTGGTGACTAGGGGTGGGCGCTTCTGCTATTTTTACAAAACGTCAACAAACTGTTTGTTGAGGAAAAAAGCTGCTTTTTAAAACAGTTGGAAAAAACAGGTTTAGAAAACTGAAACTCAAAGTTGTATTAGCAGCTAAAACATAAAGCACATAAGTTCAGTTTTCTAAGACTACTTTTTCATTCCCATTACCACCATGTCCTTAAATTGTTTTTGGGTATAAAGCATTTAGGAAGTGAAGTAATCATTAAATTACATTATCAAAACGTAATAATTATGTATGGCATTTTATATTTACAAAATGCAATGAATTTCTAATAGAATCATTCTTTTTTTACTTAAAAATTAAATAGTCCTTTGCATATTTACCAAAATGCAAACGATTTAGAATATTTTTAGTTGATTAAAAAATATTGTTGATTGATAATAAATACAAAAAATATGTTTAAATAAAATTAGGCTCTGTATCTACAAAATGTGAGAGGTTGTTACTACAACTCGCAGCAAAATAGAGATAAACGTTGACATTGACCAAACAGTTCTTACTTCACTACAAGCAATAAGCAACGTTCGAATAAAGGGAAAAAGCATAAAGCAGGTAGAAGAAAAGCAGTTAGCAGGAAAGCAGTTAGCAGGCAAACAGCAGGAAAACAGTTTTAGCGCTTGCGGCAACGTTCGAATAGAACAGTCCGTTCCTTGTTTAACAAATCATAAACCAGTCTAAATCAAACTGCTTGTTTCCGTTGCTGATCATTATACTGACCACAGTGATAATAAAACTCAACTACTTGCATATTTAAGTACATTTGAAGTACATTGAATTTGATCGTTTACATTGACATTAATATTTATCGTTTCAAAATCCGTTACAGTATTTGTATTTGCACCGCCACATTCCACTGTCCCATTTGCTCTAAAAGACATGACACTACCAACGATCGAAGATTAGTTCGTTGACAGTTTAGAGCAGGTATAAAAGTGCAATAAAACAAAAACCAGTGTTTTACTACCGGCCAAGCCTGATTGCCACGGTTACTGAATGAAACACGCGAAAGGCCAGTTTCCTTCGTCCTTGCTGAATGCCAGAATAGGCTTTATTCTAACCACGTGAGCATAACAGCTGTTTGCCGAGATATTATAATGTATTTAAACATTAGGCTACATGTCACTGGCAGGAAGTACTTCCTGTCACACAAAGTGTACTGATTTCATTAAACTTGCAATTCATGACACATTAATAAGTGTTTAGAACCTAGCTAAGCAATACTTTTTGTATATTATTTTTATACAACTGGTAATAACCACTAGATTTCTCGCCTTGAAATTAATACTGGTAAAACTTTTACTGGTAAAATACTAATAGAATAAAAGAGGAGTAAGAATTATAATGGGTAATAGCAGAATAGAAAATTTTTATTTTCCGATTGCGGGAAGAAAAAATATAATTTTAAAATACAATTTATTTAAGCAAATACCGTCATATTTAAGCTAACCCAATTTCCGTTGCTTTAAGTTCAGTGAGTGTCCTATAAGAATGTACGAGGGTTGTCCGTAAAGTAAGGTTCCCAAGGGGCTATAGTCGCTGCGAACGTTGTTATATGGAATCCGGTGACCTTGGCTTGCAGCTTGGTTCCTCCACTCCCAATCCCCACTCCGCGAGCGGTCTGCGACGCTCAGTCTTGGCTTGGTAGCCGTTAATAATGGAATTGCCTCTTCTGTCTCCCGCCAGGTGCGAATTACGCTCTGTGACTCGTTTTTTCTGTGCAAAAAACACTGCGCCGGTGGACATTCATATCCAACTGTGTGAAGTCTGCGGAGAGAAATGTATGAGCATACAATAGTATTCAAATGGTGAAGAGAATTCAAAGACGGACTTTCATGACGAACAGCGTTCCGGACGTCCATCTGTTTCGGACGAAATGATTGCGTAAGTGGAAGAAGCAAGGGTGACTGTTTGGGAGCCCTCCGAGATGATCGCTGATGTCAGAAAGTCTTGCATTGGTAAAATTTTGACAGACCATTTAGGGTATAACAAAATTTGTGTGCAAAGTGGGTCCCAAGACAGCTTACAGCAGACCACAAACGGCAACGGATTGATGCGGCCCGCGAATTTCTTCAGGCCTACGAAACCGATGGCCAGAAATTCTTGGACTCCATTGTCACTGGGGACGAGACCTGGGTACACTATACGACACCGGAAACTAAAGAACAATCACGTCAGTGGAAACATCCACAGTCGCAGAAGCCGCGGAAGTTCAAACAAAAACTGTCTGCAGGCAAAGTCATGGCGAGCGTGTTTTGGGACAGAAAGGGTTATTATTTATGAATAATAAAGGGTTATTATTGAGCAAATTCATGGATACCGGCACAACAATAAATGCTGATCGTTACTGTGAGAGTGCCGCCTCGGTGGTCTAGTGGATAGCGTACTAGGCTTTCACCACGAGGACCCGGGTTCGATTCCCGGCGAGGGCTTGGCATTTTCATACGCTATACATCATCCCATCGTCTGCATTAGCCCAAGTGTGCACAATAGTCGGACGTTAAACACCAAAAAAAAAAAAAAAAAAAAAAAAAAAAAAAAGTTACTGTGAGACGTTAAGGAACTTTCGTTAAGGGATATTAATGTAAAAACCCCTTTTTTAGAAAACTGAAAAAACAGATTTTTCACAATTTTCAAAACCTTTTTAATATTCCTAAAGTGGCAAAATGAAAATGCAGATAATATTATAGTTGTATTAAAGTTAAAGTACGTTGCGCAGAATCAAACTTGCGACCTCTTACATTCATGAAGAAACCACATCGAAGGTTATAATTTTTGATTATTATTGATGTGTAAAGTTACCATTTTTGTTATAATTTTTGTTATTATTTTAAGGCAAAAAGCATATCAAGGCTATTATCGCCTCCCTAAATGTAAGTGTGCGTGTAAAGTGTTAAAGTCGTACGTGTAGTGTTGTAAGTGTAAGTGTGTGTTAAACTCGGGTACTGCGAGGGACGTCTAAATTCTCTCAATAGGTGCAGCTAGTCTGCACCCCCTGCTGGTAAGTTACCATTAATAACTAGCGCCATGAACAGCTACGTCTGGTGAGACAAACCATGGAAGCACAAGTATTAGCAAGATTTAAACATAGCTATATAGGCCAAGCTCGTTAAGGCCGGATCTTTAAAGTCAAGCCACGTACAAGTCCCGGCCATGCCGTGCCAGACCCGGTAATCATGGACCAGCCGTGTCCACCTCGGCCTGAGAAGTCCAAGACATCCAAGTCCAGACCATGACCACCGCACAGCCAAAATGCAAGTCTCGGCCATGCCGTGCCAGACCCGGTAATCATGGACCAGCCGTGTCCACCTCGGCCTGAGAAGTCCAAGACATCCAAGTCCAGACCATGACCACCACACAGCCAAAATGCAAGTCTCGGCCATGCCGTGCCAGACCCGGTAATCATGGACCAGCCGTGTCCACCTCGGCCTGAGAAGTCCAAGACATCCAAGTCCAGACCATGACCACCACACAGCCAAAATGCAAGTCTCGGCCATGCCGTGCCAGACCCGGTAATCATGGACCAGCCGTGTCCACCTCGGCCTGAGAAGTCCAAGACATCCAAGTCCAGACCATGACCACCACACAGCCAAAATGCAAGTCTCGGCCATGCCGCCAATCATGGACCAGCCGTGTCGCCTGCAGACCCAGGCCTGAGAAGTCCAAGACATCCAAGTCCAGACCATGACCACCACACAGCCAAAATGCAAGTCTCGGCCATGCCGTGCCAGACCCGGTAATCATGGACCAGCCGTGTCCACCTCGGCCTGAAGTCCAAGACATCCAAGTCCAGACCATGACCACCACACAGCCAAAATGCAAGTCTCGGCCATGCCGTGCCAGACCCGGTAATCATGGACCAGCCGTGTCCACCTCGGCCTGAGAAGTCCAAGACATCCAAGTCCAGACCATGACCACCACACAGCCAAAATGCAAGTCTCGGCCATGCCGTGCCAGACCCGGTAATCATGGACCAGCCGTGTCCACCTCGGCCTGAGAAGTCAAGACATCCAAGTCAGACCATGACCACCACACAGCCAAAATGCAAGTCTCGGCCATGCCGTGCCAGACCCGGTAATCATGGACCAGCCGTGTCCACCTCGGCCTGAGAAGTCCAAGACATCCAAGTCAGACCATGACCACCACACAGCCAAAATGCAAGTCTCGGCCATGCCGTGCCAGACCCGGTAATCATGGACCAGCCGTGTCCACCTCGGCCTGAGAAGTCCAAGACATCCAAGTCCAGACCATGACCACCACACAGCCAAAATGCAAGTGCAATGCCGTGCCAGACCCGGTAATCATGGACCAGCCGTGTCCACCTCGGCCTGAGAAGTCCAAGACATCCAAGTCCAGACCATGACCACCACACAGCCAAAATGCAAGTCTCGGCCATGCCGTGCCAGACCCGGTAATCATGGACCAGCCGTGTCACCTCGGCCTGAAAGTCAAGACATCCAAGTCAGACCATGACCACCACACAGCCAAAATGCAAGTCTCGGCCATGCCGTACCAGACCCGGTAATCATGGACCAGCCGTGTCCACCTCGGCCTGAGAAGTCCAAGACATCCAAGTCCAGACCATGACCACCACACAGCCAAAATGCAAGTCTCGGCCATGCCGTGCCAGACCCGGTAATCATGAACCAGCCGTGTCCACATTGCATTTCAAGAATGTTTTACATTAAAAAATATTTTATTTTAACAATAATATATTACGTACTACTGCACTGTATGATCACACACACACACACACACACACACACACACACACACACACACACACACACACACACACACACACACACACACACACACACACACACACACACACACACACACACACACACACACACACACACACACACACACACACACACACACACACACACACGTACACGCACACAATTACTTAAATATATAATGTTTAATATATTTTAGATATATATATATATATATATATATATATATATATATGTGTGTGTGTGTGTGTGTGTGTGTGTGTGTGTGTGTGTGTTACTAATAAGTCAGCAAGGAATTTTGCTGCATAAAATAACTTAAACGATGCATCCAGTTACGAGACTACAACATGCTGGAAAGACATAAAATAGTAACATAAACTATACGGCTATGGAACTGTAAAATATTGTTAGTTACGATGTATTGGGGTTATGTTTATACGCACCCTTATTATAATAAATTTTGTATTATTATAATTAACTATTTTATATTAACTGTACGTAAGGGTTGGAGAATGTCACAAGTTAGCACTGGACAAAACAAAATCTACGGCTTTATATCGAAGCTAAATCATTTTTACTTTAGTATTTTTACACTTTGATCGTTTTTGACGAATCTAGCATTTATGTGACGACTGCTCATATTTCGCAAACATTTCGGATGCACAATGGAGTATTAGCATGTTTGTTTGGGTACTTATTGGCAATATTTTGATCACATCGATAAATAGAGTTCGATTTAAAAAAACAATTATACACAATGGTTTTGATATTAAAATTTTGAATAATTTAAATGGACCCGCGGTATGCGCAAACTAGATCTACATGCCAAAGGTTAAAATAGGTCAATCTCCAACGATTTATCTGAGGTATGTCCAAATTAAACCACTTTTGTAGACGCACAGAACTGGAAAACGTCTGAATTTAAAAAGTTCTTAATTAAAAACTGAATAGCACGATTCCTATACTTCCTTCACAGTACCGGAACCATATTGGACAAGTAAAACAAAATCTAATAGATCATAGATTAGTTTTTTCCATGTAATCGAACTTTAGGTTTCTTTTATTTAAAATTGTGCCGCCTCGGTGGCCTAGTTGATAGCGTACTGGGCTTTCACCCCGAAGACCCGGTTCGATTCCCGGCCAGGGCTTGGCATTTTCATACGCTATAAATCATCCCATCGTCTGCATTAGGCCAAGTGTGCACAATAGTTGGACGTTAAACACAAAAAAAAAAATATATATATATATATTAATTTGTGTACGAGTTAAAAATTTTCGTATAATTGAAACACATTAACTGATCTTAAACGCATTTCTTTTCCAATTTATTTCTTCAGGAGATAGCAGCTCGTGTGTTTTTCTTTGAAAATTCCGTTTTGAGCAACGTTTAACTAAAATCTTTCAAGTCGATTTATTAATTTCTAAATACTTTCTAACCAAAAAGAAAGCTGAAGTCGAAAATGTTTTTAACTTTTTCAATCATAATTTCAGGACATAATTTCAAGTCAAAAAAACGGATATATCGAACAAAATTTCAAAATCGATTTAATTTTATCTCTGTGTTTTCTACATTGAAAAAAGTAAATACAATGTAGGCCACATTTTTAGTATTTAAACGAATATTGCTCATGTTCAGTGTATTATCAAAGCTTCATTAGAGTGTAACAAACGATTTAGTTTAACAAAGCGTTAACATTTACAAGTGAGGGGGAGAGGGGAGGGGGTTTGTATCGACGCTAATCTATTGTGCAAACGATAACAATAGTTGGTTAACTGCCGACGCTTAAATCCAAACTCGTTTTGTTAATGACTGCAATGCATTATCACGTACATATTTTTATACCAAAATGTACCGTGCTTCTGCATTGTTCTCTAGTTTGCACATATAAAATGTGTATCTCCAAATGTTAGCCGACCTTTGTCATTTCACAAATTTGTTAATGCTGTAATAAATCCCACACTATATGGTAATTTTAATAATTCCAATACTGTATGATAATTTTAATAATTCCAATACTGTATGATAATTTTAATAATTTAAATACTGTATGATAATTTTAATAATGCCAACACTTTATGCTAATTTTAATAATCCCAACACTGTATGATAATTTTAATAATGCCAACACTGTATGCTGATTTTAATAATCCCAACACTGTATGGTTATTTTAATAATCACAACACTGTATGGTAATTTTAATAATCCCAACACTGTATGCTAAATTTAATAATCCCAACACTGTATGCTAAATTTAATAATCCCAACACTGTATGCTAAATTTAATAATCCCAACACTGTATGCTAATTTTAATAATCCCAACAATGTATGGTAAATTTAATAATCCCAACACTGTATGCTAATTTTAATAATCCCAAACACTATATTGTAATTTTAATTTTAATTTCATAAAATTTTGTAAGCTATATTATTAACTTCTATTCTGAGATTCACTTATACATTAGGCCTATATGTTGGTTTTATCAGATATATGTAGAAAGATATTACAACCATTAAATACTGTAAAATCCAGTATTATACACGCCTCCTACCGTTAAAATTTCAAATAATAAGAATTTAATTTGGCATGAACTAAATTAAAAAATTGTATGTGATGTTCTGGAATGTAGGAAGTATAATTTATTATATAAGATTATTTAAAATGATTAGTTTAAATAAATTGTGTACAGACTGTGAACTGTGACCAAGTTAGACAATAGCAACGGATAAGCAAACGACTCTATAGGCAGTCGCCATTAAGTCTTATCAGTGATATCAGTGTCAAGTCTTCGTATAAGATGAACGCATTACTATAAGGGCTTAATGGTAGAGCACGCTCCTGTATTTGTACACAACTATTATTCAGGGATCAAATTGTATTTTGTTTGGCGTAAGTCAACACATGACTCATCGGGTGGCTTACTGAGCAGAGGGTTGTTTAAATGTATCCAACATGGCTTCCGAACCCGTTACTGGCAGATCGTCAGTCACATATTGCACTGTTAACATTCCTTATAGTAGAGTATGATTGCATAAAAGTTTCGTTAATAAAAACAAGCCTAAAGTTATTCATTAAAATTGAAAATTTATTTCACAAATTCATTTGTACAGTGACTTTCAAATTTATGCCGATCTCGATTTGTAGATCAACTCTTGGTTTGTCGGTGTGTGTGTGTGTGTGTGTGTGTGTGTGTGTGTGTGTGTGTGTGCGCGCGCGTGTGTGTAGGCGCGCGCGTATGTATGTATGTGTGTGGGGCATGCGCGCGTGTATATGTGTTTGTGTGCGTGTGTGTGCATGTGTGTGTGTGTGTGTGTGTGTGTGTGTGTGCGCGCGCGCGTGTGTGTGTTTCAATACCCTCACGTTTGAAATTTTGGTACGATTCGTACAAATTTGGAAATAGCTTGGGCAAGTTTGTTATATGCAAATTTTAAATCTGATTAAAATGATGAAATCACTGTTTCAAAAAGCGTAAAACACAGAAAAATACTTGGAAATTCGCTTCTATCACATCAACTGCTGCCAAAATTACTTCTATAATCCCGTCATTTTAGTAGTACGGATTAAAATTGCAAACTGAATGTATTTAATATTTTTGTGTAGATTTCAAAAATGTAAAGGATAATATGCATATAAGGAAATAATTTTAAAATATTTTTCTTTTAATTATTAAAAAACTTACATTTTATCTTTTTTTGGCGTAAATTTAGGTACACAACCCCTGTGTTATTTTACATATCAATGAAGCTTGACCCGTACATAAGAGGCCAAATTTAGGAAGCATATTGGCCTATTGAAAATTTGAGGAAAAGCAATTTAATTTCACCAATCTAAATTTTGATAAAATATAGTAGAGTTGGTAATTTTTCATTGAAGTATTTGTGAAATAACAAAACCAGCAAATAAACGTTGGAGGTGGAACGTTTATTTGTGTCAAATAAACAAACAAACAAACAATGCTGATCCACGGTCCGCTCCCGTAAACAAATATGGACGGGATAATGTGCTGCAGTTACTGACAAAACGAGTTTGGATTTAAGCGCCGGCAGTTAACGCACTGTTGTTATTGTTTGCACAAAAAATTGCACTTTTTGAACATCTGATTTCACAAGAGCAATCCGTGGTCAATGAAATGAAATATTTTAAAGTTTTGCAGCAATTTTGAAAGGTTTGACTGTTTGCTGAGCAACAAACGCCAAGATGTTACGAAAATCAACTTTTCTGCCAAGTTTAAGTAAAATCGAACCAAAATTACAAATCCCAAAGTGCTAAAAAACACATACAAGTAGAATTTGTACATAAATATAATGTTTATGATTCTTCAGAATGTATTCAAGTGGTTAGGATGTCATGATGCCGAGTTCTTACCATAGGGGTTTATTACTAAAAGTTATTTTCCAGTGGGAAATCAGGCATTATAACAACGCAACGTAAAATAATAATATAAGTTAATTCACGAACACTAATGAAAAGAAGCAATACGTTTTACAAAAGATTCCTTGCAACGTACTGTATTATGTTTCAAGGTTAGACATCCTCAGCTATTGAACTGAATATTGCAATGAGATCCAGTAAGGACATTAGTTTGTAAATAACTTAACGTTGGAACAGAAAACATTTTATTGTAAACTAATTACTTCCATTTAGTAACGCGATTATAACGACGCAAACAAATACTTCGCTGATTTTTTAACTATTTACATTATTTCTATGGTTATTATTTCGTTGTAACGAAGATTTTTGCCGTTCGCGTTACGGTTAATGCCGGATAGCCGTCTGCATTCAAGGCTTCGTCGAGGGTTCAACTTCATGGAAAGGCTTTTGGCTCAGTTATAATTAGCTCATTGAGAAAATCTTTCATGATTTTGCTTACCCACGAAAAGTCATCATCGCCAAAAGTGAATTACGTTTTAAAATTTAAAATGGCTGCGCCATTTATGGAAGCAATGATTCGGGTGCTCAATATTCTCGAGCGTAAGGAAGTTTTAGGTGTTCAGTATTCTCGATCGTTAGGAAGTTTTAGGTGTTCAATATTCTCGAGCGTAAGGAAGTTTTAGTTGTTCAATATTCTCGATCGTAAGGAAGTTTTAGGTCCTCAATATTCTCGAGCGTAATGAAGTTTTAGGTGTTCAATATTCTCGATCGTAAGGACGTTTTAGGTGCTCAATATTCTCGAACGTAAGGAAGTTTTAGGTGTTCAATATCCTCGAGCGTAAGGATGTTTTAGGTGTTCAATATTCTCGATCGTAAGGATGTTTTAGGATTTAAGATGTTCATTATTTTCGAGCTCTCGGAATCCCAAATACTCTAAGGATTCGAAACGCCCAATTGTTAAGATTCTTGAATGCTGCTAATTCTTACCTCGCCATACGTTATCTGCTTCCTGGCCGTGTTGTGTTCCTGGCCGTGTTGTGTTCCTGGCCGTGTTGTGTTCCTGGTCGTGTTGTGTTCCTGGCCGTGTTGTGTTCCTGGCCGCGTTGTGTTCCTGGCCGCGTTGTGTTCCTGGCCGTGTTGTGTTCCTGGCCGTGTTGTGTTCCTGGCCGTGTTGTGTTCCTGGCCGTGTTGTGTTCCTGGCCGCGTTGTGTTCCTGGCCGCGTTGTGTTCCTGGCCGCGTTGTGTTCCTGGCCGCGTTGTGTTCCTGGCCGTGTTGTGTTCCTGGCCGTGTTGTGTTCCTGGCCGTGTTGTGTTCCTGGCCGTGTTGTGTTCCTGGTTGTGTTGTGTTTCCTGGCCGTGTTGTGTTCCTGGCCGCGTTGTGTTCCTGGCCGCGTTGTGTTCCTGGCCGCGTTGTGTTCCTGGCCGTGTTGTGTTCCTGGCCGTGTTGTGTTCCTGGCCGTGTTGTGTTCCTGGCTATACTTTGTGCGATGGTTTGCCGCAGACTGACCAATGTTCTCGTTTTTTTGTATTTTAAGGTGAAAAGCACATTAAGGCTATTATCGCCTCCCTAAATGCAAGTGTGAGTGTAAAGTGTTAAAGTCGTAAGTGTAAGTTTAAGTGTGTGTTAGACTCGGGTACCGCGAGGGACGTCTAAACCCTCTCAATAGGTGCAGCTAGTCTGCACCCCCCTGCGGGGCCAATGTTCTCGAGCGTGGTCGATTACTACTATTATCGGAGTCGGAGAAAGACTGACCCAATTTAATGTTATCGAGCGTGATCCACGTTCGACTGACTAATATTCTCGAATGTGGCAAAAGAGTTGACCCCTTCGCAGACATAGCTTCCTGCTTATATACTGTTGAGCACCGCGCATGAGCAGAAACCTGTTCTTAGTCAGTCGGGATCGGGCCCCAGAGCTCGGGGTGAGTCGTTCTTCCTAGTATCACTAAAGGGAGCCATTGCATATTGAACTTTGTGCTGGTTACTGCCTATCCCCAAGCTACAATCGCCAACTGAACTTTGTACGGTTTACTGCCTGATCTCAGGCTACGTAGGACTAGCTATAATGGTTTAACAACAAAACTAAGTGCGATTGAATACTTTTTAATCAGACAGTGTTGGGTTTTGGCACAGCTAAACTCTTTCGACAGTTAAACACAGTATACTGATTTTATTGCGTATTATACACTCGCCCTAAAGTGTCAAGTGCTTTATTTATAAGGGATGAAGGGTGAGGACACGACCCTTATTTAATTGTGTCTGTAGCTGAATGGCAAATACAATAATTCTTTCAGGCTCACAATAATTAATTTTAATGCAATGAAATGTTTTTTATTTCATATTAAACACTTTTCGAACGACCTGGATTAGCTTAAGAATATATTTTATTATAAACAAATGTATTTTCTAATAAAATTATTTGTAAAAACTAAGCAAATAAATTAAATTAATGGAAACAATATTTATTGACATATTTATCGACCAACATATTTGGCACACGTGACAGGAGAAATATGGTGTGCCAAAGCGCATATTCATTTCTATACTTACCCAACACGTGACGTCACTCACAGAATAAAAGTGTATAAGAGCGCTGCTGTTTCTTGTTGACAACAATGCCTGTCATTGATTAACTGATTGAAATTATTTAAAGTATTGTTAAAGTACTTCGTTGTATTTTCAACAAAAATAGTTACTATTTAGTATACTAGTATAGTAGATTGAGTATACTAATGCAGTTTATGTGATCTCTACTTTTTCAGTGATTGGGTAATAACCTTCCACTTCCCGGAAGTGACTGACAAGCTCTCTTTCTATTATTTAGGAATTTGTAAAATTTTAAAGTTTTGCTGAAAAATGTTTTTAAAAGTTTTAAGTGAATTTTCTTAATATTCAACTAGAAGTCGCTGAGAAGCGTTCCGTAGCTGGGTAACATTTACGTTGTTCATTTCACATCGCTAAACAGTGAATAAACGCAATTAAAATACTTACAAGAAATTAAAAATAAGATTGTATATGCTCCGTGAGTGACGTCATGTGCAAAAGTTGACAGATTTTGAACTACAGTCTGACACACCATTACTCTCCCACCAAGGTGGAAACGAAACGTAAAAACAGCTGATCATTTACTGTGTAAGTAATAAAATCAGCTGACTATTTAAGTGCAATTTTAATTAAACAGAAATGTATTTTATTAGTTAATTTGTGAATTTAAAAAAAATGATGAAACATTTTCTAAAATACCTAAATTGATGACAGCATTTATTTATTAGGCTGTCATTTTTTGTCTTTAGGGTTTCGCCCCTTTGGCTTTCAAAGTGCCCACGCTAATCTTACAGAGAAAATTTTATTTGTTCAGGTGATTACTGAAACATATGTTCATTAACCGAGAGAGTATTTGGCACGTACAACAATGTTTTATTCCCGACTGTTTATATTTATATTTCTCTTGTATTAGAAAATAAATAAATTTTAAAGTTCTCAAACCATTTTAAATGAAACCTTTAGAATAAATAACTGGCTCACTTGGAAGATTTCCAATTACAAAAAATCTGTTCAGTTTTTATTAATAGTCTACAAAATAAAAACAAAATTATAAAAGTCTGTTTTGCATTTTAAATAACCTATTTAAAAGTGAATGCAAATACAACAAAAAGTGGTTTTAATAGTTACTGTGTACATAAGATGAAGATAAATTCTAGCAGTTGCAGCTTATACTTTAAAACTGCATCGTAATAAAAGGAATCGAACCCACAGTCATAGCGGAGAACTGTCATATTGGAATCACTGTCAACTCAGGACAAATTGTGTCGAATTACTTCATAATTCGTCCACTGCCACACTGCCACACTGCCACAGGTGTGACTGTTAATGAGACTTGGGACGGGATTGATTCTCTCGGAGGAAGTGCGCCAGGTGGCCGAGCAGGTGCTGAGACAGCTGGCCCCTGGACCGGTACCTTGCACGGATTGCCTGACCCCCGATGTTTATTGTTGACAACGTACTTGACTTATTGTTTATGGCACCATCAAATTAGGAATACCGAAAAATGCCTTACGTACTTATTAAATTTTGCTTTCCAAGTTTCAGTAGAATATTGATGTAGTGGCACGCAGCTGTCTGGCTGACGTGATAAAAGCAAATTTCCAAAGTTTATAAACGTTTAAATGGTATGATAAACAATTATAAGACTCAGTAGATTTTATAAATAAACGGCTGCAGCTCTTAGCTGCCTTAATGGAGTGTGAAACGAATTTCCAAAGATAAACTTTGATTAACATTGCAAAACAAATATCTCGATCCTCAAAAACAAAACTTAAAACCAAATTTGATTGTGGGTCACTGTTTAGAATCGTTCGTTGTTCAGTAAAACCAGTAAATACGTTTTAAAATTGTGGACATTCAGTATTTAAATAAAAGCATAAAACATGTTCTAGATTGGATCAGGTTCGGTGAAGGCCTAAAATTAGGTTAACTTGTTTACTTGTTGTCATATTTCAATAATATTTTATTTGGTATTAAAATTAAAAGGTAAAGTAAAATATTGGGTAGAATTCGAGCAATAAAGGAAGATTTGCACATCAAAGTCATCTAAATGAGCTTTTATTTAATTTAATTAATATACTTTTAGTAATTATAGTGGCCATTTGTATAATGTTACACTCATAAATTATTCACAAGCAATACAATCGTTGCATGTACACTTCACTTCCCCGATTTGTACATTACTTAAGAGCGGCTGTAAAGTCAGGGTGTCCAACATAACCTCAAATAACAGAGTTTCCTTCCTAAACCAAACACTGCTGAGGGAAAACATAACAACGGCGAATACAATAGTGTGCAGTAACCCTCTATCAAACAAACAAGTTACTCTAAATATACAAAGAAGCCTATTTAATCCTCCAACAACTTGTTTGTTTCCATTTTAATTGAGCTGGATTAAAAGCGCAAAAATCTGACAAGAAATGGTAAACTGACCGAGCCACACACCGCTATTCTACTGCTCATCCTGGAGCACATGAAAAAACAAAAGACGTTCAGTTTTATTAGCCTAATGATCTTAAACTAAGGTATTGTAATTTAAAAACTTTAAATCACCAGCTTAAGACAATATCCATACAGGGTTACCAAATCATGTTCCGAATACAGGTTATGTTTTTTTTTTCATATAAATTTCATCTTAATTAACATAAAACACTACACATTTTTATTTTGATATATTTGAGTGGATATATACGAACCACTTGATATATTTGAGTGGATATATACGAACCAATTGATATACTTGAGTGGATATATACGAACCACTTGATATATTTGAGTGGATATATACGAACCACTTGATATATTTGAGTGAATATATATAAACCAATTGATATACTTGAGTGGATATAAACGAACCACTTGATATATTTCAGTGGAGATATACGAACCACTTGATATATTTGAGTGGAGATATACGAACCACGATTTATTTGAGCGGAGATATACGAACCACTTGAATGGATATATATATTGAATGGATATATATATTGAATGGATATATACCTATATATTTGAATGGATATATAAGAACCACTTGATATATTTGAATGAATATATACGAACCACTTGATATACTTGAGTGGATATATATGAACCACTTGATATTTTCTCCGGATATTTTACGATTATGAGTTCAGATTCTCTTAACAGTTATTGTGGGAAAGTTTTGAATGGTTCATTGGTATTTGGTTTCACGATTATGTAAGCCTGTTTAAGTACTACTGCTTTAAAAAAATACCGAACAAATCTACTGTGTTTTGAAATTTTTTGTTTACCTTTCATATAATACAGAATGCGTTTCTTAGAAAATCGTTAGAATAAAATTTTGGCAGTGATGTTCAGTATTTGAAAATTGACGTATTTATTGAAAATTTACAGTATTGAAAATTTGAGTATTTAAAAATTACGAAAATACATAATTATAACAAATAACCTACCACTACATTGTTGTAATGTTTAACTTATGTAGATCGTTTTATCAATAACTCATAATTAAGTGTTAAAAGAAAATATTTTTTTTTAAATTCACATGTCGTGTTTTATGGATACATGTTGCAAAGATAACGCTACACAAAAGTAAGAGACAAAAAAAGGACAATCTAACTAATTTCACAATATCTATTAATCAGATTTGGTTCAAATTTTTAATTGTTTATGAAGAATCATAACTTGATTTTTTTTTAAGGCGAAAAGCACATTGAGGCTATTATCGCCTCCCTAAATGTAAGTGTGAGTGTAAAGTGTTAAAGTCGTAAGTATAGTGTTGTAAGTGTGTGTGTTAGACTTGGGTACCGCGAGGGACGTCTAAATCCTCTCAATAGGTGTAGATAGTCTGCACACCCTTCGGGGAATATTTAACTACGGGGAATCATAACTTGACTCCGTGCAACTTTACTAAACTTGAAATAAAATAAATCTACGACACGAGAATTTCTTTTTAAGTAGTACAAAGCAAATGATACAAAAATTTTACATAAGCTTTCTTCCGTTCAATTATTTCTCCAAGAAACTCATGACAAAAAAAATGGAAATCTGGCTAATTTTATACATCCGATTTCGTTAAAATGAGATCATTTGCGAAATTTCATAAATGCAATCAGCTTTACCAAGTTTGAATTAAACAAAAAATATTCTTTAAAATTAAACCGATTTCAACATTAACTCCGACGGCGGTTAGTGTTATTTAAATTTTTCAAAGACTGTTACTTATTTTAAATTCTCTGTACTGATATTAGTTATTACCAAAATTTAATCAAAATCCGATGAAACGTTATTTATAAATCAACCTAATTTTTCATTTCTTTTCTATAACTTCCCCCAAATCACACTTTTACGAATTATAGCGGTCTACTCGTTTTACTTGTATTGCCTACTTAGTAGCTAAATTTTAATAAAATTTGTGCAAATTCGTGTGAACCAATTTTGAAAAACTATAGGACTGTATAATTTTTCAATTTCTTGGTAATTCCCGAATCGCGCTCTTTAAAGATATAGTCATTAGAATTTCTTGAAATTCCACAGCTTAACTGTAAACCATGGAAACATGGTTTAGGTCTTACCACGATGGCAGCTCTAATAGCTCATTTTCAAATGAAACTGAAAACATTATTTTTTAGGTTAAATTTGTAAAATGTTAGTGATCGTATACAAATTTGTTATTTAGAAGAAGACGCTTTGAATTTGGAAAATTGTAACATAATTCAGATTTTACTACAAAATTTATTCAGATTTTACTACAAAAACACAACGCACAGGAAATCAAAGCCTCATTAAGAAAGTGTTTAGCCAATGCAACGGTATCTCGAGGTATTCAAATATACCGGAAGTTGTACGAGAATGTGAGAATATAGCCTACTGTAGGCCTACATGCGGTGTATTCCGTAATAAGAAATTTGGTTATTCATGAAAACCTGGCATTACTGACACGGAACCAATCTAGCTGGGGGGGGGGGAATTAACCCTTTTTAAAGAGAGTGAGAGGCGTAGAAAATATATTTTATTTACTTTTAGATTAAAGTTGTATTCAAAAAGTTATACTTTACATATTTAAGGAATTCTCAAAAAATAAACCAAACCAAAATGTCGTTGCAGTATTGCGTTCGCAATCTTATTCAGTTTTTGTTGAAAACATTGGTGCAAAAATTGTGCAAGCAAAATTCGCTTATTTGTTACAAAACTAATTGCTCTTGACAAAATGTGTCTACCCATCAACTGGGAACAGCTCTGTGCATCGGTGACTTTGAGATGAAACCGAAATATACTTATCGAAGTTCATAAAATAATTTGAATAATATAGGCTTATTTAACTAACTGTTGGACTGATATGAAATAAAATAGACTCTAACAATTTTTATTAAATTTCGTTTTTTTAAGCCCTCAATGGAGCACATTTAGTCAATTTTGGTTCTTTTGGGTTTTCAACTTTGGTTCTTTTAGGTTTTTGAGATTCTCCCAATACTTTTTCAGTCTTATAGATCTCTGTAGTCTAACTTCCTCCGAGTAAAAGGCTTTTTGTTCCTTCTTTAAATTTTAATCTAGTGTTTTTATCCCTAAAGATTGGTCTTTCCCTTCCTTCTTTCAGACGTTCCTCCGTTATCCCTAATTCTTTCAGGTCCTGTTCCACTTCCTTAAGCCACTCATTCTTTACTTTCATCTTGAGTTGGTAATTTAGGAGATTCTTCGTCAGTCTTTCTGGTAGCCTTATTAGGTGTCCATAAAAAGCCAGTCTCCTCTTTCTAATATTATCTAACAGATGTTCATTATAATGATAGATGGCTGAACTTGGCAGCAGTCTGTATGTTCCTTCTACCACGTGTTTTTTGTTGATAATGGTTCTCAATATCAATGTTCTCCTTTCCACTTTTTGAAGCTCCTCTGTTCTGTTTCGGCTTTTTAGATTAAATAAAGTTTCCGCGGCATAAGTCACTTCCGGTCTTGTGACCGGAATTTTGTTTATTATACACTGATAAGAAATTGTATATATCTTCATTCATTCATTCATTCATTCATTCATTCATTCATTCATTCATTCATTCATTCATTCATTCATTCATTCATTCATTCATTCATTCATTCATTCATTCATTCATTCATTCATTCATTCATTCATTCATTCATTCATTCATTCATTCATTCATTCATTCATTCATTCATTCATTCATTCATTCATTCATTCATTCATTCATTCATTCATTCATTCATTCATTCATTCATTCATTCATTCATTCATTCATTCATTCATTCATTCATTCATTCATTCATTCATTCATTCATTCATTCATTCATTCATTCATTCATTCATTCATTCATTCATTCATTCATTCATTCATTCATTCATTCATTCATTCATTCATTCATTCATTCATTCATTCATTCATTCATTCATTCATTCATTCATTCATTCATTCATTCATTCATTCATTCATTCATTCATTCATTCATTCATTCATTCATTCATTCATTCATTCATTCATTCATTCATTCATTCATTCATTCATTCATTCATTCATTCATTCATTCATTCATTCATTCGTTGATAGCGTACTAGGCTTTCACCCAGAGGACCCGGGTTCAATTCCCGGCCAGGGCTTGGCATTTTCATACGCTATAAATCATCCCATCGTCTGCATTAGCCCAAGTATGCATAATAGTGGGACATTAAACACATAAAAAAAACATTCATTTATTTACATATGGATCCTATCATTTTTGCTTAGACTCCTCGGTTGACCCTGGAAGATTTTTGGCGATAATTTGGGGTGAAACTTTACTGGGATATTCATTTGTAACAGTTTTATACTTCTAATGTCACATATTATGTTTGTCTGTTCAACTTGCTGTTTTGTTTTCAAGATATTTTTCGACTTATTATTTACCGTCCACTATTAATTAGGATAATTTGTAAATTATAAATTCAGTTTATAACTTAGGATAATCTGTTCACGTGTTCGTGTTATAATCTTTTGGGATGTCAAAATTATACGGTAAGGATTTATTTGACGGTGCACGGTTCAGGATAACGGATTAACGCAGACAGAAATAAAAACACAATTTAAAATTAAAAATAAATTCGTCGACTGTTGATGGTTTGCAGTGCAATAAACGTAAATCTACCAGGTGATTAAATAAAAATGTTGTTAGTTTTCCTTCCACAATGATTAATGAAAACGTGAAGTGTAGCAAACCAGACATTAGTTTTACTGCTCCATAAATACTGTTTTGCGTTTTATATACTTACGTGCTGTCTGGTTGCTGGCGTTTACTTGTCTGTGCTCTATACAAAACGTGATAAGTTATTTTAAAATTCATTTTTTTGTATCCAAATCAAGATTAAAATATTTCATGGCTTTTAATTACCGTATCTTTTTGGTTTCTCATGTGGCTTCTTAGTTGTGATACGGTAATGTTTCACCTAACCTAACCTAACCTAATAAACTAACCTAACCTAATAACCTAACCTAACCTAACCTAACCATCTTCAGAAATATCCAATCACTAGGAAGAGCTGATCAAACAATAACACATACAAAAATCACATGACACAGTATTATCACATAATTACACAAAACTAACGTACAACTCCCATGACTAACGTATAGGACCGCACTTTAACACAGATGACCACAGCATGTCAACATTAAACAGACTTGATCTGTCAATTGTTATTTAACTTGCTTGTTCTTATTCGGATGATTAATAGTTGTGCCGTATAGGTAATGCCAACTGAACGAAAATTTGTCAGTTAAAATATCATCTGGTTTGCCTTATGTTCACAAATATCTTTTTAGAATTGTAGGCATTCTACAATTGTTGTGGTCTGCTGAAAAAATAGACCCCGCAGGGGGGTGCAGACTAACTGCACCTATTGAGAGAGTTTAGACGTCCCTCGCGGTACCCGAGTCTAACACACACTTACACTTACAACACCACACTTACGACTTTAACACTTTACACTCACACTTACATTTAGGGAGGCGATAATAGCCTCAATGTGCTTTTCGCCTTAAAAAAAAAAAAATAGAAGTTCAAGCGGGGCTGGCGAGGCACTTTTCCGGTTTGAAATGGTGAAATAAATTCGCTTATTTAAAGTTTACCATATTCCTCCTGTTTCCTCCCGAGCAAGTTGGGAAATCTTGTGCAGTTGTTCCGGGTGTTGGCAGGCTGCGTGCAGTTGTTCTGTAAATATGTAATACTTACTACAACCACAACATTTGATTTTACAAACTCCCGATGTTTTGTCAAAAAGAGTTTCCATTTAGAATTGAAGTGTTTTATATAAATGTTTTTGGTGCGAATGGAAACTGCGAATTGTGTTTTTAGGACAGCGGGTACTACCTGATATATTCTGTGGGAATGAATGAATTACCACAGGTACTGCCATTTATTTTGCTCTTCTACACACTGGATGTAACTACATGCTTTATGGTATTTAATTTTTCACTATATCCTTCCTTACTATGCGACTGTAAGAAGCATGTGCACGAGTAAACACGGTGGCCTTTATATATATATAACCGGAGGTATTATATGCAAGCGAGACGCAGCACTCCACACAAAAGCTACCATGGAGGGTATTTTGAAGGAAGAACGCAAAAATCTTGAGGAAGATCCTTGGTCCGAGATTAACAGAAGATGGATACAAGTTGCACTCCCGGAAGACCACAGAGAAGATATCGAACCTGGCAGCAGATATCAGAAGAAGGAGGCTTCGGTTCTATGGACACATCAGTAGACTCCCAACAACGAGACTTGCCAACAGAATCCTTAAGTATATACAAGTTGTCAAATAAACAACGTTGTGGATCGCACAAGTCAGAATAGACCTACAAGACGCAGGAATAGACTTAACAGATGTTGAAGACAGGCGCGCATACAGGAGAAAGATGCTCGGTTGGAAGGTCCCAGAGAATGAAATCCCAAAGAGAGCAGGGGTAAAATGGACGGAGGAGCGGAAGAGGATCCATGGGGACAGGATGAGGGAGGTGTGGAGGATTAGAAGGAACAAGACATAAGTCGGAGTGCTTTGCGTGATCTAACAGGGTCTATACGCAAATAATAATAATAATAATAATAATATATATATATATATTTTTTTTTTAACGTCCGGCTATTGTGCACACTTGGGCTAATGCAGACGATGGGATGATCATAGCGTATGAAAATGCCAAGCCCTGGCCGGGAATCGAACCCGGGTCTTCGGGGTGAAAGTCCAGTACGCTATCAACTAGGCCACCGGGGCGGCTTCTAGTTAGATGACATATAACACATACGTCAACCAGTAGTCCGAAAAAGGGCGAACCAGTGGCTACACTGTCCTCGTGTGTAACATTTTTTTTTCGAATTTGAAGTAATTTTGTTACAACACTGCCTGCTTTCGTGAAATTTTCTCGGGTGATCTTTAATGTTTTTAATATTGGAACTTTTCAGTATAAGTTAACAATGTGAAAGATAAATTTTAAATTTTGAATGACTTTTAATATGTATAATTTTATTTATGATGACTGATGTATTTTGTTTTCTATTTTGGCATTATGTTTGATTAATTGTGTTAGCTTGTTGGCTATTATATAACAGGTTGCAGTCATGTAATTAATTAGTGGTATTATCGGTAAAGGAATACATTATTCTTATATTTTTTTGTAGACCCGAGAACTGTGGGGCTTTTAGATTAATTGCTTCGTCCGGCTTCGTTCAATAAGCTTTTACATTTTACGGTCTGGTTTAACTTCCAGCGGTGCTTGCCGCTCGGGTCAGCTGTTATCGGTAAATAACTTTAATGTTTTCGTCTATATTACAATTACAGTTTTTACCCTTATCGGCTTTAGTTATCATGGCTCCATTATCTTCAAATTCATGCTTAATTTTAGTGGATGTTTTAATTTTACTGTGGTAGTTAGTCTGTTTATGGTTTATGTTTTGTGTCACGTATATTAATGGTTGCCTGTTTAAATTGCTCTTTGTGTTCAAGATATTATTCGATTTACCATTTATCGTCATATTATGTCATTTTGTAAAATAGAGTTATTTATTGTTTTAATTACAGCTTCTTAGTGAACTAAGTCGTGTTATTTCATTTTTACTGAATCGAGGGACGTTATATTTTTGGCCTTTATTTAATCATCCATTCCGCTATTATCAAAGTATAGTAAAGACCTTGACAGTCCGTGATCATCCATGGCAAGGCGAACACCAATTCCGTTGTATCTGTGGTATTGTATGACAATACCGTACAGTGTAATGAAGGTTTTAATGTTCCACGATCTCTTCATAGTGATTAGATATTCCTGAGGATGGAGTTACGGGTCCGAAACAGGTTGTTTCATAATTAAGAAGTCACGTGACGTACCAAGTAAAGTATATAATAAACTAAAAGATAACTAAATGATATATAATAAAGATCTTTATTGTAGAAGATTATGCACTAAAACGTTTCCCACAACCTTTTGCCATTAGAAATTATACTTTAAAATTAAACCTGACAGCAAGTCTATATTACATGAGGACTTCCATAAACTGTCAACGCCTAGTCAGACTGAAGGTTATTCAAGAAATATTGAAGATTGGTGGTTGGTAGGCCATTATTGCTCACTGTTCAACAGCAATAGGCCTAATGGAAACGAAAATATCCGTGGGCAAATAAATGACTTGTTAAATATAACCCAAAACAAAATCCTAGATCCAAAAATTTAATATAAAATATCCTACTATAATTTTGTTATTTTTTCATATTTTTATCGAAAGTATCAAATTTTCAGAAATAATTTGCTGTGTTCCAGTCTTCTCTTTATTTGTTTCACCCAACTTTGGGGTACATCAATCACTTTTTAATGTTCTGTGCCTTCCTCGTAGCCCAGTATTGCTTCATTCGTTGTGATCTTGCTTTTCTTTCTTCGTCAGAGATTTGGATCGTTCGCTTGGATTTGACTTTGCCTTGGAACCGTTGCTTCTTGTCCTTGGTTATTGTTTTGGCTGTTCTGTCCATGAGCATAGTGTCAGTGATCTGCAGTTCTGTTATGTCTTTCTCTGTTTCTCTAAACCAAAGTGGTTTGGCTCTTTTATTGCGAAAGTAGTAAAATATTTTTTTGGTTAGTACCCATAAAAATCATTTCTCCTTTTTCTTATTGTGCCTGATAGTGTTTCAGTTTTTTGGTAAAGAGTTTCATTACTGATGTCGAGTAATTGGTTGTTACGGAATTTGGGCCCTGGGTTGTGAGAGATAATGTTCCAGCCGCATATAAGGCTTCTGGTTTAATTACCGTATGATAATGCCTTGTCTTTGTATGCCAGGAGAGGGACTTCTTGTTGTACGTGTCTTTGGTAAGTTGTAAGGCTAATTCAACTTTATTTCTCCTAGATTCCATAGCTTTTTTTCTGTAGGGCGTTCCAGCTGATCCATTCCCCAAGATATTTGAATTCTTTGACTATCTCAATGTATTGTTTTCCCGCTTGAAGCTTTTTTGGTGGTTTTTGTATGTTTGTCAATATTATAGTATTTTCAAATGAAACTTTGAGACCCATTTTTAACGCTTGCTTCTAGAGTTCAAGCGTCTATTCCTTAGCTTCTGCCAATGTCTCAGTTAGTAAGGCCATGTCATCAGCAAAAGCCAAACAATTTACCTTAATGCCTTTGTTCTTAGTTCCCAGTTTGATTCCACTATGCGTATTCAAGTTCCACTCTCTAACTACTTTTTCTAGAGCACAATTAAATAAAAATGGAGAGAGTCCATCTCCTTGTCGGACACCTGTTTTAATCTCAAAAGGGGTGGAGAGTTCTCCCATGAATTGAACTTTGGGAGAATTTATTAGTTAATGTTTCCCTGATAAGATTTGTGGTTTTGTTATCAAGGTCTAGTTCCTTCAGAACCGAGAATAAGGATTCCCTATCTGTAGAGTCGTATGATTTTTCCAGTAGCCTATGTGTTCCAATAATATATAAATATCTTTTTTATGCCTGCTTAGTGATTTACTTATTATTTCCTTCTGTTACGCGTTTCGGTATCAGAATTTATACCTTCAATCGGTGTCGTTAAATCATTACACGGATATTAAAGAATTTTTTTTTATCTGACTGTAACGGGATCATCAAGAATGTAAACATACTTTTCTCCTAAATAACCATTCACGTCTGTTTACGCGACAGGTTTTTATAATAAATTGGATAAGCAGCTTCGTTTTAATTAATTTAATTTGGTTTTGTAAAAAATAAATGTACTCTTTATTTTATTTCATGTTTGACTGGATTATGTTGCTAACAAAAGTACTGATACACTTTAAAGGCAAACTAACGAAGTTGGCAAAACTTATGTCCAACTTAAAATACTTATCATTAACTGGCAATAGCCATACAAACTTTTATCTTAAGGTATGCAAGAGAAACCTTAGAACGAAATATGTCCATCAATACTGTATGAGTAGTGACAGATCCAATCCACTAACAAGCTCTCCACCGCCCTAAAACAATTTGACATTCTCCCATGTCGAGTTTCGCTTATTTATAACCAACATTAAAAACCCGACCACTTAAATCTGATATATTACTTTCGCTAGGGGTTGAACTCTGATATGTAGCACAGCATTCATTTAACGAATACAACTTATGTAAGATGTTCAATAACGGAAGACGTTGTTCTTGGATTTTGTTAACTGGGCTCATTGTTGTGTTTATGAATACTGGCATTGTATAATATACGAAAACAGAGTCAGACTTAAAGGATTAATTCAGATTAGCTTTTAGGAATGGGCAGCTAGCCTATTATAAGTGTTAAAAACTTTATGTCGGACTAGAAACTATCGGACTTGATTTACGCTCAGTTACTAGTCCCTAAAGTGTGTCATGATTTATCCACGGACATAAATAGCAAAATAATGTTCACTTTGAGAAAGAAGTTAGTGTTAGTGTTCACTACGCCTTTGCTCATAAATGTTTTACTGTACTATAGAAGCGCATTTCATTTTAAAATGAGGCTCAAAATGAATTTCGTAATTGAGTAGTTTATTTTTCACAGTACAGATCTTCTTGAATCAATCTTAATCACGCTGTTGATGACGTACTACGGTTCTTGATACCGACTTTTCCCACTAAATTGTGACCACTTTTTATAGAAATATCTTCACCTTTCAGACTTTAATTATAAACGCACAACACTCACTGTTTATCCGTTCAGAGGTCAATTTCAACACGTTATTAACTAAAGATAACCTCTTGCCACCAAACACACCTTGAGCTATTTTTATATTGTCATTTTATTAATTTGCCCTTCATAATACAATTTTGATTATGCAATCTCATTGTTAGAGAAAGTCAACAGAAAATTCAAATATTTTTGTTTGGTATCCATTTAAAAGGAAACAGCTATGCCTAACAAAGCTGCACATTTAACAAAACATGCAAACTTTATTATGCAATTTAATCAGTAGCATAAAAATTTAAAGTCAGATGCGGAAGAATATGTGTAAATATGCAAACACTTGTGTACATTTGTGTAAATAGAAAGAGACAGAGCAAACAAGTCATTGACCCGCGCCACGTTAAGGCACACATTCCTTTAGTAGCAAAGTTTACCGAACTAACGCACGGAATTCGTTACAAATTTAAAACAAATTTGTTCATTCTTAGGCTCCGTTGTTATACGAACAAATGTTATGTTTTCACTCGTCCGTACGTTGTCTACGCCTGATGTTCTTGCATCTCTAGAGTCTAAACGGTAGGTCGTGAAATTATGAAACGTGGTAATTAGTTCAGTGTCGGGGCCGGAAAATTAGCATTTTTAAAGAGGATTTAATTTGAAAAAAGTTGAAAGAAAGAAGAATTGAGCCAAAAGTAAAATTGTATTACGTTATGTTTGTGCATTGAAAGTATGTTTGCTGTTTATTGCTGTTTATGTTTACACACCTGTTTTGAATGTTAAAAAAATACACAGGAATATCGACTAGCGCAATAAAATTGGCAAATTAGGTATCTATTTAATTTGGCGTTAAAAGTCTGTGTGATACTTCTTTAGAAAAATAAATTTTTAAAATAAAAAATAACTTCATCTTCTAAATTAAACATTTTAATTGAATAAAGTTAATATGTACATTTTTTTTGGACACATATACAGGATGAATGATTCAAGACTAGCCAAAAGGATACTCAAATACCTATGGAATAAAAAGTCAACAACTAGTTGGATTCAAGAGTTAAGGAAAGATTTAGAAAGAAATAATATAAAAGAAGAAGAAACGCTGAACAGAGAGATTTTTAGAAAGAGGATGTTGAGTACGGAGGGATTCCAAGGAAGATTGCAGAAGAAACCTGGTGCGAAGTGGTCCGAAGACAGAAAGAAGCTGCATAGTAAAAGGATGAGGGAGTATTGGAGGGAACGGAAGAGAAAACAGCTAAGTGTGAAGAATTGAAATTGTCACGTGGTCCCTTATCAGGCCTCATCGAAAGAAGAAGAATAAAGTTAACATGTTCGTATTATAAATAAATATCTCATTGGGTACTAAAATAAAATTGTTTGTTAGTACAAGAAGAAAAATGTAGTTTTTGCACAAACATTTGAAATTACATGCGTAACAACTAAATGCCTTTGTTGCTCCACATTCGGTCAGCATTTATCATGGAAACGCAAGAATGCACAACTTGTATTCAAGCAAATCTATCGTATAGTCTATAAAATGCCTATGAACCACCAAAACGTGCGCTATTTTGACGGATTCATTGTTAATATTGAGTTATGTATGTTTTTTTTACTTCAATTTTTTTGGGGGAGAAATAAGCCATTACTAGCTGAGAACGAAAAATTGTATTTATTATTTGCCCAAAACCAGTATTACCTGTCACAATACTGAAGAAACAGATGACTTTAATATTTAATATTATTTAATTAAATACTAATTAATATTTTTTTTAATCTGATAATCGAGCTTACGACCAATTTTCGTGTTGAACCTCTACTGTATAGTATACCTCTACGAGAATACGAGTATATACAAAAATGCAAACAATAACAAACGTTGTCTTTATTTCTAAAAACAACAATGGCTTATTCTGCGAGCAGTTCCATCGGCTTGAGACAACAATGAAGCACAACCCTAGCAACCGTTACTCCTCACAATTCATTGTAACATAACAAACGTCGCTCTCTTTCTCTTCTCGATTTGTTATAAGTATACTTGAACATTTTAATTACCTCTATTAAAAAGCATGACATTTATTTACTGATAAATCTCTATTATTATTTACAGATTATAAAAAAATCTATCAAGGATCTGTCCGCTTGTCTGTTATCACACTGAGCACCACATTAAAAATTATTTATATCGTATTTTCGAAAAAATCGCAAAAAACCACCATTTGTCGCATAAAACATAAAGATGTGAGAAGGATGGAACTCCAAGGTGGAGAAAGGTATCCTAGGATACACAGATATGGTGTTCTGTGTTTATGGATATTACAAAGGAGATTGAGAAAAGTAAACGTACTTGCCGGTTTAGTTATTTTTAATAATTAGGATTATGACCTATTCTTCCCGTCAGTGGTCTATCCACTCACCTCGTAAAGGCTACCGCGGTTTCGAAACTATCATTTCATCTTCAGGTCGTGATACAAAATGTTAAAGCCCTCTGTCGAGGTCGTGACAAAGTCAAACAAAACATTAAAAACATACATCACAAGCACTGAGACAATTACACGATTAAAATATGTACGATGTAATTCGGCTTGGCCAAGCGATACGCGCGACTCGTACGTCGTTACATTCCGGACTGTATTTTATTTATTTTTAATGTTGACTTCACCCGTATTACAAGTTATCAAATAGCCTGTGTTAAAAAGTGTTCTAGGCAATAAAATTACATAGAGCATATCTAAACATTTTGAACTAATTTTGATCAATCGATGGGGAAAATATTCTAAAAAACCTACATTCTACAATAACTATAGGCTACTTCTTACGAACTGTTTGTTTATATAATAATTATTTTTGTTTACTGTATTTTTTTGTTATTTTAAGGCGAAAAGCACATTGAGGCTATTATCGCCTCCCTAAATGTAAGTGTGAGTGTAAAGTGTTAAAGTTGTAAGTGTAGTGTTGTAAGTGTAAGTGTGTGTTAGACTCGGGTACCGCGAGGGACGTCTAAATCCTCTCAATAGGTGCAGCTAGTCTACACCCCCCTGCGGGGTTGTTTACTGTAAATACTAGGATGTAACAAAATTTACCAAACTTTGAAAAGTAAATACTTTGAGAGAAAACATCAAAACAATGCTTATAACGTCATGCAGCCTACTTACTGAGACAGCTAATCCAAACAATGGTAGGTCTATGTGGGTGTGACGAATGTGTGCAGCTGAACTGAAAGTATGTTTGGCAAGGTGGGCGGCCAGGTGGAAACTAAGTTTTGGTTCTAAAGTGGAATAAATTACACGTCATGTTTTCCAATATTAGGACTGATTCCTTCATCGAGCTGGAGATCTCAGGGTCCTGGAAGGCTAACACTCTTTGCGTCTTGCTGACAAGAGCCTCAACTCATAGCTTAATACATCAGCTGTTCAGATGAACAGTGACCTCTAATGAGTACCATGACTTTCTGAATTGTCAAGTTACCTACTGTCCTCTTAAAGGAACCTTTTCCAGCAGAAGCTTACTGTGGGAATGTCCTTTAACACTTTTACCGAAACCCAGGTCTCACAGGCCCACGGGATTTTTCGAGGTATTTTATTGGCAACACTGTTTGAAGGAGGAAGTTCATACCCCCAATACCTTCCCCCTTCTTCTTACTCTAAACAATAAGCTACTATTTGCTTAATTTTTGTGAGGCAGGTGATTTTGACAGTTGTTGTTTTTTTTTTTGCTGTTCTGAGAAGCCCAAAGTTTTGTTTATTGATATTTAATGCGTGGTCTCCCAGACCCAAGGTTTCGGATAATAATGTAGGCAATTTGTGTATTGGATTATTGTTTTGTTTTATTCAGTATTATATTATTGTGTGTGTTGAATTATTCTTTTATTTTACTCAGTTTTATAGTAAACTTTTTGTCTGTTTGATTATTATTTTCTTTCATTCAACTGTGTGTTGAATTTTCATTTCATTTTATTCATCTGTATATATGTAAATGTTTTTAGAAATAGTATACAGACAATATGGAGAGTCAAAATGAAGTAAATATGTCAAAAATGTCAAAACTTGAATCCTATAGACCCTGAGTTTAGTGATAGAATAGGCGAACTGCTTCTTGATGATAACAATTGGGACAGTGACAGAATTGTTGATGACTCAGATGATGATCCTGATTTTGTCATACCAGATCGGAGCAATATGGCGACAACAAGCCAATCGAATGTAACTTTGAAGAAGAAGAAGATCTACTTGCATTGAAAACAGGGGCGAAATCATTGTAGAAAATATTAGTCGTCCAATATATACAGCCACAATGTTTGAGAAAAGATTTGAATTCTTCTAATGTGCCTTAGGTTCGATGACGCAGCAACACGCGTTGAAAGAAAAAACAACAAAGCAGGTCCAATCAGTGAAATATTAACTGGCAGTTCATATCTAACAGTAAAAGTGTCTACTCAGTTTGGCCTGAAGTCACAATTGATGAAACGTTAGTTCCATTTAGAGGTAACTGCAGTTTTAAGGATTTATGCCAAAGAAACCTAAGAAATATGGAATAAAAATTATGTGCATGCGTGATTTGAAGACATCTTACCTCTTAAATGGGCCTCTTGCCTACATCTACACTGGGAAAGGTAGTGATTCAGTTATAATATCTGATTATATTAACCTTTTTCGCACATGTTGGTCTCTCAAGCCCAGGGTTTGGTAAAATTGTTAAGGTTACCACATCTCTACTAGTGTTGTTTGTATATCCGTCACGCCATAACTTACCCAGCTAGACACAGAGAAACCCGAACTGCTGGCTGTGATAAAATAAACTCAGGTGAGGATTCTAACTAACCTGTCCGCCCTTCTTTGCCCTCAATTCCCTTATGCTTCGGTAAACCAATGTAATATGGTTTTCCAGTTTTCCGATGTTACTCGTTCCGTTATAAAAGGCTGAAGTTAGGCGACGTGACAGAAAACAGCTGTCCATTTGGCAAAATAAGTAACATTTTTAAGATACACAATAGCATAGTAACTGGGCAGATAGATACTGAACTATTAGCAGTAGGCTATAATAGTTTTTTTCAAAAAAACTTTTTATTGACCAAGTTGGCAACATTGGTCAATTCTTCCACTATGACAGAAATGTAATCTTAACACGTAAAATCTCCGAACTGCGCAGCCTTTAGTTCGAGCAGCTGTTACTAATTTAACGCCGATTCCTTTTCCTCATTAACCTAACTGGCGTGAACAATAATTACATTTTTAAACAATAAGTAATACGCTCGATATTGACGTGAAACTAACAACATAATAATTGAAATTAAATTTCTATTTTAACTTCAACCTAAATGTAAACATTGGTAAAGTGAGAAATGTAACGGTATACATCATATCATATACCGTATATCCTCCTCTCTCTCTCTCTCTCTCTCTCTCTTTTATATTTATTTATATATATTATTTATATACATATATAAATATATATATATATATATATATATATATATATATATATATATATATATTTATATATATATATATATATATATATATATATATATATATATATATATATATATATATATATATTTATTTATTTATATATATATAAAACAAATTACTTGATTATGTTAACTCTAACGGATGTCTTTGCTTCAGACGTTGTGGATATTAAATTTATATTAAGAAGTTGACGACTCCCACATTGACATGATTTTGCAGTCTTGCATAGCGAATATTTTGAATAAATCTTCCACAAAATTTAATTTTAATTTACACAATCAAATTTAATAAAATTACAGTAGTTTGAGAAAATTACTGCTGTACTGTTTTACTGTTGTAATTCCTGAATTTAAAATTACAAAAATGTTTTTAAATGAACGCGTACACCTATGTCAAGCGAACAAAGTCGGTTATGCAAGTTGCTATGTAAAGAAATTCACAAAAATATTGGTAAACAAGTAATATATACAAAAAAGTAAGTCAATTCCTACTTAGGTCATGCGCTCCCACACGTCAGCGAGACAGCTGCGTGCTGCGATTCCTAAAAACCAACATGATTACATATAATGTAGGTAAGACAGTGCTCATAAAAATCCTTCATAAATGCATTTGTTATATTGTTAAGGATTCTTAAGATATTTACTTACTTAGAACATAAGTGTTATTTAAATCAAATCCTATCGTATAGTCTGTACAAATATGCGATATTGATATTCGAAAAAACTGTCTTAACATCAAGTTTCATCCCCTACAAGTTTAAATAAATTTATTTGAACTTAAGGGGATGAATAGAAAGTATTTTATTTTGGGCCTGGGCAGTTATTGTAATGGCCTGTGGTTAGAAGTGCTATGCAGAACCATTCGCGGAAATATACTCAGTCACTTCCCAAAGTTTCATGGTGATCTGATGAATGGTACAGTAATGCATAAAGTTTGAAGTTGAAAGTAATTTCATATTAATTTTGGGGCTGGGCAAGCATTGTAATGTCTTGTGGTTGAAAGTACTATATTTAAATCCTTTGCGGGAGTGTATTTAACAATTTCCCAAAGTTTCATTGCGATCTGATGAATGGTACAGTAATGCATCAAGTAAATACTTTACATTAATTTTGGGCCTGGGCGAGTATTATAATGAATTAATATTTTAAAAATCTATATTAACATCAAGTGTCATCCACTAGAAGTTTAAAAAAATTTATTTGAACTTGAACAAAGGGGATGAATAGAAAGTATTTTATAATCGATTGAAAATTTCAACAAGATATATATATATATATATATATATATATATATATATATATATATAGAGAGAGAGAGAGAGAGAGAGAGAGAGAGAGAGAGAGAGAGAGAGAGAGAGAGAGAACTAATTGTAGGAATTGAAAAAACTACTTTGTTATTATCGCGAAGTCTCGACCATGATACTCGTATTACAACCAAAAAACTCCGCATCTTGTTAACTCACTTTCCTCTACCCGACTTACCGCGAGAAAGAAGAATACTTTGCACAGACACAAAAAACTTTTATTTCTCAAATAAAAATCCGCCCAATGCAGTTTCACTGGGATATTTCCGGGTGCAGAAAAAACCATAAAGCTGTAATACAAACCTAAGCCCTTATTTCCCTAGGAAGGAAGTGTTGATATTAGCGGAAGCTTGAAAGAGTTCCAAGAGAGGAGTTTTACAGGCAAGGGCGCGAGGGCGCGAGGGCGTGAGGGCGAGAAAATAAACTTAACAAACTGGCGTAGCATTGCGCAGTGATATTTCACAAAATTAAACCTGAAGGGACGCGGAGGAATGCGGAAGACAAAAGTGATTGTAGTCAAACAATAAAACAAATTTTAAAAGTTCTAATTTATAAATTTCATTAAATGAAATGGGATAATTAATTTAATGCATCTTGAAATTTTATAAAATAACAGGCAAAATTTATTATGGAAATTAACTTGCTATTTACGAGGTGTGTTCAGAATATAACGAGAATTTTAATTTTTTGAACAAAATATTTATTTATTCTTCTACATTGATGTTGTCGCCTTCAAAATAGTCCCCATTGGAGATTATGCACTTGTGCCAGCGATTCTTCCAATCCTCGAAACACTTCGCAAACTCGATCTTTGAGATAGCCTTTAATTCTTTCAGCGATGCGCTTTTAATGTCATCTACGTCTATAAACGACGGCCCTTTAGGGTTCTCTTTAATTTTGGAAATAGGAAAAAGTCACACGGAGCCATGTCTTGCGAATACGGAGGCTGGGGCATCGTTACAGTACTGTGTTTGACAAAAAATTCACGAACAAGCGATAAATAGTGAGCTGGTGCATTATAGTGTTGCAAAAGCCATGAATTGTTTTTCCACAGATCCGGGCGTTTTTTTCGTATTGCTTCACGCAAACGGCGTTGAACTTGTAGGTAGTACTCCTTATTGACCGTTTCACCTGGTGGCAGGAATGATGCACTATGCCATTAATATCGAAGAACAGAGTGAGCATAACCTTCACGTTCGACCGCACTTGTAGAGCCTTTTTCGGTCTTGGCGAGCCAGAATGCCTCCACTGGGATGATTGAGCCTTGGTTCCGACGTCATATCCGTAAACCCATGTTTCGTCACCTGTTATAATACGTTTCGGTAATTCTGCATCGTCGTTGACTTCATTTAGTGACTCCTGAGCAACTTCCATTCGCCGCTGTTTTTGTTCAAAATGCAACAATTTTGGAACGAATTTTGCTACCACGCGTGTCATACACAAAACACTGGAAACAATGTCATGACATGATCAAATCGATATGCCAACATCATCAGCGACCTCTCTAATTGTGATTCGGCGATTGTTCATAACCATTTCTTTCACTTTTTTCACGTTTTCATCGGTTGTTGATGTGCTGGAGCGCCCAGGGCGTTCGTCATCTTCAACGTCTTCACAGCCTTCTTGAAAACGCTTATATCACTCGTAAACTCTTGCTTTACTCTTAGCAGACTCACCATAGACCTTTCTTAACACTCACTTTGTTACACTTTATTCCATTTTTTCCGCAAAATTTGATACAAATTCTTTGATCCATTTCTTTTAACAAACGAAAATCGCCGAGCTCATAAAAACACGTCTAACCTTAGTGGCTGTCATAGACAAAGTCAACAATGAAAACAGCTGAAAGTGTTATCATAGTTCAAGGGCATATATACCAACATAATAAAAAAATGTTTGACAATCGGAATCTCCAAGCCCACGAAATTAAAAAATTCTCGTTACTTTCTGAACACATCGTATAGCCTAATAATGGGAGTATAAGAGTTCAGTAGCTGGTCTTCGTTTCCATTGATCGATATTCGTGTTTTTTTTTAAATATCGTAGGCATTCGCTCATTTCAAATACGTTGATCTGCTTAACTTGTCTGTTCCTGTCACTACGCTACGCTGACTCCAACATACAGATATTATCACAGGATAATTCAACCAAATATGTAATGTTATTGCAACATCTAGAAACACTTATGATTTAGCAGAAAATAGTTTTGGAACAACTGGCATTGATCTCTAATGATACTGAATCACTGAGGAAATAGTAAGTACAACAAATAATAATTAGTTATCTCTTTAAAAATATTATAAGGCTTACGTTTTTGTTTGTAAAAATATTCAAAGTAAAAATTCGTGATACATTTTGGAAGAATTAATTATTGTAGATAATTCATTAATTAGAGGTGGCGTTGGTTAGGGCTCTGTTCTAACTGGCGAATGTAATTTTCTGGATTCCCAAACCTTTTGGATAGTTTCCACCAGATGGATATCCTGGACTCGGCACACTGTGTCATGAGGGTGTCCATGTGAACAAGATAGGAATCATAGAGAACATTGTACAGGTTATGCAGGAAGTAAGAGAAAACTGCAGACCACATGAATGTGAGGGGCTTGGCTTCTAGGACGCATAGAACCTCTAGCAGAATAAGAACTGATGGAAATCTCTGAGGGCACCAAACTGCTGAATTATTAATCAGAGGTCAGAGGCCGAGTTGCACAATGGGTATTTTGATACAGTGCCTGGGGTTTATAACCCTTTACATCTATGAATTAATCTTAACGTAACAAATAATTATGCAGTTGATTTACAAAATATTGACAGAGATTTCGTAAATACATCTCTAAGATTAGCTAAGTGCTTTTTTGTCAGAGAAATTACTAATTTTGTGGAAGCAAATCTTTCAAATTACTTGTGCCAGACTGTGCGTGCATCCGTGTTCTTGTAAAAGTAATATTTTTGACAGTATAATGCGTTAAATGCCACTGATAAACAAAAGTATTAATGTATGCAAATTAATGCTTTTTTAATCCCTTGTCGGAAGGGTTGGCCTTTCATATCGTGCTCTACGGGGGTTGTTTGCCGAGGGCGAGAAATGAGAAATTATTGGCTTGTACAAAAACACCCTCTGCGATGTCGAAATTATATGTTTAGGCTGTGTTTAAATATGTATTATTAAAAAGCCCTTTTTTTGCGAAAGTTTAGCCGGAGCTGCTGTTTTAAATATTTTGTTAATCGGTTTTTATTAAAATAATACAAGGCGAATACTTTTGGACAGCTTAGGATTTAAAATTATGTTAACTTCATTGAAGTAATTAACTGACGCTAGAGTTGTATTTCTCGTTATATTATTATGTTGTTGCCGAGGAATTGAACTTTGTAAGTCTAAAAAACATTGTACAAAGCTTCTCATGTCAGTCTAAATATCTCTAAAACACCTGTTACATCCAGTCCTAAAGTGACCCCAAAAGTGTAACACTGTTTAATTAAAACACGTGCACTTTACTGAACACGTGTGTCACGCAAATTATTCTTATTGCAGCGAATGTGCTTCTTGTATAAACACGTTCAATTTAAGAAAAGTCTTAAAAATTTATATTTTAGGAAATTTTCATTTTATGGCGTCTTTTGTTTTCATTAAATAATAAACAAAAAGGTTTGTTTATTTCAATAAATTCATCTGTGTAAATGCTAAAAGGTTATGCAGAAGAAAGATTTTATTTAAGCGTCACAAGACATATTTTCAAAAATAGTGTTGCAAACGTTTTTGAGACACAATACCAGTAAACAAAAAAAAATACTTGATAGTTAAAAATCAAACAAAACTAACTCCACAAAATTACTTTAACTTTGAATTACATACATTTAGGAAATTTATTTTGTATAATATTTTTTTTAAGGAAACACACACACGCGCGCACGCACACACGGTAGGGTCACGGAATTGGTCAACGAAAATTTATTGAAAGTATGTATAATATTTTCCTTCAAAGTACTCTTCCTCCACCGTCCATACAATTGTTGGGAACACTCTTGAAAGACATTTTTGGAAATTTCGTTTAGCCACTCTCTTGCGAATCAGCAGAACGATGTCCCTTCAATGTAATTTCCAGTCTTGGAAACAGTTAAAAAATCCAAGATGCAAGGTCGTGAGATTAGAGCACAAGGAGATCCCAGAGCGGTAACTTTGTGCTTGGCAAGGTATTGTTTCACCATCAGCGATCAATGTGACGGGGCATTGCCATGCAACAAAAACCAATCGTTTTCTGCCCATTTTTAGGTCGTTTTCATCTAACTGCATCTCTTACTCGTTTCAGTATCTAAGAGTGAATCAAGCTCTTGCGAAAAAACACCTCCAACATCACTTTACCCCGGCGTCTGTGCAAGGGAAATTTTTCCTTTCTTGGTGATGTTTTTGATTTCCGTTCAGCAGACTGGTTTCGTCTATGGGTCGTAAAAGAAGCAACATGGTTTTTCCACCGGATTTTCACCTGTTTCCACGACTGGAAATGACAGTGAAGGACATCGTTTTGCTGATTCTCAAAAGGTGACGGAAAATGCAACGAAGCGGCATAAATAAATTTCCAAAAATGGCTTCCAGGAGTGTTTCCAACAATTGTATGAACGGTGGAAGAAGTCGCACAATAAGGTTCAGATACTGTACTTACATTCAATGCATTCAATCTTCATTGACAAATTCCGGGTACTTTTTAATCCTATTTCAGATACCGATTGTCAAAAGTAACGAGAAATTTTTAAATTATGTTGGAGATACTATGTCAAACACTTTTTATTATGTTGATAAAAGTATTATAAAACTTTCAGCTGTTTTCATTGTTGATTTTGTCTCTGACAGCCTCTAAGGTTAGACGTGTTTTTATGAGCTCGGCGATTTTCGTTTGTTAAAAGAAATGGATCAAAGAATTTGTATCAAATTTTGCTTAAAAAATTAAATAAAGTGTAACAAAGTGTGTGAAATGTTAACAAAGGCCTATGGTGAGTCTGCTATGAGTAAAGCAAGAGTTTACGAGTGGTATAAGCGTTTCCAAGAAGGCCGTGAAGACGTTGAAGATGACGAAGGCCCTGGACGCCCTAGCACATCAACAACTGATGAAAACGTGGTAAAAGTGAAATAAATGGTTATGAACAATCGCAGAATCACAATTAGAGAGGTCGCTGATGATGCTGGCCTATCGATTGGATCATGTCATGACATTGTTTCCAATGTTTTGTGTATGAAACGCGTGGCAGCAAAATTCGTTCCAAAATTGTTGAATTTTGAACAAAAACAGCGGCGAATGGAAGTTGCTCAGGAGTCACTAAATGAAGTCAACGACGATGCAGAATTATTGAAACGTATTATAACAGGTGACGAAACATGGGTTTACGGATATGACGTCGAAACTAAGGCTCAATCATCCCAGTGGAGGCATTCTGGTTCGCTAAGACTGAAAAAAGCTTGAAAAGTGCGGTCGAACGTGAAGGTTATGCTCTCTGTGTTCTTCGATATTAATGGCATAGTACATCATGAATTCCTGCCACCAGGTGAAACGGTCAATAAGGAATACTACCTACAAGTTCAATGCCGTTTGTGTGAAGCAATCCGATAAAAACGCCCGGATCTGTAGGAAAACAATTCATGGCTTTTGCACCACGATAATGCACCAGCTCACACTTCATCGCTTGTTCGTGAATTTTTGGCCAAAAACAGTACTGTAACGATGCCCCAGGCTCCATATTCGCCAGACATGGCTCCGTGTGACTTTTTCCTATTTCCGAAAATAAAGAGAACCTTAAAGGGCCGTCGTTTTACAGCCGAAGATGACATTAAAAGCGCATCGCTGAAAGAACTAAATGCTATCTCAAAGATCGAGTTTGAGAAGTGTTTCGAGGATTAGAAGAAGCGTTGGCACAAGTGCATAATCTCCAATGGGGACTATTTCGAAGGCGACATCAATGTAGAAGAATTAATAAATATTTTGATCAAAAATTTAACTTCTCGTTACTTTCTGAACACACGTCGTGTATATATATATATATATATATATATGTGTGTGTGTGTGTGTGTGTGTGTGTGTGTGTGTGTGTGTGTGTGTGTGTGTGTGTGTGTGTGTGTGATGTATATATATATATATATATATATATATATATATATATATATATATATATATATATATATATATATATATATATATATATATATATATATATATATATATATATATATATATATATATATATATATATATATATATATATATATATATATATATATATATATATATATATATATATATATATATATATGATGCAATATGTTTTCTGTTCTCGCTAACATATTCCTAATAATTGCTTCCTTTATATTCTGAGTAATAAATTTCACCTCCGTAAAATAAACTTTAAGTTTAACGACGAAACTTCACAATAAATATTTTCAGTTTTTTACGCTCAGTTTCCTCAAGTACATATCGGCAGTGTAGCAGTGTAGCAAACACGTTATACCGAAGTCGAAAGAAAGATAATCAAAATCCGTTTAGGAACAGCGGAGAAACTGAAGTTGAAAATGACATCAGATATCTTCCGCGCCCTCATCTCGTACTTGACGTTGATGGATCAGCTGCTGCAGCCCAGTAAGGAATTTTATTGATCACGCACACAGTTTATTCTCATGTGCTTCTTGTGTAAACATGTTCTATTTAAGTGGCGTCTAAAAATTTACATTTTGCAAAAGAGTTTTTTTACTTCAACAAATTCATCTGTGTAAGGGCTGTAAAATAGAAGAAAGATTTTTTAAGCACAACAAGAAGTATTTCAAAGAAGCTCAAGGACCGTTTCTTAAGAAACGTAAATTAACTTTTGGAAACTGAAAAACTAAACAAGATCTTTACAATTTGGGTAACTATTCATTCAAAAAAAGTTGTGAACTTCTATTTTTTTCCTTTTAGCAAAATAATATTTGTAAGGAAATTAGAAAATGAGTTTAGAACGACCACCACCTGTGTGTGTCTGTGTGTGTGTGTGTGTGTGTGTGTGTGTGTGTGTGTGTGTGTGTGTGTGTGTGTGTGTGTGTGTGTGTGTGTGTGTGTGTGTGTGTGTGTGTGTGTGTGTGTGTGTGTGTGTGTGTGTGTGTATGTGTGTGTGTGTGTGTGTGTGTGTGTGTGTGTGTGTGTGTCTGTGTGTGTGTGTGTGTGTGTGTGTGTGTGTGTGTGTGTGTGTGTATGTGTGTGTGTGTGTGTGTGTGTGTGTGTGTGTGTGTGTGTGTGTGTGTGTGTGTGTGTGTGTGTGTGTGTGTGTGTGTGTGTGTGTGTGTGTGTGTGTGTGTGTGTGTGTCTGTCTGTGTGTGTGTGTGTGTGTGTGTGTGTGTGTGTGTGTGTGTGTGTGTGTGTCTGTGTGTGTGTGTGTGTGTGTGTGTGTGTGTGTGTGTGTGTGTGTGTGTCTGTCTGTGTGTGTGTGTGTGTGTGTGTGTGTGTGTGTGTCTGTGTGTGTGTGTGTCTGTGTCTGTCTGTCTGTCTGTCTGTCTGTGTGGTGTGTGTCCGTGTCCGTGTCTGTGTGTGTCCGTGTGTCCGTGTGTGTGTGTGTGTGTGTGTGTCCGTGTGTCCGTGTCCGTGTGTGTGTGTGTGTGTGTGTGTGTGTGTGTGTGTGTGTGTGTGTGTGTGTGTGTGTGTGTGTGTGTGTGTGTGTGTGTGTGTGTGTGTGTGTGTGTGTGTGTGTGTGTGTGTGTGTGTGTGTGTGTGTGTGTGTGTGTGTGTGTGTGTGTGTGTGTGTGTGTGTGTGTGTGTGTGTGTGTGTGTGTGTGTGTGTGTGTGTGTGTGTGTGTGTGTGTGTGTGTGTGTGTGTGTGTGTGTGTGTGTGTGTGTGTGTGTGTGTGTGTGTGTGTGTGTGTGTGTGTGTGTGTGTGTGTGTGTGTGTGTGTGTGTGTGTGTGTGTGTAGCATAAGCGCTTAACGTGACTTCGAGAGCATATTTTCAGGGTTATTTGTTTGAATTGTTTATTCGAAAATATTTATGATCGAACGAATATATTTAAAGAAAAAGAAAATTCCTGGTTATCTGGAAAATAAAAAAAGGTTCATTGTATATTTTGGAATGATGCGTCTCCTTTGTATTACTATTTTATTGGGCTTTTTGCAACTAAAATCCTTTGTTTTCCGTATAGATAACACTGCATGCATTATTTCAATAAATGACACGATATAATACAGGCTACTGACTTTCTCCATAATCCTAGCTAACCTCTAGAACTCCTCTCGAAATTATCAGTCAAAATTCGAGTATCCGACAACGGTGACAAGCTGACTCTATTTCTCAAAATCTGCAAATTGTAAACGTAGTCTAGAGCTCATTCTCAGTATGGACTTTAGTGAATAAACGAAATCTTATTAAATAAAACAAATTACTTTAAAAAAGTTTAAAATTTAACTAGACTGTGTGCCTCAACAGTAACTTTTTTTATTTCTTCGCCGTACAAAGTATTAAGCAAATTTGGTGATCGTAAAGCGCCGATCTTCGGATCTTAATGAATCTGGCCCTTTGGAAGCTCACAGATACAAAAAGTAGTTTCTACTTAGACTTCCATCCTTCTGCGTGTCTGTGCGCTGGAAGATAAAGGAATGCCCGGTCATTCCATAGTTCTCTAATACTTCGGGAACAATTAAAACAATAAAGTGGTTTTTGGCCAAGAAGTAGGTCTATACTGATTGTCAATGATAATGTAGTGAAACACCAGTGACGTCACACGCACGCTGACTACTGCGCATATACCCTTATCATTTATACTAGTTACCGTGAAAGGAATTACTTCTCTTTGAACAGAATAAAGAAGAACAATTGTTTTCGATGAAGTTTAATGAAAATTATTACACCAACGTAATTAAAAAATATGGTAAGTAAATATCTAATGTTAAAGTCTGTTTATGTATTCGCATGTAATCTGTGTGTGTGTGTGTGTGTGTGTGTGTGTGTGTGTGTGTGTGTGTGTGTGTGTGTGTGTGTGTGTGTGTGTGTGTGTGTGTGTGTGTGTGTGTGTGTGTGTGTGTGTGTGTGTGTGTGTGTGTGTGTGTGTGTCTGTCTGTGTCTGTGTCTGTGTGAGTGTGTGAGTGTGTGTGTGTGTGTGTGCGCGCGCGCGCGTGTGTGTAGAAATAAGGCTTTAATTTACAATAATCACATTACAAACAGCTTAAACCGTTCATTTTATGGTTGGGATACATTACGTCACGGCATTTCATGCGAGTTATCTTGTCACGACGACACTGTTACTAATAAGGAACAGAGAGACGTGGCCTACACCTGTTTTCAGTAACACACCTGGATATCGATTAGTTATGTAGTAGAGCTGCTGTCGACTGACATACAGAATCGAAACAAATGAATTTTACGTGACTAGACTGCAAGATGCTATGCTACTAGGCCAACAGCTGGCTGTAGTACAAATATAAAAACTTTACTCAGTAAATACAAATACATTTTTAGTTACTTATCTAGATATGAACGACATTTTGAACAATCATTTAATGTGCAAAGTGAGTAAAAAAAAGTTCATATTCCTTTCTCTTTAAAATTTGTCGATAATCATTGATGACTCAATAAGGAAATTTATATATAGGCCTACTTAGGTTAGCTCGTTTTATTAGCCGCCTACAAGCAAAACAATCTATTATTTAATATAGTCGCTGTCAGAGACTGACAGTTAATGGGGGACTACAAATGTATTCCCTTGAACAGTAATCATTAATATAGGCGCTATGTGTTGTATTTCACAAAAATCGGTTTCCTTACCATATACACGTCGTTTAGGAATTATTTTAGGCTATAAAAAACAACACTTTTTAAAATGTATTAAAAAGTTATTGCTTTATTTACAAATAATAATGTCACAAATGAATTTACGAATATACTTATTTCTTCTTTTTCTTTTTTGAAGATTTTTTTCCAGGTTTTCTACCACGTAAGAACTTCAATAAAACTTTTAAAACTAAATAAGCGATCAGAAGAACAAATACTAATGCCAATATGAGGAATGCTACGACATCTATGAGAAGATACTGGTACCACGTCAGGTAAGTAGCAGCTGAGCGCAAATGTGGTGCGCCCTGGTGGCGAATTACATATTCAATCCAATACATTACTGTGTCTAGCGGAGGCATTTGAACGTCTCTTAATATTGTTGAACGCTTTTTCGCGGCTGCTCGATAGCTGGAATATTTATTTTCACAATCAAATTATTATACTACAGAACAAAATTATTAAATAATTGGAATAGAATTAATTTTGTGATATACGAAGTATTTTAACTCAACACATTTTACACCACAACACCACATTATGAATACATATAAATTTTCATGATTGAAAAGGTTATTTCTTAAAAAATTGTAAACACTAAATACTGATATATATGTATATATATCATGAATATGTATATATATATATATATATATATATATATATATATATATATATATATGTGTGTGTGTGTGTGTATGTGTGTGTGTGTGTGTGTGTGTGTGTGTGTGTGTGTGTGTGTGTGTGTGTGTGTGTGTGTGTGTGTGTGTGTGTGTGTGTTAAATTATTCATAAACTATTACAATATCATATCCAAATTGCACAAAAGAGGAATAAAAAAAAAAATACCTTGTTTAATAATTTTTCAAATATTTTAAAGTATTACATATTATCACTAATATGAAACGTTATTTATAATATAGTAATTATCATAATATAGTAATTATCAGAGGACTTCAATCGTAAAAATCCATAACAATTAAAAGATCAATTTTTTCACAACTACAAAACCTTTTTTACACTTGGTGTAATGAGATATTAACTAATATAAATACGATATTATGGATTACAAATTGTAAAGTGTTAAAACAAATTTTTATTCAATCCAATAACCAATCCATTTTATCAAGCTGAAATAATACTTCAATTTAACATAAAGTTTCTTTTGGTATTAGCCTATTCAACAGACCAAACTTACTCAATTTAGTAGATTGTTTGATTCAATAATTTTAGCAACACACCAGCATTATTCTCAACTGTTTGTCCACTATTTCTAAAAGGGAAAACGTTACAAAGTGAACGTCGTATTCAGTTGTGCCATTGCATTACAAAGCCCACTTTCAACAGCTTTTCTAACTAACTCATACAATAAAACAATTTTCTTATTTCCCAATAAAGTTGCACCACTTTTAAAACTATATTATACAACAAGTAGTAACCCATTACTTACTTTACCCCCTTTTAAAGTAACAATCCTCCAAATGATTCCTACCTGACCCAAGGACTGAAACGATATCGTAAAACAAATACCACAATACTGTATTACCTCTAACGTAAATAAATGTATACTTACGAAGGCTTTGTAATTTCATTTATAGACCAAATTACAGATTCTTCGGTAATGTTATCAAATTCCAGTACTAATCCAATTCCACTGCTTTCTACCTGTTTGCTGTTCTTACGTTGGTCACCAAAGAAAGGTATCACCACCAGAGGCACTCCGTGGTACACTGCCTCTGTCAAGCTGTTTATGCCTCCATGTGTAAGGAACGCTTTAATATTTTTGTGAGCTGTAAACATTTTGAGTAAAATTTGTATGATTTTGAAGATATATAGCTTACGGGAACTACAGACAAATATGTGTCAATATATTGTATATATTATGGCAAATTATTTTTGAGGCTTCTAGGAAGGGGTACCTTAAGATATGGTGTGTGTGTGTGTGTGTGTGTGTGTGTGTGTATATGTGTTTTTTTTTTTTTATTTTAAGGCGAAAAGCACATAGAGGCTATTATTGCCTCCATATATTTATATATATATATATATATATATATATATATATATATATATATAGTAATTTATTAAAATTTAACCTTGTTACTAAAAGCACTGCCACTCCTTTATAGTCTGTTTTGATATGAGTCACATGGTGGTCGATGTATCTAAAGCACCGGTCAGCCACAATGTCTCTGAAATGAGCACTATGTGGTTCTTGGTTCTACCTGCAGTTTGCTTTTCCCTTACCGTTGACGCTGTTCCCTCCTTCTCAATAGTCTAAATGACATTGACGTTAAAAAAAAAAGATATATTGATGTCATGACCAATGTTAAATCTGCATTAACATGAATTTATATAAAGAAACTGTAAAAAAAGAGTAACATAAAAAAAGCTTTGAAAAACCTTTCTTTTAAAAAAAGTGACATAAAAAGGTTTTAAAGTTTTTTACGGTTTTTTTTAAATAGGAAAACAATGCCAAACATCGATATAAAACTCACTTTTTGAACTCTAAGAAGCTTTAAAGGATCTATAATTATAGAGTGTTTTCACAATAATACGTTTTTGCATTTAGTAGAATAAAATACTAATATTCAAATAAAATTTTAATGATAAAATTATTAAAAAGTGTAAACTATCCAGTGAACCCGTGCTGGGCCATATGGCTACATAACATCCCAATAAATTACTGTTTTCTATAGTGTATAATATAGTTTGTATAGACAAAAGCAATTATTCCTAAAATTTAAATAGAATTTTAAAACAATGTACATAAATAATAAACATAAATTAAATAATTGCGGCATATTGGCAATAAGTTTTTATATCTTACACTCTTAAAAATCTGATTTCACCATCTAAAATCAGATCAAATCAGCTCAAATCAGCAGTTTCAGTTGCTGCCAAAACTCAAGAGTGGTAGGAGTATATGCTTGTTTAACTTATGAAAGTACGCCAAAGCATCAAAAACAATAACAATAATACTACATTATATCTTAAAAAATAATCTAATCTTTAAATGAAATATCATGTCAGTTCAACAATAAATACCTAAAATATCTGTTTGTGGAAACCATTTTGAAATTTTCACATTACTAGGTTGATTGATCATAGAGTCAGCTTCCCATTTCCACAAGACTCTGTAAGGAAGTTTAGAGAAAGCTGAAATAAGAGCTTGTGCTGAAGTTTCGGCCATTGTTGACGCATTCAAGACACTTCCTAAACTGAAGTAAATGACGCCTTCTGTGGCGTTGTCCAAGTAAGTTTGTAATTCCTGTCAAATATTGGCAACAAATAAAAAAAGTGCTTTCTACCAAAATGCAAACTTGTTCTATTTCTAATTTGCTACAATGAATTCAGTTATGTACCTATACTACCTTCACTTTTTTTTTAAGAATTCGTCCAAATAAGAAAGAACAGTAAAATTGTGGTTAGAAAAAAACTAAACGTTTCTTCATTTTTTTTTTTAAAGTTCTCTGACTGAACTAAAATTAATATTTGAACAAAATAAAAATGGTATTTATTGACTACATTTAAGAAAGACATGATCAAAATCAATTCTGGCAATATTAAGAAAACTTGAATTTTATTTTTTTTAAAATGATTGTACATATTTTTTTAATTTAAAGATTTGTGTAAACACGATTTACGTAATAGAACTTTTCATAAAAAAAGTTAATTTGGTAAACGTTTGTACTTGGAAAAGTGAAAAGTGAGTAAATGTTACGAAAACATTACACACGTTTTATCAGATTCGGTTCCTCTCAAAATCCGATTCAAAATGTATTGAAGAAAAAAAGAAAAACCACTCAATTAGTAAAAATTGATAAACAAGAATCGATAGCTCACATGCCTCATCTCAATGAACCACATTTAAAAGGGATTTACAGTTTGAATTTGAAAGTAAATCAAACTCAATGAAGTCAAGTTTTATTTCAGTTTTAGATTACATAATTATGGTAACATTTAGTGCACAGTTTAGTATAAGGGTTTATATATGAAAAAATAAATAAAAGATATGTTTTTATAAGTATGTTATAAATAAATTATACAATAAATGATTCACTTGAAATATTATGAGTGCACTGGATCTGTCAAGCAAGCGCTGGTTAGAGGTTAGGGTGTCTGGATGTTTGGTGAAAACTGCTCTACTTGCGTTTGAACATATGTAAATTACTGCAAAAAATTTGCAGTAAATATTTGAAGAAATTTTGTTCAAGTGATTTAATAGGCTGTGGCTTGACACTGTAGTATACAGTACAATGTGTTATATTGTGGCTTAGTAGGCTTATTTGCAGCAATAGTGACTATGATTGTTTTTTGTGTTACAATATAGATAATTTAATTTGACACATTACACTGTTTTCTTCCATTGCTATAAAAATTGTGTTTGTTCATTTGTGCACATATAATATATTGAAGATTATATCGGCAAACTTGGACAATAATAAAAATATGTTTGTTTTTAATCTAACTGGAAAAATAATTAAAAACAAGTAGGCCAATACAGGTAATCAAAACCTTATATTTTCATATATTTTTTATTTTTTTATTTTGTAAAAGAATTTTATTTTATTTTTCAAAATAAATAATATATATAAAGACAATTTAAAATTAGGCTCATATTCAAAGTTTATTAAGATTAGATTATACTACACTGAAAAAGAATTAATTACCTGCGGTAGCTTTTTTGGTGGCTTGATATGTATTCCTGGCACTTCAATTATGTTTGGATTATTCGGATGAGGGTAATGCATGATAATATGAGTATTTATTATAACTAGAGAAATATTTGACAGTAATTCTATTAAAGGTGGTCGTGTTTCCCAACCTGGATACCTCATGTACTTGTCCGCAAGTGCTTGATGCTTCCGTAGATTGAAAAAACGGTGTATTGCTACTGTGGTACTTCCAACTAGAGTGTTTTGTAATCTTTCCCAGAAACTCATTGTATCAGTTAAAGGGAGGTAATAATCAATTATGTATGAAAATGTGTAAGGATTGCCGACTAAATGGCTTAACCAGAAAGTGGCTGGTAAAGTTTGGATCTCTATAATCGGTGCATTGAACTTGTGTGAGAAAACTGCATAAACCTCTTGAGAAAATGTCGACTCTAACAATATCAAATCAAATTTCAAATCATTTGAATGAATAACTTCTTGAACTTCTGGAGAACTCAAAGTAAAGTTTGCTAACATTTCTCCAATGAACGATAACATAAGGAAAGCATGGAACCAAGAATTCTTTCTCATTTCGAAAAAATTCATTTCTTTTTCTGAAAAAAATGTAAATATTATTGTACATGAATTTCTTAAAGAAATTATTACTTGATTAAGTTACAATAAACTACTACAATATCCAGATTGGTTATTGTTAATAAACACAACTTATTTCCAATAAAACAAAATATTTTCATAGTTCATTTACATTTGTGTTATAAATTCATTACCTGCAACTTCCAATGTGTTTGGCAATATAATTTGCTTATAGTTAGCGTTGTCCACAGGCAGTGTGGTAATGTGGGTAACATTGTGGCCTCTGTTTGATAATTCCCTAAGTATCGGTCTCGATGTGTGCAGGTGACTTCTGGCAGGCAGTGGCAGGACAGCTAGGATGTTGGCGCCATCACTCTCCAACAATGGAAGAGTTACTGCGATGAAGAATGCCCAGAGCTTTTACAACAGAAAACTTAACTATTAAGTCATTCTAATTAAAAATTGAAAACATTTATTATATTATACTACTTTTAATACACAAGAAGAAGAATAAATTTACTTAAAATATGTTTAAACTTACTGGAAAAACTATAATTTTGATAAAACTATAATCGATGTTGTAGTAATAAAAAGTAATTCAAGTTTTATTTACCTACTATTAACAATAGTAGTACTTTATTTTAATGGTAGTTTGTTACAATTTCACCTAAACTCTATAAACTTAATTTTAACAAAAATTTTGTTGTAGAATTAATTAGAGGTAATAATTTATTATTAGTAATAGTTTAGTGTACCAAACAAAAATTTATTTTTATAACTGAATTATAAATCTAAATGTTTACATGCATTTGATTTCACCATCATAATAGTTGTTAAAATCAACATAATACTGTATACACTGTTCGTGTACAAGTGCTGCATGCAAACATTAATTTCAAAAATGTGGAAATACGGGCTTGAAAATTGTACTTCTTTAAATTTTCCATGTTCTTCATCTTGAAAGCTGGCTGAATTATTGAACCAACTTCGAGCTCATTTTATCTTCACAAATAAATCGAGTTAGTTATCTTCGCGAATAAATCGAATTAGTTATCTTAGCGAATAAATCGAATTAGTTATCTTCGCGAATAAATCGAGTTAGTTATCTTCGCGAATAAATCGAGTTAGTTATCTTCCCGAATAAATCTAGTTAGTTATCTTCGCGAATAAATCGAATTAGTTATCTTCGCGAATAAATCGAGTTAGTTATCTTCGCGAATAAATCGAGTTAGTTATCTTCGCGAATAAATCGACTTAGTTATCTTCGCGAATAAATCGACTTAGTTATCTTCGCGAATAAATCGACTTAGTTATCTTCGCGAATAAATCGAGTTAGTTATCTTCGCGAATAAATCGAGTTAGTTATCTTCGCGAATAAATCGAGTTAGTTATCTTCGCGAATAAATCGAGTTAGTTATCTTCGCGAATAAATCGAGTTATTTATCTTCGCGAATAAATCGAGTTAGTTATCTTCGCGAATAAATCGAGTTAGTTATCTTCGCGAATAAATCGAGTTAGTTATCTTCGCGAATAAATCTAGTTAGTTATCTTCGCGAATAAATCGAGTTAGTTATCTTCGCGAATAAATCGAGTTAGTTTAATTATCTTCGCTTCGCGAATAAATCGAGTTAGTTATCTTCGCGAATAAATCGAGTTATCTTCCCGAATTCTAGTTATTATCTTCGCGAATAAATCGACTTTAGTTATCTTCGCGAATAAATCTAGTTAGTTATCTTCGCGAATAAATCGAGTTAGTTATCTTCGCGAATAAATCGAGTTAGTTATCTTCGCGAATAAATCGAGTTAGTTATCTTCGCGAATAAATCGAGTTAGTTATCTTCGCGAATAAATATTATCTTCGCGAATAAATCGAGTTAGTTATCTTCGCGAATAAATCGAGTTAGTTATCTTCGCGAATAAATCGAGTTAGTTATTCTAAATTCGAGTCGTTATCTTCGCGAATAAATCGAGTTAGTTATCTTCGCGAATAAATCGAGTTAGTTATCTTCGCAAATAATTCGAGTCAGTTATCTTCGCGATTAGTTATCTTCGCGAATAAATCGAGTTAGTTATCTTCGCGAATAAATCGAGTTAGTTATCTTCGCGAATAAATCGAGTTAGTTATCTTCGCGAATAAATCGAGTTAGTTATCTTCGCGAATAAATCGAGTTAGTTATCTTCGCGAATAAATCGAGTTAGTTATCTTCGCGAATAAATCGAGTTAGTTATCTTCGCGAATAAATCGAGTTAGTTATCTTCGCGAATAAATCGAGTTAGTTATCTTCGCGAATAAATCGAGTTAGTTATCTTCGCGAATAAATCGAGTTAGTTATCTTCGCGAATAAATCGAGTTAGTTATCTTCGCGAATAAATCGAGTTAGTTATCTTCGCGAATAAATCGAGTTAGTTATCTTCGCGAATAAATCGAGTTAGTTATCTTCGCGAATAAATCTAGTTAGTTATCTTCGCGAATAAATCGAGTTAGTTATCTTCGCGAATAAATCGAGTTAGTTATCTTCGCGAATAAATCGAGTTAGTTATCTTCGCGAATAAATCGAGTTAGTTATCTTCGCGAATAAATCGTTAGTTATCTTCGCGAATAAATCGAGTTAGTTATCTTCGCGAATAAATCGAGTTAGTTATCTTCGCGAATAAATCGAGTTAGTTATCTTCGCGAATAAATCGAGTTAGTTATCTTCGCGAATAAATCGAGTTAGTTATCTTCGCGAATAAATCGAGTTAGTTATCTTCGCGAATAAATCGAGTTAGTTATCTTCGCGAATAAATCGAGTTAGTTATCTTCGCGAATAAATCGAGTTAGTTATCTTCGCGAATAAATCGAGTTAGTTATCTTCGCGAATAAATCGAGTTAGTTATCTTCGCGAATAAATCGAGTTAGTTATCTTCGCGAATAAATCGAGTTAGTTATCTTCGCGAATAAATCGAGTTAGTTATCTTCGCGAATAAATCGAGTTAGTTATCTTCGCGAATAAATCGACTTAGTTATCTTCGCGAATAAATCGAGTTAGTTATCTTCGCGAATAAATCGACTTAGTTATCTTCACAAATAAATCGAGTTAGTTATCTTCGCAAATAATTCGAGTTAGTTATCTTCGCGAATAAATCGAGTTAGTTATCTTCGCAAATAAATCGAGTTATTTATCTTCGCAAATAATTCGAGTCAGTTATCTTCGCGAATAAATCGAGTTAGTTATCTTCGCAAATAAATCGAGTTAGTTATCTTCGCGAATAAATCGAGTTAGTTATCTTCGCGAATAAATCGAGTTAGTTATCTTCGCGAATAAATCGAGTTAGTTATCTTCGCGAATAAATCGAGTTAGTTATCTTCGCGAATAAATCGAATTAGTTATCTTCGCAAATAAATCGAGTTAGTTATTTTCGCAAATAATTCGAGTCAGTTATCTTCGCGAATAAATCGAGTTAGTTATCTTCGCAAATAATTAGAGTCAGCTATCTTCGCAAATAAATCGAGTTAGTTATCTTCGCGAATAAATTGAATTATTTATCTTCGCAAATAAATCGAGTTAGTTATCTTCGCAAATAAATCGAGTTAGTTATCTTCGCAAATAATTCGAGTTAGTTATCTTCGCGAATAAATCGAGTTAGTTATCTTCGCGAATAAATCGACTTAGTTATCTTCGCGAATAAATCGAGTTAGTTATCTTCGCGAATAAATCGAGTTATTATCTTCGCGAATAAATCGAGTTAGTTATCTTCGCGAATAAATCGAGTTAGTTATCTTCGCGAATAAATCGAATTATTATCTTCGCGAATAAATCGAGTTAGTTATCTTCGCGAATAAATCGAGTTAGTTATCTTCGCGAATAAATCGAGTTAGTTATCTTCGCGAATAAATCGAATTATTATCTTCGCGAATAAATCGAGTTAGTTATCTTCGCGAATAAATCGAATTAGTTATCTTCGCAAATAAATCGAGTTAGTTATCTTCGCAAATAAATCGAGTTAGTTATCTTCGCAAATAATTCGAGTCAGTTATCTTTGCGAATAAATCGAGTTAGTTAGCTTCGCAAATCAAAATCTACGCACATTTCCTGGTATTGGGTTTGAATAATTGTGATAGCTGTTCCGATAACTAATTTTTCAATGAAAATTAGTTAACCTAAGTAATACTACAAGGAGGTATTATCCTTGCAGCTTGTAGCTAAGAATCTTGTGTTTATAATACATAGAGCTTGCACACAATGTTAAAACAGGATGACAAGATGAAAGGTAAAATGCAAATAGTACCAAAAGCCGACATCCGAGCACTCTGAACTTTTTTTTCTACTACCTGCCCATCCTGAAGGATAGACTGAAGTCTGTACATTGCTGCAGTGACATGAATTTATCTTAAACTATATTATGATATCTAATTAATATTATTAATGATTCATACATTAACAAAGATCCTAACAGTAGTCTCAAAAGCTAACCTACATGGTTCATTTCCCTTCTGATAGACAGTGTTCTCCATTTGTAGTCACACAATTTTCTATGCAATGAGATCTCTATGTATTATAGATTCAATGCATTCAGTATGTAAAATAGAATATCCTATATATCTGATTCATTACCACCATTCCAAACCTGCTGCAACTTATTAATACGAAATTTGGTCAGTAGTTTCATTTTGTAATATAGCCAAAAGGAAGAGATTTACGGCAGTAAAAAAGGTGTAAAATTCTGTATTGCTCTCTCTCTCTCTCTCTCTCTCTCTCTCTATATATATATATATATATATATATATATATATATATATATATATATATATATATATATATATATATATATATATATATATATATATATATATACTATATATATATATATATATATATATATATATATATATATATATATATATATATATATATATATATATATATATATATATATATATATATATATATATATATATATATATATATATATATATATATATATATATATATATATATATATATATTATATATATATATATTATTGATTTTCTTGAAACTTTGCATAAATACTCACCAACACAAGTAATGAAACACGTATTTCAATATTTTCCAAAATTCAACCCCTGAAGAGTTTATGGATGAATAAAAAAATCTATAGAATAGTTGTGTAAGTGTTTCCTTTATTTAATATCTTTTGTAACTGAATAAATATATTTACTACAGAATTAATAATTTCAGCCTAACTGCTGGATAAAAGAAATCGAATATTTTCCTTACAAATATGAAATGCTATAGGCAAACGACAAGACTTAGGTAAAAATCTGAAATTTTGCACATAGATTTGAATCATATAGTAGGTGCTCATTAAGAAAATATTTAAAAATCGACTTAATGAACAGGATTAAATTATTTTTTCTTTTTTAAACAATAAATCCAAGTTAACTGTAAACTTTACATCAGGGCAGTTATGGGTTTTGGAACATTCTAATTCAAATACAACAATTATTTTATTTTGGAATCATGAAGTCCATTTGCACAAAGCCGCAGTTAAGAGCAAGTAACTTCATCAAAACACAACGAAATTAAACACAATTAAATAAAATTAAAAGCTCACTGAAAAAATATGATTATACGAAGCATTAATGTAAAGCTTAATATAATGGTGGTAATGGGAAAAATTATGACGTGATTAACACTGTCAGGGATATACAATCAGGTTCTAAAGTTCTTCGATGTCTGTATGTGGATGTGTCTATTCACAAACATTGACCTATTTTGATAAAAGTTGGTACAAAGGCGTAGTTTCCTGAAATATGTTGTTCCATTTATTTTTTTTAAATAAATCTATTATTAAATTTGAATTGTAGCACTCTTGTAGATAGGCATTGACGAGAGCTCTCAAGCCCTAACCTAACCTAACCGTAAGCATTCTTTGAAATCAGTTAACTATGGCAATTAGAAGTTATGTATGCGTGACTTTTCTCCAACAAAAACATGATGGAAGAAGTGTAGGGTATATTAAAACACAGAAAAGCCAGAAAACATAATTTGTAGCATGTGCTCACTGGAAACACAAATTTTGGGTGCATACTGTTTGAAGTTGAGAGGCGTCTACAGGACAAAGCAATATACTTCAAATAGGCTTTAGGCAAAACCACGTTTTCAATGTGGTTAGCAAGAAGTACAAATGTTAAGGTTGTGAATTACACTTGAAAAAAAATTTCATCAAAATCGAACTGAGTTACACAACCTAGTTCCGCTTGCTAACGTTTAAACAATCACGCTAAAAATTCCCGTACTTCTCTCCCGTCTTGAAAAGAGCCGTAGCCTGCCAAACGTACTTCACTCCCGTTATCCAATACTCACTTCCGATTGGTTAGCAGTGCACGCGTATCTCGGGTCTAAACAGGCACTATGTCGGCCCATCACATCGCATCTCACGTGCACAAAACCTTCATTCTGATTGGTGCGTTCTTTCTCTAGTTTTAACAATGGAATTCTGAGAAATTGTAGTGCCCGCCATAACTTCGAGTATAAATACAGGTCGAAAATCGTTGTTCGGCAGAACATCGAGGAGGACCATCAACATTCAGAACAACATCCGGAACAACTACACAAGACAACACAGCTTGCTCGGGAGGAAATAGGAAGAATTCGGTCAATTATAAATAAGAATTAGTTTCGCCATTTCGAAACGGAAAAGTGCCTCGCCAGCCCGCGGCCGACTTAATGAACGCCCGAACGTCTTCCATTTCTCCCCCAAAATTACAATACAACCAAATTACAATCATTTTAATCATAAAAGAGTTTAAAAAAATGTTTTTAAGGTTGTGTTATAGGCTTTTGGGACTACTTTTTCCGAGATTTTTATGTTGAAAACTGTTATTTGAATTTTTTCAAAAAATAGTTTGCGAAACATATGGGCTTCAAAATTGTTCACGTTTACATTTAAGGACAAAAGTTTAATGTAAAAAGTGTTATGTAAAGTTTAAGCACAAAATGATATTTGGCTATTAATCATAACAAATTAAGGAGATGAAGTTAGGCTATAGTTTAAGTTTTTTATGTTACATTTTAACGATTAAATGTTCGTGATTCTTTTACAGATTCGTTAAAAAAATCATGAAAGGAAAAATTATATCAATTTCATATCCAAGATTCAAATTTCTTTTTAGAAATGGATGAAATCACCGATAAGATTTGGAAATCGCTCTTCTACAATTTCGCGACGCAACCTGTCCCATACTGTCTCAAATCTTGTTCCTTTCAAAGCAGATTTCACTTTCGGGGACAAAAAATTTCCCTACGTGTCTATGCTTATGTAGGATAAATTACCTTGTTTGTAATAACACCTGATTTAGTACTTTGAAGGAATTTTTTTATGTTAAGTTTAGAACGTATTTACATTTCATTTTTTTTCTTTTAACGATACATCAAATATTTTAAAAATATTATACAAAATGTACAAAGCTGACTACATTCCCACATAACAAGACTTTTAAAATGAGATGTCAAACATAATTTTATCTTAACAACAGCGAAATAATCTGTATTGTTAATTAACATTAGTTTTATAGAAAAGATTCGATATGGCCTACAGGATCCGCATACTGTTAAGTGTGTTCGAGTTAGATTAGATTGTAATAGTTGGGTTAGTTAGGTTAATTACAGCGGGATTAAATTTAATACCGTGCCGAATTGTGATTACAGTTACTTCATAGTTTACAATGTTAAAACTGAATACCTAATAAATATTTCAAAACAGAAAATTAGATTCAAAATCGAATTTACATATTTTTTCGGGTGTTTAGCAATAAAAAACTATTCTTTATTTACTAATAATATTGAAGTCTAGAGACTAGAGTATCAATAAATTTCAGTAAATGTTGCATCTTAAATAAGATAAGAGACAAAGCAAGGAACATAACCGTATAATATCAATAGTAGTAGTAATGCACATTATAATAGTAAGTTTGAAGTAACAACTTTAATTTGAAAATTGTAATACCTTCATGCTTCGATGTTGCCGATTCTGCAAGCAACACTCACCATTGCTCCAACTCGTTCAACTCTCAACGACACACTAAACTTTATAGATTAAAGAACTAAACTGAGGCAGAACTTGACGTGATTAGAACCGGTAACTTGCAATGACACAGCAAAATTATTTCTTCAAACGATATTTGCCTTTTTTTTCTTTGTGATGATAAAAACTCATTCTGTAATTATATAAATTTTGTTCAGTTGTAGGTTCATACATCGGAACTGCTTTCTGTTGTATAATTTGCAATAATAGCGGCATGCAAATATCTTGCTGATGTTTGGAATTGAATTTTCAAAAAGTAACAAAATTTAGTAACGTCACATGACTGAAATCTTAATGTATGAATTTTTGTTACATATATTTTTTTTTGTGTGTTTAACGTCTGACTATTGTGCACGCTTGGGCTAATGCAGACAATGGGATGATTTATAGCGTATGAAAATGCCAAGCCCTGGCCGGGAATCGAACCCGGGTCCTCGGAGTGAAAGCCCAGTACGCTATCCACTAGACCACCGAGGCGGCTATAGAATTTTTGTTATATATATATATATATATATATATATATATATATAACAAAAATTCTATATATATATATACAAATTCTATATATATATATATATATATATATATATATATATATACAAAAATATTATTTGTATTCTAAGGCGAAAAGCACATTGAGGCTATTATCGTCTCCCTAAATGTAAGTGTGAGTGTAAAATGTTAAAGTCGTAAGTGTTGTGTTGTAAGTGTAAGTGTGTGTTAGACTCGGGTACCGCGAGGGACGTCTAAACCCTCTCAATAGGTGCAGCTAGTCTGCACCCCTCTGCGGTGTATATATATATTATTATTATTTGCGTATAGATCCTGTTGGATCACGCAAAGTACTCCGACTCATGTCTTGTTCCTTCTAATATATATATATATATATATATATATATATATATATATATATATATATATATATACATACATATACCACTGCAATAATCACAAATTTTTTATCAGAACGAAATTTTAAAAATTAAGGTAGGCCTACAGATTTGTGAAGATTATAAATGGTAAACTCGATTTTCAAAAGAGTGTACGATTTTCTTAAATTTTGAATGACCAGCATTTCAAATTCCTTGGGCGGAATTTACTGGGTAATAAATTTATTCAAAACTACTACAAAATAAATTTCCCTGCTTCTTATTTATAACAAATAAAGCCTTGTTCTAGAGGCGCTCATTATGTGTCTGGTCTGGGTCTTATCACTGATGTATGCTCAACAGACTCTTTGCTAATGAACATTGGCTAACAGCTAAACATAACAAGAATATTATTTCCAGGCAATATTGCTTAAAATGTAGCCTATTGTTTGAAGGTCATAATGCCTAATGCTGTAGCCTTAGGACAATTGGCTAGTAGCCTTGAGTCTACAATGACCTAAAATACTTTGAAGGTCATCCAGCTTAATAAGATAGTGAATGAACCCAACCAAGTAATTATGCCCTAATGTAGTATTGGATGAGCAAGCAATTTTTAGACCTTTCTGTAGCTACTGATAATGCTCAGAACGAATTCTAAACCCATTTATTTAATCAATTTTTATCTTGTTTCAATAATAAATGTCTAATATTTGTGAATTTATTCTAAAAAAAGATATACATGATACACCAGTTCTTTATGTGATTTGATTTGAATGTTGATTCTGACCATATATTTGGCTGCAAATTTAAAGCAGTAATACAAAGAATTAAAAAAATATAGAATTGGTGTTAAACCAATTGTCATTGGATTAATTTCAGATTCTTTTAAATTGCTAAAATCTTATGAAATTGGTTTGTTTCTGCAACTGAGTATAAAATGGTGAACATATTAAAAATAGGCAATAACAGATGAACTTTTGAATGGGCTATAGTTTGTCATCTGTAAATTTATGCTAAAAAAATAATGCATAACAAGAGGCTGTGCTTTTGAAAAAAGTGCAAAAGCAAACATTTCTGCAGTGCACTGATTGCATAGTATAACTGAACCAATAAACTTAAACAATAGTCAAATGTATTACTTTCAAATTGTTTAAAAATATCCACTATATAGGTACTAGTTACCATACTAACAACACTAATTAACATAAATAACCAATAGATAGCGGTAATGACTCGAAGCTCTCCTGCAACTGCTCCTTAATATTCATTTTAAAGAATGTCTATAACACAGGGTGTTTTAAAATGAAGTTTTTGCCTATTTATACTGTTAAATAATTCATGAAATAAAAAAGCAAATTAAACCATTTTACCTGTTCATTTTCCTTAAAAGCACTAGTAGCAAAGATACCACCCCCGGAACAGAAAGTGTTTCATGTTTTGCAGAGTATGAATCTGTAACTGCCATACAATGTGCACTCAGCCTCAAGTTCAATTAATTTTGATCCCTCCAGAGAAAATAACATTCATAGATGACTTATAAACAATTTGAAACTACTGGCTGTCTTTAGAAAGGAAAGTATGAAACAACCCAGTTTGTCCAAAGACTGTTGAACGTGTAAGAGAGTCAACAAATACACTTTTATTGTATCTAGCGCAATAAATATCCACCAGAAAGGCTAGTCATGAATTACCAATTTAAGTGGCATGTGGAGTGATCATACTGTGTCCATATCATTTACAGCTGCTACGAGCTCTAAAGCCTACAAATTATGGTTGTTTTCCAGCTTGGTAAATGGAATTATGCACCATGAAGATGAAGACGTATTTATTATGAAAGTATTGAATGACTTTTTTGTATCACATTCAGTGACAAATCAACAATTTATGAAAATTGAAAAATATGTACTCATAATGTGAGTGTCTGGGGGTTAAAATATTCACAATTATTTGTTGTGTGAACAAGACTCATAAAAATTTAATGTTTTGTGTTGTATACCGGTGGTAAGTTTACAGGTAATTCTTTTTCATGGAAGCAACGATGTCCGGAATAATCTTGAATTTAAAGGATGAAACCACAGCACATACTGTTTGACAACAATCTTTTGATGGGGAGGGGCTATGTGATACTTTCCCCATATGAATTCTGTGAATGTTTGCTGTATATCTCCTAACCTTAATACACCTGATTTTTTTTCTTTAGAGGTATTTTAACGATAAAATATAGTGACGTCTTTACTGATGACATCCATATCCAAAATAAATTTATTAAAAAATAACTGATACACAACTATATTGGCATTTACTATATCAATAATGCATAATGATGCAGTATACAAAGTAGATTGGAATATTGACATCTCAAGGGTATCATTAAAAAAACTATAGTACTGTTTTATAAACTGCCTTAAATGTCCCAATTTTTGTAATTAACTGGAGTAACAAATTTATGGCATTCTCAAAATAGGTAACTTTATTTTTTTTTTTTTTTTTAACGTTCGACTATTGAGCACACTTGGGCTAATGCAGACGATGGGATGATTTATAGCGTATGAAAATGCCTAGCCCTGGCCAGGAATCGAACCCGGGTCCTAGGGGTGGATAGGTAACTTTAATTGCACCCTGTATAATCATGTTGCAAGGTAGCAAAAGGCAATTAGCAATTATTTCTATTATTAATTTAAAGAAAAAATATTAATATTAATAGTACCAACTTGTATTAAAATAATTTGAAAATTTATTTTAAGAAATTATTTTTTTCATAATAATTTTAAAATGACAAAATATGACAAGTTTTATTAATGACATTTTATGACAAAGTTTAAAAAAATCACAAAAACAGACTAATTTTAAACTTTTTAAATATTGTTCTATAACTGATAAAATTACTTTCACATTTTAGAGCAAAGATCTAAAATTCTTAGGATTGCTGGCTGATATGGCAATAAGCGAAAAGGAGCGGTCTATCATCAGCTTCGCTACCCCCACCACTACTTGGTCAACTTACCTCGATCAGCCATGATAGCTGATTGTTTTTGCTTATTGTAGAGTGGCTTATGGTGGCAACTTTTCATATTTATGTTTTTCCTGTGATATTGATATTATGCCTTACACGTGTGCTGCGTATAACTGCACAAATCTTGCAAAGAAGGGTTCTGCTGTGACATATCACAGGTGAGTGCCTACATATCATTGTTGCTACCTTTTTATTCTTATATCTGTGATGATAACATTGCTGTAATACTATCAAAAACATCTACTTTTCAAAATATTATGTATTTAGTTTGTATCTAAAGAATATACTGCAGTTATCAAATATGTAAGTTTATAACACTGAATAGACTAACAATATTTGATTTATATTTTAGCTTTATTTGACCATAAGGGCTTACTTGTTATAATTTAACAATACAAAATCAGAGTGCTATTTTTTTCAGTTTCCCAAAAGACCCACACTTACTAAAAACATTACTAAGAGCTTCTGCTGATGTTTTTTAAATTAGTTGAGTTTATGCACAATCATTTTCTTATTTGTGAAATTAAAAATAATGATGTAGATGTAAAAAGAATGATTTTATTAGCTTGTAGAATTTTCGGAGGAAATAATTTTAAAGGGCTTTAATCAAATAACGATTATTCTGAAGGTAGTCATGAAATAAAATTAATTAATGTAATTGGGCATTTATTTTACAAAGTGATGTGTTGTCACCACACAAGGAACCAAACTTTCAATGAAATTTTTTCAAAACTTGGGATGCGCCAAAAGTTAAATAAGCTTATTTTGTTATGCAATGTATAAGGTTATTTTAATAAGTACATGCATTGTTAACAAGTTTTGTTATGCAATGTATAAGGTTATTTTTTTAATAAGTAAAATCTATTTACAATACTATAGCTACATCCTATTATAGCTATTATTCATTTGCCAAATATGTACCCGTCACGTTACATTGTTAAAAAAAATAAGGCTTTTTCCCTGCATCACCGTATTATGCCCAACAACCGTGCCAGTTAGGTTCTGAAGTACTCTTTTTAAGTAAAAAAAAAAAAAAAAAAATATAAAGGTTTTTTCACGCATCACTGTGTTAGTTAAGTTATGGAGTACTCTTTAAAAAAAAAAATAACGGTTTTTATACGTCACCTTATTAGGAACAACAACCGTGTCAATTAGGTTATAAGTACTATTTAAAAAAAATTAATAAAGGTTTTTAATGGATCACCGTGTTAGGTATAACAACCATGTTAGTTAGCTTATGGAGTATTCTTTTAAAAAATATAAAGTATTTTTCACGCATTACCATGTTAGACCTAACAACCGTGTCAGTTAAGGTATTCAGTACTATTTAAAAAAATAAAGTTTTTTCCTACACCGTATATTATATATATATATATATATATATATATATATATATATAATATTGAAAATTCAACACAAAGTAATAAATTAAAGTCAGTTTTGAAAAAATTTCAACTAAAATATTGATACATTAAAAGCAATAATTTTGCAATATAAAACACAGATTAAGATTCTTAAAATAGGATTGAATCTATCTTTATCTCAGGTACCTAAATCACATGTCCAGTAAATAACTACAGTTAACAGATACAAACAAACAAACACACAAACTTTCATATAATATGAATTAGATATATATATATATATATATATATATATATATATATATAATTAAGTAATATATTATTAATATTATTATCCTTTAGTTTATTTTTTCCTGTTATTTAGTTTGATAGTTTTAGGTTAGTATTAGGTTTAGGTAAAATCCCCATCGCTGGAGTCACGACGATGATAGCCTCTTTAGTTTTTTGCCGGAAAAAAGGTTATTTTAATAATAAAACCTATACCAACGTAAATGCATGTACTTGTTTTATGTACTCATTAAAATACTAGTGAATAATTATCGCTACTTACATCACAGGTGTACTTAGTAATTTATTAAGTTAATTAACACACTACTATGGAACGATTATTTTTTTCTAACCAGAACGTGTTATTTTAAATAAATAACAATTTAATACTAACACATAATATTTTAAGTACCAATAAAAAAATCAAAAACCATTCAAAAGAACATATCAATGTACCAAAATGTGTTAAGATGATGAAAAACTATGCTGGCTAATTCACATTATTCCTATAAGCGCGTGTGTAATGATGCTCAGGTCGCCTAAGTAGTGGTGGGGGATTGACAGCAGTGATGGACCATTTTCCGAACACTGCGCCAGCAATCCATTGCTATAGATCTTTGTTTTTTATTTAGTTGATGAATTGATAAGATTTTAAAGTTTTTAGAGTCCGCTGGCCCCTGGAACCATGATCAAAGGATAGTTGTATTGTGTAACTAAGTATCATAGATAGTAATTTAGTAAACAGGTTCTCTCAGCGTTTAAGCAGTCCCTCAAAGGAGTCTCCTGTTATAGTTTTTGTGACCTGCAGTTTCTTTGTCCATCCTGCTTAGCCAACAGTTTCTTCATGGTAAATTTCTACCCTGTCCAGGTGTAGCCTCAAACCACAGTGCTCTGTAATGAGGCCTATGGTTCTTATAAGTTACCCCAGGGTCCCTATTACTTCTCTAGAATTTCTTTCAATAAATATTTCTGCCTGACTGTCATACAGTTTAGGAGCACAATGTCCCATCAGTCCTTTGAGGATTTTTCTCACCACAAGGGATCTGTTTGATCTCTGGGAGGTTTTCTACTTCTAAGTTTAATTGGAAGCCCCTTTGAACGCTGACCCTCTTCACCATTTGTGCTCCTGGTAGACAGAGTTACTGATATATTATATCACAACTCACACACCTTCCCAGCACCATCAGAGTCTGCTTGCTGTGATTTACTGCTTCTGAGTTCCATTTAATTCTACAGAATTTTTTTTTTTTTTTTTATAGTATAAAAAGGAGGGTGTTTAAAATATTAATTATTTACATCTGTAACAAAATAACAGTATCAACAGCGATACATTTTTTTTTTTTTTTTTTTTTTTGAAAGTATTACATGTAATATAGGTCCCTATTCTTTACAAAATAATTATATCCCAACAGGATATAACTATTTTTTAAAAATAGTTTTAAAATATTGTACACTTTTTACGAATGACTGACACTATTACAAGGAAGTTGTCTACAATATAGGACATTTAATTTACATGAAACTGGCACTTTATTACTAATATGTCTGTATCAAATTTATTTAATCCTGAAAAACTAAAACTTAGCCTAGCAAAATAAGGAATCAAGCAGTTACAAAAGAATGTAGGTCCAACTTATTACTATATAACATTTTTTATCATTCAAGAATGTTGTACAAACAGTTATATAAATAATGGTAAAACATTTGTAAGCGTAACAAAGTTGTCATTGTAATACTGTACAGTTAGTTTTAAGATAAATGCACTTCTTTTATTGTATATATTATTAAAACTCATGTATATCTTAGTTTTAGCCATGGCCAGAACAAGGCTATACCTCGCGTAACAAAGTTGTCGTTGTAATACTGTACAGTTGGTTTTAAGATAAATGCACTTCTTTTATTCTATATATTATTAAAACTCATGTAGATCTTAGTTTTAGCCATGGCCAGAACAAGGCTATACCTCCAATACAGTACGTTGTTGTTGATCCTATTGACCAATAAGCTGCAACACAAAACAATTTTAAATATAAAATCATGAGTTTTGGGTTTGTTTTTTTTAAATCCTTTTTGACTATTAAAATATAGGTGACATCTGCCCAGTAAATAAAGGAACTCGAGCAAATCCTTTTATTAGATATGTAATAAGTAGCAAACTGCTTTTTATACTAATAAGAAAACATGTAAACAGGCGATCGACTTAATATGCAAAGAACGTAATGAACTGACCAAAGAAGCATTGGCAGCCATTTTTGAAACCAATGTTGCCAACTATTAAAAAGGAAATCACTTTTTTTTCTTTATCAGAGCCATTATCGTGTATACTTCATCTTTATAAATTACTTCTTCAAATTAATCTACTTGTCTGCTATGATATGCGTCAACATAACAAAACTCTTCTGCCTTTAATGTTAAGAAAGCTGATTCAGAATTAGTAGACAATATCCAACAGGTTTTCTTCTGCAATAGACACCAAAGAGGATACAAATAGTTAAGTGATTGGAAGAAAATGTGTAAATGATAAGTCTTAAGAATCTTCAAAGGTAGCTAGCATTAGATGAGCAAGGTAAGCTTTAAATGATGCTAAGTTTTATTGCGGACTTGTTTTTCCTTAACTGGGTAATAATTTCAAATAAAGACTGACTTACTTTTCTAATCAACACATAGTCATGCACACCGTTCATATTTAGTATTATAACTAAATGAGAACCCTAACAACTTATAGAAACAAACAATATAACTAGAAACATAAGCATTACATTCACTTATCAAGTAGCATTTGTGGATGAGTAAAACGTTCTATTTTACGCAAGAAGTGTCCTTCTTATAGATTTTGTATTCACTGGTAATATATAATATTCCAACACACATCACTCATACATTTCTTTTTAGAATACAGTCTACAATTCTACTGTATAATATTATAATGTTCTATAGTATTTTTGCATCTAAGATACCCAAATGTTATTTATTAAACCTAGCTTTCTTTACATACTTCATTTATAGCAAATGAAAATGCTATAATTTACATTTGAAGACTTTAAAGAAACCCAAATTTTAAATGTCACCTATATATTATATTTTTATTTATAAGAAATCTCAATTACTTTTTTTTTCTAAACACTTTAACTAAAAAATTTAAATTCATAAAAGTTTATACAGATAATCTGAATTTTAATCAATAAGAAATTGTTAAAGACAATGCATACAAACCTATAGAAGCTAATACTGGGCCTAAGGCACGAGCCAGAGCTCCTAATGATCTGAATATACCCATCACAGTGCCCTTTTGTGCTGCTGTACCAAATTCTGAAGCCATTGTCATCATACAAGGCACTACCATGGCAGTGGCTGAAAAACACACGATTTGATAATCTCATTAGGATACATTATACATACTTTTCTATTAGTGTTTATCTTTATGGTTTCTTTAAATTGTATGTTTTTTGACATTATACATGGTCAAATCTATGTATTTTATCTCGATTGCATGTTTTGTATTTCATTGGATAATTTGATACTGTTGTTGACACCGTTTAAATAATTTAGGAAAATACTATTTGCCTATTGATGCATTTATAAATAAAAGCCTACTGTACAGTCCATATATCTGTAATAAGCCATTCTATTATTGAATTTATTACTTTCAGACATCATACAATCATTTTCTTTTCAAAATTATTATCTAGACAGTCCTGTAATAACTGATTTTTTATAGTATTATTTTTTACTAAAAAAATATCTTCTTCTTCTTCTTCCAATGGCTCCTTTTGGTTCACACCATTTTGGAGCTTGCCTCCCAATACAATCCAGGAAAGTCCCTTCGTCCCTGCTTCTCTCTATCCAGGCCCTCGCAGATCAGTAAGTGATCCTTGTCCATAACATACACATCTTTTGAACAAATCTAGCAATTGTCAGAGGTTATTAGTCTCTGACATTGGGGGACAATGTTGATCGCGTCCGCAGCATACTTAAGCTATATATGTCCCCTGGGTAGTGCTAAATGATCAACAGAGCCGGCAAACGCCTCCCAAGAAGTAAACAGATTGAAAATAGATTGAATGAACTAAAAAAATATATGGAATGTAAATTTAATGTTTTACTTACATACAGAAAAGAGAAAAAGCCCAAAATATAAAAGGGCTGGAGTCGTTGCAAGTCCAACACACAGAAAGGAAGGCACAATAAGCAGCAGTCCCTGTAAAATTTACAGTCATAAATGTAAGATGAAAATAACAAAATACAGTAAAACCCGATCTAACCAAAATAAAGAGGAAGCCATTTTGGATGACAATTCTGTTTGACCATGACCTAGTAAACTCATTTGTATTTAATTAATTTCGAAAGGTTTTAAAGATCAAATGAATTCAATCCTTTACATGTCAAAATCAACCTCTTTAGGTTATATGTGCATAAACTCAAGAGCATCTGGAGGCCTGTGAAACTCCAGGCCGTGTTTATGAAAAGCAGATTCACTACTTCACAATTGGTATGACAATATGCTACCCTCACGTAATTACATATACCTTTATTTATTTCTCTGAATTTCAGTATCACTATAACATGTTTTTCACAAATAAACTGTTGGCATTCCTGATGGCTGTTCTATTTTTTATTATTATTATTATTTTACATAGTAATCTAATTAGGACACTAATAAAATATTCATTTCTAAGCTAAATTAATACAGCAATTACTACATTACTAAGTTTCATTCACTGATAAACACTTAGTCCAGAATAATTAGTCTATTTGTTAATGCAACTTAATAACTACACCAGTTCAAACAGTTTTATTCTCTTCAATGTTCTGACTAAACTATCATTGTTGAGTAGCTGGAGGGCTTCAACAGTGACATGTTGTCTTTGAGTGCATTTTCTGAATGCATTATTGACAGTTGTGATCTCAAGATCTTTATGTAAATTGTCATTACAGACGTACCAAGGTGTATCTGCGATACCACAAAGTACTTTATTTTCAAAACGTTGAATAATATTTCTATTACTCTGACTGGCACAACCCCACAATTAAATATGCGTTCTCTATATAGTTTAAGATGACTTGAGACATAATATTTGAAAGCGGTGAATCCATAGCCAGCCCAGTTGTTTGGTTCTAAAATATTTTTTTTCCATTTCAGAATAATGTTATTGAAGAAGAATCATAATGAAAGCAGTCTAAAATTACGTTAACATGAACTGTGTCAGTAAACATGGCCGATTCGTAATAGTTGTAATTGGTATTTATTTCTTTTCATTATGTGGATAAGTTAAAAAAAAATTATTTTGAGCTGAAATAAATCATATAAAGGGATGACTATCAGGAATTAACATTTGTAAAATAACCTCGTCTGAATAAGAATTCTATTTCACAGTATGTTTTTCCTAAAAATGTTAATGCAGTGATACAGTATCACTTGTCTTAATATGTAAATTTAATCTATGTACATTTTTTTAAAAATAATTTCATTTTAACAATTATCAAATGCCATTTACTTTATCCTTGAAATGCATGTTGCAACTAGGGATCATTGTACAATAATACAAAAACATGACAAAAACGTAACTCACCTGAGTGGCCATTTTCTTGGTAGCATGAGAGGGTACTCTTCTAACCCACGATCCTTGGAGAACTGCCATGGTCAAACCGATGCAAAAGAACATCCAACCTTGTTGCATTGAAGAGAACCCAAACTTATGGTGAGTTAAAAATGTTATTGTAAACTCCAATCCAGAATAAAGGAAGAGATAAACAAAATAAACTGCTCCAAGCAATTGTAACTGCTTTAAATCTGTAACATAGCAGATTGTTTTACACAATATTTGGGCAAGTTCTAAAATAGATGATAACTATCAAGTAATTGACAACTTATAGTAACTGACTATAAAATTATTAATGAAAAGACATACAAGAATATTCAAGGCATTACCGGACAACACATGTTTTGCCATTAGGCATAATTATCATTGGCAGCATAATATTACTTTACAGTGAAACATATTACAGTAGTCGCCGGTTTTTGTGGTCGTATTGGGGATTGCATGTTTTGAATGTAAGAAGTGTCGCATCGAGAAATATGACACACAATGAGGTCTTTGACATAGGATAGCATTACGTTTCATGACCCACATCTACAAAACGTTAAATATGCCTATATGCTTTATTTATAAAATACGTTATATAAATAGGTCAATTTTTTATGTACTTTAGATATAATTAATTCGAAACAGTGCATACACATGTTACACAAAAATATAGTACATAACAGCTAGCCTGTTAAGAGTGTTATTAACTTTTACAGACAACACAATTATCCACAATAATCATCGGGATGAATAATACATATAAAATTATATATTTAAATTTAATTCGTCCAATTTTTCAAGAATTTTAAATTTTCTCCCAAAAATTTAAATAACTCTTCTTATATATACAAGACATTTTTAAGCAGAAATAAAACGGTACGTAAGTAAGACTACGTATGTACAAGTGTAATGTGTATACACACACATAACCAACTGTATTATCAGTAATCACTGTACGTGCTATACTATGTATATAACTATGTATACTGTCAGTTAAGATAATGTGAAATGGTGCTGCATTGTATGAACTGACTAATCGGTTAATTAATCAACTGCAAAAAAGGAAGAATAATACGAGGTGTGGCTAGAAAATAACCAGACTGATTTTCGTACGCCTGTGATATTTATTCCACATGGTTGACAATGGTAGTGCGTTGACCTTGAATGCTCCCTCTACCTACTCCACCATTTTGATAATTGCGTAATATCTAGTTCGCTCACAGCAGTCATTTGAACAGTACCATGTATTTGCCCTGCATCAGAAAAATTCTTAGTGGTAGTGTAGAGTAACGTCAATATGAAATTTCTCGTTACACTCGGAAAATCCGCCACAGACATATTAAATTTGTTGCAAAGTGTATCGTGATAAGTGTTTATCATGAACTCAAATTTCTGAGTGGGTTAAAAGATTTAAAGAGGAGAGAGAGGACGTTGCGGATGACCCACGTCTTGGTCAGCCAAAGTCTACTAGCACGACTTTGCTCCATAAAAATATTGAGGTAGTGAAACCGGAAAGCCTGTATGCAAGTGGTACTAAATTATAGTTTAGATAAACTGAAAATACTAGAAAGGAGAATCATGAGAAAAATTTTAGGCCCAGTGAAAACTAAAGAAACATGGAACTAAGATCTAATGATGAAATATACAGGAACATAGAGGACATGACAGAGACGATAAGGAAGAGAAGACTGCAATTTTTTGGACATATGTGCAGGATGAAAAGGACATATTCAAGATCAGCGAAAAGGATACTCAAGTACCTATGGGATAAAAAGTCAGCAACTAGTTGGATTCAAGAGATAAGGAAAGATTTAGAAAGAAATAATATAAAAGAAGAAGAAACGCTGAACAGAGAGATTTTTAGAAAGAGGATATTGAGTATGGAGGGATTCCAGGGAAGATTGCAGAAGAAACGTGGTGCGAAGTGGTCCGAAGACAGAAAGAAGCTGCATAGTGAAAGGATGAGGGAATATTGGAGCGAACGGAAGAGAAAACAGCTAAGTGTGAAGAATTGAAATAGTCACGTGGTCCTTAGCAGGCCTCATTGAAAGAAGAAGAAGAAGAAAATCCAAACAATGAGTGATGGTTTGAAAGCTCTGTGTATAAAGACGATATATAATATATGTTCACAAAGTTAATGTTTTCATTATCTTTCACTATGTATTAGTGAATTTAAGATATGTCAAAAACACTGGATAAACAATAGCAAAAAATTTAAAATATAGTTTTTTCTATTCAAGGTAATATTAATATTACCAGCTTATGTAATTCAACTCAGACTAAAAAAATCTTAAAACACATTTTCTCAAATGTTCCTGAATTTCAAAGATAAAAAAAAATATAGAACATTGCATAGTTTAACAGTTTTTTACCTTTAGAAGGCAAGTTTCGAACAGCAGTGAATCTAAACAACGCTGGAATACTGACATACGCAAGAGCTTGACTCACACTGCTCGCTACGGACTTTTCTCGTTTCTCCTATAAAAATTTAATTTCATAAAAAAGTGAAATTGTGGAAACATAATTATATTAAATACAATATTTTTTTTTAATTTAACTAAATTATTTTAAAATAGTTTAATCACATCTTAAGTGCTATGAAAATTATAGGTGTATCAACAAATTTTTATTCAAAAAACAATGTTTGACAACAGAAAAAACCTCTGACTGACAGTAGTTAGGATTCATTTTGATTGTTTCTGATTTACTAAAATATTTTTACAATGATTTGAGTTATGACTGCAATAAATTTGAGCAAAATCAATCTAATAAGGCAGTTACGAAAAATTCAGAGATTTTTCAGCTTGCTGCAAATGTTAGGCTATCTAAGCTTTAGGTTTTTGAAATGGATGCCAAAGCGCCGGACAGTCTGTTGTGTTTGTGAACTGCGCCCCTAAAGGTTCTTAGTTTGAGCTGCAGTTATTCCCGTTGCTTTTCCCTTACCATTAATGCTAATCCTTCGTCCCTCAACATCATCCCTAATCCGTCAGACGTAAAGTATAGATATTAAGCAAAAAATTTTAAAAATAAAAATATTAAGTAACAATTTTAGAAATAGAATAACACATTGAAAATTCTATTCCTGAAGACTTACCTTCGGAAGAGTCTCTTTGAAACAAAAAATAACAAACAGTAAATCTGAGACTGCAAGTCCTAATGCAAACAGAGCAGGCATAACAAACCAGTCTGAGTTCCCCGCTTGTTTCTGAGCCCACATTGCGAACATTGCGCCGATCATGGGTCCTATGATGAAACCAATGGAGAAAGCAATGCCTACCAGTGCCTAGAAATATTACAACATGAAATCCATTAAATGAAAAAAAAACATCTCAAAAAACTGTCTGCTTAAATGCTGATTTTCATGACATTTATTTTGTTTAGAAATCATTGGGAAAACAACTCAATGTATTTTAATAACACTTGGCATGCATATACAAAGCAATGTGTGGTTAACAAGGTTTTATTGAAATAAATATATAATTGGATATAATCACTTATCATTTGCACATGTAGCACATACACTGAATCTTGAACAGAGGCGATGAGAACCTTGCTCATCAAAGCTGTATTTAAAAAAAATGCATCCAAAAATATTTTGAAAAAGTTTACTATAAATTTAAATTTATTATAAGAAAGATTTGACTGTGAAAATTTTTAGAGGTAGAATGGCAATCTTTATGCAATACATTTCGATATGTTTCCAACCACAACACCTTTTCATCAAAACATGGCATTGCATTAATCACTTGATCGGCTGACTTGCCTCTTTAATGCTGTAGGCAGTCTTCATTAAAACTACAGTTCCTTGGTTCTGATCCAGCTAATTCATTGATAGTGAAATTGTGTGTCAATGTGTACATGTGTAACATAAATATCAAGTCCTTGCTATTTTAAAAGATACTGCAATTCAACACCATTTAAAGTTTTAAAAACCATAACAAAATTATGGGTTCTAGACAAAATATGGTAATATATAACCGATGATCATAAAATTGCTGCAATGTTACAGTATTATTAATCTTTTAAAGCTTTTAAAGCAACCACTCGATGTTTCAATCAGAACTGTAACACAACAGTAATGTTAACATTATTAAATTACTTATAAGAATTACTTTTGAAACACTAATTATGATAATCTGGTTTCAAAATATTAAACAATCACAATAATTCATTTACAGTATTTGCAATACATCTTTGGGATAAGAACTTCATAAACAGAATCATTACAATTCTTGAAATGTTTGATACAGCAAAATTGCAACGCCATTTTTTTCAAAGCTGTATAAGTTAATCTTAAGTTAGTATTCACTGATAGGATATTAAATGAAACTTCTTTTTTTAAAACATAGATAATACTGATATTAATAACAATTATTAAAGAAAAATGTAATGTACAGGCCAAAAAATCATGACCTTAAAAATGTTGTTACATCATTTTAAAATAGATAGGGAAGGTGTATTGAATTTTTATCTAAATATTTACTCGTTCACTCTGTATGATGGTAGAGTAAAATGTTGTTAAGTTCATATTACACTTTACAATTAATTAAAAGCAATTTAAAACGATAAGTTATTAGTAGAAGCAGCTGATGTTTTAAGCAGATAGTAAGATTGAAAATTGATTAATCAAAGAATTTATGATGTGTAACAAATAGATGTTTATATAACAATAAACATTCGTAAGTTTTAACTAGGCTTAATCTTTAAGTTTTTAACTACACATTATGCCAAGTAAATTCTAAAATGTGTATATGCGGCATAAAAATGAACCAAAAATAAATTTCAATTTTTAAGAGGCAACAAGCAGTATTTTTTTTAATTACTGTGTGAAATTATTGTGTAGGTTGCTACCTATTAACAATCTACTAACATATTAATTATCTTATCTTATTCATTTATTCTATTCACTGAACAATCTACCACATTTAACCCTTAGCATGGATGTATAAAGTGTTACAGAACTGACTGTATTTGTAAAACATATTTGTATTATTGCAAGAATAATGTTAGTTCTTATACCCTATTATCTTACATTAAAATTATTAAAAATATAAGATTTTAATTTTCTTAAACGAATATTACTTTGTTTCAAATTGGGTCAAATAAAACTCTTAAAGAGCTCAAAATATAATAATACCTCTTCAACAATTAAAGATTATATTATTTTTTAATATCATTTTTAATAACTATAAACAAATAATGTGTCCTAAAATTTTCAATACAAAGGATCTTACTAACAATAAAATACAAATTCACTCAAAATAATAATAACTAGAAAACATTTAATTTTAGAAAGTGAAAAGAGTCAAAAATAAATAATTACAACTCAAGTTTTAGAGAAGGATGGAAAGAACACACTAATAGAATGGATGGTTGGAATAGGTTGCCAAACATAATTTTTGGTTATAGACCCAGCGGAAGTTCAACAAGGAAGTATAGGCAGAACAAACATCTTGCCTACACTTGAAATAGAGATGATGATAACGATGATCTTTAAGTACGTTATGTTTAACATTATTGAGTATAAAAAAATTGTTTCAATTATATTTAATTGATCTGAATTTTGTATTTTGGTTTTGTGAACAATTCAATATAGTAGCCAGATTAAAATATACATGCAAATTTTAAAATAAAATTGTGTAATGGAGAATCACTATTTTCGTTAGAACAGTAATGAAAAGAACTTTTAAAATTTAAGTTAGGTGTTTTGGTTTCGACATAACTTGTAATGGTACAGCTGACTCATTAAATTTTATTTATGGATGAGTACAAAAAGTGCATTTATTTCAAATATAACTGAACAACTTAAAAAACTTAAATTTGTATATTAAAGGCTACTTTCAATCTTACAAAAACAGCAGTTAACATCACATGTGACTCTCCGTGAATTGAAAAATTGAGGTTCAAAAAACATCACCTCACAATTGAAAATAAACATTTTCAATATGTGTATGTAAAATGTACTAGTTTATGTATATCCAACTTATATACATTATATTCAAATAATATGGAGATAAATTGCATATCTACTGTAATTTATACACATATCGGTACTGGTCAGTAGGCATTTTTAAATAAGAATGTAAAAGATCATGTTGTTTACAATGCATTTAATACACATTTTGTTATCTATTTTAAATAAATTTGAATAAAATTATTGTTCCTGATTTTTACTGACTGTTAAAACCTGGTGCAACTAATGGCGAAAAACCATTAAGGTTATCATCGCCGTCACGCAAAATAAAAGTAAAAATAATACAAAAATAATGAAAAAAAATTTTTTAAATTAAAAAAAAAATGATTAGGATTATGACCTATTCTTCCCGTCAGTGGTCTATCCACTCACCTCATAAAGGCTACAGCGGTTTCGAAACTCTAACGTTTCATCTTCAGGCCGTTATACGAAATGTTAAATCCCTCTGTTGAGGTCGTCATAAAGTCAAACAAAACATTAAAACACACATCGCAAACACTGAGCACAATTACACGTTTAAAATATTAATCAAGAAATTCGGCTTGGCCAAACTACACACGCGACTCGTACATAGTTACATTCTGGACTGCATTCGTTACATTTTGTTGTGTTTGTTATGTGTGTTTTAATGTTTTGTTTGACTTTGTGAAGACCTCGACAGAGGGATTTAACATTTTGTATAACAGCCTGAAGATGAAACGATAGTTTTGAAACCGCGGTAGCCTTTATGAGTTCAGTGGATAATCATAACCTAAAATAATCAGGATTATGACCTATTCTTCCCGTCAGTGGTCTATCCTTCGTAAAGGCTACCATGGTTTCGAAACTGTATTTTTCATCTTCAGGTCGTGATACAAAATTCCCTCTGTCAAGGTCGTCACAAAGTCAAACAAATTGAATCGTGTAATTGTGTTCAGTGTTTGTGACGTATGTTTTTAATGTTTTGTTTGACTTTGTGACGACCTCGACAGAGGGATTTAACATTTTGTATCACAGCCTGAAGATGAAACGATAGAGTTTTGAAACCGCGGTAGCCTTAACGAGATGAGTGGATAGACCACTGACGGGAAGAATAGGTCATAATCCTAATCATTTGAATATGTGGTCCGGTGGCTATGTTTCAATAATAAAAAAAAAAAATATTTAAAAAAAATATTTTTTCTAATTATTATGCTTTTTTGTAATTATAATTTATGTTGAACTATTTTTTAAAAATGTCAGGATATCATACAAATGTTATTATGAAGGAAAGAGATAAAAAAACATATTATTTGTTTAAAAAGTTTTACTGAATATAAATGAAAATATAATTTTTTTAAATCAACTTACAGTGGAGTAAATTTTACCAAAAAATTTAAATTCCGCAACAGTGAAACCTCCCTCTATGGAAACCCCCATTAAAAATATAACACTCTGATGAGGAGACTTTTTTTAGGTATGGAAAATATGTTAATGCATTTAATAAAAATTTAAACAGACACTATTTTTATAGGACATAGTTGGTATGTTTTGTTTGTAATACTTCTACTTTGTGGTCACACAGATACATATATAAAAAGAATGTCTTTGTAGCATCTTGAAATTACTGTACAAAAACATTTACAATTTTATTTCAGCAAATGAATAAATTACATTAATGATGTTTTTTCAGTGAAAAAAGTAAGTTTAAAACGTTTCTTTCTATTGGTATAAGAGTCATTGCTATTAAAAAAGGTTTTACTAAATTTAAAACATCAATATATCAAATGTTTTGAGTTTGTAAGCACTGTCGAAATATCTCAACTTGTATAATTTTCCTTGTCATTCCCATTATTAATGGACAAGCAATGAAAGGTAACCTCTACACATTATTTATGTTTAACCTTCAACGGTTTATGTAAAATGTGCTTCTGTCTAAAGTAATTACAAAAAGTATTCACATTAACAGTCCTGTTGTAATCAAGTACTTCCGTGATGCAATATTGTTTTTTAATGTCTGTTATAAGACTTATAACTTTTTCTTTGTTTGAAAAAGCTGTTTCCAAATAACTTGGGTTTTCATAATAAGAATGAATAACTTTGATAAGCATTATTATAAATGTTATTAAATATTTTAAAAAGAACAAGACTAAAACAAGAAAAATATTCAAAACATAGTTTGAACGAGTTTTTTCTATGCTCTCATTTTCTCAATAATGTTTATTTAAAAAAAGTCCAATAATTATATGACACAATAACATGTTGTCATTTATAATTTAAGAAGAAACTCATTCCTTAAATAATTTAATAAATGAACATTTACATGTTAATATTTTAATTAACACAAAGTTTTTAAACATGTTTTGATTGTTGTCCATTTGGAGAAAACATTAGCACAACTTTAACACTTAAAGACAGGAAAATTATTTATACATGCAAACAAGTGATTAATACAGAACTGTGAAGTTGTTGAATTTATCTGTTGAGATAAGACAGTATAAACAAACCTAAGCAAAGCTTACTTACCATGCCTACACCTCTGGTAGCTGAAGTAGAAATGTCTGTAATGATAGCCATGGACAAGCTGACATTTCCTTTGCTAATACCGCCCACAAAACGAGCAAACACAAAGAATGTAAAACTATGTGACAGTGCCCACATCACATATGATAAGGCGATTCCCATCTGGAAAAAAAAAACATTATTCACTGAACAAGGGATTTAATCAAGTTCTTCATTGGACATACCATATTTTACGGATTGAAAGACACACTTTTTTCTCCAAAATTCAGGTGCCTTTTTCAAAATTAATATAAAAATGTCCAGTGTTTGATTTAAAACGCCTGCCAGTTTTTAAAATGGCCATGTATTTGATGCGGCTTGAAACCTATCTATCTGCATTTATTTATTTTCTATCTGCACCCCGACTGCTTTATTGTATGAACTTAACACGTAAATTCATAACTTATCAACTAAATACTCAGAAAATATTCTTCAGCATTTATTCTATGTTTTCATCTTTTAAATCAATTATATTTCAGATTTTCATTTTGTTTAGTTATGAAATACATCATTTTTGTGTTGTATTTTGTGTTTTAGCAGTTATATTTTTTATTTTTTTAAGTAATTATTTTTATTTGTAGTAGCCCTATTGGTTTAATACGGTCTCTGGTCTGAAAAACAAATTTGTTGCCAAACCAGTCTTTAACAATATTTTAAAAAATGTTTTGCCTTTTATAAATTTCTTTTATCTATGCATTTTTCGTGACTATAATACTTCACTAACAAATAAAAAAACTAAAGGTTTTCCTGGAATTTTTACTTTCCTTGAAATTACAATAATGGAAAGAAATTACCAATAATTACTGTAATGGCAAACTGTAATTTGTGCATACAGGCAGTGTTGCTACACAGAAAAAATGTTAACCTTTCCTTGATTACTTTGCTGTCCTTATCTCTTGCTGGAACTAAAGATTTTTTTAGGAGTGATTCTCTAATAAGCTGATTCTTCTAAATTATAAACCTCCCTGTTTCTTGCATTTTATTTTCAACTTCATTTCAAAATTTGCTGAATAATGTGGATTCATCACTAGACTTATTATTTTAATGAGAATACTTAAAAACCTGATAACAAATTGTTTTTTAAACATATCCACCCTGTCCATACAAGCAAGAATCACCCTTGCGTAGCACATTAACTTTGTAAAAATATTTACCTTTTTCAACAAATAATTTTCTAGCACTTTCTTGTGCCACCTATCTGTATACTGTACAGCTTGTTCTAATTCAGGATTTTCTGCCAATTCATTGTTTTCATTTTCTACTACTAAATTATAGGCTAGCTTGTATAAAAAAATGATAAAATATTTTCACATTTCTAAATATTACATTTTTAAACTTCATAATGTATAAATGATAAACATCTGAGTCACATTTACAGGATATTGTAACAAACTTACCAAACATAAAATCATAACTGGCTTTCGTCCATACACATCTGACAAACCTCCAACCAATGGTGATGCAACAAATTGGAGAAATGAAAACATTGATCCAAGAAATCCTGAAAACACCAACTTTTAAGTTTAGGTAATAAATGAAAATATCTATTAAGTTATATATATATATATATATATATATATATATATATATATATATATATATATATATATATATATATATATATATATATATATATATATAGCATAACTTTTAATTAAAAACATTTCTTAAGGACTAGGTGACCATCAAAGGAAAAACAAATAAAATAAAAAGTATGACATTTTTGAAGTTGTACCAGAGGAAGTAATTTATGACAAATTCTAAAATAAAAAAATAATAAATCTGCATAACCATTAAACACAAACAAGAACTTAAAAAAAAAATTTTTTTTTAATGAAATGCTGTACAATCACTGGAGGAGAAAAAGTGGTGTCTTTTGTGATTTCATCGGAAAATACTTATTGCTTGTAACAAAACTACACAGGAATATTTCCCCACATTAACAGTTCAACCAGAATTTTTCATCGACTGATTCGTCTCTTGCATATCTTTACGTATAGCTAATGTACAAAATTTTAATGTAGAAAAGTTATTGACATTAAAGAACCAGGTGGACTTAACAGAAAAGATGAAACCCATGCCGACAATTTAGAGGCTGTCTGGAACTAAAACCAACATAAGTGTAATAAAAAAAAAAAATGAAATAAAAAAATGTTGTTAACATCACCGGATCTAATTAGCTGGAAAAATACACTGATTCAGCTCTTTCAGCACCAGTCTAACTCAGGCATAATTTACATCAGACAAATATTATAAAAGAAACACATAAATAATGAACTTCTTCATTCTTCCATTTGACTATAGAAACATTAGTTGAATAATATTAATTTGAATCTATGCAATCACAGTAGTTATAGACAATTAGTTACAATGTAACCACTATTACAGTAGTTATAAACAAACCTATGCAACAATTAGTTATAGACAATTTTATTTAAAAAAGGCTTAAAAAACAGAGAACCAGAATTTCAAAATATAAAATTAAAACAAAACAATATCAGGTTAGAGTTTTTAAGTATAACTTTATAATTTTTTTAAAATTTTATTTTATTTCCACAAGTTTATTTATCACTTAAAAGAGAACCAAAATTTTAAGGAAAACAGTAGAGTTTAGGTTTTTTCAAAAACTGAATATTTTTCAAACAATTTTTAAATATAAAGTGTTTTATACGAAACACTTAAACCTACCTTAACATATTATACGAAAATCTTGGATATGAAAGATCCCATATAGAATTAGATATTGTAGATTCTGTTATTTGAATTACAACAAATCTGTTACTCAGAAACCAAGAAAATTACATGAAATTAGTCTATTTCTGAAAATAGACTGATCCCTTAGTCTGAGGCTAAGAAAAATTCTTTTTTTATTTGTTAATTTGAAAAGAGTTATTATTTCCACCTAAAAAGAATGGTAATATTGATCGGAAATGTCTGTAGATTAGTTAAATACACCTCAACTTGAAAAAAAATATTTTAAACAAATTAGTAAAAGTAAAATAATGTATAACAATAAGTAGTGTGTGTGTGTGTGTATGTGTGTGTTTGTGTGTATATGTTTTGAGTAGATGAGTGTGAGAGTAGTATGAGCTAGAGGTATGGTAGGATTGCTAAGCTCACAGCTGGTCACTGCAGCTGCCTCTGCCAGTAAAAATAATCATTACTCTATTAGTTTTTTTAAAACAACAACAACTATCCTTAACCAGGATCCTACAGATATTTCAATATCCTTGTTTACTTAAAAAAATGTTTTTCTTTAGTATTTTCAAAGAAAATTAAAAACAGTGATGATATCGTTGTTCTAGAGTTTTATTAAGAGAACAAACAAATTTTTATACTGTTTCAGGTAAATATACTGCATACGTTGTTTTCGATTTTTTGGTTATTTTTTCACGAAAATGCTCTATTATATGCCCAAAAGCAATAATCCAAAATATAAAGGCACAGAAAGTACAGGAAGTGTGTTAAAAATTGAAAATAAAATGTTAAAAATCAAAAATAAAAGTGACCCACATAGCTTCAAAATTTCTACAGTGCAAAAGTCGGTAACATTTTGATCACTAATATGATAAAAACATTTATTTATTTTTTTAAAAAAAGTACTCAAAAACCTAACTGACATGGTTTTTGGGTGGTGAACCTAACATGGTTGACTGATAAAAACACCTTTAAAAAAAACCAGAACCTAACTAACACGGTTGATGGGTGATGAAAAACCTTTAAAAAATAATTCTCCATAGTCTAACTGACACGGTTGTTGAATGATAAAAACACTTTTATTTTATAAAAATATAATACCTGATAACCTAACTGACGGTGTTGGGTGAAAAAGCTATTTAATTAGACTAATTATCCTGTAGGTAAAATGTTTTTGATAGTTAAAATGAAAAAACCTTTATTTAAAAAAAATAATCAATGACCTAATTGGGATGGCTGTTGTGTCATGAACCTAATACAAAAAGAAGCAAATCGTGAAGTTCACAAATAATGGATACCATTTTAACAATGTTTTCATTACGAGAACGAACTAATAAAAAAAAGGAATAAACGTTAACATTTTGTAATGGCTATCAGAATGTGTAACAAGCATGAGTAGTAAGTACATGGAGTTAATAATAATGTGCATGACCAGTAGATCTGTATATAAAATTTTATATATTTAATGCAATATAAATAACAACGATACCGCAATATAGTTCTGTAAAAAGGCCTAAAATCGTAAGTAGACCTAATATTTAAAAAAATTATTTTCTGCAGGTAAATAATTAATTATTAATAACATCTGCAGGCACATGTTAATTAGATAATAAGGTACAAAATAAAACAAGTATTCAAAATTCACTATTTGGAAAAAAGACAATCTACACTGCATAAATACCGTTTACTCAGAAAAAAATAGTGAAGTCCTAGGCATAATAAGTGTGAAAATAACAGCAAGTTAGAAAGAAAAATTTTTTTTTTTGTTTAATGTCCGACTATTGTGCACACTTGGGCTAATGCAGACAATGGGATGATTTATAGTGTATGAAAATGCCAAGCCCTGGCTGGGAATCGAACCCGGGTCTTCGGGGTGAAAACCCATTAAGCTATCAACTAGGTCACCAAGGCGGCTAGAGAAGTAAAATTGACAAACATAACCACAAAATGACTAGCACTTGAAAGTAGGTAACATATTTTTCATCATGAAAACGATTAATTAAATGTGTTTTATAATAATGAAAAGAATATAAACATTTTAAAAAAACTTAAAACTAACTCAACTCTATTGTTGGGTGTTTTCCTAACTCAACGTAGTTATTTGGTGTTTACCTAACGACTCAGTTGCTGGTAATATAGTTTCACTAAAACTGGTTTAAAATTTTACCTTATGATAAATTTAATCTTCCATGAGTACTCTTAATTCAATAATAAAGTATATAATGAGGAAAATTATAAAAGTCATATATTTAGTAAAAGTACCTAAACTGTGTAAATAGTTTACCAGGTTGCCTAACTTGTACATATTACCTACCAAGCCCTACATTCTAAACTAAAAGTCAAATTAGGTCTACCTATTTAAAAACTTACCACCAAAAAGTACAGAATTGAATCTATCTGGTGCGCCAACCATGTGTTGAAAATATTTCACTTTATGTAGCAAGTATGGGTAAAGACCATCAGTTTTATCATTTAAGCGATAATGGTCCAATAATGATGGAAAGAGTGGAAGAATCATTGTAAATGCCAATAAATCCAACAAAAGAGACACAAACACTATATAAACAGTTTTATTTATCTTTTGTTTATCACTATTTATAGAATCACTATTAATAAGATTGTTTTTATTTGAATTCATTTTAAGCTGCTGTGTTGTAAACGTTTCACTGCTGGAATGAGAAAACTCAGAAATTTTATTAACTTTATAAACAGTAGTAGACTTATAAGAAGACATTGTACTAATAAAGAATATTCTAACCTAGTTTGATTATGAAAATCACACTGCGTACAGTTCCACGAACATGAAATGAAAATGAAAGTTGAATAAGATTACATATTGTAAAGTAGGGCGGCTGATCAACCACCACACCTCCACTCCACTTTCACCTCCCTTTCTCTTTCTTTCATCATAAACTCCAGACCATATAAACTTTTAGTCCAAGTTAGCGTCCTAATGATTTTTTTTCTTAAAAATAGAATATGGTACTGATTCTTTGGTAAAACCTTCCCCTTGATTATTTACATCGACGTTATTTTTTTAACTATTTAGAATATTTATTACAGGTTTAATTTAACTCTTGCCAATTTTGAATTTAATATTTTAATTATTTTAACCATCTGTTAAAACAGTGCTACAAACATTACAAACTGCAGAAAGGCTAATTGCTAATCAAAGTACAACATAAACAAACGACAGCTGAGTTGACTGAGCCGACCAGAGATAAAATTTGACAGCAATAATTTGTCTATGACCACAAATTATCAGAGATTGAAAAAGTGTTAAATCAATACAGCGCAGACTAAAAGTCGAATGCAGAAAGTAAGAAGCATACTAATTAATTAACATTATTTCATAAAATAACATAATAATCATATATTCAGCGCATGGCCACTAAAGAATATTATAAATATATTTATAATTCAAAAACATTAACAAACTATTTAACTACAAAACAAGAATTTTTAATAATAATACTATATGATGCAATTTGTACACAATTTAAATTATTACATATGTTTTATTTCTTCACGTAATAAAGAAAAATTAATGCCCATAAATCTGAACACACATTGGATAATTTACTTAAAACAAGATCCGAAATGAAAATATTCAAGTAAAATGAGAACTATATTATTTTTAAAAAGGTAAATTTTGTGAATGTCTATTGGTGAACATTGTTCGCTTTTATCACATGTTTGTCAATAGAAGACATATGATAAACACAAACAAGTTGTTGCATTAATTTTCATGTGATTTCATGTTTATTTTTCTTATTAACTTATTTTAATATACCCAATTTGTAAGTATTAATTATTTTTAATGTTACTTAATATTTTTGTTGTTAAAAGTATATTAACACATTTACAAAATTTCCAATTATATATTATTCCAATTATATTATATATAGTTTTTGTTAAACTTGTTGAATAATGGAATGAAGCATTTTAAAATTAGAATTATGTTTGGCTTCATATTTTTAAAGAAAAATTGACAATATTTTATGAGCATTAGTATCTTTGACCAAACAACAAACTAATTAAATGTTTCCAATTATTCTTCAAAGCAATGATAACTTATGAACACCTTGCATATAATCATGCACATATTAAAAATAAATATATATGAAGCATATCTTTGCCCACTTTGCAGGCCTACTTTGCTTGATTTCTCTCTGTTAGAATGAAGATGATAACTTTATTAGTTTTTTGCTGAAAAAAAGACAAATTTATGTCTGTGATATAAACCTTTCTTGCTGCCTCACTTAGCTTGCAACTAAATAATAATACAGCTTACAAACTGTTTAAATACTCTATTCAATTAAACACTTTGTAGGTGGGCCTACTGTTCTAGAACAGAGTGCCATTACGAAATATAACCAAAAGAATAATGGTTCTGACTTCTTTCAGTCAGTCCCGCAAGTGGCTATATCTTATGAATTTTTAAAGATTGTAAAAATAATACCAGGGTAATTAGTACTGAGGTACCTTTGCATTTTCAACCCAGCTACTGAGCTGGGTCTATTTGAACCCGCTGTGGAGTTCATATGAACATGTCTTCATCTACTAGTAAATTTCTAATGTCTGCTAAGTAAATCATCACTATACACTCTCTACTCTCATCCTACTTCCATGACTCATGTCAAGAGGTTTAGACCATTCAAACACCACAATCTCTCTGCCAAGATAACTCGCCACTGTACCAGGACTCTTCACCTCAAAACATAGTAGTTTTGAATGCTAGTAAGACTTAAATACTGAAATGATTTTGTAATTGGAAAGAATAAACATTGTGTTTATTATTATTATTATTTAATATTAATGTTTTTGCCGAATTAACAGTTTTCCCCTTTAATTAAAATCGATTACTTAATAAAATATAATACATTCAAATTTAAAAATGACAAGTTATGTCCCTCTTCAGAAACAAATGGTACAAAATTAGTTGTATGTCTAAATGTCTAAATACTATGTTAGTGGCAATTGGTTCTATGGCTAAATATCTGAGACAGTTTTTTAGACACCAGTGTGAGTTGTTCCGGCATTAAATTGTTCGATGGCTTTCAACTTCATGTTTGATAAGTTTGATTGACTTTTGTACCTGTTGACATTCATATCCTTGACTTGCAGTCACTTGTTACAAGATAATAGTTTATTTCTGCTTATAAGTACATCAGCTACCTAGTACTTGCCCTTAGTTTATTAGGTACAAAAATAAACTATAATCAAAACACCGAGTGTAACCTCAAACTTACTTTTATGACTCTTTATTGACTTTGTCTCTGTTAAACATAAGTAATAGAATATAACTTATATTTAAATCTATAAAATGAACTTAAGAATTCTTTCTTTAAGAAAATTAACTAAAACATCTAAATTAATGTATAATATTATTAAGGTTTGTCTAATTAAATCAAAAAGCATCTCCAAAAACTGATTTTGTTATCATGTTATTTTTAGATTTAAACAATAACTAATAATTGTAAAATAAAATTTAAAACAATTAAAAGTAAAGAAAAACCAAAAGAAACTTCAACTTACATATTATTTTTTAAACAAACTATTAAATGGTAGCCTGATTTCGGGGATCTGGATTACTCTGAAAGAGTGAGGCTTTTGGGAGATTCAGTTGCCCCACAAGGATATTTTGTCAAGGTTCAGTTTGTGTCAAGGTGTCAGTGTGCCAGGCTGTGTCAAGGTGTCAGTGTGCCAGGCTGTGTCAAGGTGTCAGTGTACCAGGCTGTGTCAAGGCTGTGTCAAGGTGTCAGTGTGTCAGGCTGTGCCAAGGTGCTGTGTCAAGGTGTGTCAGTGTGCCCAGGCTGTGTCAAGGCTGTGTCAAGGTGTCAGTGTGCCAGGCTGTGTCAAGGTGTCAGTGTGCCAGGCTGTGTCAAGGTGTCAGTGTGCCAGGCTGTGTCAAGGTGTCAGTGTGCCAGGCTGTGTCAAGGTGTCAGTGTGCCAGGCTGTGTCAAGGTGTCAGTGTGTGTCAAGGTCAAGGCTGTTGTGTCAAGGTGTCAAGGCTGTGTCAAGGTGTCATTGTGCCAGGCTGTGTCAAGGTGTCAGTGTGCCAGGCTGTGTCAAGGTGTCAGTGTGCCAGGCTGTGTCAAGGTGTCAGTGTGCCAGGCCCTTTTATAATACTTTGAAGGCTTGTAATGTTCCGGAACCTGCAGTGTGCTCCTTGAGTCAGTCAAAATATAAATCTTTTTTTCTTTTAACATTCATACAGTGTACAAGTATATTAATATTGAGCAGTTCAACATCAATATTTAACACAGTAGATTACTTGCAGATACATTAAATTTTTCTCCAGTTCCCTGTACAAAATATAGAGCACCTAATGATAGAACTGTACCAACTTGCCCAATTATAATAATGTTCTATCTGTATAAAAATATATCAGTTATACACCATAGTTATACGTAGAAAGATTCATGATAATCTTTCAGGTCATCAGTACTACTACTGGAAGAAACACTGGATTCAAAACTCCTCTAACAGAGACCACACATACAAAATGTGGTAAAATAGTATATAAACTAGATTTAAATTTTTTGTAAGTAGGGTCTAAGAAATCATGGGGTGCTAACCTTTTACTCTGAAGACATTGCATTCTTAGGTCAAACTTGACTAGATATTGGATAAATGTAGAAAATGGCTACTGAGGTTAATTTAACAAACTAAAATTATTCAAAAGTGCATACCATTTCATCATTTCAGCATAACTTTTCATGTAGGAATTGTATAGGTTTTAATAAATGCCAAATTTTAAATCACTTAAGTGTTTCTTTATCTTTTATCAATAGAGTATTGGCAAGAATACCTTATCAGCACTCCTGAAATAGGCTTCTTGCATACTTTAACACATACTTTATATGCTGAAACAAATACAATCAATTTCGTAAATAGATCAGATTTGTATTACTAATTTTCAAAATTATTATTGAATTTTTAAAATCATAACATAATCATAACAGTTATATTAATAAATCACTTCAGATATTCCGCAGATACTTTTTTTATCAGGTGAGAATTTCAATTTTAAGTATGTTTTGGTTGCTAGTTTTAACCAAACAAAACTACATTTAAAAAAGTCACAATCCACAGGCGCAAGGTCTAGTGTGGCAAACCAGTCACTGCTCTAAAGATGGATCTAATTGGGTGGGACAGTTGTAAGTAAATATAAATAAAATCTTTCATGTAGTATTAAAAACTTTTCAAATTCTTTTTTAGTAACAGGGTTTTTAAAGGTAACTTATTTCATGATTGTATAATACATATATTAAATACATGAATATAAAGTATTTAATAATTGTAGGAATCAATAACAGAACTACCTGTGGAATATTTGACCCCTTTTTTAAATAATCCCATTTAATAAAATTATTTTGGTGGTCATAATGAAGTCTATATAAAAATGTACCACCACTAACATATTATTACTAATTACAGTCACCTTTGGATGATGTCTCTTAATTAATGATGTCTCTTAACGTTTTTTTACTAGGGTTTTATAGTTTTTTCTATAAGTAATTTACTGATAGTTGATGCATAATTTATATATTGAACAATTAAAATAGTACCACTTCATTAAAATCAGTTACAAACATTTTTACATGTAATTACCTCATATATTTTACCTCATGTAGTTATTTCCAATAATAATGTATTACTTAAGTAATACATATTGGACAGTATCAGTCTGTCTAAATATAGCTACATTGCCAGTCCGCACCCCCACCCCCACAACACTGTCATTTGCGTTAGTCACTAGCTGTCAGTACAGAAGTGCGGATTGCACTTAATTTTATATTGCGCTAAAATTTGTTGAACAGTGACAAATACCAGCTGACATCCTTAACTCATTTGTCCTAGCTAGATGCATGTCATAGTACATAAAGCAGCAATGAGTAAACTTTACCTATTTCGCCTCTAACGCTCCTTCATCAAATTCCCCTTGATGCAGATGGCCAGACAAAAGGCGACAGATATACAACACGGTGTTACCACATTGCTGTCACAGAAATAAACTCTGTGACTACAGTGTACTACTGCCCAGCTCACTTCATTTCATTTACACTTGGTATTGAAGTAATTTTAATGGAATTTTAGAACATATTTCATGAGATATGTTCAGTTTTATATTTTTTTGCAGACAAGGCCGCCCACCCTCTCTCAACCCACCCAAATTGCTCATGGGTTGATCCATATTTTAGAAACTGCTGCCCTGTAAGACTAATGTTAATTAATGATACATTTTTTTTTTTTTTTGTTAACATCTGACTATTGTGCACACTTGGGCTAATGCAGACAATGGGATGATTTATAGCGTATGAAAATGCCAAGCCCCTGCCGGGAATCGAACCCGGGTCCTCGGGGTGAAAGCCCAGTACACTATCAATTAGGCCACCGAGGCGGCAATTATTGATACAGATGATTCCGGTATCTTAAGATAAAATTATGTTTGATAACTCTTTTTAAAGGTCTTGTATGTGGGAATGTGTTTTGTTTTTTAAATTTTGTATGTATTTTTTGCTTCTGTATCTTTAAAGCAAAAAATGTATACAGAATTTGAAAGTGATCATAAACTCAAATTCACTCTCATTTTCTTTTAAAAATTCCAGATAGTCAGCTGCTTTCAGATAACGCATTTATTTGGGTCTGAAAAACTGCAATACTACATTTTGTTATTGTTTTTTATGTAATATATTGTTTCTAGATGTAATATAACAAAAACTAAAAAAAAATCATGCTTGTTACTTGTTTAGATTTAAAATGGAGGAAAATAGCACTGGATCGAGAGAAGAAATTATTGAACCTGAATACGATGTCACTTTAGTAGTAAATGATCAGACATTCAAATGTAAAAAGACTAATTTGGCAGAAAATAGTGATTATTTCAAGGCAATGTTTTTTAATGATTTTGTTGAAAAAGATAAGGATGTAATCAAACTGCAGGTAAATTATAATTTAATTGGTTGTTATTTTTATAATCAATCAAAATATAAACAATATTTTACAGACTATAAGGCGCTATGGACTATAAGAAACACCTTTTGGAAAAATAATATACACACACACACACACACACACACACACACACACACACACACACACACACACACACACACACACACACACACACACACACACACACACACACACACACACAATACTGAATGGTTTTTTTTATATGAAGTAGACAGTTGTAAGAAGTGATTTAAGAATGGTTTAGTGATATACAAAAACTATTTTAATTAAATAATCTCTTTGTTTTGTAGTAGTGTTTGCCTAAATTTGAATGTTTATATTTAATCATATTTATGGAGTTATCATCAATCTAATGTTATTTAACGATGTACATCAATCTAGTAGCTGCATTGCTACTTTGTCAGTGATTGTAGACTTTGTAACACATAAAATACTGAACATTTTATGACAGTAACACAAATGTTACTGTATTGCCAAGTGCAAGGCAGTGATATCTTCTGTATGTTTTACAATTTAGAAAGCTATGGCAATGAGTTGCTTCCTGTTTTAATTTCCGATAGTCTGTTGTCGATTCAATTAATTAAGATAGTCTGTTGTCAATTCAATTAATTAAGATAGTCTGTTGTCGATTCAATTAATTAAGATAGTCTGTTGTTGATTCAATTAATTAAGATAGTCTTTTGTCGATTCAATTAATTATGATAGTCTGTTGTTGATTCAATTAATTAAGATAGTCTGTTGTTGATTCAATTAATTAAAATAGTCTGTTGTTGATTCAATTAATTAAGATAGTCTGTTGTTGATTCAATTAATTAAGATAGTCTGTTGTTGATTCAATTAATTAAGTTAGTTGTCGATAGTAATTAGAAAAGTTCACACAATTCTTTTTCTTCATCGAGCAGCTTTAATAGTAACTTCAGTAATAGTTTTAGGTTTATGAAATCTTTTAAACGTAAAAGAAGAAATACATCTCAGTGTACTTGCTTTGATGCGTGTACGATATCAGCAGCACAGAAACTTCTTGAGAAGGAGCAGAGGATGTTACCTTTAATACCATGTTTTGTAGGAAGCGTTCTGTATCAATTAATTAAGATAGACTGTTGTCGATTCAATTAATTAAGATAGTCTGTTGTCGATTCAATTAATTAAGATAGTATGTTGTTGATTCAATCAATTAATACATGAATTGACTGTTGTCAATTCAGTCAATTAAAATAAATATATTTTTATATTTTATTTTAATTTTTTTCTATTTTTCTTTTTATAAGCTACTACTAAAAGACAAATGTATATATTTAACCCCTGATTCATTTGTTTACATAACATTATGGCGAGACTATTTGTCATTGTGTTGTTGATGTAATATTACATTTCATATTACATCAATTTTTAATGTTACATCATTTAATTTTTAAGTTGCACCTTGTGTTGTTTTCGACTTAATATTATCACTGATGCTTTACAAAACATACATTGTTACCTATTAGAAATATAATAAATTACTTCAAACATTATTATGTGTGTCTTAAACAAAATCTGAGACTTAAAATAGAATGTATTTTGACCTGCATCATCTTATCTACAGTAGACATGGGTCAGCTCATTCACAGCAGTCAGTTTGTAATAGTTTACTGGTTTACTTTCATTGTTTGCATTGCAACTTGTACAATATTCCATTTATTTGTTGGTTTAATGATATACAATGATATTCACTTATTTAGTACACTCAGATGTGCACAAACATATCAAATACAAGCATGTACATAACATTACTTAAAATGCTTATTGTAGGCTATAGAGTCAGTAATAATTTTAACTACTAATTACAAAGTTAAATTACCATTATTTCGTTAAAATAAATGCTTTAGTTACATAAATAGTTATTTTAATATGGAATATAAACTTATTTGAAACATTGAAGGAGTTAATACATATTATAGATATAATAATGGTAAGATTACCAAGCATGGTTAGTTATATTCTTGCAATTTGATTTCAAATTAATAATTTATGGCCTAATCTATTATTATTATTTTTCTAGGATGTTGATCCATCAGCAATGGATGTGGTACTGAAATCTTTAGACAACCAATCACCCGATTTCTCCAAATGTTCAATAATTTTGGATGTTTTAGAAACATGTTGCATGCTCCAGTTTGAAAACATAAAATTGAAATGTATTCAGTTCATTATAGATTATTGGATGGATTATAAAACATGGCTTCCGGTTATCACAGCTGCTCATAAGCTAGAATTAGTGGATTTACAGCACAAAGCAGAATCATTAGCGCTTTGGAATTTTAGTAAAGTTAAAAAAACCGAAAGTTTTTTAGATTTATCACCCACCGAAGTAATCAGCTACCTAGATAACAGCAGACTGCGTGTTACAGAAAGTGAATTTGAAGTGTTTGAAGCCGGTTGTAATTGGATTGATAAAAATGCAGACGAAAGGTTATTTTATTCATTGAATATACTAGAAACTATTAGGTTTAAAGAAACATCAACATTTGACATAAAAAGTATGCTGCATTATTCAGCGGTAAGAGATACACCCCAAATGGAACTTATCATTGAGTGTATTTTAGAGATTAGGGATGGTGTTTTAAACCAAAGTTGTGAAGCTTGCAATGCTGTGGTCGAAGATGAGGACAGCCGAGACTCTTCCGGTAGTCCTCAAAGTCCACACAATTCTTTTTCTTCATCGAGCAGCTTTAATAGTAACTTCAGTAATAGTTTTAGGTTTATGAAATCTTTTAAACGTAAAAGAAGAAATACATCTCAGTGTACTTGCTTTGATGCGTGTACGATATCAGCAGCACAGAAACTTCTTGAGAAAGAGCAGAGGATGTTACCTTTAATACCATGTTTTGTAGGAAGCGTTCCTTATCAAAAGTATACGCAAGATCCAAATTGGACACCAAGAAAAAATTTTTCTACCAAACAAAAGTGGCCGTATTTATTTCAGTGGAATCAAGACAACTGTAAGCCTATTCCTTTTATGCATATAGCTAAAATTGATGAAGGTCCTTCTGAAGCTATGGGTTACAAAGTTGTAGTTAAAGGTAAATGTTTACACTATATATGAAAAAAATCTTGTATTAAATTAATAACAAATAATATTTACATTTTATTACGTATCATTTTTTATAAATATGTAAGTGATTATCTTAAATATGATTTGGTGAGTGATTATATTACAGTGACTTGTTTCAAGCAATAGCAATATCATGATCTCGAAATCATAAAATCTTCTCTCTGTAGAGTTTATTCTACAGTGTATATTGTTAGTGATCAAGCTTCATTCTGTTGCGCACTTTACATTAGCTTTTTAGGTAGATAGTCATATCATCTGTGTTATTCACTTTATTTTATTAAAACCAATTTTCCCAAAGATGAGATCCATTATGTTCATTTAATTTAGTCTGTAAATGTTATATTCCAAAATTATATAAATTCCCTTCAAAAATACTAATTCAGTTTTGAGAAAGTTAATTCATATTGGGATTACTGTAAGTAAAATACAAATGACTTACAAAAGTTTCTTAGAAAATTTCATCTCTCTGAAAATGGCATTGTAATATTGGTGCAAATGCTGAAAATATATAAGGAAAAGACAAGTTTTCTATCTTGAATCAAGAAAGTATAAACAATAATTCTACAAAGAAACCATTTGCCCAGTTTTCACAAAAAGGGGTATTTACAAGATGCTGCAATTGTATGGGCATTTTTCTTTTAAGTGTAATATAAAATGTAATTAAGCTATAAAGTCCTTTTAAAAATGGCTAACAGACAGGGTAAATACAGTAGTTAGAGTTACCAATTTGGGCTTTGTCAAAATAGATCAATTATTAATATTTTTATCGTTCTATCTATTCTGAAACATATGTATGAGTGCAGTGTGTGTCTCACACATTATCGAAACTAAAAGGTATGGTCAATAGTAAGCGAACTGTAAATCCCCAAACGAGCTAGTTAACATAGGCTATAACATAATAACAGATTGAGTCCAAGGTACAGAGCTTTGGCAAATTATAAGTAGTTACTCTAGAGTAGGACAACAAATCAATATTGTTAACTTTGTTATATATATATTTAAGGTACAATTTAGGATTGTTCGATTAAAAAAGTCTATTACCTAATCTGTAATAATTGTACAAATATACCTTGGCACATTTTGGTCTTTAGTTATGTTAACTTTTCTGTTCAATATATAATAGATTTTTTTTTAATAACTCAATTCAGTTTTTTCAAAATATATTTAACACTTTATTTTTGCAGACTTTAAACTGTACGTTATAGGAGGAGAGTATATGATGGGCTATGGAGACTGGAATACTTCATTATGGAAATATGATACTTTAAGAGATACTTGGAATTTAGAGACAAGGTATTTACTGTAGAATACATAGTTTGTACTTGGTGAAATCCACAATAGGACAATAAAATAGAAATATTAATAAATTCATACAAAGAACATGTATTTATTATTTAGATTTTGTCACGGCGGGAAAGGAGGAAGACTAATGAAGCAGAAAGGACAAGTACCTGATCAGGGCAATAATCATGGATAAAAAATAATTACTTAAAAAAAACAAGAAACACGACTGCTAAAACACAATATACAAAAAAATATACACAAAAAATATATATTTCATAATTAAAAGAAATGAAAATCTGAAATATAGTTGATTTAAAATTATGAAAACAAGGTATTAGAATAAATGCTGGAGAATATTTTCCGAGTATTTAGTTAATAAATTATGAATTTACATGTTAAGTCATACAATAAATGCAGTTGGGGGCTGTTTAGTGCAAATATATTGAGATGCAGCCCCCGACTATATTTATTGTATGAACTTAACATGTAAATTTTTAATTTATTAACTCAATACTCGGAAAATATTCTTCAGCATTTATTGTAATACCTTGTTTTCATCATTTTAAATCATTTTAGATTTTCATTTCTTTTAATTATGAAATATATTTTTTTATATATATTTTTTTGTATTTCGTGTTATAGCAGTTGTGTTTTTATTTTTTTAAGTAATTATTTTTATTTAGTCATTTTTAGTGACTAAGCCCCTAAAAAATACCATTTTGCATTTTTTGTGATTTTAATTGAATGTTGTTCGCTATTTATTTTAATTTGAAAGGCCGATGTCGTCCCCGAGCCTGAACTTTGGACAAAGCCTATCGCTAGATTATCTACCATTCCTTCCGATTTTCATAACACCGATTTTTGTGTTCATGGTGTCTTTTTTCCCAGTTCAAAGCCCTGAATCAGCTGAAACATGAGTGGTAATTCTATTGGTAATTCTGGTAATGAGTGGCAAGTTTATTGGTTCCAAAGTGAGTGTTTTTCTATTGCTTTTCGTGGTTGAATTTGAATGATTTCTATTGTATAGTCTCTAGTAGTTATGTTTGATGCTTATACATCAGTTATTTAAGATTTTATGAGCAAATTAATTATTTAAGAATTTATGATTTCATCCTAGCATCTTATTTTTATCCTATATGAAATTGGTTATAACTTCATCCTATCTATTTCACCCCAATTTTACCCCTTTTGGGGGTGATTTGGGTAAAAGTTATGTAGCGATTCCTTCTCTACATAACTCCAAATAAAAAGTTATTTGGGATTCCTTCTGGCGAATTGAGGAATCCAACGAGCTAAAGTATATCAAAATCAGACGAGCTGTTAAAAAGTTATGATGGAACAAACATTCATACATACCCAGGTACTGAAAACATAACACTTTTTTTGGCAGTTGTGTAAAAATAGGGAGAATGTAAGCAATGTAACAATGTGCTTGTTACAATGTCTAGGGTCCTTAAAAATATATTTATTTCTAACTCTGAAAATTGTCCAAATTTTTACTTTTGAAAGATATCAAAAGAGTTTAAACATAATTACATTTTTTAAAAATGACTAAATCGAAGTCACTTATTTGGGATGTTGGACAGGTTGGTATTTGGTGCAAAACTGATAAGAAAAGTGACTTATTAGCGACTGTTTCACTTCCACGATTTTTCCATGAACATGTTTTACAATATTGAAATACTAACTAGAAACTTTTATTTTTTAAGATTAACTCATATGTTTGTTTCAGTTTACCTTCTCCTAGACGACATCATTCTGCATGTGTACTTAATAATGAACTATATATCATAGGAGGTGTAGGGAAACATAGAGTTATGTTGAATTCCGTCATAAAATATAATTTGGATACAAGTAAGTTGCACGGCAATAAATTCACTGTAACTTATATTTATTTTGATTTAAGTGTGTGCGTGTGTGTGTGTGTGTGTATAATACTTATATTGTGTACTGTGTCACAAAATATTTGAAATTAAAAAAATTGCTTTAATTGAAATATGTTGTAATAAAGATAAGTTGTAAACCCGCCGTTAGTCGGGATGTGAGAAAATATATCACTTTTTATTTTTAATGCTATTTTTTTTCTACCAGTAATTGGACAGAACCATTCTAGGAGTTCCTCAACAACGATAGAAGTGGCATAGTCGCGGCGGTTAGTTAATATCATCTCCCAATGACAAGCAGTAGAAGGGGTAGAAGTGAGAGAAGTCGCGTAAGTAAGGAAAAGCCTCTACACCCATCTAGACGTGTGACTCTCGTTTCTGCTGTTTGCAAGAATTTTTCTCATAATGCGATTAGCCAAGCAACTAATTCTTCTCTTATCATAATTTCATATTTTTACATGAAATACATTTCTTTCTAATATTAATGAAGTTGCATTGTATATATCCCATTTTTATTCACATCTTAGAAGTGCAAAATTTATTATGGCAAAAAAAATTATAACCTAAAAAGACATGGGTGAAATTTAACCTCGTCACCTGACTAATGAGTGAAACGTCATTCGATTAAGATTTGCATGACTTTACTTCTTTATCATCATAGGTAGACAATATTGCTTGACATTTGTATGTTTTTGGGCTATTGAATCTATTGGCTTTTGTGTTATGCAGAGGAGCAAGGCTTACTGACCTCCCTGCGAAGGAGGAGAGGTTATCAGTTGTCATGACAGCAAAATTTCGGTGAAAGGGATTGTTACATATTAATGTAAGACTATAAATAATTTACATTATAAACATTTGTTATTCACACTTAATGTTAATAATGTTTTTATGTTTACATCCCACCTAAACTGCTGATTTATACTAAACGTTATTCTTTGTTCTGTGATGCAGTCATTATCTTCACTTTGAAATTTCTTTTCTACTTGTATTATTTTGTTTTAGTTTTCAGTATTATTATTATTATTATTTTATAATTATATTACTAGGGGTAGTTGAATTAGTTTTTCTAAATTTATCGTGATGCACAAAATTCTAAAATGTGGTTTTCAAGGTAATTTAAACCAATTATTTGGTTTCAGCTTTGTAACATTTAAGTATTTATGAAATTTTGTAATAAACAAAACAATTTTGTTTACTATTTTTAGCTTGTATGATGTTATGTAACTGAACAGTTAATTAAAAACTTCAAGAAAGCGTCTTCAGTACACATCTTACACCTTATGCCAATACCTAAATCACTACAACATATCTTATTGCAGTCATGTATCTTTATGCTTATTTCTTATAATGTACTCAACTTGAGGTGGTATGAGTATAAAATAATCATTTGTTTCCTGGTTTGAGATGTAAATTTTGTGTGGTATGTGGGGGCGACATATTAGTTAGAATGTATGTAACACACATATGCTCTAAGTATATGCATATGCATAGGCACAGTACTTAAATGTGGGCCTGCATACAATGGAACTTGATTTACAATCACTGGAAAAAACAAAAAAATTGTGTTAAAAACACTGTTATCCGAAACTGAAACTGTTATGCGGGTTACTTTCCATTCCGTGAATTAGACCTTTGTCTGATACGACCTATGACCGTTGTCCAATGTTAAACATCTAAGTTAAAAACTTAGGGAATAAGAAGTAACAGAGGTTATTGTTGCATTGATACATTATTTTTATTACTGTATTTATGACTGAGCTGAAATATTATATTTAGTATTTGTGCAAAAAAAAAAATACAGTACATATGCAGTGGGGCCTCAAATTACGAATGACCTTATTAATTTCAAATTACGAAACAGGATTTCAGAAATTTTCCACCTTAACTTACGAAACTGCGTGATAAAAGTCAGCAAAAACAATCGTAGTTGGACCATTATTTCACCAAACATTCATCAGAAGAAGCTGGGGAAGGTGAAAGTGAACCCAAAAAGGCAAAAGAAAGTGATGATAATTTAAAATTAAATTCTAAAAAGTGTAAAAATTTTTTTAAAGTGTTAAATTCTTTTTAATTTTTAGTGTTAAATTTTATTTTGTAATACATTGTGTACACATGCATGGCTTTTCACGTTCATCTCCCCCTCCTCCTCTATGTCCACAACCTTCGCCGCCTCCTCTTACGAACTTCGCTTCGTATCCAAATCTTCAGACGTAGAAACTTTATTATGTATATTATTTTGTATTAGTATTATGTATATGTAATGTAGTACATGCTATGTGTAATTAATACATTTTTCATTTCAGGTTTTATCTGTGTTTTATTAATGCATATTTCTTCCATAAGACATAAATGTATATTTTTTTCATTGGGGGGAGTTTGGGAGTGGTGGAGCGAATTAGGTAATTTACACGTAAAATGTGCCTTAACTTACGAAATTTTTAACTTACAAAATGACTCTCAGAATGATTAAATTGGTATGTTGAGGCCTACTATATTTTTTAAAATACTGTATAAAAATAAGAAGGAATAATATTGAACAATCACAATAGACTAAACATACAATTACTTTAATTATGTTAACGAAAGATAAATAACCCAGTTTTCTTATCTCTTTTCTATAGGCTATATGGGACTGAATAGATTTTTTTTGAATGTCCATACTGTATGCCAGTTAGACTAATGAGGATGAGGGATTAACGTTAATAATAAGAGAAAATCAACAGGAGTAACTGCGGCTAGAACTAAGAACCTTAAGGTGTGCAGTTCAGAAACGCAGCAGTCTAACCAGTGCCTTTACCACATCTACCACTGAGTCCCCAAAAGTACTGAATGGAGTGAACTCCATTAATAATTTAATACAACCACTTTAAAAAAACTGCAAAATTTAGAGAAACGTAATACTGATTTTTGTATTTCATTTTAATTTTATAAAAATTGTTTATCATATATTTACAGAAGTCTGGCATAAGTGTGAATCTCTTCCTATCACACTGTACTCTACAGCTTGCTGTGTTTACAAAGAAGAAATTTTCTTATTTGGACCGCAGGTCATGTGTTTCCGTCCTAAAACAAACACATGGGAAGTGATGAACGACACAGTAGTACCTAGTAATTTGGCCGTAGCAACTGCTTTGACTCATAACAACCTGATATACCTTATTGGTAAGTAATACCAGCTGGCAATACCAGAAATTTTGAATTTTAATGGTATCGGAAATATTGAGACAAAATGTGAGATGTAATTAACTGTAAGAATTACAATAAATATATAAAAATATGGTTTATTATTGAAATGTGATATTTTACTGTTATTTATCTGGTAAAGAACCATTATATCAATTTCAGCTCCTTCTTCCTCAGTGGTGGGAGAATTATTGATGAGTGTATGTAGGTTAGGTTTCAGTGCTTTTATATTTATACAGACAAGGTGAATATATTATCTCATAAGGTGAACATGGTCTCTTATAAATTATTTATTTGATGGAAAACTTTAAATGGGGTATTTTTTGACTCTCTGATAGGATTTAAGAATCTGCTTTCAAAATTTTTTAAAATTGACACCAGTTTTTTCTAATACAGAATCCAATTTTTAAAATTTTTTAAGAAAACCCCTATTTTTCAGATTCTACATCAAATTCTAAAGTTTTTATTCTTGGATATATTTTCAAACATCCACCCATTTATGAGTTATTTAATGGCACTTCAGATTTCAAAAATTTGCAATTCTAATGATTTTTGTGAAGTGATTTTCCGTGCTTCCTGTTGTTAAATCAAGCTAAAACTGTAACGTCCAATCATCATTGGACATAGTATAAGTGCTGATGCAAGACGAAATTTAAATAAATAATTTGTTGTTTAAGTTAAAAATTAAATTAAATGTTTAATTGATAAAATATAACAGTTTTGTAAGTTAATGTAATTTATTTATTTAGATGTAAATAATGTTATTTAGATTAGGAAAATAACTGCTCTGTACTCAAAATGCTAGTCTAAATTTTTTTAAGTTACAGTTAAAAAAAAATTAAGCTCCTGGCCTATATGGGGTAGGAGGTAGTTTGTTAAATTAGGGCAGAATCCGTAAGTGCCCTGTTTGCTGATAATTGTTTTACCTGCTTCAGTTGCATGAAAAAAATAAAATGTTATATTAAATGGTTAGGTTTCATAGAAGTCAGTAAAGTACATTTAGGAATTAATTTTTACAACAGCATGTTCAGTCACCGATGAATTGAAACTATCAACTCGTAATATATAATCTACCTACTGTATATGTACCAGAACTGTTGAAGAAAATATTTTTAAAATTTAGATACAAAATACTATAATCTACTTTCAAAATAATAATAGGTTTTTTATTGTCCATTGAATTGAAGTCCATTAATTTCATATTTGCTTTTTTTAAAAAAATGGTAGATATTTTTTGTTCTTCTTGAATATTCCGTAATTAATTGTAATATTTCCATAGAACTGGGGATGTTGTAAACACATTTTAAACTAACATTCTCTAAGGGATTAATAACATATCATTGGAACCATAATTGATCAATATTCATATTATTAAGGTAAGGCCATAAAAATGTTCCAACCATATTCCTGTAGCATTGTTTTTTATTGTCTTGGCATTTCCATCCTAATCTTCAGAAAAGTAAAGCCTGATGACCTCATCACACAGTTACTGTTTGTGGATACACCAGGATTTTCACCCAAATGTGGTAGTACTGCTTATTAACACAGCCATTTAAATAAAAATATGCCTCATCAGAGAAGATTATTATCTTTCAAAATTATTGTCTGCATGTTGTCTCTCCAAAATCCATTCAACAAACTCTTTCTTGTGCAAATGTTTCATTGTTTTCAGTTGTTAACTGAATTTTGTAGGCCTGCTTCTGGAGACAGACTCATATGTGACGATTTGCTAAAGGGAGCTTTTGTTCTTGTGAATGATGGACTTTTGTGGACACACAGCAATGCTGTCACACATCAGATCAGGTGGAACAAGAGCATGGGTGTTTTGATATCTACAATCAAACCTGTTGTCTCAAATTTCATTGTTAGCATACAAACTGCTGACTCAGTAGGTGCACAAAGCTTCCTCGCAGTTTCTGCATAGCACCTCCATATTTGTAACATATTTTCAAAATTATTATTCTCTGTTCCACTGTAAAACATTACATAATAACTGACCTCAAAAAATACTGATTAACAAAGATATAAATAAAATTGTTGTTGTGGCAGCAATTCCACAATAGCTTGCATTCTTGCAGCCACTGTGTAGCATTCTTATTGAAACACTATTTATTTCTGAGCAACAGTTTTAATTAATGCATATTTATTTTCTTAATTACAAAACTAGGTGGTAATATTATTAATAAAAATGTGTAAATGTATCTTTACAGCTTCAGAAGTCGATGTTAATTTTGTCATCATTCTAAAGTATAGGTTACAATGAAAGGAACAAAGTCATATATTGAAAAAAAAAGTCTATTTTGAGGTTATTATTACATACTTAAAAATCGTTTTTTTTCAATACATGAGATTCATATCAAAGAACTGTCAAATTTATTTCATCAGAGATCTTTGGTCAAAGAAATTTGACGTTTCTTTGATAGTCACCCTAAGGATGACATCTTTGGAGTTGTCATATATTTTCATAAAATTAAGTTTCAGAAACAAATTCAATTTGTTGATTTTTTTTTAAGGCGAAAATCACATTGAGGCTATTATCGCCTCCCTAAATATAAGTGTGAGTGTAAAGTGTTAAAGTCGCAAGTGTAATGTTGTAAGTGTGTGTGTTAAGACTTGGGTACTGCAAGGGATATCTAAATCCTCTCAATAGGTGCAGCTAGTCTGCACCCCCCTGCGCGGTTCAATTTGTTGAATAGTAATCACTCTTACCCCAAATTATTTCCTAAATTTCAATTAATAAACTGTCAATATCAATTAATTATTAGTATGTGTGTCTATTTTTTTTTGGTGATTTCAGAAATCGGAATCCCTAACCTTTATTGCTTCGAACCATACCTTGAGAATACAGAGTTTGAACACTTGGGAAAATTCAAAACAAGTGGCAAAGACGCATGTGTTGTGAATAACTCTATTTACAGTTTTGGGGAAGAAGATGATGCCCAGTCTGTGGAAGTTTTTAGGATAGACAGCAAAGAATTTGATATGCTTTGGAAAGCTAACGGAAATGATGGCATTGTAATGCATCAAGGTGCTGGTTGTTTTTCTTTACCTAAATATTTTTGAAAAAAATGTGTAATCTACCATATTATGATTTACTCTTCTAAATTTAAATAATTTTAAGTAGAAAAATAGATAGAAAATAGATTGATTATTTTTCAGTGCAGCAAGGAAAAGTGAGGGAATTTAATTTATCTGCAAAAGTCAAGAAAATGTAAAAGTAAAAGAAAAAAATTATTTTATAAAAACAATGATTTAAAACTGTATACTTTAAATAAATAAAATAAATGGATTTCTATATTTATTTTTCAAATAAACTATTTACAAAGCAAAAATTATGTTGTTTAATCTGTCCTGATAAATTTGAAATATACATAAACAAGTAAACATACAATCCTTGGTCCTGGCATGTTAGTTCTTTTACCACAATGTATATCCTGCTTTCCAACAATCAAAGAATAATGGTTATTTCTCTGCCCTCAATTAACATCAAAAAATGATTTAAATGAAAACCTTTAATATTTAAAAATACTAAAATCTGTATTGTATATGCTTTTCAGCTTATTGATAGTTTTGTAGTTGTTTGAATCTTTGAATGACATTAACAGCTGATTATATTACATGGATATTGTCTACAAAATTCTAACTTCTTGTCAGTTTTTTTAACTTTCTACTTTTTAAATATTTATTGTTACTAATATTATAAGTTTTATATTTTAAGTCTCATTTACCTACTTCAAATCATGCTGGAGTGTCCCAGGACAGTATACTTGGGCCTGTGTTGTATGCTAGAGACATACTTCTGATCAAGAATGTATTAACAGCCTATTTTACAAATTCATGGTTGATAAAAAATGATCTGCCTCTAACAGGCTGTAGATAAAGTTAGCTGGCCTAAGTGAAGAATAAAAATCAATAAAACAAATTTTACTAATAAAAATATAATGTATGTACCAATTAAAATAAACTTCAAAATTAATTTTAGAATTACCCTTGGTTGCCTTCCTGTTTGAACTAAAGCCAACTGTCAAATCTATTCAAGCAAGTATCCCTTACCTTGATATAACTTTCTTGAAATCTGAGATATTTTGTTCTTATAATTTCTCTGATATGCAGTTATTACATTTCTTAATTTAAATTTGATTATACATAAATATTTCATGTAGAGGCAGCTGATGGGCTTAGCAATGCCACTGCACCTTTGGCTCATAATACTCTCACCCATCTGCTCAAGAGACACACACTATTAAAGAGGAGCAAAATCAGACTGGCAAACAGACGATGGATGCACCAACTCATAAGCAACATCCAAAATTGGTGCATCAGGGGGTATGGAAGGTGGACTTCTACCTCACACATATTCTAACTGGGCTCAGTTGCTTCCGAGCTTACCTGTTCCATTTCTGGCTAGAAACAGACTCAACTTGTCCTCTCTGTCTTCCAGCTGTGAAGGGAGATGCAGAGCACATATTTTTCCACTGTCAGAAATTCAATGAAGACAGGATGAACTTGCAAATATATTTGTGAGGTAACATTACACCAGAAAACCTGGTTGCAACAATGATGACTTGAGAGGTCAACTGGAGGGCCATTGCAGGATTCTGTATAGTGGACCATATTTCCTTAGCTACTTATGTAAATATCATGAGTAGGAATCATGTAGTAGAATGAGCAGAAGTTACGAAAAAGTGGAAGGAATAGAAGCTAGCAAAAGGCTTTGTCCAAAGGTCAGGCTCGGAAACTACACCAGATCTTCAAATTCAAGTAAATAGATAACATTCAATCGTCGATGCAACAAAAATTAAATAATTCGAAAATTTTAAATGACAATTGATTTAAGTTGAAATACAAGTTTTACAATCCCATTTATGCTAACTCCAGTTAGCGTATGCCATACATGGGGACAGGACCATAAGAGAGAACAGCACCAGGACTTTGCAGTGCCTTCTTTGCAGTTTTGTTCTTTTTTAAAATAGCAGAACATGACAAATAGCTGAAATGACTAATTGTTAGTGGCTTAGTCACTAAATAAAAATAATTACTTAAAAAAATAGAAAACACAAAATACAAAAAAAATACATTTCAAAATTAAATGAAATGAAAATCTGAAATATAATTGATTTAAAAAGATAAAAATGAAGTATTAGAATAAGTGCTGAAGTATATTTTCCGAGTATTTAGTTAATAAATTAATTATGAATTTACATGTTACATTCATACAATAAACGCAGTCAGAGGCTGTTTAGTGCAAATACATTGAGATGCAGCCATGTATTTGTATGAGTTCATTTATTGTTCATTTGTTGTTCATTTATTGTATGAGCTTAACATGAATATTCATAATTTATTAACTAAACACTTGGAAAATATTTTTCAGCATTTATTCTAATACCTTGTTTTTAATTTTTTAAATCAATTATGTTTCAAATTTAATTATGAAATGTATTTATTGTGTATATTTTATTTTGTGTTTTAGCAGTCTTGTTTTATTATTATTTTTAAGTAGTTATTTTTATTCTTTAGGGAACTTGTGCAAATATCAACCATTGAAGATTAATATGGATTACTTTCTGAATACAGCACTTATCCTCATAAAGAGTAAAATTGGCATAAGTCTGGGACAAAGAAACCCTTATATTCTCATGCACACATTTCTAATATTTCAATTTCAAAATATCACAATGTTTCATACTCTTGGAGTTGAAGAAAAAATTTTGTTCATTTGTTCTACTGATTGTTCATTTGTTGCTGATTCCAAGAACTTTGTTGTGAAATAATTTGTTTATTAAGTGAGAAAATATAAACAATACTTTTTTTTATTGTTTCAAGAGATTGACACAACATTTTTTTGTCAGCAAAAAAGTAATTTTTACAGGTAAACAATTGTCAATTAAGATTACATTTAACTTGTTTTTCTAAGATTCTTAATTTGTCCAGGAATTGATGGTAAACTCAAGAGGTGGAAGGAAATATTTACTAGTTACTTATTACGGTTAGGATCAGGATTTATTTGTATTTTTTTTCGAGGTACTCTCAACTTATAAGTTTCTTTTATTTCAAATGTGCTACACTGATTAGATAATTTTAATGTAGGACCAATCTGATGTTCAAAATCTGATTAACTGATTTTGAGATATTGGTTATCTGTATTTTCTATGCATAACTCAAAAGAAGTAGATTTTTGGAAGAAATATTAAAATGTAAGAATGTTTGTCTGTTATGTATTTAACGTAAACCTACTTTAATTAATACAATCCTAATAATAAACTAAATAATAATTTTTCTCTACTTCATGTGTGTACAACATGTAAACAAGGCATCAAGGAAAAATGTATTAACTAATAGCCTACATGTAGGTCCTAGTTTATCTGGACCAATAGGGACAAATTGTATGCTTGCTGTTTTGTTTTTAGATGTGCAAATGCATGCTAGGCTAAAATTAAAGTGGAGCAATTAAGGCTCAGTGCAAGTGTAGGCCATGAGTAGGCCTACTTGATATAGTTCACGCTGAAGTAGCTCATTACTATCTACAGTGCTGTAGCCTAGTGATACATCATTGTGAAAGGTTACAATCAAAAAGCTTCAGTTGTTAGAACCATTCAAATAGTTACTTTCATTCAAAATGTTCAAACAAATGCCTGGTAATGAACACCTTTCACTGCATTTTCAATCCGATCATATAGTTATTTAGTTTTGACTTTGTGAGTTGATGTACTTTAGAATAAATAAACACTTACAGTATTTTAGATTTGTTTTAAGAGTTGATTTGCACTTTGGAATAAATAAAGTAGAAATGGAAAGTTTATAAAAATTAATGAGCATGTGTTATAAAAAGTAATTCTTTTACAAAATGTAAATTACTAAAACTTTAGATTTAGATTTTGTTTTAAAACGCATACGGAAAATTTAAAAACGTGAAAAGTGTATAGTTATAGAAACAAAAACTTTTACAATACAAAGTGCTATAAATTACTATAACAGTATACTTAAATTTTATCTTGGAAAATTGAAAGATAAGTATTTATTTGTGCAAAAATATTTTTTTACAAAATGAAGCGTTCTACGAATTACTTAACAGTCAGAGATTATAGAACAAATTATAGAGGCAAATTTGAAACTGCAAACAAAAACAGATTTTCAGCAGTGCTGATTCTGCACAGCGTACTGATTTCCTGATTTAACACTCTAATAAACTTATTCAAACAAATTCATTCAAAAATCGATGCTTAGTGATATTGAAATCTTGCATTTCGAAAATCAAAACCTCTTACAATTGTGCACACCAGAGTGATATCTGTTCATAGTTCATACTCACTCTCACACGAATATCACCCCTACTACAGTTAATGTTGACATCTATTTTCCAGTTTTATTTTCATTAAGGTTTAAATAGTAGGCTTCTAATTTTCAGTTAAGTTTTATTGCTATGGTTTTTATAATCGCAGCACGCAGACGTCTCATTGATGTGATGAAAACAAATTTCCAACATTTTTTTTTCTTACACTTTTTTGAAAATCTGATTTCACTGTCATTATAGGCATTAAAATTTGCATAAATTAGGATATTAATTTAGTGACATTAGATTTAAAAAAAAAATCAGATAAAGAAGTTATAATTTTTTAACATTTGAAATTCCTACCATTTTGAAACTTCTGAAAAGAATTTTGTTGTGTACAATGATTTGGTCAAACAATTACCATTAATTGACATAAATTAATTATTAAATTTTTGTGCCACGTTTGAATCAAATATTCACTAAAACATTATTTTATAGAACTTATAATAATAATAAATACAGTATTATATAATATACAGTATTACATTATTTTTCAGATAATATACAATTGGCTTATACAGTCCAACTATATAGGCTACAATCTGAAAGTTGTGCTTTTGATATACAAAATCAGCAGACCAGTTTGAACATTTCCCCTGCAACAAATATGACAATAATTATACTTTCTGGTACTCGGAAAATGTTTCACAAACATAAACGGACCGACATCTAAATAAAATTAAATTTTTGGAATCAGGGGACTTGATAATATAAAGATCTTAATTCATAAAAATGAATATTCATAAAAATCTCATTTCAAATTTTTAGAAACAATAGCTTTTAAAAACAATCACTATGAGTAATTAATACTTCACATCATTATATGGCGCCGTGGCTTAGTTGGTTAAAGCGCCTGTCTAGTAAACAGGAGATCGTGAGTTCGAATCTCGCCGGTGCCTCAGAATTTTTTGTTTTAAAATTTATCGATTCATTAGTTTTCATCGTCAATACAATAATGAGATATTTTTTATTTACACTGTCGGCGTCTCGATGAGGTTTTTTTGACAAGAAATAAAAATAATTAATACATAATATTTAGTATTAAGTGACACAAGAAGATTAACGGAAAATGTAAAACAACGGCAAATTTGCAGTACTATTTTTTCGAACAATTAATTTCCTTTACGTTTTTCGAATTTGCTATAGTAACGAGTTATATCTTAACATTTTACAAAAATGTATCAATTACGTTTCACTCGTTAATACAATAATGGAGTATTTTGGATTTACACCATCGGTGCCTTGATGATGTTTAAAGTTTTTGTTTACTTATTGAGAAAGGAAAAAGAATTAATACTTGTAGCCTGTTTAATGAAAAATGTAAATCAACGGCAGTGTTTATTTTCGATTTTCGATTTACTATACTAAGTGTAGGCATTAGCCTTGTGGAAGGGTTGGACAAAATATACTTTGGCGCTTATGTAAGGGACGCGTTTTTAAGATATCTAACAAAAATGGATATATACGAGTATTTTTAAACCCATTTAGAAAAAGATTTCAGGGATAAATTGAGTCCGATTTTGAGAAAAATCATATTTCTCAAAAAATCCAGTTCGGAAGCTATCAAAAAATACTATAAATCTGCCCAATTTATCAAAATCGGGTCATCATATTTAACATTTGCTGATATTTTTGTAAAATGTTAAAATACAATTCGTCATTGAAGCAAATTTTGAATTTACTGTTTGGAAGTATAGTCAGTGCCGGCTTTTTGGGGGGCGAAGTTGGGCGGCGCCCGAGAGCACTGGCTTAGATTTTTAAAGATATTTATAAAAATACGTTTTTTAGATTAAATAAATGTTATTTTTACAATAATAATCATTATCATTATAATCAATAAATGATTTTCAAATTTATTTCAGAAGTATATATATATATATATATATATATATATATATATATATATATATATTGAAAATTTTTAGATTTTTAAACGTAATATCTACTTGCGTTTTTATATTCGTCTTCTTGTCTGCCAGAATTACTGTCACTATGTTCAGTATAATGGTCTGCCTTATATAAACGCAAGCAGATATTACGTTTAAAAATCTCAAAATTTTCAAAATTTTTTTGGACGACCGTTGAATAGAAAGTTTAAAAGGAGCCAGTCAGAAGCGAGCAAGTCACGTTTAATGTACACGTATTGAATAGAGGAGGGGTACGAGGTGGAGATAGAAAATTATAAATAGGACGGGCCAATTATAAATTATAAATATAAATAATATTGGTGACCAGTATAGATATAGTTTTTGAAGATGGAGGTTCTCCGAAACGCATCAACGAAAGTAGAATTGACGAATCAAGGGAAGGCAGACTATTATACTGAAAATAGTAAATATTATTACATATGTATGTAAATAAATTCAATAATAAGTATTTAAATTATAATTAATTAACGTCAATACATTACATACTCAGCCCCATTTAGTACATTTATGTAGTTTATGGTTAAATATGTCTTGTACAAACTTTGTATAAGATTGTAGTTTACTAGTATGTTTAAAAATAAGTTTAATATTCAATATTTAAATTATAATTAATGCCAATATATTTCATACCAGCCCATCTAGAATAAAAATATTAGGTCCTTTATAAATATTTATAGAATACATTGTGCATACTTTGTAGATATGGTGGTAGCCAGTAGAGTTAACCTATCGACTTGAAATAACTTAGTGAATTATAGTACTCAAACACAAAAGTTAATCAAGTGTTGTGTTTGAGTGCGATTTCATGTTTAAGTAGCTTATGTATAGATATTAAAATCTCAAATTTTTAAAACGGGAATCGGGACCCGACAATTAATTAGTTCTTTATATAATGTTTTATTAAGTAAAGACAATTAATTAATGTTTTATTCCTTTAAAAACATTATTTGACCACGTGAGTCCTCTTTTATTACTTTTACTATGGTTTTATGCAGAGATAATATAATAGGTTTTTATTTTTTTTTAATATTAAACTTTGGTTTGATTTTATTAGTGCCATATACTGTGTTCATTATTTAGGAATAATTCGTTATTTACTTGATGTAACCATTATTTGATCACATAAATAAAGTTTATAATGAGAGTTAATCGCATTGAAAAAGTAGTTATCAATGGATATCATTATATAAGTTTGAAGTCACTACAGGGTCTTTAAATAAATCAATGATAAAAAAAACATTATAGAGATATTAGAAATCTTGTTCAGTCTATTTATGTATTTATCTATGGTTTAAACTAATGTAATTAGGGACATTATTTATTTTAACTTTGGCAACATTGAGGCTCAGCTGACATTTATTACTCTTGAAATGTTCTTTAAAATAAAAAAGTGTATAATTATTTTGTAGTGAAGTGAGAGTTAGGTTAGAAAGGTTATAAGTTTACGTTTAGCCGGTAAACATGACAGTTTTTATTAATTAAATATGCTTCTACTAAAAAGAATGAGCTTAAATATAAAAGACGTATCCTGGACTGTGTCGAAACATGTCAAAAACATAAGTCACAGTAAGAATTTGGTAACAAAAAGTGTTATTCTAGGTATTGAAACTAGCTGTGATGATACGGGATGTGCAGTTGTGGACAGTAACGGTAATATTTTAGGTGAAGCAATACATTCTCAGCAACAAGTACATCTTGAGTAAGTAATTTTCTACATTATAGCGGACTTATTTTTAGGTGGGCTACTTCTCTAAAAGAATGTGACCATAGAAACCTTATTTTATTTTCCCTGCTGAGAGTAAGGCCTACATCTTTTTTTCTGAGCAAAATGTTAACAGAAATGTAGTGGGATTTTAAGTTACTGTAGAAAATTTTGACTAAAATATTTTAAAATACAATTTTTCCCTGAATAAATTAATGTGGTAAGAACGTTTTTGATACATTCAAAAACTGACAGCGTAGCAAAGTTTAGAAAATCAATAGACCTATTTTTCATAATCATCCTTGTTGGATTGGTTTGAAATATTAAAAAAAGTTTTGATGTTATTAACACTTTAACATAAACACTTCACACACTAATATTTTAATTGTAGCCTACTGTACTGTAATTGTAGCCTGTACTGTTCACTATACTTTTATTCAGGTCATTTTAAATTGGAAAATATTTTAAACTTTTTGTTTGTTTACAAATTCCTGATTCTTGATAGATAGTAATGGATGATTTATTGTGGACAAGTTGACTGTTACAAAGGAGTAATTAATATACCTCAAAATGAAATAAGATGTAAAGAATAGAAGGGATTATTAGAGGAAGGGATAATACAATCCCAAGCACTGCAATCAACAGTTTAGGTACAACTAAACCTCTGAGTTCTAGGTCAGCAGATTGGTGCCTTTAATAAAGTCCATCAATCCCCACTAGCTCATACTGCTGGAGGTCCTCTTGGTCCTGGAAACCAAATACTCTTAACCTCCTGCTGGCAAGAGCATCACAATCATAAATTATGTGGCATGCAGTTTCCTCTTATTTCCTGCATATGGTTTCTCTGTGTGTAGGACATTCAATCTTCTCTTTCCTGACATTCATATTCTGTTCATGTGTACCTTCAGACCGCAGTGTCCTGTAATGAACCCCCATGGTTTTTCTGAGTTGTGCTCTGCCTAAGATATCTGTGCTCTTAAGTCCTCGTTGAGGGACCTTCCTTAAGACATGATTGCTATGGGAATGCGCGTGAAGGTTTTCCCATCTTGTCTGGTGTTGCTGGTTTATCCACCTACTGATAGCAGACCCGGCAAAAGATAGAGAAATTTCTAAAACCAGCTCGGGTCCAAGAAACTCAGGTGCAGGTCCCAGTCCAGACATTCAGCCTGCCTCCTCAACTCCCTTATACCTTATAACCCAGTGAAGAGTAACCCAGTTTTTTAGCGACCGAGCTTTGAGGTACTTTTGACCAGCTTGGACTGAATTGTAGGACCTACAACTGCTCTCATTGCTGTCTCTGTCTATTGGTATAAGTATGAATTTGAGCCTTTTTGAAGGCCTTTTTCAAATTCTCCAAAACATAGTCATAAATGGTCATAACCTCTGCCTTTACCTTTGTGGGTAATAAAAAAACTGATGGTAATTAATATTTTTTTTAAATGTGGGAAAGACATTTTAAATTCATTTTACATCATTATAAATCCACTTTAGCCTACATAGACTTAATAGGGTTATCATATAGTGCAGACGCTGAAGATATCTCAGTTGCAAAATTAGAGGAAAGGGATCTATTGACTGATGCCTGAGGCCCTGTTACTTGTTGCTACAGCCTTTCTTGTTTCCTCCTGCTTTTCATATTTTGCTCAGTCTTAAATGGAGAATCATTAACATTAATTGTGTAATACAAAAGTAAAAAATTCATTTCATTTATAAAAATGTGTACAATCCCATAAAAAATCCTATTCTATAACTGAATTTTACTCCAATTAGAAGTAAATCTAGTGTGCAAAATTAAAAATATGTAGGCCTACACGTGATTATTCTTGTTATCATCCAAAAAAAATTCTGACTTGGAACTAGCAGATCATGAAATAGTCTGTTGTCTTACCTATTATAAATATCTTTTGGATGAACATGGTTTCTGTATACAACCTCCCACAGTAGGTTTACTTGCCTGTGAAATTGAATCCATCTACTATTTCTTATGAGGTAAGCTTGGCTATAATTTTATTGTCATTTATTTTTTTGATTAGTAGATACAGACTTGTTGATTTTTATTATTTTCAGTATGTATGATTTTTTTTTTTAGCTTTTCCTTTGGCTATATGTTGGGGTTCTTCTTCTTTAGCTGAAACTAATCGTTCTTATGATTTTGCTGAGGGAGAATCTGAATTAGTTTCTGGGTTTAATGTTGAATATAGTTCAAGTGGATTTGCTTATATTTTCTTACTCAATGGAACAAATTGTATTGTAAAATTCTTCCATAAGTGCTGTTGTTGATGGTATAGCAGTAGTTACTAATAGATCAAATCCATAATTCCATATAACAAAATATAATACATTGGTGATTTTCCTGATGCATATTTTTAAAAAAATCTTTTTTATCGATCTGATGTTAGAAGAGTTGATGTTGTTTTTGATAAGTACAGTAATGTCTCTAGTAAGGTTTTAGAGTCCAAATTAAGAAGCAGAGTAAAAATGTACAGAAAGTCGTAATATTGAGTAAATCCACAAATATTCCAACTGATACTAAAAACTTCTTCATGAGCAATAAAAATAAATTACAATCACTTAAATTTTTATGTACCTACGAATTAAGAAATACAAGTAGAAAAGGCAATAGCTTTATGTTTGCAGTGGATTTGACGACCTAAGAAAATCTTAGCAAACAAGCTATAAGGCCTTACTTAATTTTTATTTAATAACTCTAGTTGGCCCCTGCTCTAAATTGGTTATTAATGTACACTAACTATACTTTTAGTATTTTTATGGCATAATGTATTTATTATGTGTTGATGATGGTTAGTCTGCTACATCTCTGAACTGTACACCTCAAGGTTATGGTTGTGGTTAAGACACAGTTACTCTCGTTACTTTCCTCTTTCCGTTAATGCATTGAAAAAATTATAGGAATGGAGGAATCCTGCCACCACTTGCAAGAGATCTTCATGAAAAACATATTGAACAAGTTGTTAAAGATGCTTTATTTGCTGCAAAACTGAAACTTTCTGATCTAGATGCTATTGCTGTAACAGTCAAACCAGGTAACTTAAGTATATTTAATTATTTTTCTTAAATGTTTGTGTTTTTTTTTTATATAACTGAACATATCAGTGGAATATAAATGTGTTTTTATTATTAAAATGTACACAATTTGTTAACCTAAAGGAAATTTATATACGTGCAGATTGAAATATATGGCCATTGACTAAAGGACCAATTAACTTCAATAACTATACAGTTTGTGTGGATCCATCTAAATGTTTCAGTTCGTCCTAATTTCATTTATTTTAATAGTAATTGGGTAATATGTAAATTTTGTATTTAGCTGTATCTTATTATAGAAAATAATCAGTAGGTCTTACCCTATATAATTTTGGGTTTAAATTCTAGTTCCGATATATGGATAATTATTGCCCATATTATGCCCATTTCAAATAGTTTAACCTTCTGGGTCAGAATATAGGCTTAAATACCATAAATAAATAAGGTAGTCTAGGGTCTTTAGGATAGAAATTTGATTTATAGTAATTTAAAATACAATTAATTAAACCTGAATCCCATAAGTAGGATATATTATATGACAGTCTGAATATTGAATGAATTGTACCTTTAAATGTGAAGATCAATTAAATTTGCATGTGTCATTAAACAAACCTGTTTAATTACGTGTAAAGAACATCATTGTGTGCTTCAGGTCTTCCGATGTCTTTGTATGTTGGTTTGAAGTACGCTAAACATCTTTCACGGATTTCAAAAAAACCGTTCATTCCTATACATCATATGCAAGCACATGCCCTGACAGTACGAATGGTTCATGAGGTTTGTATTTGAGAATATATGGCATTACAACTAAAATAATATTTAAGTTATAGCCTAAAATAATATTATTGTAGCCTACGAGTGGGCAAAAGGAATGGTTTCTTTGTTTTGATATATCTTCCAAAATGAGAGTACTAACTAGGGTGGTCTTGACATACTATAAGAACAAAAAAGAAATAACAAATACATAGAAGGTATAAATCTAAGCATACCCCTATTAATAAAAAATCTTCGTTTTAATAAAAAAATAGTTTTAAATTTTTCTTAAAAAACTTTTATTAAGTTTTTTTCTATGAAGAAATGGGTTTCAAAAAACTTGCTAAAATTAAAAAATGTTCTGAAGATATATGGAAACCTGATCTCTAATTTTTATGCAAACCAGGAATGCTAAATTTAATCAAAATCAATAATTTAGTCTCTAACAATGAGCATAGACACAAATATGAGAAAACATCCGAGTATCATATTTTTTGGATTTCAAAGACTTGTGATTTTCAAGTCAGTCTTGACTTAGATTATTAGTCAGTCTTTAATTTTTTCTACCTGGGCATTGCATATTTCATATATTATTTAAAGAAAGACTCTATATTACTTTTCATTTATAAAACATTTTTATAGTCTAATGAAAGTTTCTGAACACAACAATGTGAAAAGGTTAAGCTTTGATTTAAAAGTGTAATTATATCCTGATTTATTAATTGCAACAAAAAAAAATCACAAATGTATATTTATTTTATAGATTTCTCATTCATAAATAGACTAAAAATATTACAATATACTGAAATAATATGGTGAATATGGTAATAACCCTAAATTAATGTGGGTAAGACCACTGAATAAACAATAAAATTTGAATTCTTTAGAGTAATGGGGAAGAAGAGAGAAAGAGGTCAAGGCCTTAAATGTACTGTTTGTTAAAGAAAGAACAAAAAGAAGAATAATATAAATATTAAATTCACTGGTAAATTGTTTACTTCTATTTTCAGTGTGGACATTGTTGAATATACACACGAAGTAGCTTACTGTAATAAGTTATAATTTATATTTAAAGCCAGATTTACTAAAGCATTAGAATACAATTTATTGTAGGTCGAGTTCCCATTCTTAGTGTTGTTAGTCTCTGGAGGTCACTGTCTGCTAGCTGTAGTACAGTCTCCTACAAAATTCATACTCCTTGGACAAAGCTTGGATGATGCTCCTGGAGAAACCATGGATAAGGTAAAAGTTAATTTTACTTTGAGTTTTCTATTGTTTTGCTAATTAAAGATTTCATTTGTAATAACTTTCCATGATGTCAAGTTTTAACAAAAAAAATCTCTACATTAAAAAATGTATTTCAGTATTTTTGCTAAAAAAAACTGTCAGTAGTATTAAATTCAACTATCAACTTCCCAAGTCCAAAACTAAATTAGAAACTTAAAATTTATATTCTTATATCTTGCAACCTTTAGTATGTACTTGAAACCTTGTATGTAGTTATTTTTAAAACTTTAAAATTTGTAGAAGGAAATGTTATATATATTTTTTTCTTTCCTACCTATTGTCTTTTTAGACGTAAAATTAAAAACTTTAATATGATTATATTATAAGTTGTAATTATCTCATAGGCAGCGAGAAGGTTGAAACTGCGTAACTTACCACAATATAGCAAGATGTGTGGAGGTGAAGCTATAGAGAAGGCAGCAGAACTTGGTGATATTTCTGCTTACGAATTCACTGCACCGCTCCTGAAGTACAGGGACTGCAACTTTAGTATGGCTGGTATTAAGAATCAGATTTATAGAATAATATCTAGTGAAGAAACTAAGCATGGTGAGTAGTGTGTCATTCATAAAGAGAATTAAGTCTAAACCACTTGTAGAGTCCTTACATGGCATCCTGTATGATTCCGTAGGCAACTTGTTAAACAGTTTCGCATGTAAAGTTGCATGACATGTTTTTGTCTTTGCTTTAACATCCAGCTTTTTTTCTATTTCTGTAATTACACTGCTCATCCAGCAAACCAAGGAGAACTGAGGTTTAGCTTCATAATTTATTTTTTAAAAGAAATAACAGATATGCATAATTTTTAGTGAATTTTTATATGGAAAATTAGCTGTTAGAGTGGTCATTACGGTAAGATCCAGAATAATGTTTTTTAAATCATATTTCCATTTTATAAAAAAGTCTTAAAAATTAAGATCATAAAAGTGATTAATGCAATATTTTTATAACAAGACTCGTTAGAGAAAACAGTGAGCTGATTTTGTTTATCTGTTCTTGAATAAACAAATACTGCAATGTATGGAATTGAAAATAAATTTTTATGCAGAAGTTTTATGTACTTGTGTTTTTGTTTTAGGTGTCCAAGGTGGCAATGTATTGCCTAGTGTGTACAATATCTGTGCAAGTTTCCAGCATTGCATAACCAAACACATCTGTCATAGAGTTCAAAGAGCAATTGAATTTGTTAAAGTTAAACAACTAATACCCGAGCATAAACAAACCATGGTAATTAACCTATTCTTCATAAAATAGTAAAAGTTTTAATTTAAAACAAAATTAACGAATGCAGTCCTGAGAAAAATTTGTTTAGAGTTTACTATTAATTAAAAAATATAAAAATTAAGTAATTTTTAGTGTTACATTTCCTTAGTTTTGTTGATATTTGGAATTTACTGACTATCATACTTAATCTGTTTGATTAAATAGTTCGTTACCTTTTTTTTTTTATCTTACCAGTTTAACATGTTTTTCAATTTTCTTAAACATTAAGGCTTACAAATTTCAGTACATATCTCAAATATTGTCAAGAATTCTTAATAAGTCTTTAACTGTCGAAGATCAGATTATTTTTATATTACTTAAAACTATATTTTATAATGGAAAGTAAATTTTGTACATTTTTTGGGTATCGTGAGACTGAATATAAAAGTTTCAAATGAAAATCAGCAACAAATGATTTAACCGTGTTTAACCATTACCATACCATAACCATTTTATAGTTCTTTGTTTTTTTTATGTAGATACTTTTGTACTGTTATTAAACTGCAAAGAAGCATTAAAGAAATGTTTGTTGTGATTTACCAGTTTTTGTATGTAAGTTTCATTAGAGTTTCTATACTACTAGGCCAATTTTGACAATAAGGTTGTGTATAGATTATTCTTGATCACACAACTGTTACACATTTTAATTAATTTCACTTATTTATAGTAAAGAACTTGAAGGGCAAGTTACCAAAACTGAGTTCTGTTGTTTTGGTCAAAATTAATTTTTCATTGGCTTTTGTGAATAGTACTGAAAAACAATTAACGTCATACTGTGGTTGCAAAATATTAGTCTGTGTCTGTTGTTAATTTTTCATGTAGAAACAAGAAAGCAGTGCAATATAATGGTTTCAGTTCCTTGTGCTGGTTGAGCCAGATTAAAATGAAGTGGTAACTGTAATGTACACAGTCATGTGCAAGTAGAAATAAGCCACAGAAATATTTATTTAAAATACTTATTGTGTCTGTATTTCAATTTACAATACAGTTTATTTTTATACAGGTAATATCAGGGGGAGTTGCTTGCAATGGTTACATCAGTCGAGCTGTTGGAATTGTTTGTCGTGAAAAACAGTTTCAATTGAGGGTACCACCGCCACAACTTTGTACAGACAATGGTATCATGATTGCATGGAATGGAGTTGAGAAATGGAGAGCCCAGGAAGATATTTACACATCTGACAGTTTAGACAGCATTGATATTGAATCCAGGTTAGTATGCTAAACAACAATCAGGTAAGTAGTGTATTTATTGCCATCATGTTTATGAAAAGAAAAGATTTATAGTGATACATAAGTGAATTCATACCTAATTTTTCACTGCGCTCTCCCACTGTTTTAAAATTATTGTTACTACTATTTCTTTATGGTACTTTCTTTTTTCTAATGCTGACATTTTTTAATTATTTGAAGACCAGGCAAAAATTAAGGTTTGTTTTTCTGATTTCTTTTTTTTTTTTTTTTTTTTGTGTTTAACGTCCGACTATTGTGCACACTTGGGCTAATGCAGACGATGGGATGATTTATAGTGTATGAAAATGCCAAGCCATGGCCGGGAATTGAACCCGGGTCTTCGGGGTGAAAGCCTAGTACGCTATCAACTAGGCCACCGAGGCGGCTTTATTTTCTGATTTCTAATACATTGAGTAAGACTTGTATGTAAAAAGGCAAAATTTTATTTATAAATGATAGATTTGTCATAATACTTTATTAAATACAACTAACTTATATTTAATTTCTATCAGAAATATAATATTAATGTACTTGTTTATCTTATCAAATCTACTACTGTAAGTCTACTATTAAATAAATCAATAATCAAAGTAATTTACAAAATCAGTACCAAATGTTTTGTAAAAAAATACAGTTTGGATTTTATAAATCCGAATAAAATAAAATTAGTAATGGTTTTTTTTTAATTCATATCCCTAACATATAACAGCAGTATTTGACATAATTGTTTTAACAATTAATATTTTTTAATGGTCAAAATAAGAATATTATTAATTATTATGTATTTGTTTATAATGTATTGATGTGTTATTACACGTATTAGTGAATAGGAACTAATTCTTAATAATGTTATGAATATAGTTCTGTATTTGGTTTTTAAGATATCGATCTAAACAAATTGTAAATAATTAAGAAAGACAGTACTCTTTTAATAATTATGATAATAATTATCAACATCAAAAAAAGGAACTAATTACAAATGGTAGCCATATTTATCAAGAAATTTTCTAGTGTTATATTTTTTGTAATATACTACATCAAACAGTAATTAATTAAAACATAGTAAATTTATTTGTATATATTTTAAATATTTTCAACAAGATATTCTTATAAAAAAAATTTTAAAAAGTACAGTTATATATTTTGTAATTATATACATAAATTAAACATTGTTGTTTTTTCAAACTCAGATTTTTGGAATGCAGATCATGACTGATAGGCAGTAGAATAATGACCGACTTAAAAGATAAAATAATACATAATGGCCTCTTTATGTAACTGATTGATGTACATCAGTTCTTACTGTTTAAATATTTCTGAATGATAAGTATGTGAACATAATGCCAATAAAAATTTATATTAAATGCTAGAAAGAAAATTTTAAAAACATTGTAGAAAACTTCCCATATAATATCACTTTACTCATACACAAATATACTTAATAGAATTTTGTTTTTTATGTTAATTTTATTGTTGACATATGTAACGATGTTTGTTCATTTTTAATATTCTATTGAAACTAATAAGTTAATACAACATATGTTTCATTTTTATTGACTACTAATAATTCTCTAAAATTCAGAATTATTTTTAATTACCTAATTAAAAAAATGTTTATCTCAAAAAAATACAAAATAACTTAGAAGGGTTGCATATGTTTTTCATCATCAAACTCATGTTTTTAAATGGCTTCTGATTTTAGAATCTACGAGCCTAAACTTATCCTTTACAAAAATTTCATTATATTAACAAAACACCATAGAAACAGTACTAACACAGAGGACAGTATTCAAAATATTTAAAACCATTAAAGCCATCCTTTAAAAATACTGCTTAACCCCTTTAACTGTGGGTTAGTAGTTAGTGAGTATGTGCTAAGTGTGCCCAACCTGCAATGTATGAAGTGAGACATGGTGTCAGTAAGGCTATCTAAATCTTTTATCGGGAGATGAGCCGCCTCGGTGGCCTAGTGGATAGCGTACTAGGCTTTCACCCCGAGGATCCGGGTTCGATTCCTGGCGAGGGCTTGGCATTTTCATACGCTATAAATCATCCCATTGTCTGCATTAGCCCAAGTGTGCACAATAGTCGGACGTTAAACACAAAAAAAAAAAAAAAAAAAAAAAAAATCGGGAGGTCGAAAGTGCAAATAAAGATGAGAGAAGGCTGCAGCAAAGGGCTTCTAATTAAACCTAAAAGTAGAAGACCTCCCAGGGATCAAACCTTGGGAGTGCCTTATAGGGCTGCAACAATTGGACTCAAAGTCTGTTGGGCTGTCAGCCTGGAATATCTGTTGAAAGGGGTTTCTCTATCTGTACTGTACTAAAGAGTCAGTAAGGCTGTGTGTAGAGGGCAACTCATTGCAAAACACTGTGGTCTTATTTGCATCTGAAAATGGTAAGAATTTACAATGGAGAAATTGGGTATAGGCTAACTGGGGTGAATTAGGAAAGAAGTCACAACGCTCTTATCAGTAGGAGGCAAAGAGTGTTCGGTTTTTAGGGTCACAATAGATCCTTTGATTGTGTTGGGCAACCAAACCACAAGTTCCACCAACGTCTAACATCCAGTCATTTAATCAAGCCTGTACTTAAAATAAAGGTGACCAGTAGTATTTTCTGATACACAATTTGACTATCTTCTGTGCGTGCAGTTGCTTATTCATGATTCCTGTGTGCATTTTCAGCACCCCAAATCCTGCTGTTCTAACTGTTTATATAGCCATCCAGATAAAACCATGCTTCCTCTGTGAAACACACGAATTGGCAAAACCCATGAAATGCTTTAGCCTTATTGTTTGAATTCAGTATGGTCATTGATTTAATTTTTTTATCGTCAAATGAATGGTTGATTTTGGTAAATTAATTTGAGCTGACAAGTATCTAGTTGATTTTTTTGAGTGAGACTGTTGTACCTATGTACATGTATCGTACCAGTTGTACTGACTGTATCTGCTTTCAACATTGTTGTTAATGTTTTATGTTCCTTGTTATTAACAGAATCTGCTTCTCTAGATTCATCCAGGTCTCCTCGGTGGCCTACTTGATAGCGTACTAGGCTTTCACCCCGAGGACCCGGGTTCGATTCCCGGCCAGGGCTTGGCATTTTCATACGCTATAAATCATTCCATCATCTGCATTAGCTCAAGTGTACACAATAGTCAGACGTTAAAAAAAAAAAAAAGATTCATCCAATAATACAAAAACTGATGTATTGTTAGGTACTGCTTTATCACAGTAGTTCTGACAGAAGGATTCTTACATTACAAATACTGATCATGTGCTAAAGTATTAAAGAATACAAATACGTTTGTTTTGTTAAAACACCATCTCTTGTCCGACAATGCATCAAGTGTTACATTCTCTTTAATCAAACTGTTCTACTGATGTTCACATATTGTACAATTCACTCCAGTTAAAAATACGGGAGTAAAGTAATCAATTTAAATATTATAGAAGGCTGGTTCGGGTTTATTATAGTACAGTGATAGCAATTTAATTCAAATAATATAATGGTTTGTACAGACAAGTTAGTATAATAAAATGTACAAAAAGAAAAACTAAAACAAAAATGAATAAAGTAGTATTTGTAATTTACAGGTCACCTCTTGGAGAAGACATAAGACCACAAGTTTTAGATGCTGACATAAAATGCAACTGGATTCAACTGCAAGAGCTGAGTGAAAACAAAGCCGCTGTAAAAAAGTGACCAATAAAGACAATAAGCTGAATGTTTAGTACAATTGTGTTTTTAATCAAATATATTTAGTAACATATTTAACTCTACGAATCTAACATTTTTTTTTATTCCAAATCATAATTACAACTAATTTAGGAACTTTTCACAAAACTGTTTCCGAACTGCAGTCAGTTTTGTTTTAAAGAACTGTCTAAATATTTGTATTATTTAGTACTGAAATGAGATGGGGCAATAATTAATTAAATGGTGGCATTTATCTTTTGTTTTGATGACTAAATGAATAGGGTTACTATTACACCGCGGCTTTTACAGATCTGTTGTGTCCCCTTTATGTATTCCTGAGCTGTCCAGTTACACCTCCTTCTCCAGCCCTAGTATTTTCTAAGGTCTAGGACTTGGAGAACATTTAAGATGGATAACTCCTTCTCTTCTACTTAGTAAGTTTTCAGTGTTCTAAACGTATAGTGTGCCTTACAGCCTACCACAAGTGGTAAGGGGTTTACTTTCTTCATATGCAGTATCTACAGGTCAAATTTTGATGTCTCTTGAGGATGCCATACCCATTAAGAAAACCTCTCAGCAAAATTACTTTATTTTTACTAAGGCTGATAGAGGTATTTGTTCTACCACCTCATGGATACTCACAGAGGAAGGCGTCACTGATATTATTTTGGAGGACGGTTAGAAAAATGTTGAGGGAATAATATAAGTAACATACGATAACAAAAATGTATACTTTGTTAGTGCAGAATAAAAGCATAGTCACTGTTTACTTATCGGCAGAAAACAGATATGCCAAATCAAGGTCGCTGGATATGTTAGTGAAAAAAAATGTTTTCTCGTTCTCCAGCTGATTTTCCATGTGTTTACCTAAGCGATTTGAAAACAACAGCTTTCATGACTCAATGTAAATGTTGAAAACGTGCTTTCAGTGCAGTATGATGAAAAAATATTTTACTAGGTAAGAAAATATGGCAGAGTACTGCAGTTGGTTGGGGATGTTAAACAATTGGTCAGTTCAGTACTGTTTGCATCAGTTTGAATGAGAAGTGTTCTTAAAATTTCTACACATATAGATAATTTATCTGTACAGTAGGTACAAGTCATTTGGTTTTTAAAGTGGTATAATACAGATTTATATGTGTATTTTTTATCTCTATTATCAGTCATTCATTTATTATTTATGTGTGTATGTTCATAACATGCAGATCAGAGCATGTCACAATAAAACGGGGTACATGAGGAAGTAAATAGTGTGAGTAATGAATAAAATCTTGTAGATAATTATTTTCTGTCTATTATGTGGTTAAACATGCTTTTGATTTAAATTTTATGGTTAGGGGTATTTGCAGGGACCTCACTAACATAAATAACCTGAGCAATTTATCTCTTCACAGGCTATCTGGCAGATGTGAAGGGATGACTTTACTGTACTTAATGTAAATTGTATGTTTGTTTTTGTAAAATAAAATAAATGATTTATTAATAAATATACTATATGTATTTCTAGTTGGTAAATGATCATTAATTAATTATCATTTTTTCTTTTGGAGTATATCTAGTGGGTACAATTTTTTTTTTTTGTTATCTGATTATTTGTTTAACCACCATAAAAATATCAGTGTATTATCGTCTTATCACTGACGGTTATTAAAGTTTCATTGTATTCTGAAAATCAAGTTTATATTAAGGTAACAAATATTTAAAAGTAATAATTATTAAATGACATTTAGATAAAGTTAAAATAAATTGTTTTTAGCCCTTCATTTTTATTACAGTATTTTGAAATGTTCTTCTAATCCTACATATTAAATGAGCTCTTGCTACAGCTTGACCTCTGTTACTAAAAAAAATGTTTAAAGCAAATTGCCAAGTATTACAATTCAATATTTTTTTTTTAATTTTAAGGCGAAAATCACATTGAGGCTATTATCGGCTCCCTAAATGTAAGTGTTAGTGTAAAGTGTTAAAGTAGTAAGTGTAAGTGTGTGTTAGACTCGGGTACCGCGAGAAACGTCTAATTCCTCTCAATAGATGCAGCTACTTTGCACCCCCTGCGGGATACAATTCAATAAGTTCCTGTTGTACCTAAAAGGGCATAGTGACAGCACGGCTGGATGGTCCTAGGCTAGTAAACTTGAGTAAAAATATGAACTTCTTTTTATACAGATAATTTAAAAAAATTTACACATATTTACTAGTAACAAAACAAAATATAGAAAAGAAATCCTTTACGAATTTTTTTAATCAAAAGGATGATACTGTAACTGCAGTAGCTCAACATTGTTATTTGATAGCAAGCAGGTCAATTCAGTAATTGTAAGATTGGGTAAAGCCACTACAAGTAACTCTGTTGGAGAAGTCAGGAGCGATTTAAGTTGGGCGTCACTAGGTTAACTGGGTGGAGTGGACACTGCACGGTAAAACAATGTTTTTCTTAAATTGTAGCTTATTATGTGCAGTTCTGAACTTTAGGTGAAGCAGTGATGATGTTTGATGTTTTGAAGTTATTCTGTTGATATTCTGGCAGTGATTTCGATGTTATTTCTGCCTACAGTGGTCGGAGACAGATAGAAGAACAGTGGTTAGTAGTGATGCGCAATTACTAGACATTTTATTCGATTGTAAAAACATCTTGATGCTTCTCGATTGTATTTGACTCATCAATCGTCACTTGATGATTGTTTAGTCGTTACTTGATGATTGCTTTTCGGTGCTGAGTTATCTAATTTTGTGTTGCTGCTTACACTACTGCAGGCCTAAATAATCATTGACAAAACAATCGAATGAATCGTCAACTTACAATAGGAACTGATGTTGCCGGAAATGTTTACTAAATATTCCAATTAAATGGCAAAGTCCTATTCCGTTTTTCCTTTTTTTATATTAGTGATGAATATGAGAAACCTTCAGTTAAGTTTGACACATGTGCGGTAAATGTATGTATTTTTTACATATTTACATTTATGTAATTGTAAACACAAATGTTTTTTTTTTTTTTTTTTTTTTTAGCACGCTTACATTTGCAATTTTGGTCCGATTTGATTCAAACTGGGCACAAAAATCAATTGTTATAATAGCTCGTTAATCAGGAAAATTCATTAATAGTTTCAAAATGGCAGCCATTTCAAATTTTTTCATATTCATAACTTTTTTCTCTTAAACATTTTTGAAAATTCGATTTTGCCATCATAATCAGCGTTAAAAACTGCACAAATTGTCATTTTGAATTTTTTAAATCTGTTAAAATTGAGAAACGTTTTGACATCGGTCAGGGTTTATTTTCAATGTAATTTGTTAAAGTGTTAGTATGTGCAAATGAAAATTTTAATGCTGCTTGATAGTGAGATCAGAATTAAAAAAAATGATATAAAGAAAATACTTTTGGAAATTTTCTTCTATCATGTCGTGAAATAAATTGTATTTTAGTTTAATTCTAAGTTACTGACTTATATTTATTATTTATATTATTTGTATATGTAAAAATTTACAATTTTGCTGTCATTCCTTGAATTATACAAAGCAGTGCATGTAATAGTTTTCTTTTTTTTTTGTATAAGTTAGGACAGAGTATAAGTTAGGACACTGTTTAATATTACAATTATTACTTAGCAGACATAAGAAAACTTTAAAATAAAAGGTCATGAGAAAAATAATACAATAAAAAAAAATTAGAGTGCAGTTAACTACACTAAATAGTAAATGCCGATGTCCAGTTAAAGACAAGAAAAACATTGCTCTAAAAGCCGAGTCAGCGAACAGCTGTCTGGAACCATCGCAATAACAACTGGAACAATCGAGTCAACAATCGTCAAACATCCTGACTGGTATTCGATGGTTGACTCTCTTGTTTTGTTGTACGATGGTCGATTGTATTGATTGTAAAAACATCTCGGAATCACGCATCATTAGTGGCTAGTATCAGAACTGTGCATACCTCAAGGTCATGGGTTCGGAACACAGTTACTACTGTAAACTTTACAGTTGTCATCAACACTAATCCCTCGTCATCAGTATTCTAACTGGCAAAAAGTATGGGATGAAAGTGGTGTGATCAATTTGTTCACCGGAGATGTGGTTTTTATCATTTTCAAGGATCTGTAATAATTAGAATAATAACTATTATTTATTTGACTGTGGGTGAATAAGTATTTAAAAAATGTGAAATCATTAGAGGAAGCATGTATGTATGTCGTTTTATTGGGTCCCTGGGTTCTTTGGTGGTGAGTATAGCTCAGACATGAACAAACTTCTGAGTAAGTGAGTATAGGGTACAAATACAATACATAGTTGCAATGACCATATTTTCCAAGAAAAACCCAGGACTTTGGGTTCATATCAGTGTAATGAAACACTAACATTTAATTTCAAGTACAATGTGTGTCTATATTTTCACACTAATGTCAAACATTGAGCTAAATTAAATCAGTAAAGGATTCCTAAATATAGTCTACACACAATAAGACTGTCAGAGCCCTGACCCTTCATGTTTGTAGTGCCCTGCACTAATATACTAATACTATATATGTTCATTTTGAGTTAAATAAAAAATGAGTTAAATTCAAACTAATAACTTTCAGTTCTGAAAAGGCTGAACCAAAATTAAATTCAATAGAAAAAACAGAAGATGTAACAAATCCAGTGATTTGCATTGTGTCCTCACGACATCTAATAACCTTGAAAATAATATTTTACTAAAGACCTAAATTTTTACTGGCAACTTTGTTCTTGGGCAACTATTGGTACTATTAACTATCAACTAAAGAGGCAGCATTCCTCCATACCAAATATATCTGCAAGTGAAATTAGATAGATATTCTATTGACAGAGAAGGAATATTGCCATTGAGTGGGAGGATTGAAATTGTTCGGTTAAATGCACAGGCAGGTGACTGGTTCTTTGTGGAATTCAAAAGTGATTTTAACAACTTTTTAACTAGGTTTGCCTGGGGACTTTTTAGCACTTGACAGGAAATTTTTTTTAGATTTCCACAAGCCTAGGTGGAACTGCTATTTAGTGTTGCTTGGTTCAATGTATTGCTTATTCCTACGTTATGAATATGAAACTTTTGTTTTATTTATCAGATTTCAAACTTTCAGATTTGGAACGTTATTATAAAAAATATAGATAAATTACACAGTGCTTTAATTTTTTGTGACATTAATCTAAGGTTTTTTCACCATACCAGGTCTGTATGGGACCTGACCCCTGAAAAGGCCAGTTCCACACTTAAATGTTTGGTTTTTGAATGCATAGTCCGCTTCACTCCGTATTTGGTGACCATCCTTCCCTAAGACGATTGTTAATAATACAACTAGTTTTCAACTAATTGCCACTTCGAATTCACATTTGATGATTCACTCAAACAGCTGATTTTTAGCCTACTGTTTCAACTATGGTTTTCTTTATTGTCATTGTATGCTATGAATATAAATAACAAAAAATAAAACGTTATTAATTTTTAATATTGAAATATTTATGGATTTGAAAAGTACAAACAGTGATTATTGTAATTAGTTGTCTTTAGATTATGTTTGATAATTATATTGCATTAGCTTAAACAGTGTTATGGACATTAAAAGTTGTGTAGTGTTTAATTGTGGGTGATTTTTTTTTTTAATTGTGTTCTGTATTCGTAATTTGGTATAATTTTATTCTAACAACACAAAACATTATTGCGATAATAACTTTGACAAGTTAGTTTATTCAGCGAAATGATTTTTTCATACACTTTTTTTAATCTAATTTTTCTTCGTAAATTAGCATTATAATCTGCAAAAACATTTAATTTTGTTTAAATGAAAATTTAAAATGCTAATTAATGCATATTAACTTTGATTACGATTGTTGGAACAGATTTTCAAATTAATAAAATTAATAATAATTGTTCTTATTATAATTGTTTGTATGTGTTTGAATCTGTATTGTGTAACAATATCAGCTGTTAGTTGACACCTGGATTGGAAAAAGTCTGCACTGTGAATAAAAAAAATATTAATGAAAATATGGAAATATTCACTAGCAAATTGGATATCTGATGACAACTCCACAATTGTATAATTTTGAACTCGTTTTAAATTCAATGAATATATTACAATTTGTAATAAAACAACTTTCAGATTTGGAATGTTATTATAAAAAATAATATAGATAACCTACACAGTGCTTTAATTTTTTTTTTTTTTTTTTTTTTTTTTTTTTTGTGACATTAATCTAAGGTTTTTTTCACCAAACCAGGTCTGTATGGGACCTGACCCCTGAAAAGGCCAGTTCCACCCCAGATTTAGCCATGCCTGCCTCCCCCTCTTGACAGGCCTGTAAATCATCTGTATTAATAATGATTACGTCAGATTGTGTAACAACTGGAACCTTTGCCGACGACACCGCAATTTTGTCCTCTCACGAGGATCCAACAGAGGCGTCAAAAATCCTACAAAAAGGAATAAACGAGATCTCAACATGGCTCAAGAAGTGGCGAATCAAGGCTAATGAAACGAAGTCAATAAATGTCACTTTCACCTTAAAAAAGGGTATATGCCCACCAGTAACGCTTAATAAAGTCGAAATTCCACGAGCAGATCATGTCAGATACTTAGGTTTACACCTGGACAAGCGACTTACATGGCAGAAGCACATCTTTACCAAACGCAAACAGCTGGGACTGCAAATACGGAAGTACTATTGGTTAATTGGTCGCCGTTCGCAACTGTCAATGGGCAACAAACTTCTTCTTTACAATGTTATGCTTAAACCAATCTGGACCTATGGTATCCAATTGTGGGGGACCGCCTCTCATTCCAACATTGAAATCTTGCAGAGATTCCAGAATAAAATGCTACTGAATGGTAACCGACGCTCATGGTACGTGACAAACGAACAGCTGCATCACGACCTTCAAGTATATACAGTCAAACAAGAAATTCTCGTCATACGAAAACCTACAAAGAAAGGATCATAAACCACCCAAATCGCCTAGCGAGAGTCTTGATGGAGGAAACTCGCGCAACTCGTCGACTTAAACGGAAAATGCCCCAAGACATACTTAAATAATAAAGTAAAGTAGGATGTGACCCTAGTCGCATTCCGAGCATGTCATGACAAGTCCCGACCTACCTACTACTTAATGTCCCCCAATATGTGACAGATTGTAGTGAATAAAAAGACAAAAAAAAAAAAAAAAAAAAAAAATGATTAACCTAGTAATGAAACTAGGAAATAAAGCTTTTTTAAGAGCCTGCCAGATAATCTGAATAGGGCGACAAGCTGTTCTGGCAATTATAACAAGGGGCAAATGCAAGAGTATTTCAAAACTATTTGTTGTATAAATAGTAAAGTAATAAATCCAGTCCATGTGAACCAAAAATGTTGTATAAAGTAACAGTAATTAATATTATTTATAAATTGTGCATGCCACAGGTCTTTGATAGCCTGTTATAATTACAACCAATTTAGTAAGTTAAACAGGATTTTTGGAGGACCAAATAGAATCGTCTACCAAACGAAGTTAAATTTATAACCATAAGTTCTGTGAACAGATACTTTGAGTTGACTGTCTCTTAGAAGTTATTGATGGCAGTTGAAGCAAGCTAGCCTGACTCACTATTGGAACATTCAAAGTTAATTAGTAAACACAAAGTTTAAAGTTCACTTTACAAAATTTGGTTGTTTTAAGGGGTTTTACATTAAAATCTTGTAAACTACAAATTATGTACAAATTTGTTTTATAGTGAACAGTTTAGTGGTTGTGTTTTATAGAAAGAAAGCAAGATTGGGTTGCTTTAAAGCGGTTTACTCAGATATAAATCCGGTTGGTGTTAAGGTAACATTTTGTGGTGGCCATCTTGAAAGTCATAAAGCAGCACCTTTATTAATCCATGACTGGAGAAAATAAAGGATCTTTCAGTATTTAAATGTCTCGCAGAAGGACAGAACTTAGAATTTATGATTTAATTGCCACGTATCCAAACATGGTCGACTTGACGTATAGCTCGATGTACTTGTTACCATGAGATTCAGTGCATAAGGAGACAATATTGGGGCTTTGCACAACAATAGTAACACTTGAAGCATTAGGTACAAAAACAAGGCTGAGCTTATTGGCTGACCAAATTGTGGATTTTGATTGGTCCGAATTTAGCAGCGCCATTGAAACAGTGTTTCAAGACGAATATTTAGAAAGAAAGTAAAGAGAAAGGGTGGGTATCACGGAGACGAAAAAGGACTAGGTACAGAGGTAAAATGGTAGAAGAGTATTGAAGAAGGATTAAATGATGATAAATTAGCTGGTCTGAAAGAGAGGTAGCTTCAGCTTGAGATAATCTGAGACATTTGATGAATAATCCTTTGAGTTTGATGGTGATGCCGGTGAAATTAGTACCAGCAGTTAAGAATAATGAAGAAGGCCGATGTGGGGTTCTGAAACTGCTCACACTCTTTACTGGCCAAGTGCATCGCGTTAGATAGCTTGGCCGTTTGACCACTCTGATATCTTGAAATTTTAACAAGTCTCATAAGCCATTGGCCATTGTATTATTGATATTTGGTTATTTTAAACAACTTATTGATTACCTTTGATATTTTAAAAACATTTTTTAAAAGAAAATTATCAGGATTAAAGAATGATGTGATTATATTTTTATAAAACAACGTCTGATAAATTGGATGTTGGGAGTAGAAGGGTTAAGGCGATGCAGGATTTTTGCTAATGCAGTAAAAAGTGAAAACACAAACAAAAGATACCAGATAATGCACTCTTGGCTGACCATGGTATCTGCATTTCTGTACAATGTTCCTGAAATAATACTTCTTGTTGAACACTCATGCTCCTTGCTACAAGGCTTACCTTATCTGTGAGTTAACTCTCAGTAGCACCACTTACCAACTTTCAATAGTACAGTGTGTATGTTTAGAGCAGCCTCCCTTCCCCCAATTGTATTGTGCTAACCAAACTGAACAGACCTCTTCTAAATCACTTCACTAATTTATGACTGATATTGTTATGATTAATTTTTTTTCTTATTTCTGTTGTTGTCTTCAAAATTAAAGGTCATCAGTTTTACTGCAGTGCCTAGAGAAATTTTGTAATTCGTAATTTAGAGATTCTGAGAGAAATCACCTGTAAAATAAAAAAAGTACACAAGAATAAATATACAGTTGGTAAAATGATGCATAAAATGATGACATTGTGTAGATAAAACACAGCTATATTGCTATAAGAATAAATTAATTTGGTGAGTACTCTTCTTAGCTTTAACAATTTTATATTCATTGATGCATTTTGGATTACTTCAGTGTCAAAACTTGTATGTGAGGTAATCCAAAACATATTAACAAATGCGGACAAAGCTAAGAAAGAAGGAAAGAAGTCCTAACACAATGACATTCCTAGCAGAAATAAAGAAAATTATTTTAATAATTTTAACAATAAAATTGTTAAAAATATGCTAATACCATAAACATGTTAAAATTCCATTGGCCAATGTGTAATACAAATATAGATTAACACAACATAGTTGTTTTATATCACATTTAAAAACCATTTCTTTAATTTCAAATAAATTAGTTTAAATTAAAAAAAATAAAAAATTATTAATTCAAATGAATTTATAAATAAATTAATTAACATAAATAAATATGATACCATTTAACATTTTTTATTAAATTAATATAACTGAATTTAAGACTCAAACACATAGTCCAGATCCATATGGTCAGGGACAGTTGGAATAGCCTTGCAATTTATCAATTTCCCACTCAACATTTTCTTTATCATGCAAACACATTTTTATGTACTTTTTCTGTCTTTGTCCCTACATATTGTAGAATTATATTTATGTATGTAGGTATTTATTTACCTAGCCACACCTCTCTCTCTCTCTCTCTCTCTCTCTCTCTCTCACACACACACACACACACTTCCATTGTACTTTATATCTATTAATAGCCTATAGATATATAAATAGTGTAAGAACATAGCACAGATTTTTCACACATGTTGCTATTGCCGTCAAAAAATCCAAATATGAAGTAATAAAAAAAAATTGTTGAAATAATTTCTCTAAATCAGTTCACCAGATTTTGCCCAAAATTTTAGTCCATAGTAAGCTACACTCATTACTTAAGTCAGTGTAGAAAATTTAATATGAAGCTGGATTTAAGGAATCCCATCGTATTTCAGTAAACCAATATTTAGTATTTCACTTTGTAGACCTATAGTATTCCATTATGTATTAATGGTTTATCTATGTTCTAATAACTAAAAACAAAAATTTTTCATGTGCTTGTTATATGAGTCTGGATTTTAGTTATAAATAATATGGCCAAACAAAATGTGAATGTCAGTTTTTCCAGTTTTTTGTGTTGACCCAATAATTTGACTGTAAACTTGGCTGAGGAAATTTCATTAATATCATTACAGGCGTGAGAATTTTTAAATTTTATGTAATTCACAACATATTAAATTTTTCATGTTCAAAGAAATGAATTGTTTTGATTTAAAGGGCGACGGTTGCTATTTGATTAGAATACACAGAGTAATTGGAACTTAACTTTATTCATCTTAACCAAAACGCTCATGATACAGGCTCATTTAATCTAAATAAAAAGGACTCATAATTTCTACTTTAGAGACGGTTAAGAAAATAATTTAATGTCAGGCCGAAGTTAAGCTTTTAAAAAGTTACTTTTTAATTCTTCACCTTGTTTGCATTATGAAGTTAACTTTGATGTTTCAAGAATTTGAATAATTAAGGAAACAAACAGACAAAAGTTTTTTCAAACTTTGTAGGAAAGTTTAAACTAAAATTAATTAATGAATTATACAACTCTAAGTAATGAATTTAACTTTGTAAAGTAAAATATGTTTTATATATTATAGTATTACTATTATTATTATTATTTCAAACTTTAAGTTGTAGACAGCCATTAAAAGAAATATTTTTGGTATACTTCATACAAACACAGAAAGCTTTAATAATTGTGGCAGCAGCTGTCTGGCTGACGTGATGGAAACGGATTTCAAAAAATTAACAACATTAAATAAAAAACATTTCAATATGCAAAAAACCACAGAAAATGGTTGTATTTTAAACGCAATCTTTACCCTGCGAAATCTGTTACTTTAACTGGTATTAAATCTGCATAAATGTGAAATTCTATAACATTTAAAATTTTATCATTTGATTGAAAATGAACCCTTTGGTCAGTTTTGACTTTTGGAAGTAAAAAAAGAAAGAAAAAGTGTGTGTGTGTGTGTGTGTGTGTGTGTGTGTTTTGCAATGCCAAAAAAGGTGGAAAAAATCTTTTATAGACTACCTGGGGTAGGGTACGCACTACCCCAGAGTGTGGTACTCAAATTAAGTTCAAACTCAAGTGAAGGTATATTGTTACCCACCATGAAAAAAACCACCAAAAGCATTCCTCTTTTGTAAACCTCCCCACGGAACCGCCGCCAGGCATTACTTCGTGGGAAGGTGGACTGGCTGAACTCCTACTCTTCTACAGCGATGGCTCTCCTTTCTTGATCCTCAGCCCTCAACTTCTTCATGACCACTGCAGCGAATCCCGCAATGGCCCTCCAGTTGGCCTCTACATCATAGTCGCAACCAGACTTTCTGGTGCAATGCTGCCTCGCAGATATGTTTGCAGCCTCATCCTTTCCTCGTCGAATCTCCGACACCAGAAAAACACATGCTCCGCACCTTCCTCCACTGCTGGAAGACAGAGGGGACAAGCCGAGTCCGTTTCCAGCCCGAAACGGAACAAGTAAGCTCGGAAGCAACCGTGCCCAGTGAGAATCTGTGTGAGATAGAAATCCACCTCTCCATAATTCCTGTTGCACCAATCCTGGATGTTACCTATGAGTTGGAATGTCCATCGTCCATTTGTTGATTCGTCCCGCTGTTGCTACTGTGTGTGTGTGTGTGTGTGTGTGTGTGTGTGTGTGTGTGTGTGTGTGTGTGTGTGTGTGTGTGTGTGTGTGTGTGTGTGTGTGTGTGTGTGTGTGTGTGTGTGTGTGTGTGTGTGTGTGTGTGTGTGTGTGTGTGTGTGTGTGTGTGTGTGTGTGCGTGTGTGTGTGTGTGTGTGAGAGAGAGAGAGAGAGATGTGGCTAGGTAAATAAGTATATTCATAAATAAATATAATTCTACAATATGTAGGGACAAAAGACAGAAAAAGTACATAAAAATGTGTTTGCACGATAAAGAAAATGTTAAACAGTTTTTCTGAAATTGTTTTATCAAATAAATATGTGTCTCACTTATGTGAGGGAAGCGAGTTTACAAAAACGTAACAAAATTTCATAACGTTACAAAAACAAAATAAAAGTAAAAAATTAACCTTGAAAACTGTAAAATTCGTAACTTTTTTATCGCACGTTTTTGAAATGTAATTTGGCAATCATAAGCAGAGTGGAAATCTGATCAAAATTAAGTGTTTTAAGTTTTCAAAATACATCGAAAATGTAAGAGTAATGGTATTTTTTCTGTTTCCAACGCTGATACACTGGTAGCCTTACAACAAAATTTTTATGGTCGCCATTTTGCAACTGCTGAATGAATTGCGCTGAGTAACGAGTTGGTCCGAACTTGAACATAAAGTTGTCCAACTAAAATACTTGTACTGTTTGAAACAGATTTGATAAACAACATAGCGGATTCCATTAGGATTAGCTATGAACCTGGTGGCGGTCATGGTTCATTTTCGAAGCAATTTGACACCTAGAATACCCATTTATGTAGATAAAAAAACGGCAATAGAAAAGTTATGAATTTTATTACAGGCACGGTTAATTTTTTACTTTTATTGTAAATTACAAAAATTTTAACGTTGAAATGTTCATTTAATTGATGTTACTCGATTTTAAAAACCGGCTTTTACGTTATGTCATCAGCGAGGCATCTGTGTGTTGCTGTTAGAGGCCTACATGTAATCCCACCACTCACAATTAATTAAACAGATTTTTTGAAACTTTTTAATAAATAAATGACGCAATTAATTAATATACACAAACTTTCTGACAAATAAATGGCGCAAATAATATACACAAACTTTCTGATAAATAATGGTGCAAATAATATACACAAATTTTCTGACAAATAAATGGCGCAAATAATATACACAAACTTTCTGATAAATAATGGTGCAAACATTATGGCCTATACACAAATTTTCTGACAAATAAATGGCGCAAATAATATACACAAACTTTCTGATAAATAATGGTGCAAACATTATGGCCTATACACAAATTTTCTGACAAATAAATGGCGCAAATAATATACACAAACTTTCTGATAAATAATGGTGCAAACATTATGGCCTATACACAAATTTTCTGACAAATAAATGGCGCAAATAATATACACAAACTTTCTGATAAATAATGGTGCAAATAATATACACAAACTTTCTGATAAATAAATAAATGGCGCAAATAATATAGCCTACACAAACTTTATCACATTTAATTATTTCTCCAAAAAGTTCAGAAAAAACAAACGAAAATCTACCTAATTTCTCAAAATCGCATCAGATTTGGTTAAAATTTTGGTTGCAAGTGAAGCTGCATAACTGAAATTAATGTAACATATTTTAAATAAACACATTTACGGTTCCAGAGTAAATTGTAAAACACCTTTACTTCAGGTCAGGGGTTCTTGTGAGTTTATCGATTTAAAATTTACTACAGTGGCTTGAGTTATGAAGCTTCACGTGTGAAAAAATTTGGGCAACTTTTGATGAACCGATTTTGAAAAATTGAATTGTTTTCAGTTTTTTCAACAGCTCCAAAACTAGATTTTTAGGGCTACAGTGACCTATTTGTTGTGAATCATTTTGCTTAGATACTTACAGACTCTACATTTGAGTAATACTCGATCAAAATCTTTAGAGCCTCTTTTGAGAAAATTGGACGAACATTTTTTTGAACAAATAATGCGTCAAAAATTTGTTTCAGATTAAAAAACAGTCTCGAAGGACGAACAAATGAGACCTACATTTGCCAAATTCCACCGAATGCAATGTCAATTCATTTCCACGATGTTAAAAAAGCTAGAAATCGAATGCCAAAATGGCCGAGACTAGCCAAAGTGCTATTGAATTTTCTAAAATATTCCAGGAGTTATAAAATGTTCTAGTATGTTGAAGAGTGTTACATAATCTTCCAGAAAGTTCGAGAATGTTATCCAATGTTCAAGAATGTTCCAAAATACGCTATAATTTTCTAGGATGTTCGACAACGTTCTGGTATATTTGAAAGTGTTCCAGACAGAATGTTCTAGAATGTAGAAGAATGTTGTAGAATGTTCCAGAATCTTGCAGAATATTCGACAATATTCTAGAATGTTCCACGAGGTTTTGTCACCTTCGAAGTGACTTCCTGTTCCGGAACGTTCGAGTAAGTTCTAGAATATTGTAGAATAAACATTTGTATAAATTCTAAATTGCTTTATAAAATATGATTTAGGTAATCAATCTAACAGTTAAAAATCAAATATTTTAAGAACATTTTCGACTTACAACTCGAGCAAAGCCGAAATGTAGAGCTTGTATTTAAACAAATCCTAAATTAACTTGTGTGTACCATAGTTGTTGAATAAAGGGAATTCTGTAGTGAAATAAGGAGCAGCTTCACAAGATGACAGTAGAGTGGCAGCACCAGTCCTCCAGTAATCAAGCTGCCTCAGCATTTAATACTATCAAGTACCATTGTCTCGCTATACGCTCTTCCCTTTGCCTACATTCACTATGTATGGGATAGAAGGAAGTGACGCCTAGTACAAATTTTATCAAGGGGCCTCGTGTCAGATTTCTTTTCAATATAAATTAATAATTTTTTGTCGCCGTTCCTGTCAGCTGTAATCGTGTAAATTATAAATTTATGATTTTTCTGTAAAACATGTATTTTAGTCAAAAAATCCGGCTTAAAAGTTGCTCTGTCGTTCCAATCAAAATACTGAATTTATGTAGGTTGATGAAAATTTGAATCTTTGGTAATTCTGGAGAATAGCGCGACCAACGTTATCCGAAAACTTTTTATTATTTCTTTTAAATATATTACTCTGAATGTTACGGTGAAAAAATTATGAGGATTCAAAAATTGCTGCCTTAGCGATTTTTTTTAAACTTCTAGTTTATGGAAATAAATAAGGGTTTCGAAAATTGATTTCCTTGCGTGAATCACTAGATTTATATTCAAGTTAAAGCCACTTTTTATGTAAGTCTTGCAGGATTTAATATAACCAATGTCTAGGTAGGCACATATTTTACTTTCACTATATAAAACATAACGAAAGTAGCCTACACTAATGTCGCTTGTGAAAAAATCTATTTTTAAGATTTTGAAGGATTTGTCATTATTGCAACGGTTTTAATATATTATTGTTTGTTTGTTGTTGTTGTTCATAAGGTTATTGTTTTTTTTTTTTTTTTGTCCATAAGACTACAAATAAAACACTTTATTTTTACGTTGATCAGATTGTATTATTTTTAAGTCCTGTTACAGATTTTTCTGTCGTAGAAAAATCCAGTTCATGATCTATTGAAAACCGGTCTAACTTTTCGGTTCGTCAGGATTTGCTCAAATTTTGGTTATATATCTTCATAACTCAAGTCAGTATTCCAAATTTGACATTAAAAAAAACTGTCCGAGAGTAAAGTTAAAAAATTGGTTAATAAATCCTGACAGTCGTCGTCGTGTTTGGTTTTCGATCAATCGATTACTTTAATTTCACATTTGAAATACTAATTTGAGATCATAATTTGCTCGTATACGTCCAAAATTCGATCAAAATTTTGATAAACCAATTTTGATAAGTTTGGCTGGTCTTTTATCACAACCTTACTATCTATACAGCCTATATGGTAGGCCTACATGTATTTGCTACGTACAAAAGTTTCTCAAACTTCAATTATTCAAATTCAATTTTTAACAAAAACAATTATTCAGAAGCCATAAAAAAAATCAAAAAAACGGAAAACATGCTTAATTTCTCAAAACATTTTCATCAAATTTCGCTAAAATTTCGGCCATTTATAAGAAATCGTAGCTTAATTCTGTGCACTAAAGATTAAATTGAAGGGAAATTAACTAAACGAACCTTACGGTGTTCAAGGTTTATTAAAAACAATTTCTATATTACTGAAGAGTAAATTTCATTTATTTGCTACACCGACTTTGGTTTTAATTAAAAAAAAAATATTTTTATTGTTCAGCTATGTTAATTTTTTTCGATATATTTCAAATCGAATTTTAGAGATATAGCAACCCATACTATTTCTCTACTTATAGGCTACATTCGAGCAAAGTTTTATCAAAATCGATAGAGCCGATTAAAAAAATCGATTTTTGAACAAGCTTTGCATCAACGTATTCCCTATTATCGAATACTTAATTACCAATTTAAAATAATTTGTTGTGCTAAAATTATACACTTCGCTCTCAACTTAAAAAAATTGAAAGAGAAAATCGTGAGAAATACTTTCATTGTTTAAGAATATCAAACTTTTGCTTGCATGAAAAAAGTTATTACTTTCCCAGTTGTTGAGTTTTTCAAATGGAAAACAGTTCGACAGCTGTTTTCCGTAATCACTTTAAGACGATTAAAACAAAAAAAAATATTATTACTGTTGGCGTATATTTAAAAAATGTTCAAGTTTATGTGTGACACTTCTAATTTAGATCTTCTCGTTGTATATTATACGACCAGTTCGATAATTCTATTTTTCTATTCGGGATAGGATTTATTATGAAGGAAGTATAAAATATAAAGTTTACAAAGAATGGGGCTTAAGTACTTTTGAAGTCATTTCAACTCCATTACCTTTCAATAAGCTGTTATCTACAGTCCTTGTTTTATAGTGTTCAATAATGTATTTTTAATGCTGATTATCAGATAATTTCAGAACTTGAGCTTGCTTCTTCGATTATCTTTAAAAGAGTAAAACCACGCATAGGCCTAGAAATTATATTTACGAAATCGTAAAAGTGAGGTTTTTAAAAACAATTTTGGTTTAACAGCAATTTTAAAACAATAAATATATAGGCCTATATACTCTATCGGATCTTATGAACTACTAAGTTTAAAAACCGTACCCTAGGCAACGATAACTTAGGTAACGAGGCGTGGTCAGCGTTGTGGGGGAAGCGGAGTCTGTTTTAAAACTGATCCTAGACAGAGTCGAAGTTATGATCCAGCGACGTTTCACTTTCAGTGACCGCACAAGCCTAGGTGGAACTGCTATTTAGAGTTGCTTAGTTCAATGTATTGCTTATTGCTACGTTATGAATATTTTTTGTTGTTGTTTTATTTATCAGATTTCAAACTTTCAGATTTGGAACGTTATTATAAAAAATAATACAGATAAATTACACGGTGCTTTAATTTTTTGTGACATTAATCTAAGGTTTTTTCACCAAACCAGGTCTGTATGGGAACTGACCCCTGAAAAGGCCAGTTCCACACTTAAATGTTTGGTTTTTGAATGCATAGTCCGCTCCACTCCGTATTTGGTGACCTCCCTTCCCTAAGACGATTGTTAATAATAAATACAACTAGTTTTCAACTAATTGCCACTTCGAATTCACATTTGATGATTCACTCAAACAGCTGATTTTTAGCCTACTGTTTCAACTGTAGTTTTCTTTATTGTCATTGTATGCTATGAATATAAAAAACAAAAAATAAAAAGTTATTAATTTTTAATATTGAAATATTTGTGGATTTGAAAAGTACAAACAGTGATTATTGTAATTAGTTGTTTTTAGATTATGTTTGATAATTATATTGCATTAGCTTAAACAGTGTTATGGTCGTTAAAAGCTGCGTAGAGTTTAATTGTGGGTGATTTTTTTTTTAATTGTGTTCTGTATTCGCAATTCGGTATAATTGTATTCTAAGAACACCAAAAATTATTTCTATAATAACTTTAAGAAATTAGTTTATTCAGCGAAATGATTTTTTCATACATTTTTAAAAAATCTGATTTTCCAGTTGGAACAGATTTTCAAATTAATAAAATTAATAATAATTGTTCTTATTATAATTATTTGTATGTGTTTGAATCTGTATTGTGTAACAATATCAGCCTTTAGTTGACACCCGGATTGGAAAAAGTCTGCATTGTGAATAAAAAAAATATTAATGGAAATATGGAAATATTCACTAGCAAATTAGATATCTGATGACAACTCCACAATTGTATAATTTTGAACTCGTTTTAAATTCAATGAATATATTACAATTTGTAATAAAAGAAATTTTAAAATTCAATGAATACTAGATATTGACGGATTTTCGGCCTTAATGAACACTCGTAATTACTTTGTTTAAACACGTGCAGACACCACGAACGTAAGATTACCAAAAAATGCAAAGTACTTTAGCATACAAATTTAGTTACGAGTATTTCATATTTTTTGTTATATTCTAATTATTATTTTAAAAATAAATAGAAGTCGCTTAAGACGTAATTTGTTTATATACATTTCATGAAGTCGTCCAATTTCAACTCATTTATTGCATTTTATATTTGAACTGCAGACGACCATCGGAGGCTTGTAGCCTATAATCAGGGAAGTATTAATAATTATACGCATCACTGTGTTAAGTATAATGATCTGCCTTCCCTAGCTTCGTCAATTCTACTTTCGTTGACGCGTTTCGGAGAACCTCCATCTTCAAAAACTATATCTATACTCCGTTGTAAAATTGCAATATTTGATTTGCAAGCAGAACCCCGTATAGTGAGTATAGATATAGTTTTTGAAGATAGAGGTTCTCCGAAACGCGTCAACGAAAGTAGAATTGACGAAGCTAGGGAAGGCAGATCATTATACTGAACACGGTGATAATAATCCTGGCAGAAAAGAAGGAGAATATAAAAATAATTATACGCATGTTCTAATAACGCAACTGGTGTAATAAGAAACAATTAACCTAAAAGTAAACAAAAATAATTGCGGCAACTGGAAACAAAATTACCTAAAACTATCATCACGTAAACAAACGTTTAGATACGCAAAATCAGTATTAGGACAACAATTAATTTTGGCAATTACTTAGACAAGCTCGTCAATCCTTTCAAAATTGATCCGCAGTATATGGAATTTTTAAACTTTTATAACTCTGTAAATCTTACACTTTCATGAAAACTTGATTTTAATCGAAATCAGCACCAAAATTTACATATTTACATATTTAAAATGTAAAGTTTAATTTGTTGGTAATTTATTGAAAGCATTAAACGGGTTTGAACGTCGTTCCCAATTAGTTGTTTCGTATTTAAACAGTGATTTATGCAGATTTTAGCCATTAGCCAGCACGGCGAGATTTTTCTTTTCATATTTTGTCGTGTTATTAAATTTGCCACTTTTTGAAAATTCGCTTCTGTTCTTCGTCTGCTCACACTGCGAAGTTCTGTCTGAATTTTTATAGCCTGAACTACTCTTACTAGCCTACATTATTTTCCAATAAAGATTTCGCTAATAACTGTTATAAAGAATAAATTTAAGCCATTTCAGTTCTATAACTAAAGCGCTTATGGGTCCGATTCTAAAGTCCATTTAAAAACGAGTTTTTGAAGCAATAAGGTCCAAAATTACGCTCATCGTAATTTATATAGAACATGTATTGAAAAACCGTGTTCTATTATAAAAATATCAATCGTTGATAGGCTTATTGCCAAACACAAAAACAAAAATAAAAAAATCGTTCCTGATAGAAAAACATACATCTCCACGGAATATGGTTTAACTTTAAGCCACACCCTAAAAAAAGAATTAGTCAAAGAAAATATAAATGTCTTTCAGAACAAGTAATAAGTTGTCAACATTATTAAAGAAGCCAGTTGCAAATACAAGTGGAGATAACTTTGAAAAAACTGGCATATACAAAATGAAATGTAGTGATTGCCTAAGCTTCTATATCGGTCAGACATCTCGCTCTTTTAAGAAAAGATTTAAACAGCACATACCCAGAAGTGCATTATCGACAAACTCGGCTTTCGCAGAACATCTTATGGACAAAAACCATAAATTTGAAGACATCTATACAAACATGGAAATATTACATTTGTGTCATAAAAGTAGTTATATGGATGCGATTGAAGAGTTTGAGATTTACAAGAGCAAAAAATCAGACCCCCAGAACATTCTCAATGAAAAACTTTCATTTAAATCGAATTTAATGTATGACATGGCTCTAAGGATAAGTGATTTGAGTAAGTAACAAAAACCAACAGACGCACCGTAACTGATAACAAAGACAGGCGCGCTACTAATGATGGAGACTCCGCAGTCCGGAATGTAACGACGTACGAGTCGCGTGTGTAGCTTGGCCAAGCCGAATTTCATGATGAATATTTTAAATGTGTAATTGTGCTTAGTGTTTGTGATGTATGTTTTAATGTTTTTTTTGACTTTATGACGACCTCGACAGGGGATTTAACATTTTGTATGGCCTGAAGATGAAACGATAGAGCTTCGAAACCGCAATAGCCTTTATGAGGTGAGTGGATAGGTGAGTGGGAAGAATAGGTCATAATCCTAATCTTTTGAATATTTGGTCCGGTGGCTATGTTACAATAATGAAAATAAAAATATCGATCATCTTTAACAAAAACCTAAAAACAATACAAAAAATGCTCTAATAAAATTGAAATATAAAAACTTACTTAAGGATTGAGAACAAAAACATGTAAACTGGGACGGAGGCTCAAGGGCAAATGAATGTTTTCGACAGCGTGGTGTTCCAAGGACAACAACAGGGTTATATCTTGCAATCCGTTTAATTAAAGTTCCGCAAAATTTCAGCTCGAAGCCAGGACACGTGTGTACCGTACACATTAAAAACAATGTTTTCCTGGCATTAATTTTATTGAAACGGAAATGCGCATTAAAATAACACACCTTGTATAAAATGAAGAAAAATCTACCTTCAAACTTTTATACTCTGTTAAAATCATACTTGATTAAAGATATTTTCAAGTGAGACATCAAGGCTCCATAACCAATCTGTGTGAGGTACCACAAGGAAGCGTACTGGGAGCAGATTTATACCTTATATTCACTGGTCATTTACCCATGACACAAGGGGTAATCACTGCCACATTTGCAGATGACACTGCTATAATGGCCTCCAGTAATAATCCTCTGACATCTTCTCAAACATTGCAGCACACTTTGAAACTAGTTCAACTTTGGATGGAAAAATGGCGTATAAAAGTTAATGAAGATAAATGTCTTAAGGAAGCATACATGTCCAGCAGTATCCCTAAATAAAACACTGATACCGAAGACCTCAGAAGTGAAGTACCTGGGAATTTATTTGGACAGACAACTGAATTGGCAGAAACATATTTTTACTAAGCGTAAACAACTTGATATTAAACTCAGAAATATGTACCGGCTGATTGGACACGAATCCAAACTTTCAAACAATAACAAAATATTACTATATAATACAATACTGAAACCAGTATGGACGTATGGGATACAACTATAGGATTCTGCTTGCAAATCAAATATTGCAATTTTACAACGCTTCCAATGTAAGATACTACGTTTAATCTTAACAGTTCCAGAATAATCACAAATGAAATAATCCACAAGCAACTCAATATTCCGACCATCACAGAAGAAATTCAAACTTATAGCAATAGTTACCGACACGAATATTAGCCCATACAAATGTTTTGACTGAAAATTTAATGACGAGATCGACAACACGAAAACTCAAGAGGAGAATACCTAGCGACCTGCCTGACAATTAACAGCTGACCTAACAGATATATCATTCTGTAGCAATATTTTATTATTATTATTTATATAATCTCATTATTTGTATGTATCAATTGGTACATGCTTTCATGTCATTATACAATTTACTTAGTGTCCTGTAGACAGATTGTAAATACTAATAAATAAATTAAAAAAACACACACTTTTGATTTCCAATGCAATTCTTAATGTGGTCTGGCTCGGTTTAACTTTATATTTGTATATTTTAATGTTATTTGTTTTGATATCTATGTTTACTAATTATCCATTCATAACTAATTGTTTATTAGTATTAGTGAATTTAATTGGAACAAAATCCAAGCCCAGAACTATGAAACACAGGATGCAACGATCCCACTGTCACAGCAATTAAATATGTACGACTGCTTTAAAGTACATACGTGTTTAATAGTTTGGAGTGCGAAAATTTAATCATATGTGTTTCAAACTTAGCACCAAAATTGATACTGGTTACACTGAACAAGGTAAAATCAAGAAAAACTGTAAAGTTTTATGTTTCATTAAAAAAATCACACTTAGCATAACAAACATTAAAATTTGCCTAAATTCAATGAAAACGCTACAGAATTTTTCAATTTTTGATTCATTAATAGACATTTTTTGTTACCTGTCGCATCAGCGAGTGAGCTGCGTGCATCGTTCGTCTTGACAATAAAACTTGATGACTAATTGTCTTCATTATTCAATGTTATGAAGTGATTCAGGGCAACATTCAAGTTACTGGTAAAACTGTGTTTCAAAGTGCGTTTTACAGTTGGACAAATTTGAATTCACTATTATTATATCATGTAAGCTCTTTTTCAGGGACTAGCGAGTTCCAACCTGTAATTTAATTTAATTAGTAACTGTAAATAAGGCACACCTATAAACAAGGTAGATAATGTAATGTTTCTTGTGGACTGTTAACTGTAAATAAAGCACAACTATAAACAAGGTAGATAATGTCATGTTTCTTGTGGACTGGTAACTGTAAATAAGGCACAACTATAAACAAGGTAGATAATTTAATGTTTCTTGTGGAAAGGTAACTGTAAATAAGACACAACTATAAACAAGGTAGATAATTTCATGTTTCTTGTGGACTGGTAACTGTAAATAAGGCACAACTATAAACAAGGTAGATAATATAATGTTTCTTGTGGATTGGTAACTGTAAATAAGACACAATTATAAACAAGGTAGATAATGTCATGTTTCTTGTGGACTGGTAACTGTAAATAAGGCACAACTATAAACAAGGTAGATAATATAATGTTTCTTGTGGAATGGTAACTGTAAATAAGATACAACTATAAACAAGGTAGATAATGTCATGTTTCTTGTGGACTGGTAACTGTAAATAAGGCACAACTATAAACAAGGTAGATAATATAATGTTTCTTGTGGAATGGTAACTGTAAATAAGACACAACTATAAACAAGGTAGATAATGTCATGTTTCTTGTGGACTGGTAACTGTAAATAAGGCACAACTATAAACAAGGTAGATAATGTAATGTTTCTTGTGGATTGGTAACTGTAAATAAGGCTCAACTATAAACAAGGTAGATAATATAATGTTTCTTGTGGATTGGTAACTGTAAATAAGGCTCAACTATAAACAAGGTAGATAATATAATGTTTCTTGTGGACTGGTAACTGTAAATAAGACACAACTATAAACAAGGTAGATAATATAAAGTTTCTTGTGGACTGGTAACTGTAAATAAGACACAACTATAAACAAGGTAGATAATGTAATGTTTCTTGTGGATTGGTAACTGTAAATAAGGCTCAACTATAAACAAGGTAGATAATATAATGTTTCTTGTGGATTGGTAACTGTAAATAAGGCTCAACTATAAACAAGGTAGATAATATAATGTTTCTTGTTGATTGGTAACTGTAAATAAGGCTCAACTATAAACAAGGTAGATAATATAATGTTTCTTGTGGACTGGAAGAAAAAGTTTTTTTCTTCTTACAAAATAATATTGTTTTAATTAAAACCACATTGTAAGTAAAGAATGGCAAGGCTTTCATATTTTTTTCAATTTAATCTAATACAATTCTTCATCATAAACGTGAAAATTACAAACTGAACATCCTATTATTTTGCTTACTGTAGTATTTCAAAATCTTGCATTAAATTAAAAAAAAAACTACAGAATAATTAAAAAAAATTATAACCTCGACACACTCCCTTCATATTTTTTCTTCATAATTTATTAAATTTCTTAAACATGAATCAAAGCCATAATTTATTTGTTAAGACGTCACAAACTACCTACTGTGAGCCTAAATCATTCAACGATCAAAACTGTATGATAATACGGTGTTGTATACGTGTCAACGTTCATAAAAAATATTTATAAAAAAAATAAACATTTTGCTAAATAAACGTACAGAAAAACGTTTAAATAAACATGACATTTACGTGGCTTAATCTAAACCCTGTTTACAAGGAGCTTAATATAGCTGTCAGTTTTGACAATACAATTACATACAAAATATGTAGAGCTTAAAATCCTCAAAAGCTTTTTTTTTAAAACAACCAACTAGATCATTTATCAGCCAATGTCAGAGATTTAATATTCCTGGAAGGAAACGTACTTTTATGAAATAACAAAAATCTCAAAATAATATACTTCGAATTTTTTTTGTTTTGTTATTTAAAGGCGAAAAGCACATTGAGGTTATTATCGCCTCCCTAAATGTAAGTGTGAGAGTAAAGTGTTAAAGTCGTAAGTGTAGTGTTGTAAGTGTAAGTGTGTGTTAGACTCGGGTGCCGCGTAGGACGTCTATATCCTCTCAATTGGTGCAGCTGGTCTGCACCCCCCAACGGGGTTATACTTCGAACAAATTATATATATATATATATATATATATATATATATATATATTTTGAGTTACTAATTAACAAAAGCTGTAACTGTAATTAAAGTATAGAGTGACTTTCCGGGAAAATTATACTAAAAATGCATTAATTGCTTACATCCATAAATTTTATGTTTGATTTATTTGCTTGACAATTATTATCTAATAGTTTAAGTAATATAATTCGTTTATTGTTTTACTCAATTTATAAAAAATAAATCGCGAAAGTTGATAAAGTAATAATACACGAAAAAATCAAACAGAAACGAGGCTTGCAAGAACTTAATTTCACTTTATAAATAATATATATTCGTAAATATAAAAAAGATCTAAACCAATATTTAAAAAGTACAAAAATGTAATTTAAAACTTGAATGATGATTATATTACTTTCATTATTGCAACATAGTCACCGGACCACATATTTAAGCAATTAGGATTATGGCCTATTCTTCCCGTCAGTGGTCTATCCACTCACCTCGTTAAGGCTACCGCGGTTTCGAAACTCTATCGTTTCATCTTCAGGCCGTGATACAAAATGTTAAATCCCTCTGTCGAGGTCGTCACAAAGTCAAACAAAACATTAAAAACATACGTCACAAACACTGAACACAATTACACGATTCAATTTGTTTGACTTTGTGACGACCTCGACAGAGGGATTTTTGTATCACGACCTGAAGATGAAAAATACAGTTTCGAAACCATGGTAGCCTTTACGAAGGATAGACCACTGACGGGAAGAATAGGTCATAATCCTGATTATTTTAGGTTAGATCTACAGCATAACCTGTAGATCACACATATTTATCTTTACTCTCGATAAATATGTTATCGATTATTCATTACTCTGCCTGCATCAGTATTGGCCTAATTAACATGATCACTACACTTAGGCCTAATCAATACTGATCACTTCGGTCATGTTACAATTTATTATTTGATTAACGCTGATAGTCTTTTGTTTTCTGATTGTTTTCACTTTTTGAATCTACGAATGTGATATTAATTTTGTCGGTACCAAAGTTACGTTGATTGTAGTTGTTGTTGAAGTACAAAACCGTATCTACGAACGGTATTTACTAAAATATTCAAGTATCAAAGCAACTTAAGTTAGCAATATATTACTGCCACCTTTTCGAAGCAACAAATATTATTGTTTTTCTTTAAGTCTAAGGATATTTGCTGTAAATTCCTTCGCTCGTTGGTTTCGTTGCAAGAAGTAAATAAAACTGTTTTATTTTTGTTTTGGTTATTAATTTCCAAGGAGCTGTTGGAAGCTGTAGATCTGAAAGTTCTACAGAAAATATTCACACGTGTAAGTTTGGCAGCAACAATGAATTTTAGATTCATAACAAACAATGCACTAACTACATTTTGGTACTTTAAGTTAAAAACATGTCAACCTCGTGGATTTCAAAGCATAACGTAATATAATATAAAACTACATCCATTCCTAAAAGATATAGTGTCTTTACATTAAACAATTAGAAACCTTTTGCAATAGATAGAAGGTCAATTTATTTGTATTATATTAATTAATTATAATTATTGTATTAAGTAATTAATGCTAGGTAGTTTTTCACCTAATTGTTAACACTAGCAAATAAAACAAAATATTATCGAAAAAGTTTATGTTTATAAATAGTCTAATTAAAAGAATAATAATCACTGCATGCTGCTGTCATAAAAGTGAATATCAACTGTTATTATTTTTTAATATTTTACAACAATTTAAAAATCCGAGTTCAAAATTTTAATCAGCATTAAATCTGCATAAATCAGCACACTACGGCTTGGTATGGATGGGCTTTTTCTTTCTTTAGAAATTTGTGGGAATTTAATTGGCTTGAAATAAACCGTCAAAACATACAAATACTGGCAAACTGGCGAAGTGAACACGGAAAAGGACGAAATTGTCTGTACCTAACTTAGTGTGCCCACAAGGAGGAACCTGGCTGTACTAACTTAGTGTACCCACAAGGAGGAAACTGGCTGTACCTAACTTAGTGTACCCACAAGGTCGAAATTGGCTGTACCTTATGTAATGTACCCATAACGAGGAAACTGGCTGTACCTAACTTAGTGTGACCACAAAGAGGAAACTGGATGTACCTAACTTAATGTACCCACAAGGAGAAAAATTGGCTGTACCTAACGTAATGTACCCACAAGAAGGAAACTGACTGTACCTAACTTAGTGTACCCACAAGGAGGAAACTGGATGTACCTAACTTAGTGTACCCACAAGGAGGAAACTGGCTGTACCTAACTTAGTGTACCCACAAGGAGGAAACTGGCTGTACCTAACTTAGTGTACCCACAAGGAGGAAACTGGCTGTACCTAACTTAGTGTGACCACAAAGAGGAAACTGGATGTACCTAACTTAATGTACCCACAAGGAGGAAATTGGCTGTACCTAACGTAATGTACCCACAAGAAGGAAACTGGCTGTACCTAACTTAGTGTACCCACAAGGAGGAAACTGGCTGTACCTAACTTAATGTACCCACAAGAAGGAAACTGGCTGTACCTAACTTAGTGTACCCACAAGGAGGAAACTGGCTGTACCTAACTTAGTGTACCCACAAGGAGGAAATTGGCTGTACCTAACGTAATGTACCCACAAGAAGGAAACTGGCTGTACCTAACTTAGTGTACCCACAAGGAGGAAATTGGCTGTACCTAACGTAATGTACCCACAAGAAGGAAACTGGATGTACCTAACTTAGTGTACCCACAAGGAGGAAATTGGCTGTACCTAACGTAATGTACCCACAAGAAGGAAACTGGCTGTACCTAACTTAGTGTACCCACAAGGAGGAAACTGGCTGTACCTAACTTAGTGTACCCACAAGGAGGAACCTGGCTGTACTAACTTAGTGTACCCACAAGGAGGAAACTGGCTGTACCTAACTTAGTGTACCCACAAGGTCGAAATTGGCTGTACCTTATGTAATGTACCCATAACGAGGAAACTGGCTGTACTTAACTTAGTGTGACCACAAAGAGGAAACTGGATGTACCTAACTTAATGTACCCACAAGGAGAAAAATTGGCTGTACCTAACTTAATGTACCCATAAGAAGGAAACTGACTGTACCTAACTTACTGTACCCACAAGGAGGAAACTGGCTGTACCTAACTTAGTGTACCCACAAGGAGGAAACTGGCTGTACCTAACTTAGTGTACCCACAAGGAGGAAACTGGCTGTACCTAACTTAGTGTACCCACAAGGAGGAAACTGGCTGTACCTAACTTAGTGTGACCACAAAGAGGAAACTGGATGTACCTAACTTAATGTACCCACAAGGAGGAAATTGGCTGTACCTAACGTAATGTACCCACAAGAAGGAAACTGGCTGTACCTAACTTAGTGTACCCACAAGGAGGAAACTGGCTGTACCTAATTTAGTGTACCCACAAGGAGGAAACTGGCTGTACCTAACTTAGTGTACCCACAAGGAGGAAACTGGCTGTACCTAACTTAGTGTGACCACAAAGAGGAAACTGGATGTACCTAACTTAATGTACCCACAAGGAGGAAATTGGCAGTACCTAACGTAATGTACCCACAAGAAGGAACCTGGCTGTACCTCACTTAGTGTACCCATATGGAGGAAATTGGCTGTACCTAACTTAATGTACCCACAAGGAGGAAATTGGCTGTACCTAACTTAGTGTACCCACAAGAAGGAAACTGGCTGTACCTAACTTAGTGTACCTACAAGGAGGAAACTGGCTGTACCTAACTTAGTGTACCCATATGGAGGAAACTGGCTGTACCTAACTTAGTGTACCCACAAGAAGGAAACTGGCTGTACCTAACTTAGTGTACCTACAAGGAGGAAACTGGCTGTACCTAACTTAGTGTACCCATATGGAGGAAACTGGCTGTACCTAACTTAATGTACCAACAAGGAGGAAATTGGCTGTACCTAACGTAATGTACCCACAAGAAGGAAACTGGCTGTACCTAACTTAGTGTACCCATATGGAGGAAACTGGCTGTACCTAACTTAGTGTACCCATATGGAGGAAATTGGCTGTACCTAACTTAATGTACCCACAAGGAGGAAATTGGCTGTACCTAACTTAATGTACCCACAAGGAGGAAACTGGCTGTACCTAACTTAGTGTACCCATATGGAGGAAACTGGCTGTACCTAACTTAGTGTACCCATATGGAGGAAATTGGCTGTACCTAACGTAATGTACCCACAAGAAGGAAACTGGCTGTACCTAACTTAGTGTACCCATATGGAGGAAACTGACTGTACCTAACTTAGTATACCCACAAGGAGGAAACTGGCTGTACCTAACTTAGTGTATCCACTAGTTGTAAACTGCATCAAATTGTGGGGAAGCTAGGCTATTATACCCAACCTGCAATAGTACAAGGCAGAGATGGGGGGGGTCGATCATTTTAAAATGTCTGTCGGGAGCTCAAAAAAAAACTAACTAAGAAGAGGTAAGGTGGTAGCAAAGGGGCTCTAATTAAACCTAAAGAAGGAGACTTCCCTGGAGTCAAACCTTGGAGTTGGGAAACAGAATTCCCCATAGGGCGATGGGAAACCGTCTCCTGCACTGGAAGCTAAGAGACAACTAAGAGACAATATCCTCTAGTATACTAAGGGGGGGCAGTAATAGCTCTTAAAAAAACATTGGAGTTATTACAGTATGGCTTGAATAAGGTAAGAATTTACCTTGAAGAAGTTGTATGTGCAAGTTAAACGGGATGTATGAGTTCAGGTAAACATAACCTATGATTCTGATTTTCCTACATACAATTATTTCTTTAAAAAATCTGTTTCAAAACGTACTGACAACAAAAGTGGAAAATCTAATGTTCTAATCGAAAAACCAAGAATCCAATTCTCAAACAACATTTACTTCTCTTTTCGGTTTGCTTTCAAACCGTGAATTCTTTTGTTCAAAACTAGCTACACTTAAATTATGTATCTACATGTATTCTATGATCATAATTTGAACGAAATCGTAAATACTTTTGTTAAATATATTTTTTAAATATGTTTATCCGTAAATTTTATTTTGCAATTATGAACTACATTTGAACAAAATTTTGATTGAACTATATAACTAATTTAGAAAAATTAGGTTTATTGATCAAAATGGGTAAAACATTATTTTTTGTTGAAGAAAATGTAATAATATACCGAGATAATGGCGAACCAGGCCTACATGCCAAATTAGCTTTAATACTCGCCTTCAGCGAACTGAAACACTGACATCAAAGTCAAAATTTTTTTCTATTCTTGGCACCTGAAAAATGATACACCAATCAAAATCTTTAATTCATTTGTTTCACAGTCACCATACTCTAAATTTTATATAGCGAAATGTGAAAGATATATTTTGCTCAGAAAGTAAGTAAAAGATCTCTCCCAGGTTTAGCAATAAACTGAAAATACTACTAAGTGACGTCACGCAGTTGCTAGGCGACGCAAACACTTCGGAACAAGTCTTATTTTGTAGTTTCGATCAATTGATCCCTTAATTTCATGGAACAATTCAATCAAAAATGTGCTCGTGAGGCAAAACAATTAAGTGGAATATAAATTCAAGAGTTCTTGCCTTGTTATAATTTTTTAACTTTTAAGAATATAAACATTTTCACATAATTAACAGCAAATAGGAACCTGTCGACATAATTTATATTATATAACGAGGAACAATTATAGTAGTTCTTTATTAAAATTGAACTAAAATCCTTGTTTTGAAAACTTGAGTATTGTCGTGTTCATTACAAAGGTACAAAAACAACTAGGCCTATTATCAACTGAAAAATTAGCAAACTTTTGTAGTTCACTGTGTGATTTTTTTATTAAATATTTTCACAGATATAGAGTTTTTAATTTAATTTTATAATAACAAGGTACTAAGAATACAGATATTGGATTGAATCGGGAACATCAGTCCTTAGCTTATTTCACGACCGGATCTGGGATGAGGTTTTCCTTTAGGATTAAATCGAAAACATCCCACGCTCCCCTCTAGGGATGTGCCAACTAGATATTTTTCAATATTAGTTGCAGGAACGCATCAGTTTTAAATAACTGGTTGTACCTTTTTTGTTTCCGCCTGGCAAATGCGGTAGCCTAGTAATGCAAAAAAATATATAATTCGAATTTCTGAATTGAAAACTTTTATGGCCGCGGTTGACAAAACACGTGTATAAACATTGGTTTTCTCGTCACACTTGATTACGTAACTCATACTTCACACCATATTATATAATTGTTCTTGTGACTACTTCTAAACAGCTGATTTCGCACAACAGCTGTTGCTTAAATACCATTTCAGTTGAGGTTATGTTCGTTGTTCTTGTTAATTTCTCTAGTTAAATTTTTTAATGAATGTGACCTACACCAATTTTCACTTCTGTCGGTACTACCACAAGTGCCACACATAATTTTTTTAAATATTAAAAAAATATTTAAATAATATATATATATATATATATAAATATATATATAATATATATATATACATATATATATATATATATATATATATATATAATATATATATATATATATATATATATATATATATATATATACATATATATTATTTAATATATATAATATTTAAATAGGCCGTCTCGGTGGCCTAGTTGATAGCGTACTGGGCTTTCACCCCGAGAACCCGGGTTCGATTCCCGGCCAGGGCTTGGCATTTTCATACGCTATAAATCATCCCATCGTCTGCATTAGCCCAAGTGTGCACAATAGTCGGACGTTAAAAAATAAATAAATAATAAAAATAAAATTACAGAAAACAACAATTAGTTTAGACGAAACCAGTCGCCTATATTCTAAACAAAATTTTACAGTCTCATTGATATTATATTTTGTAAAACTGACTTGTACTGTAAATATTGTTTAAATATCTCAAATATTATTCAAACATAAGAGTACATATTGTTCTCCTAATACTCGAGAACAGGAAAATACTCAACGCAAACAAACATGCTTCTATGTACATTCACTCCGCCCATACAGCGTTGTTTATGAGACTATGAAAACTGAGTTCGACTCTCAATCAACGGCAAGAATCTGGTAACGAGTTCCATAAAACAATTCGATACTTCGATACGTTAAACAAATATTGTATTTAAGTTAGCATTTATGACCTCTTTCACTCAGTACATATATCCGAAGCAAAAACAAACTTATTTGCCAAACAGGTCGCACACCACACTGGATCCCGGAGTCTCCAGTTTAAAACTCAGCTTGTTAATTCAAATATAATAAGGCCGAAACTCGTTTAATTTTAAAGGGTTTATATGTTTGAAATAAGAGCCAAACTTGATCGTCACGTTTCAACCCAAAATAATAATTTTGTGCTCGTAGTAATTTATTAGCAAGAAGAGAGAGAGAGAGAGAGAGAGAGAGAGAGAGAGAGAGAGAGAGAGAGAGAGATGTTATTCTCCGAAAACATTATTTTGCAACACTGCTTTCAATTTTCGACAACGTTCTGAAACTCGACTTAAAAAGTTTTTGCTTTTAAAGTTCGTAGCCGAAGTTTCGCGGAACACTTTCAACAAACAGAATGAAGTGCTTGTTTGTTCCGCGGCCCCGTTCAAGAAGAAGATGTCTGTAATTTAATCAATTTTATAATCGAATTTGACTTACAGTATAAATAATGGCATTATTCATTTCTTGTCTATGTAACTTTGCTCCGTTGCGCGAGAGATGCCATGTGGTGGGCGTAATCATGGAGATGCATTTTGTGTTTATTCTGAAATCTTGTTCGATAAATTATTCATTTTCTTTATATTAGATAAAATATTAAATATATTTGATATTTTAAAAAGATTTCTTTAAGGCGAAAAGCACATTCAGGCTATTATCGCCTCTCTAAATGTAAGTGTGAGTGTAAAATGTAGTCGTAAGTGTAGTGTTGTAAGTGTAAGTGTGTGTTAGACTCGGATACCGCGAGGGACGTCTAAATCCTCTCAATAGGTGCAGCTAGTCTGCACCCCCTGCAGGGCCAATATTTTTTTTTTAAAGAAGTTTGTGTGGGATTAAAACAATGAACCTTATGTAGCAATAAAGTTTGACTTTTTACAAATTTTTATTTATAGGTTATCTGTGAGTATCAAGCGTTGCTCGGGCCCAATTGAATTTACTACCGTAATCAAGAAAACAATTTTTTGAAGGTATCCTTGAAATAATAGAAACAAAAACTGCATAAGTTTGAAATACTACTTAGTTATATTGTAACAAAGCTTGTATTGTTTACGAAAAATTGTAAATAATGTTTTAACAAATCAAAACAAAATTAAATTTTTAACAGTTTTATTATTATTATTATTATTATTATTACAACTAAGTCACATGACTTATCAAGTAATATTTCATTTACTAGAGTCAAGTACATGAAGGTATGTCCAAGATCCGACCCATCAGCCAGACTCCCACTTCACTAACACGTCAAATCACAAGGCTTAGTCCTTTTCAATCTGCGTTGATCCTGACCGGTCCTTAGGAGCGGCAGTACTTGCACATTAGAATGTGTCGCCAGTCTCTTTTTATGTTTCGTTGCATGTAATTTAATTTCTTCTACAACGGTAGGAACTCCCAAGTCTCGATAAATATCGTCATTTCGTGCTTACCATGGAGCATTGCAGATACTTCGCAGTACTTTGTTTTGAAATGTTTGGATCATCGCTTTTGTTTTATTGGTACAACCCCACAGTTGGATACCATATATCCACGCAGGCTTTAGAACTTGCTTATATATCAGCAGCTTGTTTTGCAGAGTTGTGAATGCCTTTCCAACAGCCGCTGCATCTTCTTGAATTTAATGTTCTGCTCTTGTCTTTTTTTACATGTTCTTTCCATCTACGTTTTGCATCCAAATTCATTCCAAGATATTTAGCTGAATTTTTTAACGGGTGAGAAGATCTTTGAAGGTCAGGGGTCTCTAAGAGGGCATGAAGGGCAGTGCTAATGACCGCGAACAAATCTTTTTTCGTTTTGAGAGTCCAGAAAATAGTGATTTTTGCAGTAGGATGGGGTGTTGGTTCCGGCACCCACAGTATTTTCCTCGGAGTTTCGTGTCAAACTTTCACCTGTACGAGGTGTGTTCAGAAAGTAACGAGAATTTTAACTTGTTGAACAAAATATTTATTTATTCTTCTACACTGATGTTGTCGCCTTCAAAATAGTCCCCATTGGAGATTATCCACTTGTGCCAGCGCTTCTTCCAATCCTCGAAACACTTCTCAAACTCGATCTTTGAGATAGCATTTATTTCTTTCAGCGATACGCTTTTAATGTCAAGTACGGCTGTAAAACGACCACTCTTTAAGGTTCTCTTTATTTTTGGAAATACGAAAAAGTCACACGGAGCCAAGTCTGACGAATATGGAGGCTGGGGTATCCTTACAGTACTGTTTTTGGCCAAAAATTCACGAACAAGCGATGAAGTGAGAGCTGGTGCATTATCGTGGTGCAAAAGGCATGAATTGTTTTTCCACAGATCCGGGAGTTTTTTTCGGATTGCTTCACGTAAACGGCAAAAACTTGTAGGTGGTACTCCTTATTGACCGTTTCACCTGGTGGCAGGAATTCATGATGCACTATGTCATTAATATCGAAGAACAAAGTGAGCATAACCTTCACGTTCGACCGCACTTGTCGAGAATTTTTCGGTCGCACTTGGCAAGCCAGAATGCTTCCACTGAGATGATTGAGCCTTAGTTTAGACGTCATATCTGTAAACCCATGTTTCGTCACCTGTTATAATACGTTTCAGTAATTTTGCATCGTCGTTGACTTCATTTAGTGACTCCTGAGCAACTTCCATTCGCCGCTATTTTTTTTCAAAATTCAACAATTTTGGAACGAATTTTGCTGCCACGCGTTTCATACACAAAACACTGGAAACAATATCATGACATGATCCAATCGATATTCCAACATCATCAGCGCCTCTCTAATTGTGATTCGGCGATTGTTCATAACCATTTCTTTCACTTTTTCCACGTTTTCATCGGTTGTTGATTTGCTGCGACGTCCAGGGCGTTTCATCTTATACCACTCGTAAACTCTTGCTTTACTCATAGCAGACTCACTATAGGCCTTTGTTAACATTTCACACACTTTGTTACACTTTATTACATTTTTAACGCAAAATTTGATACAAATTCTTTGATCCATTTCTTTTAACAAACGAAAATCGCCGAGCTCATAAAAACACGTCTAACCTTAGTGGCTGTCACAGACAAAGTCAACAATGAAAACAGCTGAAAGTTTTATCATACTTCAAGGGCATGTATACCAAAATAATTTAAAAAAATGTTTGAAAATCGGACTCTCCAAACCCGCGAAATTTAAAAATTCTCGTTAATTTCTGAACACACCTCGTATATAAATATCTGCAATAGGAAAATGTTTACAAAACGAAGCCATAACAGTGTTTAAACATTTGTATCGAAGATACGTTATAGGCTAATTTTTGTTTTATTAGCAAAACCAGATTTTGGATACCAATGTTGGTTTTCGTAAACATTTTGGAGGTTGTGTTTATTATCAGTATAGTGTTACGGTTGCATAAAAGCGTAGGTCTGTTTACATTTGTAGAAGCGCGTGTAAGTTTAGTTTCCGAAACGAGCAGAGCCAATATATTTCAATATTTTTTTAATGAGTTTTAAAGGGTTTTTTTAATTAAATGATTGTTTAATTAGTAAATTAATTATTGTCACGAATGTTTTTAATTAAACGTGTAATTAATTGTTTAAAAGGAATTCTTTGAAAAATCGCTGACTGACGTGTTCAGCGCTAAGCCATAAAATCGCCTTGTTTATTGCCAATTAGTCCCCTCAATTTATTGGATTTATAGTTACCAATTTGGAAGCATTCCAAAATGTCTTCTTTCTTCGACCATAAGAAAGGAGTTTAATTTATTTAGTAAACTGAATACAAAATTTGTTTACACACTGACATTGTAGAAACATAAAATGTGTTTATTACTTAATTCTGATGTCTACTAGTTTAGTTATACGACTAATCAATTACAATATTATACAGTATTAACGGAAGTTATTTAACTATGTTCAGTATAATAATCTGCCTTCCCTAGCCCTGTCAATTCTTCTTTCGTTATCGCGTTTCGTAGGACCTCCATCTTCAAAAACTATATCTATACTGGTCACCAATATTATGGCCCGTCCTATTTATAATTTTCTATCTCCACCTCGTACCCCTCCTCTATTCAACACGTGTACATTAAACATGAAGTGCTCGCTTCTGATTGGCTCTGAAACGAGCGAAAACGTATAATTTTGAAGAGCCAATCAGAAGCGAGCACGTCATGTTTAATATACACGTGTTGAATAGAGGAGGGGTACGAGGTGGAGATAGAAAATTATAAATAGGACGGGCCATAATATTGGTGACCAGTATAGTTATAGTTTTTGAAGATGGAGGTTCTCCGAAACGCGTCAACAAAAGTAGAATTGACGAAGCTAGGGAAGGCAGATCATTATACTCAACATAGTGACAATAATCCTAGCAGAAAAGAAGAAGAATATAAAAAGAATTCTTTAGTGATTATGGCGACCAAGATCACCGGATTCGAAAGCTACAGATTTTTTCCTTTGATGTAACAAGAAAAGTTTTGAGCAACAAATCACGAACACTTGAAGTTCAATATGGAACAAACTGCTTTAAATATGAGTCCACAAACTTTGAAAAGATTTGCAAGAAACACATTGAAAACGGTGGAAGCTTGTGCTCATGAAGATATTTGTACCCACATCCAAAATTTGTACTAAAATTTAAAATATTAAAAATTTTAGATATAAAATATTTTATTTAATAACTTAAAAAAATAATCCTTATTTATTCAAGTGAATGGTTATTTATACTTATGTACACCGGTTTTCCATGTGATTCATACATATACGCATGCTCACAATGGAGTATAGAAATAGTTTTTGAAGATGGAGGTTCTCCGAAACGCGTCAATGAAAGAAGAATTGACGAAGCTATGGAAGGCAGGTCATTATACTGAACATAGTGACAATAATCCTAGCAGAAAAGAAGAATTTAAAAAGAAGTTATTTAATATTAAAGCAAAGTTAGGTAAAAAAAAAATTATTATTAAAAAATAAACTATTGGAGGCTGAAATGCATCACGCTGACATATAAAACAGTTTTTGAATGTACCAATTAATCGTTGGAGCTTTCATGAGAAGTACTCGTTAATGGTGTTTAAAATACAGTAATTTAATAAATATTGATACTTCCGTGGCTTTCATTGTGTTGAATTTAGCTCTTGTTTTCTTTCAGAATATTTAAATCACTAATAATACCTTCAGATAACTTTGCGGAAACAGGTACACTATACCTAATGGTGTGCCTATAAGTGCAAGTAAGTTTGTGAGTTTCTTTAACAGTGATCGACTGATAACATTGAGTTTATAATTTGAGCTGCCATATTACGTAAAAAGTAAAATATTGAGTACATTTTTCTATTAACTGTTATGCGCGGTGGGTACATGTGCCAAAATATCAGTTCCTTACAACGGAATTGATTGAAAATATGATGATAAAAAAATACGTAATTAAATATTAGGACTTACAACGGTGATGTTTTGAAATTTACAATTTCATAAATCAATACACATAACAAATAGCGTTTTATACGTCATTTTGAATTTTTAGAACAATAGTTTTATAATAATTTGCTTTCATTATCATTGTACGTTCTTCAAAGTGAAAACAAACTTGCCGACATTTTGAAACGTCAAAGAAGATTTTTTTTCACTATGCTCAGTATAATAATCCGCCTTCCCTAGCTTCGTCAATTCTTCTTTCGTTGACGCTTTTCGTAGAACCTCCATCTTCAAAAACTATTTCTATACTCAGTTCTATACTATAAGAGTATAGAAATAGTTTTTGAAAATGGAGATTCTCCGAAAAGCGTCAACGAAAAAAGAATTGACGAAGCTAGGGAACGCTGATTATTATACTGAACATAGTGACAATAATCCTAGCAGAAAAGAAGATTTTTTTTATTTTAAGGCGAAAAGCACTCCCTAAATGTAAGTGTGAGTGTAAAGTGTTAAAGTCGTAAGTGTAGTGTTGTAAGTGTAAGTGTGTGTTAGACTCGGGTACCGCGAGGGACGTCTAAATCCTCTCAATAGGTGCAGCTGGTCTGCACCCCCCTGCGGGGACGTCAAAGAAGAAACAGAATAAATGGCATATTCGTGTTTAGAATGCAAGCAAATTAGGTTAACATTAACTTAGTTCAAATCGGCTTAATAACAAGATACTATTTTAAAAGGTAAAGAAGGATACTCCGTTCTGTTACGTCACGGTACAAAGTTTCAACTTTTCAACAAGTATGAAAGTGAAAATATTATAATTTTCCTCATTTAACTACATATATAAGGATGTGTTAACGGACTGGACAAAGACGGCAGATCTGGAGCAATCTTCTTTGGCATGCATAACATTTACTTTATTCATTGGATGGTTTAAGAACGTCGCAGGGGACCGGTGATTACGAAGATAAGACCTTAATAAAAGTCTTCGAAAGTAATTCCACTTGATTTACATCTGTACTGACCAGGGCCCTCTTCTATTCAGGCTCCGCAGTATTTATGTTCCATGGACATATTGCTTAAAGACACGGACATTTTTAATATTTAGCAGTAAATTTGGAATCAACTTATCTGTTTGACCGTATACATAATATGCCTATATTCCTTTAGAAGGCCTGAGTAATTCTCATATAGTTGTGTTTAATCTTTGTCAAACTAAAGGTAAACGTAGAGTAAAAAAAATCTAATTTTTAAGTCTGATTATTTTAAAAGTCACGAAATGTTTTCTCAACCCTACCTCGATGAAAGTTTAAAATGAACGTTTTAAAAGATAAAACATTAAAATATATTTTAAGAAAGCAATAAATATCAGCGTCTCATCCTTTAAACACAAGATGCGAGATCCGAGAATTCCGAGGTATTCACTGAACGAGAATTATTTATATACGTATTAATTGATTATTATATTATAATTCGTTAACATTAAACCACTCGAGTATCTATTTTATTATTTTATCTTATTGTTCATATTGTACGAAGTATTGTCAGATAATATGGCGATAGCGAAAAAAACCACTTCTAGATGTTTATGGCCCATATGGCGTTTTTAAGTGAAGAAGTACTTCCTCTCCCCCCCCCATCTCTATGGCTCTCTCGTTTTTCATTTCAAATCTCTTTTTTTTCGTAAAATTATAAAAAAATTAACAATAGAATGATTTGTTCAAGGTATGGCGATAGCGAAAAAAAAGACCAAGATGTTTACGGTCTATACGGCGTTTTTAATCTTCTGAGTGAAGAAGTACTTCCTCTTCCCCCCATCTCTATGGCTCTCTCGTTTCTCATTTCAACTCTTTTTTTCGTAAAATTACAAAAAAATGAACAATAGAATGATTTGTTCAAGGTATACGAGGTTTGTCCAATAAATACGAGAACTAAGGTCATAAAAACTTTATTTTACAAAATTTCATCTACATTGATTTTGTCCCCTTCAAAATACTCTCCATTCACTGCTATGCACTTATCCCATCTTCTTTTCCACTCTTCAAAGCACCCTTGGAAGTCCTCGGAAGTCAGGCTTTTCAGTCTCCTCGTCGTTTCTTGTTTTATTGTGTCCACATCTTCCCAATGCTGTCCCCTCATCACATTTTTGCATTTAGGGAATAGAAAAAAGTCGCAGGGGGCGAGGTCCGGTGAATAAGGGGGATGATCAAGGATAGTGATTGAATTTTTAGCCAGAAACTGGCGAACAATCAAAGCCGAATGTGCGGGTGCATTGTCTTGATGAAGAATCCATCCATCGTTTTGAGTCAAATGTGGTCGCACACGACGCACTCGATCTCTCAAACGCTTGAGAACGTTAAGGTAGAACTCAGAATTTACCGTTTTTTCCTCAGGAAGGAATTCATGATGAACAACACCTTTGATATCAAAGAAAACCAGGAGCATGACTTTGATTTTTGATCGGCTTTTCCTTGATTTTTTTTTGTTCGAGCTTGACCTGTTGCTTTCCACTCCATGCTTTGCGATTTCGATTCGGGGTCATACTCGAAAAACCACGATTCATCACCAGTGATAACCCTATTTAAGAATCCAACATCATTTTCCATGGAATTTTTCCAGTCAGTAACACATTCGACTCTTCTCAACTTTTGATGCGGAGTCAGCAGTTTTGGCACGATTTTCGCACAAACCTTTCTTAAGCCCAAATGCTCGGTTAAGATTGTGTGCACTGTTGATTTTCCTAAATTTAGTTCTTCAGCTATCATTCGGACAGTTTTTCGGCGATCAGTAAGGACAAGACGCCGCACACGATCAATGTTTTCATGCACACAGAGGTTGAAGGTCGTCCAATTCTTGCATCATCCGTGGCGTCTTCTCGACCTTCTTTAAAGCGCTTAATCCACTTGAAAATGGCTGTTTTCTTCATAGCATTATCACCATAAACAACTCTCAACATTTCAGCAATTTCTTGGTAATTTTTACCAAGCTTTACCAAAAACTTGATGTTAATTTGTTGTTCAGTGAATTGGTCAATTTCCATATCGACGAACAAAAAAATAATGCAAAACTAAAAATAACTCTACTCGCAAGATCCGCACAGCGTAACGTTCTGCCAAGCACTGACGGCTCATTGGGTCCCAGACAACACGTGAGGCCAGTGGCCGTGGCTTAACTCTCCGAATTGGCCACCATATTCGACCAGTTCGCGTATTTATTGGACAAACCTCGTATAATATGGCGAAAGCGAAAAAAACGACCAAGATGTTTATGACCTATACGGCGTTTTTAATCTTCTGAGTGAAGAAGTACTTTCTCTCCTCCCCTCTCTATGGCTCTCTCGTTTTTCATTTCAACTCTTTTTTCGTAAAATTACAAAAAAATGAACAATAGAATGATTTGTTCAAGGCAGATAATATGGCGATAGCGAAAAAAACGACCAAGATGTTTACGGTCTATACGGCGTTTTTAAATCTTCTGAGAGAAGAAGTACTTTCTCCCCCCCAATCTCTATGGCTCTCTGGTTTCTCATTTCAACTCTTTTTTTAGTAAAATTACAAAAAAGTGTATAATATGGCGATAGCGAAAAAAACGACCAAGATGTTAATGGCCTATAAGGCATTTTTAAATCTTTTGAGTGAAGAAGTACTTTCTCCCCCCAATCTCTATGGCTCTCTCGTTTTTCATTTCAACTCTTTTTTTCGTAAAATTACAAAAAAATGAACAATAGAATGTTTTGTTCAAGGTAGATAATACGGCGATCTCGAAAAAAAACGACTTCGATATGTATATTGCGTTTTTAAATCTTCTGAGTGAAAAAATACTTTCTCTTCTCCCCATCTCTACCAGCTCTCTCGTTTTTCATTTCAAATCTCTTTTTTATCAAATTAAAAAAAAACAATAGAATGATTTGTTCAAGATAGGCTTAAATAATTTTGTCAAAAATTTGCTTCCATACTATCTTTGATATAGCGTATGACAGGTTAGCTTAAGTTAGCTTAATTATCTTCTTAAAATTTCTGATTCATGGGATATCGTTATGAATAAAATTCGTAATACATTTTTAATTTATTTTATTTAAAATTTATGACACCGAGTTGGATTATGTAATTTTAGTAAATAACGCGAATGTAATTTGAACGTGCTACGTACAATTTAAAGGAATAACCACGAAGGCCACAATTTAAAGGAATAACTATGGGAAACGAGGCTGATTTCCCGATAGTTTTCCAACTGTCCTTATTTATCATTTCATTACCATTTTGGAATCAGCAATCTTTATCTGTCTACTTTATTGAAATATACTATAAGCATAAATGGTCAAGAGAATTTGTCATTTAAAAAAACATTATTAAACAAAAAAACTGTTTACGTATAAAAAAAAGCAAAAAATAAATCGTCGGAATTTTTCAGAATAAAGTCACGAATCTGTTGGCGTGGGAAAAAAGTGGAGTACTTATAATTACAAATAATACACAACAATTAATTACTTCCAACACTGAATTAATATTCCCACTGGAAATATACCACACTAAGTAACTGCATTACAATGTATTACATTTATTTTATTTACCCATCTACCACTGAATTCTGTACGTTCACATCTAAACATGTTCATAATTTATTTGTTAAAATAAAGTCATTACCTCACACCATGCATCATAAAATTGACAGATAAATCCCAAGTACTAAAACACAATTGCAAGTATTACTGGTCCCAGTTTAACGTTCTCGTAAATCATGGTTAACAAAAAGACAGACAGCCAACTTGAAACCCGGGACAATGATCGTGTTAAAACAGGACAATGCGACGGATTGTAGAAGCTGTCAAAAATGAGGCGAAGGCTTTGTGGAACTTTCCAATACGTGTGCGATTCGTTTTAATGCCTGCAAATGCGATTAAGAATTTTGTCACATAATTATAGACTAAATTGTGTTTAATATGATTCTTGTCCAATATCATTTATATAATTTAAGTATAGAATATAAAAAAATTGAAATACAGCGTGGTTTTGAACTCATATATAATTTTATAAGCAGAATTCACAGCACTGCACCACAAGCTAAAAAACGATAAGCTAACTGGTATACTTAAATTCACTTAAAAATATAATTTCTAATTTGTATACAACAATCATTACCCTTTTTTATATGTTATTTGAGCTATGGCGAGTTTCTATTTTTTCCCTCATAAAAAGTGATGGACTTAAGAAGTTTTTGTTTAAACAAAATTAAGTTCATGTTAGAATAACTAAACATTTATTTTTTTTATATCTAAGATGGTAAACATTTCAACAACGTTTAATAAAATTATTAAACTAAATTGTACGCAAGAAAGTCTGTGCAGTGTTTGTGCGTGAAATTAAAACAAATTTCACGTAAAAATACTTATTTTACACGTTGTGCACTCATCTGACATTTGCAATTAGTACACCATACATTAGGTACTGGCATCATATCACAACTACACAACCGTACGCAGTAAAAATGTTATAACATATTCTAATAACGTATTTTTAACACGTTGAGTGCCCATGACGCACACGTGTGTGTCGCGTGAGGCCCCCATGACGAACACGTGTGCGTCAAATTGCACTGTTATTTTTATAAAATTCTGAGAAATTGGGCTTTCCTGGCCAGGTTTAGGTGAAGGTCTCTCTTCATTTAGGACAGTCTATTGTTTGAGAAAATACCGTTGGTTTCAAGTTTTTGTTAATAGAGTGCATTTACTGGCTTGTTTGACAAGTACGCGTTTCCTACTCTTGAGAGAAATTTTATTTCATTAAAATTTTATTTTATTCTAGAAAGTGTTTGGTTTAGAAATGTGTGCTGTATTTTCTATTTTGTGTTTGGTTTAGTTGCAAAAAGCCACTTGTAACAGTGGCAAAAAGAAAACGTTGTCGACAACATTATCAGCAATACATTGGCAAGGATACACTCTACTACTACTAAGATCTACCAGGATTGTGCTTAAAACCATGTTTTAGAGTATATCACCAAAACCTATAATTTTTAACATAAAAATATCATTTTATATATCACGAAATTAATTTAAGAGTTTCTATAATTTTTTTGTCATTAAGAATTTTTTAAATATTAATTCGAAATTTTTTAAATAACTAAAAAAGTAATTCAAATAATAATGTACCGTTTTGTAACTAAAATACTTTAAAACTTTAAACTTATTTTTTTTTATTTTAAAATTTAAACTGTTTATAAATTTGACGCACAAGTGCGCGTCATTGGGCATTACAGGACCAATAGAAGCAGCAAACTGTCTTGCCAAGCCCATGACGCACACATGATTGTCATGACCTTGGTTGCATGGGAAACAGAGGGGCAACACAGTGCAGTAAGCACTGAATGTGTTAATTGCATTTATTTTGTGTGTCTTAAGAAATTAGAATTTAAAACTATATTTATATAGTTAAATAACAAATATTTAACGCTTAACACAACAGCCCACTTTGTTGTAATACCAGTCCATTATTGAATGCGATCACACAATGTCGTTACGTCGGTTGCTAAGCAACGTAAACGACAGCATCTGCAAGCTCTTCCGTTTTAACTTGACTAACGTAGTTATACTAGTGACAAACTCCTAACTTTACGCTTGCATTAAATGCCATTATTTCTCTAAAACTCAAGCTAAGAGGGTTACATGTTGGCGCTATCAATTACATGAAATAATTTCAGATAGGCCTACTGCTAATTATCGAATCGTTACATTACGTACGCCTATATAAACATAAAAATGAATAAAGTAATACAAATAAGTACATTTTATAAGTAAATATATTTTAAACTATTTAGAAAGAATTTATTAAAAAGGAATATATACAATACTTACATAAAGTAACACTCATCTTTGCTGACTAAAAACACAGTTAACGAAGGGAACAAGAACGTAAACAATAAGCAAAGTTAATTAGGCGAGTCAGTGAAATCAAAAATTCAAACCCTAATTAAAAATATAAAAGGTAAGTTGGGACATATTTTTAAGGCAAAATATATCGTAGTAAGCAGCATTTTCGTCCTTTTTAATTTTGTATTTTTGTATTAAAATTAAAATTTTGTATTTTAAAATTAAATTGAAATTATAAAAATCAACTGTGACCGCCATCAAATTAACTTCCGTTACTTTCAGTGGAACTTGAAAACATAAAAACGTAGTGTTTGCACAGTTTAACGATGACTGCATGAAATAATATTCAAGTGATTTCCGGGTGAGATCATATTTTTAAAAAATTAAAGCAAAATTTATTTATTTTTAAATTCGAAATATCTACCGTTTCAAGACTGTCGAACGGATTCTGTAAGGAGGAGGCGTTGCCCAAGCAACGCAATTAGTACACCATACAATAGGTACTAATTTTGCACTTTATTTATAGTGCATAAATAAAAAAATCGATTTTTGTGTCAAGTTAAATAGAATCGGACACACAAACACATACCCCCACACACACACACACAAATATACACACTGTATGTGTCTGTGTCTGTGTGTGTGTGTGTGTGTGTGTGTGTGTCTGTGTTTTGAGTCTGTATATATATATATATATATATATATATATATAT